>CM067336.1:48135000-49335000 GCA_034376525.1 Nicotiana benthamiana
TATGGCCTAGGCCAGTCGCTCGCGGAGGTCCACTCTGAGGAGGGAGGCCATAGAAAGAAGGGGCTAAAGTGTGGATGTGGCGGGCCCGGAGGTTGCCATGGAGGACGCGGGTAGAGAAGGCGGGTCCTTGGACCAAGTGGACATGGTGGCTAGTTGGTCTTCCCGTCACATAGTGATTCCTAGTCATTATAATTTGCTGGAGAACTGCGAGGAGGTGGCCACCAGCATGACACTTCTATGTGCGGGAACTGAGAGCACGGCCCTGGCGTAGCTTAGTGACATGGGCTTGGCCCGAAGAGCGGCGGGCGTGACCTTGCAGGTATATCTTTTGTCTTGATTAATGATGTTTCTTTTGCAATAGCTGAGGGTGATTTTCCTTGTACTCACCTTTTAGTTTTTTCCAGACTCTTATCTTGGAGGCGGAGAGGGGTCCATGCCTGAAGATGAAGGTGGCCAAATACAATAGGTTGGTGCAGAAATACAACAGGACGCGTGAGGCGCACCAAACCTTGGCTGATATATACAAACATGACCCTAACTTCAGGGTGATCGTGAGGGCCTCGTACAGTCCGAGGAGTAGCTAAAGAAGAGGGTGGCTGAGCTAGAGAAAGTCGATAACAACTCATGGCCGCTGTTGCTCTGACTGCGGAGATGGATGTCCTTATTCAAGCTAAAAACGAAGAGTTGCAGCAGCCGCATAGTGGCGGAGGAGGCAGCGGAATTGCACACTCGGGTTGCGACCTTAACGGTGGAACTTGATGCCAAAAAGGCCAAGGTTGAGGACCTCAAGCTGGCTCTTGCACAGGCTGATGCGTCTCGTGCTCACGAGATGTGGGTGTATGCGGAGGCATCGCTGGTAGTGTTTGAAGAATTTTTGGCGGCTGGGCGAGCATTTGAGGCGGAAGTTGAGAGCCAACACTAGTTGGTTGGAGCTTCCCATGAAACGGCCAGCCATAGTCCCGAATCGCCGGCCTGGAAGGAGGGTAACTCTGCAGATTTGAATCGTTTGGAGTCCAGCTCTTGGATTTCCAAGGCGTATCATCCTCGGAATGGGGATGGACTACATGAAGGCCAGGCGGGGCAGGATAATTAGAGTGGTGGAGGCCTTTAGGATTTTTGTAAATATCAATTTTTGTAAATATTTGTAAATACCGATTTTTGTATCGTGGGTGTTGACCCTTTTGAGGATAAAGATATATGACTTTTGCCATAGTTGATCTTTTCTATTTTCTGGAACATTGTTTTATTATTTTTGTGCCGTAGTTGAAGCTAAGTGGGTCATTTGGTGGTCTTGACTGTGTAGAAATGATTGTTTTAACCATGTAAATTTTTTCAGCCTTAACCATGTAGAGATGATGGTTGTATTTGGAGAAGGTCATAGCCTTTTTATTCATATGGAGATGGCCGTAACCTTTTTATTCATTTGGAGATGGTCGTAGCCCTTTCATCTATTTGGAGAAGGTCGTAGCCTTTTTATTCGTTTGGAGATGGCCGTAGCCTTTTCATTCATTTGGAGATAGCCGTAGCCTTTTCATTCATTTGGAGACGGACGTAGACTTTTCATTCATTTGCATATGTCCGTGGCTTTTTCATTCATTTGGAGATGGTCGTAGCCTTTCTATACATCTAGAGATGGAACTAATCCAGTCCATGTATCATGTCGGGCTTGGAGAGTACACAGAGAGGCTGATATGATACACTTGTACTGCAAACATCTCAAGATTTTCCCTTTGCTGCCTCGTTAAAAACCTTCTCGAGAAAACCCAATTGGGACCAACTCGGGTAAGGGAAAAAGAGTACGACTAAGGGGACACCTTTTATAAGTAGAAATGTTTGATGTGAGTGACGTTCTAGTTTTTGTAGAGTGTTTTTCCTTCCATTGTCTCTACCTGGAATGCTCCTTTCCCTGCTGCCGTTGTGATCTTGTAGGGTCCTTCCAGTTTGTGCCCAGTTATCCTTCATTTGGGTCTTTGGAGGCCAACGTCTTGGATTTGAGGACGTAGTCTTCTACTTTGAGTGGTCTTACTCTTGCCCTTTTGTTGTAATATCTTTCGATTTGTTGTTTTTGTCTACCATCCTTATGTGGGCCATTTACTTTCTTTCTTTGGCTACATGAAGGTCTTGAAGTCTGCTGGTGTAATTTTCTATTCCACTGGTGTGCGAATACCTTAGGCTGGGTTCGCCTACTTCGACAGGTATGACTGCATCGGTTCCATAAACCAGTGAGTACGGGTTCTACCCGGTGCTGGACTTGGGTGTAGTTCTATCTGCCCACAAAACTTCAGCCAGTAGTTCGGGCCAAAGCCCTTTGGCGTCTTCCAGCTTTTTCTTCAGTATGTTTAGAATTATTTTATTGGAGGATTCCGCTTGGTCGCTGGCGGTGGGGTGGTATGGCGTAGATAGTAAGTATCCTTTTAATGCGCCATTTCTCGCAGAACTCTGTCATTTTTTGACGGATGACTTGGCGCCCGTTGTCACAGCTTATTTCTTTGGGGATTCCGAAGCGGCATATGATGTTCTTCCATATGAAGGCGATGACTTCTTGTTTGCGTATTTGCACATACACATCTGCTTCCACCCACTTAGAGAAATAGTCAGTTAAAATAAGTAAAAATCGTACCTTCCCTCGTCCTGCTAGTAGCGGGCCGACTATATCCATTGCCCATTTGATGAATGGCCAGGGGGAGTGACGGAATGGAGGGGTTCTTCTTGTTGATTTATCATCGGGGCATACTTTTTGGCATTGTTCGTATCGGCAGACATACTCAGCTGTTTCTTTTTCATGTTGGGCCAGTAGTAGCCGGCACGTATGATGCACCGCACAAGGGTGCGGTTGCCAGTGTGAGCGCCGCAATGGCCTTCGTGTACTTCCTCGAGCACTGGCCTCGTTTGGTATGGCCCTAAGCACTTGGCTAGGGGGCCACCGAACGTCCTTTTATAAAGATTGTTATTGATCATGCAGTATCGGGCGGCCTGTACGCGAAGCTTTTTCGCTTCCTTTTTATAGGGGGACAATGTCCCGTCCTGCAGATAGGATATGAACTAGTTGCGCTAGTCCCAATTCATGTTTAATGAAAGTACCTCGGTGTGGTCAATGGGTGAGTGGAGGAGCGTGACAACACTTTTTTGTTGAAGTTTTTGGTGGCTGCAGCCAACCTTGCCAGACCATCCGCTTCGACGTTCCGTGCTCGAGGAATTTGTTCCAAGTGGCATTCGTCAAATGTGGCCATCAGTTTGCGGATTTCTGTCTGGTACTTTTGTAGCCTCTTCTCTTTGACTTGATAAGTCCCACTGACCTGGTTTACCACAAGTTGGGAGTCCTAGTGGAAGAGGATTCGGCGAGCCTCGTATTTGGTAGCCACTTTCATGCCTGCAATAACGGCCTGATACTCGGCCTCATTGTTAGTCATTTTCGGGCATCATATGGATTGGTGAATTGTTTTTCCTGTGGGAACCTCAAGAACAAGTCCTAGTACCGATCCTGATACATTGGAGGTGCCATCCGTATAAAGGACCCATAGGTCATTATTAGAGGATGCGCGTTGCGCCTCAATTTCTGCCTTTGGCAGGACTTCTGCGCTGAAGTCGGCAAGGACTGGCGACTTGATGGCGGTCCTTGGAAGGTATGTGATGTCATTCTCTCTGAGTTCAACGGCCCATATGGCGAGTCTTCCTGAGAGTTCGGGTTTGTGTAAGACACTCCTTAAAGGGAAGGTCGTTACTACCCTTATGGGGTGGTATTGGAAATAGGGTTGTAGCTTCTGTGAAGCTACTACGAGCGACAATGCCAGCCTCTCAAGGTGTGGGTACCAGGTTTCAGCGTCCACGAAAGGTTTACTAATGTAATAAATAGGAGACTGCGTACCTTTATTTTTGCATATACGACAGCGTTGACTACAACTTCCGATATAGCCAAGTACACCAACATCGGTTCGCCTAGGTTGGCTTTGACAAGTAGGGGTGGCGATGACAGATACGCCTTCAAACCTCTCAGGGCATCAATGCATTCTTTGTTCCATTGTAGTCCTTGGGTAATTTTTCAATACACCAAAGAATTTGTGGCACCTGTCGAAGGAGCGTGAGATGAACCTGGAAAGGGGGCTATTCGACCCGTCAGCTTCTGCACTTGTTTTTTTTTGCTCAGTATTTCTGGGATGGCTTCTATGGCCTTGATCTGGTATGGGTTGACTTCGATGCCCTTTTGTGATACCAGATACCGCAGGAACTTTCCTGAGGCTACGCCGAAGGCACACTTTTTGGGATTCAGCTTCATACCATATCTCCTTAGTATTTCGAAGGCTTCTTTCACGTGATCGAGGTGGTCCTATTTTTTGATGACTTCACTTGCATGTCATCGATATTGACCTTCATCGTCTTGCCGAGTTATTCTTTGAACATTGTAGTCACCAGCCTTTGGTACGTGGCCCCTGCATTCTTAAGCCCAAAGGGCATTACCTTGAAGCAGTATGTTCCCTGGTGAGTGATGAATGTCATTTTCTCATGATCCTCCTAGGCCATAATGATGTGATTGTAGCCGGAGTACGCATCAAGGAAGCTCAGTAGCTCATGTCCTGCCGTGCGTCTATCAATTGGTCGATGTGGGGTAGTGGAAATGAGTCTTTTGGACATGCTTTCTTTAGGTCGGTGAAATCTACGCACATCCGCCATTTCCCGTTTTTCTTTTTGACCATTACGATGTTGGTGACCCACTCCGGATACTTAGATTCCCTAATGGAGCCATTAGTCAGCAGCTTGTCTACTTCTTCACTCACGGCTTTGTTGATGGCGCCATTGAATTTTCTCTTCGCCTGCCGCATGGGCAGGTGTAGCAGATCGACATTTAGTTTGTGGAAGGTCATTTCTTATGGAATTCCTGGCATATCTGCATGGGAAAAAGCAAACAGGTATGCGTTGTTAAATAGAAATTCACGATACTTACTTGGATTTGAAAGATCGTGGCCTATGTAAGCCTTCTTTGTTGAATTTGCTGTTGGTCGAGGTCTTCGACCGTGGCCTTGGTAGCCTCAACGTCTTCGGGATCTTTGATGGCATCTTCTGTCGGGTAGACCTTAGTCCCCGACAGGGCTGATTGCTATGCCTCCGCAAAACTCGCTCCTTTGAGTTTCTTGGTGTGAGTGTAATCTTGAGCTATTTTAGAACACTCTTGGGCGGTGCGCTGTTCGCCCAATATGCTGTACACCCCCCATAGGGTTGGGAATTTTATTGAGTTTGTCCCACATCGGAGGGATTTGAGGTCCTTGGTCTCCTTATATGGCTTGGGCAGTCCTCACCTCATAAGCTAGCTTTTGGGGTTGAGTTAGGCCCAAGGTCCATTCTTTTCATGGTATCAGAGCCAGACCCGTCTCAATTATTGTTACCGATGTTGGGCCCCCATTTATATTGTCCACGCTCCAGAGATCTGGGCGTGAGGGGGGGTATTGAGTTTGTCCCACATCGGAGGGATTTGAGGTCCTTGGTCTCCTTATATGGCTTGGGCAGTCCTCACCTCATAAGCTAGCTTTTGGGGTTGAGTTAGGCCCAAGGTCCATTCTTTTCAGATCACTTGATAGAAACTGGAGGGGACTGCCCTCATGGCATGTATCCATGGACGTCCGATGATGGCGTTGTATGTCGTGTCTTGGTTCATTACATGGAAAGTGGTTTACATCATAACTCCTCTTTCCAAGACGGGCAGCGTTACCTCGCCAGAGGTTCTTTCCACTACATTGTTAAAACCAGTTAGTGTTATGCAGTGTGGAATTATCTTATCCTCGAGTCCCATTAGTGCAAGGACTCTTAGATGAATGATACATCCGCCGCTGCCATCATCGACCATGATCCTTTTTAAATCAGCATCTACTATGCGTAAAGTAATAACTAAGGCATCATAATATGGGAAAAACAAACTGTCGTTATCAGACTTATCGAAGGTGATACTATCTTCGAAGTCGTCATACCGTTCGTGAGCGATGGTTCGGTTTAATTTGTGAGTGGTGGTGAATTTGATATTGTTGATCCCCTGAGTCATTGTCATCCCCAATGATCATATTAATGGTGCGTGTTGGTGAGGGTGGCCTTGGTGGGCCATGAGGTTGTTCCCACCCGCATGCGAAGTTGAGTTTTCCTTTGTTGCTGAGTGGTTCTTTTAAGAACCCTTGGTTCAACATCCTTACCACCTCCTGTCGGAGACCTATACAGTCTTCAGTTCTGTGCCCCCATTCCTGGTGGAACTCACATAAGGCGTTTGGTTTTCTGGTGGTGGGGTTGGACTTCATCTTTGCTTGCCATTGTACTTTGTTGCCCAGCTTCTCCAGTGCGTACACTTGTTCTGAAGGAGATACACAAAAGTTATGTGCAGATAATGAAGGAAGCATACCTATGTTGGTACTCAGTGGGGAGACATGTTTTTGTAAGGCGTCTGCGTGCCTTGGTGGTTGCGAAGATCTGATGTAGGGTTGATGGCTCTCCCTGTTGAGGCGTGGGACTTGTTCCTGTCGTCCCTCGTTGCGTCGGTCTCTTCGAATTTTTGGGTTTTGCTGTTATTAGCCGCCTGGTCGGGCCATTAAGGTCGTCGTCATCTCCACGTACCTCGACACAGTAAGCATTGTGAATTTCTTCCCAGGTGGTGGGGGGATATTTCAGAAGACGGCTAAGCAGTTTTCCGGTCGCCCGTGAGCCCTCCCTGATGAGTCCGTTCTAAAAAGTTGAGACTGCCATGACTTCAGACACGTTTGGTAGGCTCATCCTGACCCTGTTGAACCTGGCTAAGAACTCTCTGAGCCGTTCTCCTGAGACCTGTTGGACAGCAAAGATGTCGTTGACCCATGCTTTTGCTTTTTTGGCTCCTGTGTGGGCGGTGACAAATTTATCTTCCATTTCCTAGAACGTGGAAATTCTTTTGCCCGGCAACTGGGAGTGCCACGTTAGGGCCCCTCCTGTTAGTGTTTCTCCGAACTTCTTTAGAAGTACGGATGGTACTTTTTCCTTTGATAAATCATTACCTTTGACAGTTGTGACGTAGTGAATAAGGTGGTCCTCGGGATCTGAGGTCCCATCATTTACCTTCAAGTAGGGGGCATTTTGAAGGTCTTTGAGATGGGGTAAGGTGCAACTCCTTCTGTATAGGGTTGTTCAACGAACCTCCCCACGTCTCCTTTGGTAGCAACTTAGGTGTACCCGGGATCTTGTCCACTTTTTCTTGGTGCTCCTTCATCTGGTCGCGAAGTGACCTATTTTTGTTTTCAATTTCTTCCATCTTTTTGAGGATGGATGTGAGTGTCCCCCCGTGAGCTAAAGCACCGACGGGCACGTTATTTGTTTGTGTGACCTCGAGTTCATCTTCGGTTATGGAGTGGTCCGTCACTGGTGTTGGTGTGCACCTAGCATTTTGGGGTGGCTTTCCTGCTAAACTACTTAGAGCATTTGTCAACCATTCTTCCAATAACCACTTTACCCTCTGGGGGTGCTTCTTTTGTTTTAGATGTAGAAGCTTCTTTTTCTCGTGGAACCACCAGATCTTCAGAAGGGGAAGGTGGTTTTTCCACGGTTATCAGGGTACTATGGGTTGCATGTGAAGCATCACATTCAGTAGTCACGTTGAAAGGGCCCATAAGATTGGCTCTAGCATCCATGATAGCTTTCATCCTTGCGTTGTTTTCAGCCATTCTAGGTTGTCGAAAGTGGTTTTTGAAGGATCTCTAGAAGCATACTACAACTTTGATTCACGAAATCCCCACAGACGACGCCAAATTGTTTGGCTAAAAAGTTATGTATGTACTTTTTAAGCTCAAGAACAATAAAAAATAATAAGGGTTAATCGGAATCAAGAGTAATATGAACCAGAGAGAACTGTTTTGTTAAGATCTGTGATTATAGTGAAGGTAGATTAAGATGTATGAGCAATAAAGCAAGTATTAATCTTTTCACAAGAGAGAGGGAGATAGATAGATAGAGAGAGTTGTATATTCTTAATAGAAAAATACACATGAGTCCATTACAAAGGGAAGGTCCCCTTTATATATTAAGGGACCTTCCTCGAAATAATCAAAGAAGCGTACAAGGGTTGGTGGTCTCAGTGTACGGGAGAGTCAGAGCTTTAAGTGACGTCGTCTTGAGTAATGTCACTTGGTCCGTCTGTTTAATGGAGCCAACCTTGTTCGAGTCGGCCTCAATCAGGTCGTTCTCTATGTCAAAGGCGTGTGTAGATAACATGAGAACATAGGGAACCAAATTTTCCCAATACAAAACTCTTTGGTAGGAAGGTAAGCTATGCTTTCTTACAAAACAAAATAATGGCCATATGGAAACCAACGGAGAACATAACCCTCATAGATCTAGGAAATGACTACTACCTAATTAAGTTCATAAACTCGGAAAACTACGACAAAGCCCTCCACGGAGGACCTTGGTTCATAATAAACCAGTTTCTCACTGTACGAAAAATGGGAACCAAAGTTTGTAGCGTCAACAGCCTCGTAAACCTACTCAGCCATCTAGTCGAGACTACCAGAATTACCAACAGAATTTTATGACTATGAAATACTCCAAAAAATAGGATCTAAATTGGGGAAGCTACTTAGGATCGATGTATGTACTGCTTCAGCCACTAGGGGCAAATACGCAAGAGTATGTATCCTAGTACCTATAGAAAGCCCTCTAAAAACTCATGTTATAATTGTACGCCATTATCAAAGGATTGCTTATGAGGGATTTAATAAATTATGCACATTTTGCGGCAGATTGGGTCATACCCTCACAAACTGCCCTCAACCATCGAACTCAAAATGTAACGTAGCAAAAGGGACTCAAAAAAATAAAGATGTGGTTGAATCCCTAACAGAAGAAATAGACCATTGGACTATAGTTACACATAAAAGAACTAAGGCTAGACACGACCAAATGGAAAGGCCACATTCACCCCCACAAGGACAGTCCACTATGGAACATTCAAGGCTGGAACCAAAAATGACAAATGGACATCACCAACACGATGAACACTGGAGCACAAATGTGGGCCAAACACCTTTTAGACGGCAGGAATTTAGGAAGAAGAATACACAGCAAAACCCACCAGATAATAGCACAAACATGGAGAGAAGAAAAAGTAATCAATTCAAGGCATTAAATGTGCTGGAAAGTGACCACATGGACAAGGTACAATCCAAATCAACTCAGCAAGTAAACCTAGCGGGCAATGACCATCTGACCTTAAGCCATAACAAATTACTAAATTCTTTTATTAACCAAAAGCCTAGAACTCTGAATGCACTCGACAACACCCCTAACACATAAATATCCAACAGTCCATGCAAAGGAAACATTACATCTCGTACCAATTCATCAAATCCAATGGAAAACACAGCTAAGGTAAGTGATATTGTTACATATGATGAGGGATCCATGATAGTCGACCTTTGTTCCACCCAAGAAGAGATCAAGAAAGCATCAAATGTTAACAAAAAGAATCTGAACATTATAGATGCTTTAGCAGCCAAACCTCAAATTATTCCCAGAAATCTTAGT
This sequence comes from Nicotiana benthamiana, assembly GCA_034376525.1. Taxonomy (NCBI): domain Eukaryota; kingdom Viridiplantae; phylum Streptophyta; class Magnoliopsida; order Solanales; family Solanaceae; genus Nicotiana; species Nicotiana benthamiana. Next base: position 48,144,523 of record CM067336.1, read on the forward strand.
ACAAGACCATGCCCCTCCTCCTATACGTTACCCCCTGCCCAAAGAGCCATGCAAATTTAAGAACTAAAACACCAACGCACTTAAGTCCTATAACTAGTGACAACCAAACAGTAGAACCAAACAAAAACATTCAAAGAAACTATCATAAAGAATTCACCAAGGATGCCAAGACTACCCACCAACAACTTTTACAGGAGTCATCAACGAAACCACATGAGGAATGTGTGGTCACGCAACCAAGTTGCCCAACCAATGAACAACCAAACCCTAGGTCAAAACCAACCACTAGTGTATGCAACTCCTCAGCTAGCAATGAACCACACACCACTCTCATGGCTGGAATATGGCCTAACGGGATTCTCACTACACATGAACCTACATCTAGAGGGGAGGGACATCATAATCCCAATAGAGAACCCAAGCTACCTAGCCCAAATTGTAACGGAGGGTCTACGGATTGGGTTGGACAATGTAGCCAACCACCCATGGCTATCCCTCATGAACCCACAGCCCCAACCTTTCCACCAACTCCCAACCATGGGGGCAAATCCATCCCCATGGAACAGTCTACATAGGAATACCCCAAGCACCCCCATTCCTCAAAGCATGAACCGACAACTATTTCACAACAATCATATCCTCAATGACCCTCCTAAAATGAACTACTCCAATGTCGAGCAAGCACAAAACAACACTGCCCAAACTCCCACAATGCAACTGACGGGCGATGAGGGCGAAGAGGAAGGAAAATCAACAGCACGAAGAGTGGAATACGCCATGCTACGCACATCAAAAACACTGGTGTTCAAGGAAAGAACGGTAAAAATGGTAATCTTACGTTGCTAGCTGAATTTGAGGAAATGCTCGATCAATATAAAGGAATTGACAGCTCAAACAGTATACAAATACGGAATAGCAATGATCCAACGATGTACGCCAACATGAACATAGAGAGCCCACCCCATGCACAAGCGGAGGAGAACACCCCACCCCTATCTAAACCAATGAGTATGATTATATGGAACTGCAGAGGAGCGGGGAATGAGGAGTTTAGAAGAACTTTTAGGCCGATGCTATATTATAACAGGCTTTTCCTAGTTGCACTATAGCAAAAAAAAATTGGCGGATCATGGAACACTCATGGACAGTTTCGGCTTCACTAACATGGCACAAGTTGCAGCAGAAGGTACCTCAGGGGGCATGGTTATGATGTGGAATGCGGGAGACATTTTGGTGGACCAAATTGGAACAACTGACCAAGAGAATCATGCCATGATCAAGGAAAACAATTCTAAATTAGAACTTGGCTACTTTCTATTGTTTATGCTAGTACCTTATTAGAAGAAAGAATTATTCTTTGGAAAAATTTAAAAACGGTAGCAAATAGCTTTAATGGGGCTTGGCTAGTCACAGAAGACTTTAATGAAGTCACCAAATCAAATGAAAAATTCGGAGGACTCCCTATTACTTACCCTAGAGTTTCAAAATTCCTTAACTGTTTAGATTACTATGGACTTATGGACTTAGTGTATAAGGGCTCAAAATATACCTGGACTAATAAAAGAAAATTAACTAGAACTCTAATATTGGAAGGGCTAGATAGATTTGTAGCAAACACAAATTGGATTAACCTTTTAAAGGAAGCTCATGTCACTCATTTAACTAGAATTCATTTCGATCACTGTCCTCTAAAACTAGACCTCTTCAAGAATTTCTCCCACAACAATAACATCTTTAGGTTGGAATCCACATGGCTATCTCACCCCTCTTTTAAAAACCTTGTTAAGGAATCATGGACCAACTAGGACAATATACTAGGAGCAATTGAATTATTTATTAAAACATAAAAGAATGGAATACTAGTACCTTTGTTAATATTTTCCCCAAAAAAAATATAATAGTTTCTAGAGTTAAAGGGATACAAAATTCCCCAAACTATACAACAATTCAATTCCTTCTAGATCTGGAAACAAATCTTCTGAAGGAATTAAACGGAATACTAAAATTAGAGGAGGACTTTTGGAGACTCAAATCTCTAATACAATAGATAAATGAAGGGGATGCGAGCACAAAATTCTTGCACATTACTATAATGCAAATAAGAAGAAAAAATAGAATTCTTAGCCTTAAAGATGATGTGGGTAATTGGTTTACGACCAAAAAGAAGTGAAATCTGTAATTTATAATTACTACAACAAACTATTCACCACAAGCCATAACAAGTCCCATAAAATGAGTCATTATATGTCCTTCTATGCAATCCGGAATAACACAGACCAAAAAGACATGTGTCAAAATGTCATAGCCCGTGAAATTAAAAGCAGTTTGGACTGCTTTAAACCCTACAAATCTCTTAGGCCAGACGGTCTTCACACATTCTTTTACCAAAGATTCTGGAATGAAACCAAAGAAGCACTAATTAACTTCTGTCAAAATACTTCTAGGGAAAGGAAAATGGCTAATGACATGAATAGAACCTATATATGCCTAATCCCAAAGTGCCAAAATGTGGAAACTATAAAGCAATATATAGACCTATAAGCATATGTAACACACCCTATGAAGTAATTACAAAAGTTATTGTAAACAGAATCAAACCCCAACTAGCCAAACTAATCCACACAACCCAGACTAGCTTCATGAAGGGAAGATGTTCTTCAGATAGTGTTATTATTGTCCACGAGACCCTAAATGTAACGACCCGATCAGCCGTTTTGAGCTTCCGCGCATCATTCAGCAGTTTGAGGCCATGAGCAGCTTCATATCAGGTATATTGACTTGTGTGTATGGTCAGAATTAAAATTCAGGAAGTTTGGAGTCAAATCTAAATAGAAATTCTCATTTTGAAAGCTTAAAGTTGAAGAAATAAACTAGGATTGGAATTTTGAGTAAATGACCTCGGAATCGTTATCTGAAGATTCCATCAGGTTCGTATGATAATTTTGGACTTGGACGTATGCCCGGATCAGATTTTAGAAAACCCGAGAGCGTTTTGGCGACTATTGTGGAAGATAGCATTTTAGAATAAATTGCTTCAGTTTGGCTTAAAATGCATTTCAGTGTTATTAATGTACGTATAGGATTCTGAGACTGGGAGTAGATCTGTATGGTGATTATGGATTTGGGAGCGCGATCGGAAGTGAATTCAGAGGTTCGTAGGTCATTTTGAAGTCATTTGGCTAAATATAGAAATATGAAGGTTTTTGAGAAAATTTGACCGGAAGTGGAAATTTCATATCGGGGCCGTAATGCGATTCCAAAAGTTAGGGCAAGTCCACAATATCGAATGTGACTTGTGTTCAAAATTTGAAGTCATTCCGGAATGATTTTGGTATGGTTTGAGACCCTTTGTCTCTTTTAAGGAAGCTTAAGTTGGAAAAGTCAATCGGATATTGAATTATGTGTTAGAGGGCTTGAAATGCAAATTTTATTGTCTGGATAGCTTCGTTAGGTGATTTGGGACTTAGGACTGTGTCCGGAATATTTTTGTGATGACCGGTGTAGAATTTAGCTAGAATTGGCAAAGTTAGTATTTTGGCGAATTCCGGTTGATAGGTGAGATTTTGATCCGAGGTTCGGAATGGAATTCCTAGAGTTTTTGTAGCTTTGTTATATCATTTTGGACTTGTCGGCAAAATTTGAGGTCATTCGGACTAGTTTTGACGTGTTTCGGCATCGGATGTGAAATTTGAAAGAATTCTTGGATATAAGGCTCAAATCATTGATTTTGATGTTATTTTGGCGATTTGATCACTCGAGCAAGTTGGTGTGATTTTTTAGAGTCAGTGTGCATATTTGGTTTGGAGCCTCGAGGGCTCGGGAGTGTTTCGGAGGCGTCTCAGAGTAATTCCGGACTTGGAAAAATATGCAGAAATTGCAGAAAAATTCTGCTGTGAACAGTACCCGTGAACAGTACCCCATGAACAGTGCCCCATGAAAAGTGACATGAACAGTTTAGGGCAGAATGTTGATGATTTGGAGCTCGGATAAGGCGATATTTCGAGGGATTTTTGGAGAGAACAACGAGATAAGTGTTCTTAACTCAATTTTGGTTGTATAACTCGAATATATTGCAAGTTTTGGTGTTTAATTTGAAGTTTTTGTTAAAAAAGGTAGAAACCCCTCTTGGATAGAAATGGTGATTTAAGGGGTCAAATAAACTCCATTTTTTGTGAATTTGTATGTATAGACTCGTGGCAAGATAAGGGTCTTATTGATGTAAAAATTTCTGAATTTTGAGACGTGGGACTGAGGCTCGGGTTTTAGTAATTTTAGGAATTTTGACCGAATTTGATTCTTTTTGATTAGGTATTGTTCCCTTATCATATTTTAATATATTCGATGTGGTTTTGGATAGATTCGACGCGCGTAGAGGCCGATTTGAGGAGAAAAGGCATCGCGGGCTAGAGATTTCGCCGTCTTGAGGTGAGTAATGATTTTAAATGATGCACTGAGGATTTGAAACCCCAGATTGCACAACATACTAGTATGTTGAGATGAGACACGCGTTGTATGACGAATGCGGGGTCAATTACTATTGGGGATTGTAACTTGGTCCATCCCGATTGATATTTTACCGTGTATTTAATAAAGATTTACTGTTTTATACCATGATTTGGGCTTATTGGTATATTTGGGCTTCGGGCCAAATATTTGAAATGTTTTGTGAATTACATCACCATTTTCCTCACCAATTAAAATATTATTTGAACTCAGTCTAATGGAATTATATTCTTTTGTAAACTCAGCTACATTTATACTCAACTCGAGTTTTATTTATAATATTGATGAGCTAAGCACCATTGTTTTACTGATGCCCAAGAGGCTTATGATTATTTTCTGGACAGATTGAGGCCAAGGTCCATCTGTGAGATTATGTTGAGTGATGTGAGGAGGCTTTCAGGCCTCGAGTGTTATGTGAGGAGGCTTCCAGCCTCGAGTGTTATGTGAGGGGCTTTCAGGCCTCGTATGTGATGTGTGAAGGCTTTCAAGACTATTGATATTGCGCTTGGATTGTTGGAGCCCCTCCGGAGTCTGTACACACCCCCATGAGGGGCAAGCTTTTGATTACTCCTTACTTGTTGAAGTTGCTGTTTTCATTGTTTTAAAAAGAGAATACCTAATACTTTATGGTCTTATTGTATAATTGATTTTACTGCTTGAGATAGCGCTATATTGTGCCTTTATGAAATTTCATGCTTTCCATCATTATTTATTTTTATTACTTACTGAGTTGGAGTACTCACTTTACTCCCTGCACCTCGTGTGCAGATGCATGTATTGATCACCCGGTAGCGGGGTATTAGCTGATTGAAGGTATTTCTATTCTAGCTGAGCAAGGTGACCGCCAGCGTTCGCGGCACCGTATCTCTTCCTTTGATTCTAAATTTCCAATATGTATATTACTGGTTTTATAGTAGTGTTCAGATTTCTTAGATGCTCGTGACTTGTGACACCCCTTTTGGGATATGTTGGGCTGCAAACACAGGTTATTATTGTGTTAAGTTATATTTATTTATTCATTTATGTTTAAAAATTGTTAAAGTGACAAATTTGGTTAGTTGGCTGGCCTTGTCTTCACGAGAGGCGCCATCATGATCAGGTTTGGGAGACACTAAACCACTTTAAAAAAAATAAAAGGAAAAATTCTGCTTAAAATGGACTTGGAAAAAATTTTCGACAAGTTGGAATGGTCCTTTATAAAATTCTCGCTAACCTCCCTAAACTTCCCCCAAGATCTAATTGACCTAATCATGTTACTGTATCTCTACCATGTCTACCTCTATCATAGCCAACGATTCTAATTCTGAATTCGTTAAACCAAGCAGAGGTATCCGATAAGGCGACCCACTATCCCCCTATATTTTCATCATCTGCATGGAAATTTTATCACGACTAATCCCCACGAAATCGACTGTTGTAGATGGGATCCAGTAAAAGCTCTCCATCCAGTCCCCCTCTATCCCATCTATTCTTTGCAGACGATCTAATCCTTCTAGCAAATGCTAACCAAAAAAGCTACAACTCTATAATAGATACCCTCAATAAATTTTGTGAACACTCATGGCAATCTATCAACTTTAACAAATCAAGGCTAATATTTTCAGAGAATGTCCCAATTAATTTAAAGAACGACTCAGCAATTGTCTAGCTATAAATCATACTAGAGATTTTGGGAAGTATCTAGGGTTCCCTATAGGATTCTCTAACCCTTCAAAGAAAGACTTCCAGTATATCATCGACCGAATGAACAATAGGCTAAAAGGATGGAAAATGAACTTCCTTAATATAGCTAGGAGGACAACGCTCGTAAAATTAACTCTGGCTGCAATCCCTAACCATGTAATGAAAATTTATAACCTCCCATAAATTACTATAAAGAACATTGATAAAATACAAAGAAACTTCTTATGGGGGAACACCTTTGAAAAAAGGAAATGTCATTTGATAAATTGGGATACGGCCACAAAGCAAAAGAAAGATGGAGGGTTGGGTCTATACAAAAGAAAATGGAAAAATCAATCCTTCAGTGCTAGCCTAACTTGGAGATATAAAAAAGATAATAATAGTCTATGGAGTAGGGTACTTCATAGCAGGTATGATAAAAAGAATATCAAACAAAGCTGGAATCTCCAGGAGGCAAATGGCTCCCATATTTGATAAAAACATAATCCGGGGCTCTCACACCTGTAAAACAGGCATACATTGGGAAATTGGAGATGGGAAATTAATTAGGATCTGGCAAGACAGCTGGCTAGGAACAAAGGAATCACTAATAGCCCAAATACAAGGACCATTAATGAAGCACAGACATTCAAACACTATCAGACATCATTGACAGCAGCTCATTTAACTTGAATAATTTATCTTTCCAACTCCACACTGAAGTAAAGAATAAAATCTACAACACTTATATCAAGAAAATTCAACCTATCCAAGATATTTATAGCTAGGGAAAGAGCTCCAAAGGATCCTTCACCATCAAATCCGCTTATGTTATGTTACAAGGTAAAGACGAGGGGATACTCAAGACTATAAATGGTTATGGAGAATCAAAACTCATGATAAAATAAAATTCTTCCTATGTACAACTATCGACAATAAACTCCCCACAATACAAATGCTCTTCAACAAGAATATAACCAACTCTCCAAATTGTCACCTTTGTAGTACTGAGAGGGAAGATACAATGCACATACTCTTTAGATGTAAGCACTTCAAAACGATCTGGGCTAAGCAGGTTTTAGCCAGCTATCTCTGGAGCCACCAGATAAGTAGACATTGGCATCACTGGCTAAAAACTCAAAGTGGCTCAAATGCAATTTTTAGTGAATATCTCGTCTGGTCTTAAGTTATCCCTTTATCCTCTAGCACATCTGGCTGCACAGAAATGAGACGATATTCAAGAATAATAACAAAACTCTCCTATTAAAAAAGCATCATTAACAATATAAACTCCTGGTTACAAATCAAAATCGGCATGTTATTATAGAGATACCATTCTCATCAAATGGAACCCACCTTAAGAAAAATGCGATAAACTGAATGTGTGTGGTTCATGCTGTGGCAATCAAGGTAAAGGCGGAATAGGGGGAATCATACGTATAGGCAATGTGGATTGAGTTTTGGGATACAACATGGGTCTTTCACATGCAACCAATATATACATGGAAACATTAGCACTACTGCATGGTTTAAAATTAGCTATAGAAAACAATTACCTACCCCTCACCATTGAAACAGATTGTGAGCTTATTAAATTAATCCATAACAAGAATTGTGCCTTTAATCTGATTGATGATTGCAGATGCCGATTGAGTAGAGTAGGTGACCCGCCATTACATCACGTCTTCAGAGAGGCAAACCAGGCGGCTAATTCAATGGCGAAGAATGGAAGCAGCTTAAAAATATTTGAAAGTTTAACAACTTCTCTTATTCCTCCTACTTTAGTTATCTCTATTTTGGAAAGGACAAGTTAGGAACTATGTATCCTATAACAATTCCCGCTTATAATACATTATGTAATGACTCTTAGTATATATTTTTAATGTATGTCTTAGTTACCAAAAAATTATAAGTAACTGAGAACAATTGTATCGAAATATCAAAACCAACTACCCTTTACTTCTCTTAAAAGTCTAAACCACTACCCGCTTACAAAGTCCAAATATATATAAACCCTGACAAACATTATGCAATCTACACTTGTTGTACAAGAAGTTGAGTGTTGAGCAAGATGAAGAAGCAGGGCACATACAAGTTGAGTGTTGAGCAAGATGGAGAAGCAGGGCACGTGCGGTACTAACTCATGTTCGAATGGTGGCCCCGTCTCTTTTTCAATTATAATTTTTTATATACAGCATAATTTTTGGGCAAAGTGAGTTCGGTCAACCATTGATCGGAGCTGAGCCATAAATAGTGGACGCTATTATATCTACACCCAAAACGGTATATGCAAGATTAGTATTGCAACTACGTGATTTGTGTGATAAATGAATTAGTTTTCCATGTGCCCTTCTTCCCCATCATGACCACTCTGCTTTAATATATCAGTAAGATCGTACGGTCAAGCCACTCTAAACCGACGACCATACAGGCAAGTGATTTAATTACTTTCTCTATTCTTTTTTTCAGTGGAGATTTCTGTTCTTTATATCTGTTCTAGAAAAATTAATACATTCTTTTTATAGTCGTAAACTCTTTAACTTTGATTTTTTTTTTTAATTTTACATTAATAACATGATCTTATAGTTATAGGCATCTCTTAATATATTTATACTTTTGATATGCGACAAAATGTCCTTTTTTCTCCTTTAGTAAACTACGTGCCCATTCAAATAACGTCATATGAAGTTAAACGAAAGCAGGGGCGTATTGTGGAACTGTAAAATATGGGTTGATCATTAAAAGTGTTTAAAAAAATTTTACGCCAATAAACATAAATAATTCGAGGTGAAGCTAGGATTTCAAGCTAATAGGTTAAGAATTCTAAGCATTTTAAGTTACTGGGTTCTAAATTATTTATTAAATTATAAATAATTAATAAATTATTTTAACCAAAACTACTGGGTTCGGCGAACCTGTATGTAACCAGAACACTAGCTCCCCTTGTAAATATACGTAGATATAAAACGGGCTATGATAATAAAACTGGAACTTGAATACACAATATTCAAATTTGGATCTGCCTCTGAACGAGGTAGTATTTTTCATTTAAGTAGATGAAAATATGTTGTACTATTTGACAGCGAAATGATTTAGTCAATAGTTCTTATTTAAGCAGATAAAAAGGGTAGTGTTTTGTTTATTTAAATGATGATTATGAAGATGATGTTCAAGAAAATATCATTCAACAGTGATGGAAGACGTAATATTAATCTCGATGAATAGATAAACATAGGAGTAATTGAGTGGTCTAAATTACAGTCCAACAGTACTACTCCACTTCAATTCCGCCAAAATCACCGGATAGTTTAAGCCCTCTCACGACTTTACCTTCATCCACCAACACCACTATGTCAAACATGGATACTAATATGAACATTGACCAACGGGATCAAGTCAATAATTCTCCTCAAATATCAAAATCATATCTCCAAACTTTAAATACACATCACCTTTCCTTGGTACAGTCTACACCTCCATCGCTCAACTATGAGAGTTTGGAGTATAAAGATGAACTGGATGCACCAACTGATCCTTCAAATTTTGTATCATTATCTGTGGAGGAAAAACATAGGTTATATCAGTCCTAGCAACATGCTGTTATCAAGGTTTATGGAGGTAAAGTTGAGCATCAATTACTTCGACAGAAGGTTTATGCTTTATGGAAACCAACTGAAAACCTTCCTCTAATTGACTTAGGGTCAGATGTTTTCCTACCGAAGCTCCAACACTGGCCCTTGGTTTGTTCTTAACCATTTTCTATCCGTTCGTAAATGGGAACCCAAGTTTAAGGCTTCTGAGACAAAAATAACAACCTCATCTGTATGGCTACACTTACCTAAATTGCCTACAAAATTTTATAATTATCAAATTCTAAAAAAGTTGGGGCAGAAAATTGGTAAATTCTTATCAATGGACGTTTGTACTTCTGCTACTACTCGTGGATAATATTCTCGTTTATGTGTAGAAGTTTTGCTGAATCAGCCGTTAAAAACTTATCTTTATATTGACAATCACAAACAAGTTATATTGTACGAGGGATTAAATTTGCTTTGCATTAACTATGGTTGCATGGGCCATTATCAACGAACGTGTCCCTCTACTGCAAAGCTTGCTTCTCAAATGGCCAATTCCCAGCAGGAACAAGGTATAAATAATAGCAAATCAAATTCTACTGATGATGCATGGAAGCTTGTACAATTCCCCACAAAACATGCACTCAAGCGACCTATTCACACCAGGAACCCTTTGCAAGCATCACCAGGAGAGGTAACCGTGGGACCTTCAGGTAAGCATGCTTTAATTAGTCCTAATACCCTTTCCTTTACTAAATTAACTTTAAATAACGGGGTATGTAATTCTAAAACTGCTTCTAAGTTAAACCCTAGCCATGATCCGATATTAACTACTAATAAATTTAACTCATTAGCTGATGTGCCTACTAATGATAATGATATTTTGCTACATCAAATATCTGCTAATACTCATGGTCAACATTCAAAATCCACTCAAGTATCAAAAGACTTGGTCCAATCGGATCATAGCTCACACACTCATACTCCTCAAAATCTTAATCCTACTCCTCACCATGCATTAGGCCATGACAGCATTTGCCACATGCCAAGCAAATCCCAATCCCAAACACCACTCTCTGAAATTACATAAGACCAACATTCCCTCAACCTACTTACACCTCCTCCTTTAAACATTAAATCCTCTACATCATTTTAATCTACTATTGCCATGCACCTAAGGCATAATGACTCTACCACTTCCCTTTCCCAATCAACTATACAACCTTCATGTCAATATACTCAACACCCCCCCCCCCCCTAAACATTGGCAGTGTTTCATTGCCTCTTACTATACCAAATATAAACCATACACCCTCGTGCAATTCCAATATTGCTTTCCTCTTTTTAGAAGATGTTTCCTTTCAATATTCTCAACCATCTGAGAAGGCAACGAACAACACTCAGGCAGAACTCTCATAAATTGTATCACAATCCCACACCCCACTCCCATCCACCATAACACCTAATAATGAAGCCCAACTCCATAGTCTACACAGCAAACACACCCATGCACCAACATACCTAGCATCTTGGCTAGAGGCGAGTTTGCACAACCATGCTTTGACGTTCACCATGCAAGTCAATCAGTAGGATATAACAATCCTCATCAACCATCCAAGGGATTTAGCCCAAATAATTGCGGAAGGGATGTAGTTGGGAACCGAGATGTATGCTCATTACCGTTGGTCCATGATTCAAGGACTAAACCTTGCACCCTTTCAAACACTGCCTCATCCTTCTCCGGTTTGGGATCGAACTCTTCTTCATCCAAACCTAATACACATGCCCTTTTATCCTCTACCAACTCCCAACACTCCTTGGATCTATCCCTATTAAGAGTCACGGTCGTACACACGTCTGTTAAGGCCAGGCACTCCATGCTTACCCACACCACCACCTCCTCCTCCATCTCCAGAGAATCTCAATCCACAAGAACAAGAAGAGCAGGAGGGGAACTTTCAGGCAGAGTTAGACGCAGCCATCGCCTACAACAGAAAGACACGACCAATTTATACATGCATGGACGGCATCAAGGCCTTTGTGCAGAAGAAGGAATTCGAAAGAAAGATATTCCTAAGGTGCCCACAAAATCTAATATAAACCTCATTCCGGTTAAGGCCAACAACAAACCCAGTAGTGGGAAAATATGCCATGTTATTCCTTCCAACTTTGAGGCTATGTCTGTAGAATCTAGTACTGGTCCAAATGAATTCTATATAAGTCATATGAATTTCATAATATGGAATTGTATGGGTGGTTAGTCAGTAAAGTTCAGAAGAAACTTTAGGTCATTATTGGATTACAGCAGACATGCCCTAGTGGTCATGTTAGAAACCCATTCTCGGTCACACCATATTTTAAAGGACGATTTTGAGTTTACTGGTATGATTGAAGTTCCAGCTATAGGTCACTTACGGGGGATTGTGACACTTTGAAATTCTGCTTTATTAAACGTTGATAAAGTAGCTACATCCACTCAGGAAATTCACTGCCATATCCAGGTTTGTCCGTTACCTTTTACTTTCTTATTTAGTGCTATCTATGCCAGTAATGATCTAGTCTCACCCGTATATTTGATAACTATAAGGGACCTTGGTTGATATGGGGTGATTTTAATGAAATAATACATGCCTCAGATAAATTTTGAGGGCTGCCTATTAATAATAATAAAGCTAATAAATTAGTTGATTGTTTTAACTACTGCATTCTAACAAACTTAGGGTACAAGGGTAGTCGCTATACTTAGACAAATAGTAGGCATAACAATGCTAATATTTTTGAACATATTGATCGTGTGTTGGCTAATTATGAATGGCATTCCAATTATGGAGATGCTTTGGTAACTCACCTTCCTTGAACTCATTCTGATCATTTCCCTCTAAAAATTGAATTACAGCACTGTGTTTTACCTAGGAAAAAATTATTTAGGTTAAAGTCGATTAAGACTACACATCCTACTTTTGAGACAGTAATAATGCAAGTTTGGTCAGAAAATATCCACTTAATTCCTGTTGTTAACAAGTTTAAGGAATCAATTCAAGTGTGGAAGAAGAACACTTTTGGTAATATCTTTAAGGGGAAATGAAAATTGCTGGCACGAATAGGTGGAATTCAAGCTTCTATGCACTTTCCTACTAGCCAGTTTTTACAAGTTGTGGAAATTACTCTTACTAAGGAGTTTACTCATATTCTGAAACTAGAAAAAGAATTTGAAAATTAATATCAAGAATAAATTAGCTAAATTATGGTGATGCTAACACCAAAATTTTCCACCTAACTACTTACATAGACGTCGTAATAATCGTATAACTGCCTTCAGGACATAGGTGGAAATTACATTACAGACCCACATAAAATTAGAGATGACATTGCTAATTACTATAGTCATCTTTTTACTACTCAACAACCTATGTCTAGTCTGACATCTTTTGTACACCCCTTTAGTTCTTACTCCTTTGGAACAAATTAGATTAAATAGGCCTTTACATGATTTTGAAATTATTAACGCCTTACATTCGTTTCAACTATTTAAGGAACCTGGTCCTGATGGCTTACATCTATTTGTTTAATCAAAAATATTGGCATATTATAGGAAATTCTGTCAAATACTTTTGCCATAAGGTTTTTCTGGACTCTCACATAGATCCCGCTATAAATACTACTTTTATTTGCCTAATTCCTAAAAAAAATAATGCTGCTACAATCGCCCAATATAGACCTGTTAGCCTGTGTAATACCATATATAAGATCATTATTAAAATTATTGTCAATATAATTAAACCAGTTCTGGAACATATCATCGACCAAACTCAATCCAGTTTTTAGAAAAATAGATGTACAGCTGATAATGCAATTATAATACAAGAACTTATTACTGACTTCATAAAATGAAGGATAGGCATTCTAATATGCTACTCAAGTTGGACCTTGAAAACGTTTTTGATAAACTGGAATGGTCCTTCATTTACAACACCTTACATAATCTAAATTTTCCTCCAAATTTTATAAAGCTAATAATGTCTTGTATTACCACTACCTCTTCAGCTATTTTAATCAATAATAGTGCTACCGAATATTTTACACCTACAAGAGGTATTAGACAAGGTGATCCGCTATCACCTTATATTTTTATTTTAGGCTTAGAAATGCTATCAAGGAAAATACTTTGAAGTTGATTATCACATTTGGCATCCCATTTCAATTGGTCGAAGGGGACCTCAATTATCTCTTTTTTTTTCGCAGATGATATTATTTTAATATTAAAAAATTACAACTACTTCTGTCAATCCATAGTTAACACTATTAACCAGTTTACTAAACACTCAGGGCAAACTATTAACTTTGATAAATCAAAGGATTTTTTTCTCTAAAAATTGTCCTTGTCATATGAAGGTTGACTTGCAACATACTTTTAATATAAGGGAGGGCACACATTCTGGTAAGTATTTAGGGCTTGCTAAATTTAGCTCAAGTCCCACTAAAGAAGATTTTTAGTTTTTAATTGATAATTTTAAGTCTAAGTTAGCAGGATGGAAAACTCATTTTTAACAAAAGCTGGAAGACAAACCCTAATACACTCAACTCTAAATAATCTTCCCAATCATATAATGCAATACATTACCCTGCCTTCGTATATTATTTCATGTCTCAATAGATATTAAAGAAATTTTCTGTGGGGAACTACTCCTCAAAAGAAAAAATTACACCTCTTAAAATGGTCCATGGTTACTCAACCTTTAGCACAAAGGGGCTTGGGCATCCAAAATCTCAATATTAAAAATAAACGCTTACATGATAGCCTTTCTTGGATATTATTCCAAAATTTTAATCAGCTATGGGCGCGAGTACTACTACATAGTCATCTTAGGCTTCATAATGTCAACAACCTTCCTGGCTCAAGAATTTATTCTAACATTATCAACGGTTGGTCTTTTTTTACACTAGTTTATCAATGGAATTTAACTAATGGTAATCATGTTAATTTCTGGATGGAACCATGGTTAGATTATAATTCTCTGTTACATCATTACATGTATGGACCTCTACCATAAAGAGAGAATAATAAACGAGTGTCTGCCTACTATCATGATCATAAGTGGCATTTACAGGAGTTTCCTTTGTGTTACCTTCCTCATTAGAAGTTCAAATCAATAATACTTATATGCCACTGGTGTCTACCAATTATGATCACCTTGTTTGGGAACTTACACCAAATGTCGTGTTCTCAGTCAACTCCATCTATCATGCTCTTATGCAAACAGATTATTCTTTCCTAGGTCCTGAAGTCATCAACTACAAAGGGATTTGGAAACTCCAAATACCTCCTAATATCTTTTTTTTATATGGTTAATATGTCATGACAGGCTCTCTACAGTTGCGTATTTGCAAAAAATACAAATTCTCATTTCTTCTTTATGTTTACAATGTGGCCTAGTACCTGAAACCAATACAATATATTTTCTTTGAATGTCAAAATTCTATATCACTTTGGGTGGCTCTTAAGCTAGATATAAATCATTTGATTCGTCCAGTAAATGCAAATACTATGTCTTGGTGGCACATTTCATAAGACACCAACACTTGTCATCCTATAATTGTGTTCCCTTATCCATCATCTTACCATTCGCTCTATGGAACCTTTGGACTATAAGAAATAAGAATCTATTTGAGCACACTCATCTTGAAGGAAGTGTTCAACTAATTTATAACCAATCATCGGAATTCTACTATCTCACAAACCCTAAACAAAGTATTCCAGCAAGCCTGCCTCTTTACATTAAATAACATCTGTAGCGATTCGACGGTCGTTTTGAGCTCTAGCACATCCTTCAGCAGTCTGAGGCCATAAGCAACTTCATTTCAGGTATTGTGACTTGTTTGCATGGTCGGAATTGGAATTCAGAAATATTAAAGTTAAATTTACGTGAAAACTCTCATTTCTGGATCTTATAGTTGAAAGAATGAACTAGGATTGGATTTTTAAGTAAACAAACTTGGAATCAGGGTCTGAAGGTTCCAGCAAGTTTGCATGATGATATTAGACTTGGGCGTATGCCCATTTCAAGTTTGGGGTAATCCTGGAGCGTTTTGGCGCCTATTGTGGAAGTTAGCATTTTGGAAGAAATTTCTTAAATTTGGCTTGAAGTGCATTTCAGCATTATCAATGTCCGTTTGGAATTTCGAGACTAAGAGTAACTCCGTATGGCGATTCTGGATATGGGAACGCGACCGGAAGTGAATTCAGAGGTATGTGGGTCATTTTGAATTCATTTGGCTAAAGATAGAAATTTGAAGGTTTTTGAGAAGTTTGACCGGAAGTAGACTTTTTGATATCGGGGTCAGAATCTGAATCCAAAAGTTGGAGTAGGTCCATATTGTCAAAATATGACTTGTGTGCAAAATTTGAAGTCAATCAGACGTGATTTGATGGGTTTAAATGACGGAAGTAGAAGTTGGAAAGTTCAAAGTTCATAAAGCTTGGATTGGAGATCGGTTGATGATTTTAGCGTTGTTTGATGTGATTTGAGGCCTTGATCAAGTCAGTGATGTGTTTTGGGATTGGTTGAGGCCCCGGGGGCCTCGGGTGGATTTCGGGAGGCTAACGGATCGAATTCAGAACTTGGAGAAGTCTTAGAGCTGCAGCTTCTGGTATTTCCACTTATGCGGAATTGGGACTGCAGAAGCAGCCTCGTAGAGGTGAAGATTGAACCGCAGAAGCGGTTAGGACCAAGGTGGAGAGGACCGTAGATGCGGTCAATCAGCCGCAGAAGCGGGATCGCACTTGCATTCAGCGAGTCACGGAAGCGGATTTGAGGGGCCTGGATTGGAACCGCAGAAGCGGTAAGAAGGCTGCACCTTCATAAGTGCAGAAGCGGTCAGAGGACCACAGGTGTGAAAATAGCCGGGGCCGAAGGATTGTTTTAAAAATCGAATTTTTGTCATTTCTCACATATTTTCATGGCTTGGGTAATTTTTTGGGAGTTTCAAGAGACGGTTTTTGTTCATCAATGATAAGTTATATTATCCCCACCTATTATGAGTTAAATACATTGATTATGTATGGATTTTAGTATATAAATGGGTAGAAAATTGAGGGTTAGAGAAAGACCTAAAAATTAGTGTTCTTGGATTTTTTTACCACGATTTGAGCATGAAATTAAGAGAAAATTATATATTTGAGTTACTAAGGCCATGGGCAAAGTTTATCTTCAAAAAATTTCGGATTCCGGGTATGTGGACCAGAGGGTATTTTTATCAACTTTTTGTTCAGGGTTAGAAATTGTTATAAATTGGGCTGTAAAGTATAATCGAGCCTATATTAATGGATTCTCATTGGCTAGTCTTGGAGAATTGTGCGTTGGTGCAAGCCTTCAAAAGAATGTAGAATGTCGGTTGTGAATCTTCAGAGCGAGATGTGTCTCCTTTCTAATCTTGTGAGAGAAAATTTACCCATATGTTAGTTAAATTGGTTATGTGGTCCTATTTTTGGGGGAAACGTATGCACGAGGTGACGAGAGTCCGTGCGTAGCTACTATTATGCTATTTTTCGAGTAATCTAGGACCCAAAAGCATGTTATACTTGAATTATTAGTGAACCCATTGATGGCTTGAATTGCTTAAATCACATTAAATTTAAGAACGAGACTAAATTGCTTAACTGATATGCTTAACTCATCGAGACTGAATTGCTTAAATCAATTTAAATTTAAAGAGAATTGGCATTTCTTGGATATTTGTTCTATGTTGACTCCTTGACTAATTTTCTGTCTGTGTGTGTTTATTTTAGAACTGGCCAAACACCTCGTCAGATTAATAGATGCAACTATAGGTGCGCCGTCGACCCTCGAAAAGTGCATGTTTATTTATGTTGGATTGGACCGTCGCCTTGGTGTGATTTGCGCATGCTTGTATTGCTGCCTGAGAACTTGTTAAAGTTGTTACATGCCTCACTCTGGCTCGAAATTATATTATTAATAATGAAAAAGAATTTTCAAAACTTTCCTATGAAAGAATTATGAGATTACTTGTTTTCTTTATCTGGATTAAAAATTATATTTATTATATAAATCCACTGTTTGATACATATGTTAAGAATAAATCATCATTGGACTATTAGAAAGTGTCAAATTTGACGATCTCGTCTCGACCCCTTCAAGATTATGCGGGACACTTAATGGGTACACGTTGTTTTTGTTTTTGTTTTTGTACTCATACTGCACTTGTTGTGTATTTTGTTGCACAAGTATATGTGACTCTAGTGGTCTGCTAGGTATAGAGACACGGATAATTCTGGGACTAGGTGAGTTGCATCATTCGAGACGGCCGTAGCTAGAGTAGTCTCTTCCTTAGTACTGAATTTACTTTTCGTCCATTGTATTCCAGGCGGATGTTGTATTTTATTTCTCTTATCAGTAGATGCTCATACACTTGTGACACCGGGGTCTGAGATGGTTTAAAGTATTGTGTTAATTTCTTAACTTTTAAATTTTGAGTTGAAACTATATTCCTTAAAATTTCTAAATAATGAAGGAAAAAATCTTGTATTTCAAAAATGATGAAACGAGATTTAATTTAGCATTTGAGTTGGCTGGCCTGATAGCGGTGTCTGGCGCCACCACGACCCTTAGAGGATTTTGGGTCGTGACAACATGGTATCAGAGCACTAGGTTTCCGTCGGTCTCACGAGTCATGAGCAAGTCTAGTAGAGTCCCGCGGATAGGTACGGAGACATATGTACTTATCCTTGAGAGGCTACAGGAAGTTAGGAGTACTACCCTTCTTGATTTCCTTATCGTGCGGTTCGATCTCTCTGAGGCTTATGCATTTGATTCCTTCATACTCAATCTTACGCAATGCGAGCACTTTTTAGAAGTCGAGAATTTGAATAATTTAAATGGCACTACAAATGTGGTGAGGGATGATTCTCCCGGTATAGTTGATTGGAATATTATGGTCTCTTTTTTAAAGGATATTCTATTGTTCCAGTTCAATGACAGAACTTTTCAGAGCCTTGAGGCTAGGCACAGGTTGCCATGATGCTTACGAGTGATTATTCTGCAGTATTGTGGTGATGGTAGGATTTTGCCCATGTGTCGGGGCAGTGAATGACTTGAAGGGAGGTTTACTCAGTATGTATTCAAGGAATTTGGTATTTTATTCCCGATGAGGGAAAGGAAATCGGACTAAAGATGGTCAGATGTGGGCTGGTAGAAGTAATGAGACCTGGTACTTGCAAGCGTGGTGGAGCTTTCTTCTGTGATGGGGTGTTGTGGCCCTAATGGAGCGTACTAAGTTTGTCGATGTTATAATCTGCTACAATTCGCCTTTATGGAAAGATGTTGTGAAATAGTATTGGAGATTCAACTGTCATATATCGCATGGTGCGGTGGTTTAAGATCAAATCAGAATTTCCAATGTTGGCGGATCGATAAAGATGACCTTTGGAAAGGTTGTAAAGTTAGCAGCAATGGCGGATTCAAGTGTCGCGAAGATATATTTCATTTAAGGCAACAATTGAGTAGCAAAGTATGAGGAAGGCATGTGGAAAGTGGCACGCTTTGATTAAAACATATAGAAATCCAAGTATGAGAAGCAAGATCGAGTGGTTAGTTAAAAAGATGAGTTCCGCCAAAGTGGGAGAGTGGCGGGTCTTGCATATGGGCTTGGTAGTAGGATGACTACGCTCCTTAAGGAGAGTTTGGATCGAATTGGGGATTTTAATGATTGGTAATTGAAGTGTGGGGGTATGATATGAAGTATGGGCTATTATGCGGCACAAGATTGATATGGCAGAAAGGAACTACTTGAAATGGAGGGGGTGCAGCATAACCCTGAATGGATGTCGTCGCGCATTTAATTGATGTCTGCGAGGGATGAATGCACTTGTGCAACTCGAAGGTGAGCCCGGATTCAGGATGGGCTATTGGTGTCATAGTGAATATACCCCGTGCAGCAGTGTGGGAAGATGTCGGGAGGTGATTCCCCTAGGTGGGTTATTTCCCCTTGAGCAGGTTAGCGGTTGCGCCGTTGGCGAAGCTACTGCAAGGAATTATATTGATCATTTAACAAAGAGATCGGTCGTGCGAATGTGGGTAATGACTCAGAATATGAAAAATGGAGATTTACAGGAAGATTTCGAGAAATTTGGATAATTTATGGCGCGAGGTTGTGTCAATAAGAGGTAAAGAGGTCGGGCGAACTCTATAATTGTGAAAAGGATGGCTTCAAGCTAAGTGGGAGAGTCCCACTGCTTATGATCGGGTTGTATGATTAGCTACTTGCGTGATTATTTACTATTAGCATATTGATGGATTATTTCCGCTATGAGAAAAGACAATAAGTGGTAATTCGAGCAAATAAATTGTTGGAGGCATGCTATGGTTGGCCTTATGGGCTCACGTTTAGACTTGGACAAAGTTTAAGGATTTATGCCTCGTATAGATGCAGGTTTCAGAGGAAGTGATTTCGCCGGGTGCTTCGCGGAAAGAGTGTTTGTGTGTTATAAGATCTATGAAGTGAGTTATATTCGGGACCAAGTGAATTCATGAGTTTAAGTGTGGTGCTCAATAATTTCGAGCCGATGGGTACAAATGAGAATCAAGCTTTGTTGCAGCTTATGAAAGGGTGCTCAGAATATTCTATGATATTTTGACTCGGGGTGTAGCATTTGAATTATACGAAATGGTTCGTGGGAATTGAGACAGCCTGGTCTCTTGCTTCAAGGTCACTCGGGGCAAGTGTACATGGAGTATGTTATGTTTTGAATAGATTTAGTCGTGTTTCTAAGGCAAGCAAGGATGAACTGGAAGAAGGTAAATTGATTATCCAAAGTTGAATTGTCATATTGGGATCAGTGATCAGTTCGATCCGTGTGATCGGGTTATGTGTATGATTTCTAGCGCTACGTATGAGGCTTGTAGGCCGTCGTAGTTGATGTTATTCAGAAGCATTCTTCTTTTATGGCTTGTTAAGTAAAGGAAGGTTCCGGAAAGAATATCGTGGCTTGGACCACTACTTAGAGATTTGTATGTCCAATGGTTATGGGAAGTTTACCATGTGTTGCTATAATTCTCTTGAAGTAAGTTAAGTGAAAAGTTCTTATGTGATGAAATGTTAAAATATTAATGATTTTGAAGTTATGATGAAAATCGTGTCTTATCGTATATTGGCACGTTGGGTGCGATGAGAGGTATGGAAATGTGAAGCAAGGACAAGGATGTCACGGGCTCGGATGAGCAAGGAAACGGGTTGAATGATTAGAGTAAATTGGTATTGTCTTCAGCATCACCTGAGATCGATGTGTTGTGAAAGAGGTTGTGCATCCTGGATATGGATTCTTGATCGCTTTTCAATGTTAGTGCGTCCGATGGTTTAGATGTGCAGACCCATCATTTATTTCAAAAGACTTTGGGAGCGTGTCCCACATGAAGGTTGTATAAGTATGACATGTAGTCATTTGACTGACTAAAGATTTGAACCAAGTAGGAGGATTGTGGTAATATTATTAATTTGAGAATTTAAGCCTGGAGGGCACTTTGTTTATTGGGTTATGAATGGAGGAGGTTGCTCCGGTTATGATGGTTGTCCTTATGTGCTATGAGGAAGAAAGAGTTACTATGGACCTTTGAAAGGTTATTAGCTAAGTTGGTGCAATCGAAATCAACTTGAGATCAGTGGATTGATTTATAACAGGGCGTTATATCAGCCTACTTGTGTTCATTTCAGCGAGCGTTCCCTATGGAGGAACAGTCGGGGCGTTATTTTGTCATCGGCTATTCCAGGTAATGGTGTATTACAACGTATGAGTTGTGAGACGGCTTGGGAAATTCTTAAGTGTTGAGGTTCTGCGTGGCGATGATGTTATGTGAGCAGAACGACTCTTGAGATTCAGATCTTGTATCGCACCTCAGTTGTGCTTGAGTTTTGTAGCCTATAACGCTATGCGTTTTCTCAGGGATGGTATTATGCACTTAGCGTGCTTGCGATCGAAATTCGATAATATTAGTGTAATGAGCAGATTTAGCTCGAAGTGCAATCTCCTTATGTGAGATTTATGTGTGGATCGTGTGGCATGCCGCCATGGGCATGTTACTAGATCGGCTCGTGCGCCGCAATACTGTGATGTCAAGTCTGGTTTTCTATATGCTATTTTTGTGTGTTTTGTTTCCTATCTTCTAAGGAAAGTCCGTATTAGTATGGGGTTTAGATAATTCCTTCCAGAGTTTGAATTCCTATTTATGTTGTGTTCGGATTGGTGGCTTATTTCCAGAGCAGTTCATACTGGGTGGGACGAAATTATGGGATTTAGGATCAGTGCAATCCGATTATATGAAGTATATTAAGGAGCGAAGATCATTATTTGGTTTAGAATGTGGTAATGTTTCTTGTCAGAAGTATAGACTAAATGATTGGTTGACTCGGCACATCTCATCTATCGTGGCGGTATTGTAAGAGTTGGAGTAAGACTTGCGTATGTCCTGAGGTGCAATGGGAGCATCTGATTCGTTAAATTTTGGCTAAATTGATCAAAAAAATTATTGTGGTCTTATAAGTAAAGTGATGCAAAGTGTGAATTTAGCAAAGTATGCAGTCATGTTGGGTACAGTGTGTGGTGAATGATTTGGTGATCTTATGATGAAAACAGGCCTGACATAGAATTCCGGATGTTGGAATTGGGCTCTAAGGCATATTTGCTTGAATAAAGGGGAGTATCTTCAGAATTTATCGAGCTAAATTGCTCGGCTAAGTTGTGGTAGCACGGGAAGGTGCACGATGTGCTAAGTAGTGATTTCAGGCCACTTTGGTATAGTTCTCAGCACGTTCAAGAACGAATGTATGTTTAAGTGGGAGAGAATGTAACGACCCGATCAGATGTTTTGATCCCTAGCGCATCGTTCAGAAGTCTGAGGCCATGAGCAGCTTCATTTCAGGTATTGTGACTTGTTCACACGTTGGGAATTAGAAATCAGAAAGATCAAAGTTAAATTTAAGTGAAATTCTAATTTTCGAAGCTTAATGTTGAAAGAATGACCTAGGATTGTATTTTTGAGTAAAATACCTCGAAATCAGGATCTGAAGGTTCCAACAGGTTTGTATGATGATATCGGGCTTGGGCGTATGCCCGGTTCGGGTTTTGGATAACCAAGGAGCGTTTTGGCACCTATTGTGGAAGTTAGCATTTTGGAAAAAAAATTTAAAATTTGGCTTGAAGTGCATTTCAGCGTTATTGATGTCCGTTTGGAATTTGGAGACTGGGAGTAGCTCTGTATGGTGATTCTGGAGTTGGGAGCGTGATCGAAAGTGAATTCGGTGGTACGTGGGTCATTTTGAAGCCATTTGGCTAAAGATAGAAATTTGAAGATTTTTAGAAGTTTGGCCGGAAGTAGACTCTTTGATATCGGGGTCAAAATCCGATTCCGGAAGTTGGAGTAGGTTTGTATTGTCAAATATGACTTGTGTGCAAAATTTGAAGTCAGTCGGACTTGATTGATAGGTTTAAACGACGGAAGTAAAGGTTGGAAAGTTCAAAGTTCATAAAGCTTGAATTGGAGGTCGGTTGATGATTTTAGCGTTGTTTTATGTGATTTGAGGCCTCGAGCAAGTCTGTGATGTGTTTTTGGATTGGTTGGTATGATTGGTTGAGGTTCCAGGGGCCTCAGGTGGATTCCGGGTGGCTAACAAATCGAAGTCACAACTTGGAGAAGGCCTGGAGGTGCTGCTTCTGGTGTTTTCGCTTCTGTGGATGCGGTCCCGTAGAGGCGAAGATTGAACCGCAGAAGCGGTTAGGACAAAGGTAGAGAGGACTGCAGATGCGGTCGAGCAGCCGTAGAAGCGGAACCGCACATGCGGTCAGCGAGTCGCAGAAGCGGATTTGAGAAGCCTGGATTGGAACCGCAGAAGCGGTAAGAAGGCTGCACCTGCATAACTGCAGGAGCGATCAGAGGACCGCAGGTGCGAAAATAGCTGGGGCAGAAGGGTTGTTTTAAAAATCAAATTTTTGTCATTTCTCTCATGTTTTCATGGCTTTGGCGATTTTTGGGGAGTTTCAAGAGAGGGTTTTCTTCATCAATGATAAGTTATATTATCCCCACCTATTATGAGTTAAATACATTATTATGTATAGATTTTAGAATGTAAATTGGTAAAAAATTGAGGGTTAAAGAAAGACCTAGAAATTAGTGTTCTTGGAGTTTTGAACATGATTTTGAGCATGAAATTATGAGAAAATTATATATTTGAGTTCCTAAGGCCATGGGCAAAGTTTATGTTCGAAAAATTTTTGGATTCCGGGCATGTGGGCCTGAGGGAATTTTTGTTAACTTTTCTTTCGGGGTTAAAAATTGTTATAAATTGGGTTGTAAAGTATAATCGAGCATGTATTAATGGATTTGTATGGTCGTTGGCTAGTCTTGGAGCATTGTGCATTGGTGCAAGTCTTCGGAAGAATGTAGAATGCCGGTTGTGGATCTTCGAAGCAAGGTGAGTCTCCTTTCTAATCTTGTGAGTGGGAATTTACCCCATAGGTGAGTTAAATTGGTTATGTGCTCCTATTTGTGGGGGCTACATATGCACGAGGCAACGAGAGTTCGTGCGTAGCTACTATTATGCTATTGTCCGGGTAGTCTAGGGCCCAAAATCATGTTATACTTGAATAATTTGTGAACCCGTTGATGGCTTGAATTGCTTAAATCATATTAAATTTAAAACGGATTTCTAAAAAGACTTAAGCTTCGTTTTCTCAAAATTATTAAAGAGTCCTTTCTTGGATATTTGCTCCATGTTGACATCTTGACTGATTGTCTGTCTGTGTGTGTTTATTTTAGAACGGGTCGAATGGCTCGACAGATTAATAGATGCATCTATAGACGTGTCATCGACCCTCGGCAAATGCAAGTTTATTTCTGTTGGATCGGACCGTCGCCTCGGTGTGATTTGCGCATGTTTGTATTGCTGGCTGAGAACTTGTTTAAGTTGTTACATGCCTCCCTTTGGCTCGAAATCATATTGTTAATAATGAAAAGGAATTTCGGAAACTTTCCTACGAATGAATTATGTGATTACTTTTTTCCTTTATCTGGATTAAAAATGATATTTATAATATAAATCCACTGTTTGATACATATGTTACGGATAAATTATCATTGGAATATTAGAAAGTATTAAAGTTGACCATCTCATTTCTACCCCTTCGGAATTAGGCATAAATTATCATGGGTGTATGTTATTTTTGTACTCATACTATACTTGTTGTGGATTTTATTGCACAGGTATATGTGACTCCAGTGGTCTGCTAGGCATAACAGCGCGGATTCTTGGACTAGGTGAGTTGCATCATTCGAGATGACCGTAGCAAGAGTAGTCCCTTCTTTTGTACTTTATTTACTTTCCATCCATTGTATTTCAGGCAGATGTTGTATTTTATTTCTCTTATCAGTTGATGCTCATGCACTTGTAGCACCGAATTCTGAAATAATTTAACGTATTGTGTTAATTGCTTAACTTTTAAATTTTATTTGAAACTATATTCCTTAAAATTTCTAAATAATGAAGGAAAATATCCTGTATTTCAAAAGTGATAAAACGACATCTAATTTAGTATTTGAGTTGGCTGGCCTTATAGAGGTGTCCGGCGCCACCACGACCCTTAGTGAATTTTGGGTCGTGACAGCATCCACATGAAGGGCAGGTTTTTAAGTTAAATATAGACGTATCCACATCTCTTAGTCAAGTTATTTGTGGTATTGGTGGTTGTTTTAGGAACCAGCTTTGCAACTGGGTTTTAGGTTTTACAAGACATGCACAACATGGATCCAGCCTGCACACAGAGCTACTAGCACTTCTCATGGGGCTTAAATTAGCTGTCCAACATTGTCTTTCACCTCTGATCATTGAGACAGATGGAGTTGAAATATTAAACTTGCTTATTACCCCTACTATCAAATATACTAATATAATTGATGATTGTAGGTTCTTGCTCTGGCAGTTTGATGAGCCAAAGTTACAAAAAATCAATCGAGAGCAAAATTGTGTGGAAGACTATTTGGCTAAGCATGGGGCAGTTAATGTGGAGGCTAATTGTATACTTTTATCAAGACCTCCCTCTTTTATCTTAACTTCCTACCAGTAAGATCAGGCAGGAATGCTGCGTAGAAGACTATGTAACTCAACTTCTATGTTAATTAGTAGTAGCACTAATAGTACTGGTTCTAGTAGTAATCGTGATGTAATAGCTAATGTTATTAGCTCTAGCTGTACTAATCTGATGCATTACATGCATCCTTCAAACTCTTATATACATGTTTAACTATCTATAATATGGTTATCTTTTCAACCAAAAAAAAAAGAAAGTCTTGATGAACTTTTTTCCTATATGATGCCTTGCCGCTCCCAATTACTTAAAGCTTTATTGCTCGAGCTTTTTAAAATTGTTTTCGTATTTGTATCGAACCCTTCAAAAAAAAATTTAATATTTTTGAAGGATTTGACACGCATACAACGATATATTTGAAAAGTCTGAGCAATATTGATTTAAAGAGGGGAATTATATAACTAACTTTCGATTACCATTAATTTTATCATTTAAGTACTTGTACCAAATCTTTTAACCATCATATTTTTATTTCCTAGTGGGAGATGTAAGTTATTTTTCCTACGTGTATGTGGCCCAATAAGTTTAATATCCATAATTAATTATCAAATTTCATCTGTCATATTGGTTACTTGATTGAGGTACCAGGTTAAGTGAGAACCTCTATAAATTGGTCCTCTCCACACCCATTAGGGTTACCGTATTTTATCTCCTTTCTTCCATCACTAAAGGCAGCGGTAATGAAATCTAGGGCAAGGTGCTAGAAATTAATTTACCGATTAATGCTTCGCTTCAAGATAATGGATTCCGCTTCAGGTATGTTTTCTATGATGATTTACATGTAAGATTATCATGTTTAAGATCCTGGTAGAATTATAATTTGTGCTTATATGTGGTATCACGAGCCTGGATATTTGAACAGATAATTTTCGTGAAAGAAAGACTAGATTAATTATTATGCATATATAGATTAATTATTATGCATATATAACAGTTCCGATGGAATTATCGAATTGCTTCAAAATCGTTGTTACAATCTATACTACTTTCGAATTAGAATTTCACATAAAATCATATAGTTTTGTATTACAACCGACGGAATCATATAGTTTCGAATTACAATCTGACGGAATCTCAGATTAGGATTTCACGGGAAATCATATAGAATAAAATACTTTTGTATCCTAAGCCCACTCTATGCTCATCTTCACGGGAAGCTAATTTTCTCCTTGAAGATTTGTCTAATTTAAGTACTATGCTATTTTCCTATACCGGATTAAGCAAAGCTTTATAAGAAACATGAACTTAGGCCACAATTATGGGGAAAGTGCACGGTTAACCACAAATAATACATGTATTTACTTTTAAGAAACTGTTTAATAAACTTCAGTCTTTAGCCACTGTTTTAATAAACTTTAACTGCCTGAAATACCCTTCTGCTCATGTCCTTAACTTCGGGACTTGAGGAGTACATGTACTTAACTTTTGAACTTGAAACTCTAAGTTCAAGACTTCGGGACTACATGTCCTTAACTTTTTAACTTGGAACTCAAAGTTCAGGACTTTAGGACTACATGTCCTTAACTTTCGAACTTAACTTGAAGATTTCAGGACTACATGTCCTTATCTTTTGAACTTGTAATTGTAAGTTCAGGACCAAGCGTCCTTAACTTTTAAGCTTGTTAGTCTAAGTTCAGGACCTATTGTCCTTAACTTTTGGGCTTCTTAGCCTTGATCGCTAACGACTCAGCACTGCATGAATGTAGGAAGAGCGGGTCGCAACAACTGTTACCCGAATAGTGGTTCGGGATCGAATTTCCACATGGAGCTAGTAGTGGAGTTGTATTATCTATCTAGCCTAGAATCGCGTTTGTACTTCTAATTGCACTTCAAATATTTTTAGGTTTTTATAGTAAAGACTACTATTATGAGCTAAGGGTTAAATCTAAATTATGCAAAGGAAATAATGCTAGGTTGTAATTAATAGGGTGGAAGGCAATAGGGTCGTGGCATCACCTAGATGGTTAACTAACTGGTAGAAACTACTAAAAATATATTAATATATTTGGGACTTATGCTATAACCGTTGCACAATTGTACCCACTCTCACACCTCTCAGTAGAGAGAGTAATTTTGCTTAATTGACTCTCTCGAGACCAATTGGGTAGGCGAATTACACCAAGCAACTAGGGTCCAAGTAGGGTAATTACTCTCTCGAGATTTAACCCGTTAATTGGGACTACCATTTCTCATGGATCCATCCCAATTCCTTGTTGGGTAAATTTTGGGGTCATGGACTCTCTTTCTCAAGAAGTTAGACCCAGAAAGCTAGATTCAGTATTTGCAACAACCAATCCTTAATTAAAATATAAAATCAACCCAAACAACAAATACCCAATATCAATCTATCTTTAGAATGCAGCGCCCATCAATTACCCACACTAGAGTTGAGCTACAACCCCGGCTAATGGATTTAGCTAGACATAATTGAAGAGAAAACTGGAAAAAAAGAAGAAGAACTAAACGTATTAATTAATTGAGAAATTAGTGCTAAAATGCCAAAATAGACTAAGACTTTGGTTCTCACGAGCGCAGCTGCACTGATAGTACAAAACTTATCCTAAAAATAATAAAATATTTTATTTATAGTGGACTAATAAAATCGGACAAAAATACTCCTACGGGGTCAGCGCGGGCCGCACAAGCGCAGTCGCCGCCGCACTGGCTCTTTAACTTTGGGCTTCATCTCTCTGAACTAATTGGCGCGGACCGCGTAGAAAGGTAGCACGGTCGCAAAATCTCTGTCGCGGACCGCGTGAATTTGACCGTGGCTGCATGTCTTGATTTGGATCCAAATTGGCACCTCTCTGAATCTCTTCACGCGAGCCGTATGACAAAGTGGCGCGGCCGCATGAGCTGAACGCGGGCCGCATAAATCAAACTGCGACCGTGTGGTGAAATACACTTCTCTGAATATCCTAGTGCAGTCGCGTGCACTTTTGTGCGGTCTGTATTAGGCTCTTTTTCTATCATTTACTTGGCCTTTGATACTTGAGCAGATTTTACTCCGTTTTGAGCTGTTCTTTGACATTTCGTCACTTTGTCGCTCAAACCTGCAATCAAGCACAACCTGTGAGCATTTTGGGAATATTTTATAGAAAATTATACTCAAAGCATAGGCAAGTAAGGGCATAAAACACGTTAAAATCCTACTTATCAACTCCCCCAAACTTAACCTTTGCTTATCCCCAAGCAAACAAAATAAGACCCACTCCTAAAGGAACATCCAAGTAATTCCAGCTATCCTAAATTAATCTCAACAAGCATCAATTAGGTCTAACAATTGCCCTCAATACGAATGCATCATTAACATATTTAAACTTTGAAAATTGTGGATCAATTGTGACACAAGAGCATCAAGAGTTGACATATTATGTCAAGGAACTTCTCTTATTTACTTTGGTCATTGTGGAACCCAAACTCGCGCATCCTCAACTCTCCCTAAGCGAACCTCACCTTTTTAGAGTATTAACACACAAATCGAGGTTGATGGACTTTCACTCATCTCTGTCAAGAAGAAGGTAACAAGTCTGGCTCTGGGTACCATATGCTTGCCCCTTATGTACGTATATACTAATGTAGGCTCCCTTCAACTCGAAATCATATAGGGCTTTTGCGGAGTCATTGTGAAGGCTTTTGGATAAGGGTAGGACATATTTTAGTTCAAATGGATTCAATCTTCCCTTAAACACTTTATTTGATTCAGGGTACCCTTAAATACAAAAGAATAATTAAGAACGATATGTCCTATAATGTGCTAGGCCCAAGTGAACCTTTGCCTGAGGTACCCTTAAATACAAAAGAAAATTAAAAATGAACTCAAGCCCTTAAAAAGGTTGTCACACCACCTATTATTGGGAAGAACAACCCGGTTCGCACTATACTCCACCCTTGTAAAGAACCGTAACACTAACAAAACCAAGGGCTTATTGAAAATGCCAAAAACAAAATAAAAGGCTACGAGCCTATATACAAAGCTAAAAATGAAAAGTTTTCCAAAAATAGAAAAACCGAATGAATAAGTATAATAGGGGAGTAGAATACCCAACGAAGGATAAATATATACAGAATGTAACTTTATATACAAACCAAAAGAGATTAAAAAGTAGGTAAAAAGTAAATTTATATACAGACCAGCTAGAAAATCAAATTAACAGAACATGAAATAAGAGTCTAATATGTACAATTATCCAGATAATCAAAAAAGTAGGGAGAACCCCCACGAACAAGAGTTGGCATTGTCCCCAATGCCAACTACACAAATAAGCATAAAAATCAATGAAAGAACATAGAAGAGCTCCCTAGGACTGGTCCATCTGCATGGGATCCTCAGTGGTCCCATGTTCCTCTATATGGGCGGGAACCTTAGACTGGTTCTCGGCCTCCTACTGCTGCGACTGGGGCCTGATCATTGACCGGCTGAACGTCAGGTGCAACACTGGAGGGACCCTCCTGAATCTCTGCTAACTCAATCACTGCATCAACTATGCCGGGGAGCTTTCTCTTTTTCCTAAAGAGCCTGGGTGCCTGTTCCTGATATGGTTGTGGCACTAGTGTTGCTGCTGCTGGGGCTGGATCCCCGAATAGTAAGTCTAAAGGCATCTGATCTGCCGATAGATTGTCAGCATCTTTCTGCATCTCCTTCACCGATTCTTTGGAAGCCTTGACTTCCTCATTTTCTTGTTCTCTCTGGTGAGATCCGTCAATGCCTTGCCATGTGAATCCATCGCCTTAGTCAAGGAAACCTGAGTCTTCAGTATCTTCTCCTGGTTGGCTAGGAGAGTCTTCAGTGTCTCCTCAATAGACTGAGGAACCTGAGCAGAGGGAGGTGCTAACTGGGCCTCAACTGATGCAGATAATGTCGACAACTTGGATGTCGCAGCTAACATCTAGTTGTTCATATTGGCAAGAGTCTGGGTCAACCGATGGACCGTGAAAGGGTGAGCCCATGAAGAAGGGACTCCCGAGCCAGCATAAGTACTAGGCCCAACAAAAGATGAAGGCCCTGGAGGAAAATCAACTACAGTTGGCATGGAGGGAAGCTCGGTGAATGGATGAACAGCAGACTCCATCGCAACTGGCTCCTCAGATTGACCAGGTAGGGTAGAGGTGGGTGGATTGTACTTTTTGTTCTTTGGGTTGTCGAGCCCCTGAATGGTGAACTATGAGAATGGGATCACTGGTCGAACTTTCACATCATAGGACTTTTCACATTGAAGTCTCGAAAATACATGGTGAGAGTGTTGGGAAAAGGATCATTTTTGTCATGCTCTCGTCCTACATCAGCAATCACCGAGGACATCACATTGCCCACATTAATAGGGTACCCGGCCATGATAGATGCAATCAACATAGCTCGCTGAAGAGGAATAGTCTGATCGTGGGTAGAAGGGTTAAGACGACTACACACAAACGTCAACCACCCTCGATCCTCAGAGTTGAAGATCTTTCGATATATTTTCTTCCCGACTTGCAACCAATCTGGAGCAACACCCGGGTAGGACAAGTATTTAGAAACCAAGGGTGAACCTCTTCCCCCATTGCTAATTTCTCATTATACCGGGTTTCATCCTCATCATCGAACCCCAATTACCCATTGAATGCCTTCCCAGGGAATACAACACTTTTGTTTCGCACCTTGGTTGCAGTTGAGCCCTTTTTTACATAGGCCAGATTCCAGTAAAAAGTTTTCACCATGTGCTCATTGGCATCCACTAACCCATCATGAAAGTTCTCTCATCCCACTCTAGAATGGAACTGTCTATGTACATTATAGAGTAGGGGTAATAGGTCACTTGTAATAATACTCCTCTCTAGAATCAATTTTTACACTGGCCATCACTCTCGGAATTTGTGAAAGGCCACTTGGCTAAAGAAGAGATCCTCCCAAACCTCCAGTTTTCTTGTTCGTTCAACACCCCCAACCTAGGGCACACCATTATATGGTACCTTCTCATCACCATCGGTCCCATCATATGCACTCTCCCCAGATAGTGAAGCTATTTAGGAGAAGGAGTATTCACCGCTGCCTGCCGCTAAGCCATCAGACGACTCAAAATGAACACTATGTGAAGTTTGGGTAGTAGGAACAGCTGGGACTGAGGGAGTTGTCCCTAAGTCAATAGAGAGGTCCTGTGAGGGTAGGTACTCACTCCCTGATTGCTCATCTTCTATAACAACCTATTGTCTTGTGTTCGGTTTAGGGCGAGGAGTGAGTTTTTCCTATTTCCCTTTTCCTCCCCAGGAGGAGTCACCTCGTCCGAGTTGTTTGGCACCTCGTCCGAGTTGTTTGGCACCTCATCCTCATTTATTTACCATTTTCTGCAAGCAAATATGTCTAACTTTTTTAGTTGAAGCACAAGCAGTGTATCTGTTGTTGAAAATAATAGCAACACAACAGATGAATAAAAATGTAAAAACCATTGCAGACAGGTCACCACGGATCGCACCATCAAGGGTACAACCGCGTAAGAGGCACCATAAACCACAAAGTGCGTAAAAGCAACTGCGGGCCGCACTGGACAACACCCAGAAAAACACCTCTCTGATTCTCCCAATGCGGACCACATAAAATTGGAGCGCGATCGTATTGGTCTAGCATGGACCGCACAAATAGGAACGCGGCCACGCTGGAAGCAGACTACATTTCAGATCAAAGGCCACCGCGGACCGCACTATCAGTAGTGGGGTCGCATTAGGGCCGTGCGAACCGTATGAAAATAACTGCAGCCAAGCTGAGCCAACAGCTAGGGACTAAGTTAGGGTTTGAAAAATTCGCCCTCCGTGAACATGTCCACCGTCTTTTGCTTGTTCCTAACATATCCATATCACTGAATATGAAGTTGGTATCAGAGCTCTATGTTCATAGGAGCCACATATCACAAGCCTATTTACTAAAGTCTTATGGATCGGTACGGAGACGTCTGTACTTATCTGCTAGAGGATATGTAACCGTTAGGAAAATTTCCAATTTGTTCCATTTCCCTGTCGTGCGAGATTTGACATTCACAATCCTAAACCTCTATCTTATACTCTCTCACAAATGGTGAAGACACATACTACCCGAGGTGATCAGGCACCTGCGCCCCTTGCTGCAGCTGTTGGAGGTCAGGGTCGAGGTATAGTTCAAGAATGTGCACGTGGTGCAGTGAGAGAACCTGCGCGAGTGGCCGCCAAGGTACTACCAGCAGATCTAACCGGAGTCCAGGCATCTGACACACCTACACCTATTGCTACTCCAGCCCTTCAGGAGACATTTTGCGTAGTTCATGAGTATGTACACCACTTTGGCTCAGGTAGGATTGCTTCCCCTTGCTAGTATCTTCCCAAAGGAAAAAAGATCTCTATAGCCACAT
Source organism: Nicotiana benthamiana (assembly GCA_034376525.1). Taxonomy (NCBI): domain Eukaryota; kingdom Viridiplantae; phylum Streptophyta; class Magnoliopsida; order Solanales; family Solanaceae; genus Nicotiana; species Nicotiana benthamiana. Next base: position 48,177,765 of record CM067336.1, read on the forward strand.
CCCACGACGGGGGAGGAGCACATACTCCTGCCGCTCACACTTCTGAGTAGCGAGCGCATGTTGAGAAGGTCCTTGAGATTTTTCCTGCGCCGCCTACAGCACTAGTTTATCTCGAGGGTTTGGAAGCGGTTTCCGAGTAGGAGCAGATGAGACGTGAGAGGTGTAAGAGCTATAAGCCTTCTCAGTTCACTGGTTTAGCATCGGAGGATGCCCTGGGATTTCTTGATTAGTGTTATCGCATTCTCCATACTATGGGTATCTCTGGATTGAGCGGGTATCTCTGGATTGAGCGGGTTTTATAATACTACTTTCCAGCTTCGAGGAGCCGCCTATGATTGGTGGCACACCTATGACTTATACATCCCAGACGAGGCAGCTTCACTGCCTTGGACCTAGTTTTCAGATATGTTTCTGCAAGAGTTTGTTCCTTAAAGCCTTAGGGATGTATGGCGCGTGGAGTTTGAGCATTTGTGTCAGGGTACTATGACCGTCTCAAAATATGTTGTCTGTTACACCAGTTTGACTAGACATGCCTCACCCTTGGTTTCTACTGTTCGCGAGAAGGTTCACCAGTTCATTGAGGGACTTATTCCCAGCATTAGGTCCAGTATGGCTCGCAAGTTAGATATTGATATCCTATATCAGCAAGTGGTGAACATTGCTAGGAGGATAGAGGGTATGCATGCTAGAGAGAGAGGACAGGTAGGTCATGAGAGAGATAGAGCAGACGAGATTAGGAGAGAGAGTTTGAGGAGGCAAGGAGGCCTCGTAGACCTTTGAGATATACTGGTCCTTATTTTGGAGGTAGGGTGCGCCATAGTAGAGGTTTTGTAGGTCAGCCAATTCAGTTCGCGCTTCAGGCTTTGCATTGTGACTCAGGTATTCATGGGTCTGGAGTACCCATACCGCAGAGTTCCCACTGCCTCATCCGCAAAGAGGGTGCTTAAAGTGTGGGGATACTAGTCACATGGTGAGAGGTTATCCGAGACTTCTGACCGATGTGTCACAACGAGGTGTTCAGACAGGTAGAGGGCACCCAAGAGGGGGAGGCTCGACTCGTTGATGTATTTTATATAGTAGACTTGAGGCCAGTGCGCAAGATAATGTCATTCAGGCATGAATTCAGTTTGTTATGTATGGGCACTATATGTAGTTCATCACAATTCTGCTTATCAGGGTGAGTTTCCTTGATTTTAGGTCAATCTATGGGAGTGTTTCATGATTTGTACTCTGTGTATGTAATTATTCTGTTGAGAGGTTCTGTGAGTGATAGTCATGTCTATTGTCTGTTTCTAGCTATTGCCAAAAGTTATCAGACTAGTAAAAAATTCATGTTGTCTGTTCGGTAGGTTTGATGTGATCTGTGAGTATTCTTGATTACTAGCTGTGATTTCTATGCTCCACCGGTGTGAGAGCCAGGCTATGTTGTAATTTATAGGCAGAGTTGATCTAGTGGAAGTCTCTATATGGGTCGATGTGTACCCTACTTGTGATTCAGTGTTGAGGGAGGAACCCTCTTGATTTTAGGTGATTTGGCATGTTGAGACCGGGATGTGTACTGCGGTGGGAGTTATATTATTATAAGATCCGTGTGAATCTTTTATATGCTTTCACTCTTTCTTGTTAGATGTTTTGTAGATTTGTGTTCTAGAAGAATGTGTGCCAGTTTGGCTAGTTTGTTAGTTCCCCTATGTGTTTTCTTTCCATATTCAGTCATTTCCGTTCTATGCTTCTTGAGTATTAGCTAGTGGGGTGTGTACCCATTGGTGATGCTAGAGATTTGGTTATTCAGGTGTTCTGTTATGAGGTTTTGTGGTTATTATATCATCATCAGTGTTGTGGAATTTTGAGGAGAAATCCTATTGAATATGAGGCTTATGGCCGGTACGGATTTGAGCTCAGGCAAGTATTGCTATTAGAGATATTATTATGGGCCTATGTGTGGTGTGTCATGTTGTGTGCTTGTACCCTATGTGTGTTCGTATGAATTGAAGCGGCTGGTTGAGACTGGTATCGGATATGGATTTAGGATCGAGTCTTTTGGAAACGTATGGAAAGTGAGAATTCTGGCTTGGAGGCTTATTAATATGCTTGGAAGGTTAAATTTCAATTGCAATAGTGTTGTTAGGCATCAGTGGGTTAGGGTGACATGGGATCACCCGCGGGTGTATGTTGGAAGTGCGCACTAAGTGATTTGAGGACTTCAAAGAAAATCTTAGCACGTTCGAGGACCAACATTAGCTTTAAGAGGCAGAGGATGTAACGACCCAACCGGTCGTTTTGAGAAATTAAGCTCAGTTCAGCGGCATAAGGTCTCGGACAGCTTCGAAATATGAGTATTGACTTACGTGCATGGTGGAATTCGGCTTTCAGATGGTTTAGAGTCAAATTGGAAGAAGGAATCTAGTTTTGGAAGTTTGAACGGTGAAAAGTTGGTCGGATTTGAACTTTTGGTTAAACAACCCCAAAATAGGTTGTGGAGGATCTCAACAGCTTTGTATGGTAATTTTGTACTTGGGAGTGTGTTCGGAATGTATTTTGGAAGTCCGTAGCTAATTTAAGCTTGAAAGGCCGACGTTTGAATTTTTAAAGTTACGGGTCCGATAGTGAAATTTTGATCTGAGGGTCGGAATGGAATTTTGGGAGTTGTATTAGCTTTGTCATATCATTTGGGATATGTGTGCAAAATTTTAGGCCATTCGGACGAGGTTTGGTTAGGTTTTTTATCGAAAGCATGTTTTGGATGATATTTAAAGTTCTTAGGCTTAAATCCTTGATTAATTCGAGTTTCCGGCATTGTTTTAGGTGGTTTAAGGATTGGTATAAGTTTGGGCGATGCTATGGGATATGTCTGTAGGTTTGGTTAAGGTCCCCGGAGGCCTCGGGTATGTTTCGGATGCTTAACGGGGCATTTTCATGTTGAAGAGTGTTGCAACAACTGAAGGCTTCTGCTATTTTTGCTTCTGCAGCTTGGGAATCTCATAAGCGGGGCCGGAGAAGCGTCTTGGAATCCTGATAAGCTTAGCCGCTGAAGCGGCTTGGGAAATCACAGAAGCGGACTCTAGTGTTCCCAAATTTTCCGCAGAAGCGGACGACCTTTCGCAGAAGCGATCTCGCATCTATGAGATTTCCATCACAGAAGCGGCCCCTGGAGCGATCAACGGAAACCGCAGAAGCGGTCTTGGAATCGCAAAAGCAGAACCGCGGAAGCGGTTAAATGACCGCAGGAGTGAAAATGTGTCTGGGCAGAATAAATCATCCCAAATCGAGGGTTTCACCATTTTTATCATATTTTGACTTTGAGAGCTCGGTTCTTGGCGATTATTGAAGGGTGATTCACCTGGGCGACTTAGGTAAGTGCTTCTTACTCGATTTAGACCAATTTCATGAATCTCCTCTTTATTTCATCCTCTAATTTCAGATTTTTAATGAAAAATGGGTAGAACTTCATAGACTAAATTATTGAGTTTTGAAGGGGTTTTTGACCACTGATTTGAGATATTTTATATGATTAGACTCGTGAGAGTATGAGGGTTCTAAAAAAGTTACATTCATCCAATTCCGAGATGTTGGACTGAGGGGCGTTTTGGTTATTTTTCCTAATTTTGCGTTTTAGCTTTGAATTTAACAGTAGGATCAGTTGCTTGAGACATTATTTACAATGTGTTATTTAATTGAATAGATTTGGGTCATTTTGAGTCGAGTACTCGTGGCAAGAACGTGGTTTCTAGTTGATATTAGCCGATTTGAGGTAAGTATCTTGCCTAACCTTGTGTGAGGGATTTCCCCTTAGGATTGAGTCTTCTTTATTGACTATATTCCTTGTACGCGAGGTGACTACTGTGTGCTCGGATTTATTTGTGGAAAAATCTCCCATTTTTGGTTCTTAGATCCTTGAAATCACCGAATATAAAATTGTTCTTAATACGATTGAGTTCCCTATTATAGTTTCACCTTTGCATGTCTTATTTAGAATTTATTTGCCCTTTTTGGTCTATTCCTGTGCCTAATTAATTTCTACCTTTTTAATAATGGACAATTACCCTTCTTACATCACATTATCATTCCTAACTGCTTATCTATATTTGGAAAACATTGCAACTAATTGATCTTAATTGGAAAGAAGTTAGACCTTATGTGTTTAAGCAATATTTTCCTTAATTGTATTTATTCATTTCATGTTAATTTCCTTGTTGTTGGACTGAGTATTATGGAACGGTTGTTTTGTATTATTTCTTCCTTGTTTGGTTGTTCTTATTGCGCTTAGTATTTCTCTGTTACGGTTATTCCTTGTGAGTTAGTTGTACCGTCTTTTGGTTAACAGAAATACCTGAGTTGATTCCCTTGCTTTATTCCTGTATATATTGTCATTTATTGTGTTGTACTTGAGATTGTAATGCATGAGGTTTTTGTCGTGCGGTTGTTGATATTGTGATGCACGAAGTTTTTGCCGTGCGGCAGTTGGTAATGTGATGCACGAGGTCTCAGTTGTCAACAAAAACCGCACGGCAGAGACCTCGTGCATCACATTACCAACAACCGCACGACAGAAACCTCGTGCATTACAGTATCGACAACCGCACGACAGAAACCTCGTGCATCACAGTCTCAAGTACATCACAATAAATGACAATATATACAGGAATAAAGCAAGGGAACCAACTCAGGTATTTCCGTTCACCAAAAGACGGTACAACTTACTCACAAGGAATAACCGCAACATAGAAATACTAAGCGCAATAAGAATAACCCAACAAGGAAGAAATAATACGAAACAACGATTCTAAAATACTCCGTCCAACAACAAGTAAATTAACATGAAACGAATAATTACATCTAAGGAAAATATTGTTTAAACACAAGATGTCTAACTTCTTTCCAATTAAGACCAATTAATTGCACGAGAGATAGAAATAATGTTTATCTAATACAGACAAGCAGTTAGGAATGATAGTGTGACTAGAGAAGGGTAAATGTCCATAGTTAAAAGTAAAAATATATTAGGCATAGGAATACACCAAAAATGACAAATAAATTCCAAGTAACACACGTAGAGTTGAAACTATAACAGGGAACTCAATCGAATTAAGAACAACTTCATATTAGGTAATTTCAAGGATCTAAGAACCTAAAAGGGACAATTTTCCACAAAGAAATATGAGGATGCACTCCTCACCTCGCGTACAAGGAATACATTCAACAAAGAAGACTCAGTCCTAAGGGGAAGTCCCTCACACAAGGTTAAGCAAGATACTTACCTCAAACCGGCTAATATCAACTAGCAATCACGTTCTTGCAACGACTAATCGACTCCAAATGGCCCAAATCTATTCAATTAAATCACACATTGTAAATAACATCTCAAGCAACTGATCCTACTATTAAATTCATAAATTAGGAAAAATGACCAAAATGCCCCTCGGGCCAATGTCACGGAATTGGATGAATGTAACATTTTTAGAACCCTCGTACTCTCACAAGTCTAACCATATACAAATATCTTAAATCAGAGGTCAAACACCTCTTCAAAACTCAATAATTTAGTTTATGAAGTTCTGCCCATTTTTCATTAAAAATCTGAAATTAGAGGATAAAATTAAAAGGAGATTCATGGAAATTGGTCTAAATCGAGGGTTTCACCATTTGAGCTAGTAGTGGAGTTGTATTTTCTGTCTAGCCTAGAATCGCATTTTTACTTCTAATTGCACTTCAAATATTTTTGGATGTTTATATTTAAAACTATCATTGTAAGCTAAGGATTAAAGCTAAATTATGCCAAGAAAATATTGCTAGGTTGTAATTAATGGGGAGGAAGGCGCTAGGGTCGTGGCATCACCTAGGTGGTTAACTAACGGGCAAAAAATACTAAGAATAGATTGTCATATATGGGACTTATGCAATAACTGTTGCATAATTGTACCCACTCTCACACCTCTCAGTAAAGAGAATGATTTTGCCCAATTGACTCTCGAGAGACCAACTGGGTAGGCCAATTATACCAAGCAACTGGGGTTCAAGTAGGGTGATTACTTTGTCGAGATTTAACCCATTAATTGGGACTATCATTTCTCATGGGTCCATCCCAATTCCTTGTTGGGTCAATTTTGGGGTCATAGACTCTCTTTCTCAAGAAGAGTTAGACCCACAAATGTAGAATGAGTGTTTGCAACCACTAATCCTTAATTAAAATATAAAATCAACCCAAATAATAAATACCCAATATCAATCTATCATTAGAATGCAACACTCATCAATTACCCACACTAGACTTGAGCCACAACCCTAGCTAATGGGTTTAGCTAGACATAATTGAAGAGAAAACTGAAGAAATAGAAGAAGAACTAAACATATTAATTTATTGCTAAAGAGAAACTACAAGAATCTATTGAGAAATTAGCACTAAAATGCCAAAATAGGCTAAAACTTTGGTTCTCACGAGCGTAGTTGTACTGATAATACAAAACTTAACCTAAAAATGGTAAAATATTCAAGATAGTTGGTTGAAAAAGCTGAACAAAAATACCCCTGCTAGGTTAGTGAGGGCCGCCCAAACATGACTTTGCCGCACTGGCTCTTTAACTTCGAGTTTCCATCTCTCAACTGATTGACGCAGACCGCGTAGAAGTGTAGCACAGCCGCAGAAGCTCTGGCGCGGACAGCGTGAATATGACTGTGGTTGCGTGGCTTGCTCTTGACCCAAACTGGCATCTCTTTAAATCTTTTCAGGCGGGCCGCATGACAAAGTGGTGCTGCCGTGTGAGCTAAATGCGGGCCGCATAAATCTAACTGCGGCCGCGTGGTGAAATCACTGAATATACACTTCTCTGAATCTCCTAGTGCGGCCGCATGCACTTTTGTGCAGTCCGCACTAGGCTCTTTTTCCATCAATTTACTTGGCCTTTGATACTTGAGCAGGTTTCACTCTATTTTGAGTCGATCTTTGATATTTTGTCACTTTGTTGCTCAAACCTGCAATCAAGCACAACTGTGAGCATTTTGGGACTATTTTGTAGAAAATTATACTCAAAGCATAGGCAAGTAGGGGCCTAAAATACGTTAAAATCCTACTTATCAAACCTAAGTTCAGGACCTATTGTCCTTAACTTTTGAGCTTGCTACATCCTAATCTTTTGGGGTTCTAGCATATGTTCAGGACCTATTGTCCTTAACTTTTGAGCTTGTTAGTCTAAGTTCAGGACTTCGGGACTCCTTAACTTTTGAACTTGTACGTCTAAGTTCAGGACCTATTGTCCTTAGCTTTTGAGCTTGTTAATCTAAGTTCATACCAAGTGTTTTTAAATTTTGAACTTGTAACTGTAAGTTCAGGACCAAGTGTCCTTAACTTTTAAGCTTGCTAGTCTAAGTTCAGGACCAATTGTCCTTAACTATTGAGCTTGTTAGTCTAAGTTAAGGACATTTTGTCCTTAACTTTTAGGCTTCTTAACCAAATTTCAGGACCTAGGTATTAAGCTCAATGTGAAAAGATAGAGATACCAATAAACTAATCATTTACTAATATTATCTACATTTAAATAGTTCATGGATTGATAGCCAAAAAACAATTAATAATGTTATAATAAATTTGTTCCTATTTGATAGCCAAACAAGACCCATTCCTCCCTCATAGTCTCTTCTGTTCCATAGCACCAAGACTCAAAAATTGGGTGTCACACGAAAACTACCATTTTCAAGGACTATTTCCTGGTTTTAGGTATTCCGACCGGCGAATAGCCATTTCCTGACGAACCCATTATGGGGAAAGAGTCTCACAGACACACAGTTCTTCTCCCTAACATGAAAAAGATATTTTCACGACCCAAACCCGATTGTTATGGCGCCCAACCCGAAAGCTAGGCAAGCCTGAACGACATTCACTCTCCCTTCATCGATAAATTCTCAAACCGACAGTTTAAGGAAAAATATAATAATTTCTGAATAATAATCCAAATAATATTAATAGAATAATACAAAGATAATACAAATCTAAATAAACACTCCCAAAAGATCTGGGTCACGAGTCTTGAGCCTCTAAACAAAAACTGGATAATAATAGCTGAACGAAAATATAAAGGTTTGGAAATGTATATAATAGTAATAAACTGAAATATGAAGAGCAGCCAGGTCTTGCAAACGTCAAGCAGCTACCACAACAACTCTGAAGAATATCTGGAGACTACGAGTGCTCAGCTAAGCCTTCGGTGTACCTGAATCTGCACACAAGGTGCAGGGAGTAGGGGTGAGTACTAACGACTCAGTGAGTAATAAGCATATATAATGTCTGAAAGTAAGAAATCCATGAAATGCCACAAAGTAAAGCTAAAACTAACAGTCATATACCTTAGCACCGAACTAATAGCAAAGCAATATCAAATATAACACTCAAGTATCAGATAAAGACGTAATGCAATGCACATGAAACCGATGCGTCGTACAGCCCGATCCGTTTAACGTTGACGGTGCTCACTGGGGGTATGTACAGACTCTAGAGGGGCTCCTTCAGCCCAGGCGCAATATCATTACATCACCACTGCGGCGTGTAGCCCGACCCATGCTCAGTCCACAGTAAGCATCTAAGTCACATAACAGATTCAATTTAATTTTCTATTTTCCAATTATTAAGGTGAATATAATTTAGTTAATTTATTTCAGGAAAAAGGTGACTTAGCATTTAATAACAGTGATTAAACATAGGACTGAGATCAATGATTATGAAAATCATACTATCACAATGATATTCATCCTAGACGGATGCTACAGATCGGCACAAGGCCCCAAACATGGCAATAAGCACAGATATATTCATTACAGGGTGCGTATCAGCCGCCAACAATTTTATTTCGCTCTCGGGATGGACCAAATCACAATCCCCAATCAATTACAATCTCGCACCTGCCATGGGGTGCGAGTCACGCCCCAACATAGCGTCACGATGTGATAAACCAGGGTTTCAAACCCTCAGGCCATCACCTATACAAACTACTCACCTTTAACAGGTCGTGGACTGGTTCGTGATTCCTTTTCCCTTTGAATCTCCATCTACGCATGTCGAATCTAGTCAAAACCACAACGAATATGTCATAATAGGCTAAATAAACATAACCCAATTGAAATTATTCGAAAAATAGTAAAAATGATGAAGTTGATAAAACCCGAGCCCCGGGCCCACTTCTCGAAAAATTCCAAAAATCACATCATCGGATTCCTCGTCTTGGCACGAGTCCGTACACATAAAGTTTACCAAAAATGTAGTATAAATGGCCTTTCAAATCCCCAAAATTTGTCTCTAAAAGCTATGCCCTAGTTCTTCATAATTTCTACACAATTTCATGGAATTGAGGGTCTATTTTTCCTAAAAATTGTATTTTTAAGTCAAGAGACTTACCTCCAATCAATTCCCGTTGAAAACACACTTCAAATAGCTCAAAATGCTCTCTTGGTTGCTTAATAATGGAGGAAATTATGAATAGGTCGCGGGTGAAATAACCCTTTAAACATTCTGTCCGCCCAATTCTTTCCTCTATGTGATTGCATCACCTCTATTGCGATCGTATAGGCAAAATCTGACAGCCCTAATTTCCTCCTATGCGGTCGCACTCAAGCCTATGTGATCGCATAGACCAAAGTCCAGGCCCCTCAGTTCCTCTTATGCGATCACACTCCCCCTATGCGAACGCACAGACCAGCCTCCCCAACCTATGCGATCACATCACCCTTTACGCGAACGCATAGACAAATTTTGAGCCCCCTTACACTCCTCTATCCAATCGCAGACACCCTATGCGATCGCATAGAGCAAAGGTCTGCTTCAGTTTTTCTACTGCACTTATTAACTCCAACTTCCCGTTAGCCATCCAAAATCACCCCGAGGCCCTCGGGACCTCAACCAAAAACACAGATACATCTTATTACTTCATTCAAACTTACTCGCAACATAAAAACACTATCATAAACATCACTTTACCACGGATCCAAGCCTAAGTTAATATAAAACTTCTGAAACTTGCATTTGATCCAAAACCAGACCTAAACACCTCCGAATGATCTGCAAATTGGAACACATATCAGAGATCACCTAACAGAGCTATTGCAACTATCGAAATTCCATTCTTACACCCCGGATCAAAATCTCACCTATCAACCGGACTTCGCCAAAATTCTAACTTAGTCAATTCAAGCCTAATTCGACACTGGACCTCCAAATTAAGTTTTTATTTTGCTCCTAAGTCACAAATCACCATCTGAAACTAGCCAAATCATCGAAAATCCATTCCGAGCCCTCTAGCCATAAGCCAACATTCGGTTGACTTTTCCAAACTAATCTTCTCATAAAGAGACTAATTATCTCATTTCTACCCAAACTAGATCCGAATTATTCCAAACTCTCCAAACACATAAAATGGAACATATATAAACATAAAACGGGGTGGAAACTCACGTGATGACGGGTCAGGTCGTTACAGATATAAGAAAGGGTAACACAATCATTTCATATTAATTTTAATATACTAGTGGCTATTATTGCTAAGCATTGAAAATGTCAGAAAAAAATAAATACCACTATAAAAAGTGGCTACCCCATACAATTTTTACCACAATTATTACATTAATAGTCCATTCTATTAGACTATTTTAGATATTAATTTCTTGGCCATAAAATAATATGTTATGGCGATTAACTGATAAAGTCACTTATTATTTATCTTGTGTGTGTGATTATGCTTATACAGTTTGTTAGTCACCAAAATGATCAAACTATATTGTTTAAAATATTCACATGCATAAAATTTCATGATGCTTATTTTATATGTGCATTTATGTTCATATAGTTTTTTAATCACCAAAGTGGGAAAACTAGTATGTTCATGAAAAATATGCATATATAAAATTATAATTTATCCATGAAATTAGTTAAATTCCTATAATTAAAAATTAATGAATAAATTAAGTTTTACTATTGCTAAAACTTAAGGATTTACCCAAAGGTGAATCAATTATTCTCTGAATAGTGAATATGATGAGGTAAATTAATACTCTTAGTAAAATATATATATTATTTTTCCAAAGATGGCATATATATTTGGTTAAAAATATTTAATTACCTATTAAACACTAAATGGCACTTAAATTAAGATAGTGTGTCGTAGTATTTACCTAAAGGAAAATTGTGATATGTTTTAACTGTTTTGTTGAATCCATATTGATTTGTGAGCATGTATTATCTATTTTTTAGCTATTCCTTTTCATTCACTTGCTTCGTCTATTATTGTGTTCAATGGATTAAACTTCTCAGATTGGCGGGAAAAAGTACAGTTCCACATAAGTGTGATGGATCTTGACCTGGCTCGGTTGAATGGTAGGCCCGATGGCATTACTGATTCGAGCAGTGTAGATGAGAAGTCTTTCCATAAAGCATGAGAACGCTCTAACATGCTAAGTCTTATATTTATGCGAATGAATATTTCCAACAACATTAAGAGTATTATTCCACAAACAGAAAGTACCAGGGAATACCTGAAGTTTGTGGAAGAACATTTTCGTTATGCTATAAGTCTTTCGCTGGTACACTAATGGCTGAACTCACAACCATGAAGTTTGATGGGTCCCGTAGTATGCAAAACCCATATCATCGAGATGACTAACATTGCAGCAAGACTTCAGACCTTGGGGATGAAAGTGGATGACTCCTTCTTGGTTCAGTTTATTCTGAACTCGTTACCTCCTGAGTATGGACCTTTTCAAATTAACTATAACACTATTAAGGATAAGTGAAATGTTACTGAATTGTTCAGTATGCTTACTTAAGAGGAGTCAAGACTTAAGAAACAAGGGAGTCATTTAATTAACCTCATGGGTAAAGGATAGTAAAGGACTTAAAGTGAAGGCCAACAAGTTCAAGAAGAAGAAAGCACATGCTAAATCTCAACATGATGCTAACAAGGAACATAAGATGGATACGTGTCGTTTCTGTAATAAGGAAGGAAAATATCAGAAAGATTGCCTAAAACGTAAAGCTTAGTTCGAAAAAGAAAGGTACAATTAGTGCTTATGTTTCGAATCAAATTTTGTAGAAGTTCCTAATAATACTTGATGTCTTGATTCTGGTGCAACTGCTCATGTGTTTACTACGTTGCATGGGTTTCTTACCATCCAAACGACAAATCCAAATAAGGATTTCTTATTCATAGGAAATCATATGATGGCTCCAATTGAAGGCATAGAGACTAATCGTTCGATCATGGAGACTGGATGTCACCTTGATATATTACAAACTCTTTATGTACCTTCATTTTCTAGGAATTTGATTTCTCTTTCAAGACTTGATATTTCTGGATTTGATTTAAAGTTTGGAAATGGATGTCTCAATTTATATAAGAATGTTATTTTCTATGGTTCTGGTTTTCTTAGTGAAGGTTTATATAAATTGAAACTCAATATTGGTTTTACTGAATCCCTTCTTACAGTTCAACATATTGTTGGAGTTAAATATAGTTCACTAGATGAAAGTTTTGCTTACTTGTGGTATAGACGTTTGGGTCATCTATCCAAAGAAAAGTTAGAAAGATAGTAAAGAAAGAGATTCTTCCGAATCTAAATTTTACTGATTTAACTATATGTTTGGATTGCATTAAGGGAAAGCAAACCAATCTTAGTAAGAAAGGTGTCACAAGAAGCACTCAGCTTCTTGAAATTATACACACCGATATTTGTGAACCATTTGATGTTCCATCTTTTGGTGGATAAAATATTTTATCACTTTTTATCTATGATTTTACACGTTATGGATACATCTATTTGCTGAAAGAAAAATCTCAACCAGTAGATGCTCTCAAGGTGTTTGTTAATGAGGTTGAAAGGCAATTAGATAAAAAGGTGAAAATCATTAGGTCAGGGAGAGGGGGTGAATATTATGGAAAATATAATGAGTCAGGATAATGTCCAGGTCCATTTGCAAAGTTTCTCGAGGAACATGGCATATGTGAATAGTATACTATGCCAAGAACACCTCAACAAAATAGTATTGCAAAAATGCGTAATCGAACACTTATGGACATGGTTAGGAGCATGATTAGTAATTCCTCATTACCTAAATTATTGTGGATGTATGCTCTTAAAACCTATGTGTATTTATTAAATAGGGTTTCTAATAGGGCAGTTCCACAGATCCCTTTTGAACTATGGACAGGAAGGAAACCTAGTTTAAGGCACCTGCATGTTTGGGGTTGCCCGGCGGAAGATAGAGTTTCTAATCCACAAGAAAATAAATTAGATTCTCGAACAGTAAGTGGTTGTTTTATTGGTTACCCAGATAAATTTAAAGTGTATGTGTTTTAATGTCCAAACCATAGTTCAAGAATTGTTGAAACTGGTAATGCAAGATTCATTAAGAATGGTGAAGTTAGTGGGAGTGTTGAAAAGCAAAATGTGGACATTAAAGAGATGAGGGTCAATATTCTATTACCCAAAAATGTACCTACTTCCACACAAATACCAAATATTATTCCAGTTGTTGAAGAACACTTTGACAACACCGAGCAATATTTGGATAAAATACTTCATGGAGAAACTAACTCACAAATATCTGACACATATGAACCATAAGAAATGCCATTAAGAAAATCTCGAAAATTAGAAAATTATGTGATTACGTGATTTATTTACAAGAGTCAGATTTTGACATTGGTTTTATTAAGGATCTGGTTTCATGTTCACAAGCCATAGAAAGAAATGAGTCTGAAAAATGGATTGATGCCATGAAGGAAGAGTTAAAATCTATGGAATACAATAAAGTCTGGCATCTTGTTGAATTTCCAGAAAGTTATTGGGAGTAGATGGGTCTTTATGACCAAACACGATTTGAATGGCAATATTGAGAGATGCAACGCCAGACTTGTTGTCAAAGGTTATACTCAGAAAGGAGGAATTGATTATAAAGAGACCATTTCTACAGTCTCAAAGAAAGACTCGTTAAGAATTATTATGGCTTTGGTGGATCATTACAATTTAGAGTTACACTAAATGGATGTGAAAACTGTCGTTCTTAATGGAGATCTCGAGGAGGAAGTGTATATGGATCAACCAGAGGGTTTCAAAACTAAAAGAAAGGGTCAAATGGTGTGTAAACTAAAGAAGTCAATATATGGACTTAAACAAGCTTCACGACAATGGTATATACAGTTTAATGATACCATAACATCTTTTGGATTTGTGGAAAATACCGTTGATAAGTGCATATACCAAAAGATCAGTGGGAGCAAGTTTATATTTTTAGTCCTATATGTTGATCATATTCTACTTCTTGCTAATGATTTAGGCATATTGCGTGAGACTAAATATTTTCTTTCTAAGAATTTTGAAATGAAAGATATGGGTGATGTATCTTATGTGATAGGAATAGAAATATTTTGTGATAGATCGCAAGGATTATTGGAATTATCTCAGAAAGGATATAGAAAGAATTCTAGAGAGATTTAGTATGAATAATTGTTCAGCAGGAATTGTTCCAATTCCTAAATAGACAAATTTAGTCTCATGCAATGCCCTAAGAATGATGTAGAGCGAAAAGAAATGTAATCAATTGCTTACTCTTCTATCGTTAGTAGTCTGATGTATGCTAGACTTTTACAAGATCGGATATTAGTTTTGCGGTCAGAATGTTCGGAAGATATCAAAGTAACCCAGAATTGATCATTGGAAAGCTGCAAAGAAAGTTTTGAGGTACTTGAAAGGAACAAAGGATTACATAAACATGTATAGGAGATCCAAGCAATTGGAAGTTGTTGGATACTCAGATTCAGATTTCGTTGGATGTAGTGACACTAGAAAATCCACGTTTGCTTATTTGTTCCAATTAGCTAAAAGAGCAATATCGTGGAAGAGTGCCAAACAGTCTGTCTTTGCTACATCCACGATAGAAGCTGAATTTGTGGCATGTTTTGAGGTCACAATTCATGCATTATGGATGTGAAACTTTATTTCAAGACTTGGGGTTGTTGACACCATTACCAAGCTGCTGAAATTTTACTATGATAATTCTGTAGCAATATTCTTCTCCAAGAACGATAAGTACTCCAAAGGTGCCAAACATATGAAATTAAAGTACTTTACTGTCAAGGAGGAAATTTAGAAACAAATAGTGTCACTTGAGCATATTAGAACTGATCTCATGATTGCAGATCTGTTAACGAAAGGTTTACAGCCAAAGATATTTAAAGAACATATACACATAATGGGTCTTGGCTATATTTATGATTGATGTATTTATGATGTTTCGACACTCTGAGCTCATTTATGTGTTTCTGATATACATTAGTGATTTCCCGTTTCTCATAATGTGTACACATTATTATTTTGAGATATTACAGGATAAGACTTAATGAGATATTATTGTGGACCATAATATTTTATAGCTTATGGACCTGGTACGATGAGTTGCTAATGTTGTAGTATATGAAAGGGAGTATGTAGACAAATTATATATAACCTCCATAACTCACATTTAGTAGTTTATCGTATTATTTTATTTATGATGGACATTAGAGAAGAGAATTGTTTATGTGCAACTAATGTTATTATATTAAATATTAATATTATGTGATTATTGGACCCAGGTGGGAGAATGTAAGTTATTTTCCTATGTGTGTGTGACCCAATAGATTTAAGACCCATATTCAATATTTAATTAATTATCAAATCTCATCCGTTCGATTGGTTATTTGATGCACGTACCAAAGTAAGTGAGAACCTCTATAAATTGGTTCTCTCCTCACCCATTAGGGTTAACGTATTTTATTTTCTTTCTTCCATTACTAAAGGCGGCAGTAACAAAAGTTAGGCCAAGGGGCGAGAAACCAATTTACTGATTAATGCTTCTGCTTCAAGATAATGAATTCTGCTTCAGGTATGTTTTCTATGATAATTACATGTAATATTATCATGTTCAAAATCCTAGTAGAATTATAGTTTGTGCTTACATTTGCCAAGTAAGTTTCCAGGTTTTTCCTGTTTTAAGTTTAATTAATCAAAGTTTCTTGATGTTCTGGTTTCTACATGTTCTTATTTGGCCTACTCTATTTAGACGCAGCATGGTTTTTGGGCACGTATGGTTCAATTTCGAAATTTTCATAAAGAAGAAGCTATCAGGTCGCTCAAAACAAGAAATGGTTATGTTTTAAATGTATTACAAATGTCGATTATATTTTAAATAGCGGTCCTAAAAGTAATTCTCTCCCTATCATTTTCGGTTATTAAATGACTTTTTACCTCCTATAGCAAAGGTTAAGATCTTATTTAATTTAAATAAATTAAATACTATTTTAAAAAATTATACTCTATAGATACTTTTTAATGTTTATAGCAAAATATCTTATTTTGGTTACCTCCTACCCCTAAGCCGCTAAATACGCAATTCAATTATACTATTTTCTTTCTCTTTCTACTTTGATACATGTCATTCTCTTCTCCCATATCCTGAAAGCACAACTGAGGGCTCCGCTCGCCGCCACTCTCATGGCTTTCGCTCCCGCCGCCTGGACTCGCTGGTTCCACCATCCTTCACTCTATCGAAACCCTAGTCATAAAGTTTCTCTTTCTGGCAAAAGTGAGTTTTTTGGGAAAAGCTCAGATATTATTTTGCTGCAATAGCAGATTGTTTATTGTGTTGTGAAAAGGATTTGTGTTGTCTCTGCTCACAAGAAACAAAGGCACTTGATTGAATACAAAGGGTCAAAAGCAACTTGAGTTTCTGTTACGAAGGGCACTTGATTGAAAACGAAGTGCTTTTTTGGTGAGATTCAAGGTTTTGTTCGACGGCAGATTCACCGGAAAATAAGATTTTTTCTTTAACAAAGACGGCGGAGTTTCGGACTGAGCAACTTGATTTTCTGTTAATATATGTATTTCATTGTGTTCATTTTTTTCATTGTAATTCAATGTATCTCGCTATATTTCATGTATTTCATTGTAATCACTGTCTTTTATGCATTGTATTTCAATGTATCCCACTGTATTCTATGTATTTTATTGTATTCGCTATCTCCCTATATGCCATGAATGTAGTCGTATATTTATTTTAATTAATATAAGTTATGTATTATATAATTTCTGTGAAAATTGCTATGTTTTTGGAGTATTTTTCGGTTGAGAATCTTTTTTATACAAGGAAATACAAACTTTTTGTCTTATAATTGAGTTTGTTGAGTTATATTAGGAGTCTATTATATTAATTAATTCACTTTCCATTAAAAAATAGTGTAATCCCATGTTTCACGTCGTGAATACAGTCGAATACAATAATTGGTCCAGCTGTAATCCTATGTTGCATGCCATGAATATAGTCGAATACACTCGAATACAACAACTGATTAGCTGGACTTCTCTGAATCATGCCTATTTTTTCTACTTTATTAATAAATACAATAGCTTAAATACATCTAATAGGTCTTATAATAACAGAAAACGTATCTAGAATCCGTAATATAACAAATGGTTTCTATAAATAGCTAATTACCACGAAAATATAGTGCCTTATAAAAATTTCTCATTATTAAATGTGTATGTGTACATGCTTTTTGACATATTTGGGAATGGGCCTTGGGTAGGCAAGCATATCACAGTTATTGTTGTAAAAATAGCGCGTAGTAGCCACTAATTAAAGGTTTCTTTAATTTTTATCTACTACTTATAATGCTCAACAAACATAGCCACTACTAATAGGAAAAAGACACATTTACCATTTCTTCAATGCACTTATAATGCCAAAATGCCCAAAAACCCTTATTTTTGCTTCAGATGAGGGAAAAGTATTTGAGAGCGGTTTCAAGGCAAGTTGCGTCTTCTCTGCTACTTCATCATCCTCGCATGCAAACGATCTTCAATTAAACTTTATGCTCCTTCATCTTCTCCGTCATCTTCTGTGAATCGATCGCGACTAGTAATGTTTTTTATGCATTTTGTTTTTCTATATGTATAATCGGGTTCAATGATGTCTGAAGTATGTGTGAAATTTCCAAAATGAGCATTATATGCTATTTCAGTATCGGGGATGTAATGTGATTCTGTTATTCAAAAGTTTTTAGTGTGTGAAATGTGTTTGTGGTTGATTCAATTATTTGATTACGTAGGAATATTTCATAAAAATAGTCATAGAAATTCATAAGCTTACTGTGCTTATGAATTTTTAATTAACAGGGGTTCATTAAATATAAGGAAGAAACGACATTAAATTTTGAAATTGGAACTCAAAGTTAAGGACTGATTATCATTAACTTTTGCACATGAAACTTGAATTTAAGGACCAAGTGTCCTTAACTTTGAAAGGTGAAACTATAAATTAAGGACTGAATTACCTTAACCTTTGCACTTAAATTTTGAAGTTAAGGACCAAGTGTCCTTAACTTTTCAACTTGAAACTACAAGTTAAGGACTGCATTTCCTTAGCATTTAAACTTGAAACTTTAAATTAAGTCCTAATCTTTGTTTTCTTTTTCCTTCTTTTGTAGTGTGATAATGGAAGGAGATCGTGTGTTTGAGTTTGAGGATTGACACAATTTTCTAGTGTATTGGAAAGGAGATTTACAATATAAGGAAACAATTAAAAGTTTTTTGTCTAATAGCCAGTGGAAGAAATTGAGGGATGGTATTTTTGGAAACTTCTTCAGATTACAATTTGTGAAGTTCTCTGGTAACCTTATTCACTGTATATTGCTTTCAGAAATTGTAAATAATGAACCCGATTTAATGACATTCAAGGTATTTGACCGTGAAATTAAGTTTACCCGTGACGCATTTCATATAATTACTATTTGAAGTCTTATTCGTCGCTCGACTTCAAAGGTTTACATGAGAAAGAGAATAGGCTTTTAAGAGTCTATTTCCCTGAAAAGGATAAAATTGAGTTGGCTGATTTGTATAGTTTTATTTCTAGTCGCCCACATGGTACAACTTCATCATTTATTGGTAGAGATGATGATGCTTTGAAGTTGGCAACACTCTATTTTGTTGAATCTGGTTTGATGGGCAAGCAGAAAAATAGGAATGTGTCCAAGCAGATAATGAAAATTATCGACGATGATGCACTCTGCTCTTCCTTCAACTTGGTCTCTCTTTCTTATGAGATATTATTAAAATCAATGAAGAGTTGTTTGAAGCCAAATGAGAATGAGATTAAGAAGGAGAAAGACAAAGATAAATAGATGGATAGCTACACTATAGTTGGCTTTCCTTTTGCCTTCTGTATTTGGATTATGGAAGTACTTCCTATTTTCCAAGAAAAATAATTTGTGAACTTCAAAGAATCTGGTTATCCTCAGATGTTATGTTATTCTGATATGAAGTCTCCAGAGTTTGATTCTTTTTGTAGAAAATATTTCCATAATGAAAAAGTAAGTTACATATTATCTATTTTTTTGTTTATTTATTTTAGTTCAGAATACTTATGTTTACTTTTTCTTATATAATAGTTGTTTAAGTTGATCGAGGTTTCCCCATTTATTCATGTTGAAGAAGAAGAAGATACAGTGCCTCTTAGTGTGGAGGAGCCAATTTCACAAGATCAAAGCTCAAGGTCTTCTTCCACACAATTTGACGAAGCTATACTTAAGAAAATTGTTAGAGTATGTGTTTCTGCCTTTGAATAGTATTAGTTTTTTATTTGATTATTTCTTGATTACGAACACTTTTTTATTTTTTGTGACGACCCGACCCATCGTCTCATGTGTTTCCGTCCCGTTATCCCCGTTTATTGCTTCTTCATGTTTCATTATATGTGTTTGGTGAGTTTGAGTTGATTCGGATTGGATTTGGTTGGAAATGGGGCAATTAGTCTCTTTAAAAGAAAGGTTGGTTGGGAAAAATCCAACCAAAAGTTGACTTGTGAGTTAGAGGGCTCGGATGTAATTTTTGACGATCCGGTTAGCTTCGGGGGATTATTTTGAGGCGTAGGAGCGCTGTTGAAATTGAATTTAGAGGCCTGATATTGAATTAGGCTTGAATTGGTGAAGTTAGCATTTTAGCAATATCCTGTTGATGGGTGAGATTTTGATCCGAGGGTTGGAATGGAATTCTGAGAATTTCATTATCTTTGTTAGGTTTTTTGGGATGTGTGTGCAAAACTTCAGTTGATTCGGAGGTGTTTAGGTCGGGTTTTTTATTGAGTACGAGTTTCAAAAGTTTTTGTTGAACTTAGACTTGAATTCGTCGTGAATTGGTGATTATTTTGTTGTTGGATGTGTTTTTATGATTGGAACAAGTCCATATGATGTTTTAGGGTGTGTTGATACCTTTGATTGGGGTCCCGGGTGCCTCGGGGTGTTTTCGGATGGCCAACGGGGTGAAATTGGACTTGAGTGATTGCTGAACTTTTCTAGTACCTAGTGTTTTCGCATCTCCTATTTTGGGACCGCGGGTGCGGTCTCGCGGAAGAAGACGAGAGGTCACAAAAGCGGAAGTGGAGGCTCAACGCAGGTTTCGCAGAAACGAAAGCCTGGACGTGAAAGCGGCTCCGCTGGAGCGGTTTTGGACCGCGGAAGCGGTCCTGGGTGACTTAAGGGAAAACAGCAGAAGCGGTGGAAAGACCGTAGAAGCAGTGTTTTGGTCGCAGAAGCGAAAAGTTCTGGACAGAACCATTTATTTAAACTTCACGAATTTTTTATAGAACACAACATTTCCACTTCGGACTAAGAGGGTTTTGGGCGATTTTGAAGAGGGTTTCGAGGGGTTTCATCAAGTATGAATTCTTGGACTTAGAATATGATATTATGGTGTAAAATCATGGATTAATACTGAAAACCCAAGGAATTAAAGGTTAAAAATTGAGGTTAGGGCTTGAAGCTTAAGAGAGTTTAAACTAGGGATTTGAGGGGTCAAATGGACTCCGATCCTTGTGAATTTGATATGTATATACTCGTGGTGAGATAAGGAACATTTTTGTATAAAAATTTCTGACTTTCGAGAAGTGGTACTGGGGCTCCGGTTTTACAAATTTCGTGATTTTCAATATTTTTTGAATCTTTTCGTTTGGGTTATATTACCTTAGCCTATTCTAATATATTCGTCGTGGCTTTGGCTAGATTCGACGTGCCAAGAGGTCGATTCAAGAGGAAAGGGCATTGCGAGCTAGTCTTTGGCCGGCTAGAGGTGAGTAATAGATGTAAATGATATTCTGAGGGTTTGGAACACCGGACTTTCACATTGTAATGCTATATTGAGGCGTGACATGCATTTTATGACTAGTGCGGGGTCATTAACTATTGGGGATCGTGACTTGGTCCATCGCGAGTGTTATTTCTACTACATTGGCGATTGAGACGCATATTTATTACTGTGAATTGGGCTTATTGCCATGTTTGGGGCCTTGTGCTGACATGTAAAATCCTTAGGGGGATCTTCATTTGTTTTCCTCACTTGTTTGCATAAAATATACTCTCAGTCATAATTTCAACTATTAAAATATGATAAGAACTGTATTTCTGAAACATGGATCATAAATGAAAAGAATATGAGGGCTGAGATTCCTACAGCATGTAATGCCCGAGTGGCTGTGAATTTATTTGACTGAGATTGGTTGAGTACCAAATAATGAGGATATATTTTCCTATGATATGGATCGGGTTGCGCGCCGTGGCATTTCTATATTAATTTTGAGGCCGAGAACCTATTTGATGCCACGAGATGGCTGATATTGCGTTTGGGTTGTAGGAGCCCCTCCGGAGTCTGTACATACCCCAGTGAGCAACGTCGATGTTAAATAAGTGGAGTGGGTTGTACGCCGCAGTACGTATTAGAGTGTATCGTTATATGTGTTGCATCTCTTCATGCATTATTTCCTTCACTGTATTATTGTTTTACTATTTACACTGATATTGATCTGAATTGTTATATATAGGTTGCTTTGTGTATTTTCTGTGATTTCTTACTTTCAGACTATATTTATGTTTATTACTCACTGGGTCGAAGTACTCACTTTACTCCTTGCACCTTGCGTGCAGATCCAGGTTCTTCTCGGGCTAAGTAGATCTAGTTTGATCGAGCAGAGTTAGCTTTGGGAGCATCGAGGTAGCTGCATATCGTCCGCAGTCTTAGATCTCTCCCCTCTATTCCTATTCTTTATTTTCGCATTATCAGCTTTTTTGACAGACTTTGTAGTAGGATGAACTTCTTATTTCGAGGCTCGTGTTTGTGACATCGAGTTTATGTTGGTCTACATTATGTATTTTGTTAAACTTCCATATTTTTATCAGTATTCTCTAGATCTTTGACTTAAATGGCTAGTATTTTTCTGTGTTATTTATCTAAAATTTTTTTAGTATTGAGATTGTTGTAACAAGGTCAGACTTGCCTAGTAGTGTGTTGGGCGCCATCATGACCAGGTTGTGGTCGTGATAAGTTGGTATCAGAGCCTAGGTTACTTGGTCTCACGAGTCATGAGTTGGTTTAGTAGAGTCTCGCAGATCGGTATGGAGACGTCTGTACTTTTCTCGGGAGGCTGCAGAACCTTTAGGAAACTTCATATTCTTGGAATTCTTATCGTGCGACTTTGTTGATCCGAGAACTAAATTCTGTTATTCTATTCTCTTGTAGATGGAGAGAACCCGTGCTACCGGACGTGGCGGACGACGACCTGTACCACCTACTATGACAACTAGAGGTTGCGGACGTGGTCGTGGTCGAGGCAGAGCTGTGGGGGCAGCACTTGTTGACCCACCAGTTTCCCCGGCTAAAGATCAGGCTCCAACTGTAGAGACTCCAGCAGCACCTGTTCAGGCACCAGCTGTGCCTATTGTGATTATGAGTCTTTAGGAGGACCTAGCTCAGATTCTATCATTTTGCACTGGCCTGGCTCGGGTAGTCGCAGCCACTACTGCAGCATCTACTTTGCAGGCTAGTGCATGCAATCAGAACCCCGCTGCTCGCACGCCTGAGCAGTTAGTGCATGGTTTGCAGACACCAGAGGCACCACCAGCTTAGCAGGTTGCACTAGTTCAGTCGCGGTTGGCTCGGTTTAGGATGATGTGGTTCCAGCTATACTAGACGATGAGAAGCATCGTCTTGAGACGTTTAGTAGGCTAGCACCTCCTACTTTCAGTGGTGTTTCCGGCAAGGATGCCCAGGTTTTTCTCGAAAAATATCGACTTATGCTTCAGATAGCAGGGATCTTGGAGTCAAGTGGGGTATCATTTACTACCTTTCAGTTATCAGGAGCAGCCTTCACTTGGTGGGAGGCATATGAGCGGCGTAGGCCGGTGGGTGCAGCGCCTTTGTCATGGTAGGAGTTCTCCACTCTCTTCCTGGAGAAGTGGGTACCGTAGTCTCAGAGGGAGGAGCTGCGTAGACAGTTTGAGTGGCTTCGTCAGGGAGTTATGACTGTGTCTTAGTATGAGGTGAGATTTTTAGAGTTGGCTCGTTATGCTCCATGGATGGTCCCAACTGATCAAGAGAGGATTAGGAGGTTTTTGGATGGACTTATCAATCCCATCTGTATTCTGATGACCTGAGAGAGGATTCTGAGTCATACGTTTGAGGATGCATTGGATATTGCTCGAGATATTGAGATGGCTCGTCGTCAGGAGAAAGAGGCCTCGAGGATCGGGTAACTTCAGTGGTGCTCCATCTAGGGGCCAGGTTCAGCAGAGCACAGGTCATTCTTTCAGGCCTCATTAGTCGGCTCGTCCCGAGTATCGTGGGGTGCTTTCAAGCCATGGTCACTAGGGGTTCCAGGAGGGCCAGTCTTCACTTAGTGCCCTCCCAGGTCAGAGCTCGTCATATGCCCCTTAAGCTCATGGTTCTTCTGCGTAGAGCGCATTTGCTGGTTATTCAAGTGCGAGGGGTTCCCTTCAGTCCCCTTCTCTAGCACCTGGTAGTTGCTACGAGTGTGGTGAGTGTGGCCATATGAGGAGGCAGTGTCCTCGACGTCGTGTAGTCAGTCTCAGCAGAGGGATCAGCCCTCATATTTTGCTTCGGTTTCTTCAGCACTAGCCTAGTCAGAGAGGAGTGGAGACCAGCAGCTAGGGGTCTCCCTAGAGGTGGAGGCCGATCAGGCGGTGGCGGCCAAGATCGATTTTATGCTATCCCAGGCAGGACAAATGCCCTTCCATCAAATGTTGTTATCGCAGGTATTATTTTAGTCTACCACAGAGATGCCTCTGTCTTATTTGATCCTAGTTCTACCTATTCTTATGTGTCATCATTTTTTGCTCATCATTTGGGAAAAACCCGAAGGTGTCTTGCTTTACATGTGCACGTATCTACCCCGGTGGGTGATACTATTATTATGGACCATGTGTATCGGTCCTATCTTGTTACTATTGGGGCTCTGGAGACCCGAGTTGATTTATTAATTTTGAGCATGGTAGACTTCGATATTATTCTGGTGAATGACTAGTTATCTCCGTATCATGCTATTCTAGACTGTCATGTAAAGACAGTCACCTTGGCTATGCCGGGTATTTCGAGGATCGAGTGGCGTGGTATGAATGATTATGTCCCGAGTAAGGTTATATCTTTCTTGAAAGCCCAGCATATGGTTGGGAAGGGTTGTCTATCATATTTGGCGTTCATGTATGATGTTGGAGCTGAGACTCCCAGTATTGATTCTGTTCCCATTGTGAGGGATTTCCTAATGTATTTCCTGTAGACCTGACGGGTATGCCCCCGGATAGGAACATTGAATTTGGTATTGACCTGGTGCCCGGAACCAAGCCCATTTCTATTTCTCCGTATCGCATGGCACCAGCGGAGTTAAAAGAATTGAAATATCAGCTTTAGGAACTCCTAGAAAAGGGGTTTATTTCGGCCTAGTGTGTAGTCGTGGGGTGCGCCTGTTCTATTTGTGAAGAAGAAAGATGGCACAATGAGAATGTCTATTGACTACAGGTAGTTGAACAAAGTAACACTGAAGAACAAGTATCCCCTACCTCGCATTGATGATTTATTTGACCAGCTTCAGGGAGCGAGGGTGTTTGCTAAGATTGATCTTCTTTCGGGTTATCACCAGTTGAAGATCAAGGATTAAGATATTCTTAAGACTGCCTTCAGGACTAGATATGGTCACTATGAGTTTCTAGCTATGTATTTCGGGTTGACCAATGCCCCAGCAGCGTTTATGCATCTGATGAACAATGTATTTCAGTCTTATCTGGATTCATTGTTATTGTATTCATTGATGATATTCTGGTATACTCGCGTAGTCAGGAGGAGCACGCAGAGAATTTGCAAGTGGTATTGCAAAGATTGAGGGAGGAGAAGTTTTATGCAAAGTTCTCTAAGTGTGAGTTTTGGCTTAGTTCCGTGGCCTTCTTGGGACACGTGGTGTCCACTGATAGTATTCAAGTTGATCCAAAGAAGATTGAGGCGATTCAAAGTTGGCCTAGAGCGTCCTCGGCCACAAAGATTCATAGTTTCCTTGATTTGGCAGGCTGTTATCGCCGATTTATTCAGGGATTCTCATCTATTGCCTCGCCTTTTACCAAGTTGACGCGGAAGGGTGCTCCGTTTGTATGGTCGTATGAGTGTGAGGAGAGCTTTTAGAAACTCAAATTAGCTTTGACCACAGCTCCAGTATTAGTCTTGCCATCAGCTTTAGGTTCTTACACAGTTTATTGTGATGCTTCAAGAGTCAGGAATGGTTGTTTGTTGATGCAAGAGGGTAGAGTGATTGCTTATGCTTCTCGTCAGTTGAAGCCCCATGAGAAAAACTACCCTGTCCACGATTTAGAGTTGGACTATTGTTCATGCTTTGAAGATTTGGAGGCACTACCTACATGGCGTATCTTGTGAGGTATTCACTGATCATTGCAGTCTTCAGCATTTGTTCAAGCAAAAGTATCTTAATTTGAGGCAGCGGAGGTGGCTTGAGTTACTTAGGGACTATGATATTACCATTCTGCATCATCCGTTAAAGGCCAATGTAGTGGCCGATGCTTTGAGCTGAAAGGCAGTCAGTATGGGGAGTTTGGCATATATTCCAGCTGCTGAGAGGCTCTTTGTAGTTGATGTTCAGGCTTTGTCCAATCGTTTTGTGAGACTAGACATTTCAGATCCCAGTTGGGTATTGGCTAGAGTGATTTCTCGGTCTTCTTATATGATCGCATCAGAGAATGCCAGTATGATGATTTGCATTTGCTTATCCTCCAGGGCAGAGTTCAGCACGAAGATGAGATGTGACTATAGGTAATGATGGTGTGTTGAGGATGCAGAGCCAGATTTGCGTGCTCAATGTGGATGGGCTTAGAGATTTGATTTTTGAGGAGGCCCACAGCTCGCGGTATTCCATCCATCAAGGTGCCGCAAAGATGTATCAGGACTTGAGACAGCACTACTGGTGGAGGAGAATGAAGAAAGATATTGTGGGTTATGTAGCTGAGTGTCTTAATTGTCAGCAGGTGAAATACGAGCATCAAAGACCGGGTGGCCTTACTTCAACGGATAGATATTCCCGAGTGAAACTGGGAGAGAGTCACTATGGACTTTGTAAGTGGCCTTCCTCGGACATCAAAGAACTTTGATTTGATTTGGGTGATTGCGGATCGGCTGACCAAGTCCGCGCATTTCATTCCATGTGTACTACTTATTCTTCGGAGCGGCTGGCAGGGATCTTTATTTGGGAGATTGTTCGGTTGCATAGGGTTCCAGTTTCTATTATCTCGGATACAGGTAATCAGTTTACTTCCCGTTTTTTGAGGACTTTTCAGCAAGAGTTGGGTAGACATGTAGAGCTGTGTGGTTGATTTCGGAGGTTCGTGGGATGAGTTTCTACCTTTTGCAGAGTTTGCCTACAATAACAATTATCAGACTCGCATTTAGATGGTGCCGTATAAGGCCTTATATATGAGACGGTGTAGATATCTGGTCAATTGGTTTGTGCCCGGCGAGCCTAGTTTATTGGGACAAATTTGGTCCAGGATGTCTTAGAGAAAGTGAAGGTGATTTAGGAGATACTTCGCACAGCTCAGTCGCGTCAGAAGAGTTATGCGGACCGGAGGGTTCGAGATGTGTCTTATATAGAGGGTGAGAAGGTTTTGCTGAAGGTTTCTCCCATGAAGGGTGTTATGAGGTTTGAGAAGAAAGGGAAGTTGAGTATGCGGTTCATCGGACCTTTTGAGGTGCTTAGGAGGATTGGAAAGTGGCTTACAAGCTTGCTTTGCCACCCAGCTTATCGAGTGTGCATCCGGTGTTTCATGTGTCTATGCTCCAGAAGTATGTTGGGGACCCGTCACATGTCTTGGACTTCAGCACAGTTTAGTTGGATGATGATTTGACCTATGATGTGCAGCGAGTGGCCATTTTGGATCGTCCGGTTCAAAAATTGAGGTCAAAGGATATAGCGTTAGTGAAGGTACAATGAAGAGGTCGGCATGTGGAGGAGGCTACTTAGGAGACCGAGCAGGAGATGCGGAGCAGATACCCTCACCTATTTGAGATTTCAGGTATGTTTCTTTACTCGCTCGAGGACAGACATTTGTTTTAGTTGTGGAGGATGTGACTACCCAACCCGTCATCTCATGTGTTTCCGTCCCGTTTTCCCTATTTATTGCTTCTTCATGTTTCATTATATGTGCTTGGTGAGTTTGAGTTGATTCGGATTGAATTTGGTAGGAAATGGGGCAATTAGTCTCTTTAAGGAAAGGTTGGTTTGGAAAAGTCAATCGGAAGTTGAGTTGTGAGTTAGAGGGCTCGGATGTAATTTCCGACGATTCGGTTAGCTTCACAGGATGATTTTGAGGCTTAGGAGCGCAATCGGAATTGAATTTAGAGGCCCAGTGTAGATTAGGCTTGAATTGACGAAGTTAGCATTTTGGCAATATCCGGTTGATGGGTGAGATTTTTATCCTAGGGTCGGAATGAATTCCAAGAATTTCAGTAGCTTCGTTAGACTTTTTGGGATGTGTGTGCAAAACATCAGTTGATCCGGAGGTTAAGGCTTGAAACTTAAGAGAGTTTAAACTAGGGATTTGAGGGGTCAAATAAACTGTAATTCTTGTGAATTTGATATGTATAGACTCGTGGTGAGATAAGGAACATTTTGGTATAAAAATTTCTGACTTTCGAGAAGTGGGCCCGTGGCTCGGGTTTTGCAAATTTTGTGATTTTTGATATTTTTGAGTCTTTTCGATTGGGATATATTTCCTTAGCCTATTGTAACGTATTCATTATGGGTTTGGCCATATTCAACGCGCAAGGAGGTCGATTCGAGAGGAAAGGGCATTGCGAGCTAGTCTTTGGCCGGCTAGAGGTGAGTAATATCTGTAAATGCTGTTCTGAGGGTTTGGAACCTCGGACTTTCACATCATAGCGCTATATTGAGGCGTGACACGCATTCTATGACGAGTGCAGGGTCGTTGACTATTGGGGATCGTGACTTGGCTCATCCGGAGTGTTATTTCCACTACATTGGCGATTGAGACGCATACTTTATTACTATGAATTGGGCTTATTTCCATGTTTGCGGCCTTTTGCCGACCTGTAAAATCCTTAGGGGATCTTCATTTGTTTTCCTCACTTGTTTGCATAAACTATACTATCAGTCATGTTTTCAACTATAAAAATATGATAAGAACCAATTTCTGAAACATGGATCATAAATGAAAAGAATATGAGGGCTGAGATTCCTACAATATGTAATGCCCACGTGGCTATGAATTTGTTTGACTGAGATGGGTTGAGTACCAAATAGTGAGGTATCCTTTTCCTATGATATGGATTGGGTTGCGCGCTGCAGGAGTGCTATATTGATATTGAGGCTGAGAGCCAATCTGATGCCACGAGATTTCCGATATTGCGCTTGGGCTGTAGGAGCCCCTCCAGAGACTGTACACACCCCCAGTGAGTGTCGTCGACGTTAAATAATAGAGCAGGCTGCACGCCGCAGCGAGTACTAGAGTGTACCGTTATATGTGTTGCTTCTCTTCATGCATTATTTCCTTAACTATCTTATTGTTTTACTGTTTACATCGATATTGATCTGAAATGTTAGATATAGGTTACTTTGTGTATTTTATGTGATTTCTTACTTTCAAACTGTATTTATGTTTATTAATCACTGGGTCGGAGTACTCACTTTACTCCCTGCACCTTGCGTGTAGATCCAGGTTCTTCTCAGGCTAAGTAGATCCAGTTTGATCGAGCAGAGTTAGCTTTTGGGAGCATCGAGGTAGGTGCATAGTGTTCGCAACCTTAGATCTCTCCCCTCTATCCCTATCCCTTATTTCCGCATTATATGTTTTTTAGACAGACTTTGTAGTAGGACGAACTTTGTATTTAGAGTCTCATATTCGTGACACCGAGTCCATGCTGGGCTACATTATGTATTTTGTTAAACTTCCATATTTTTAGTATTCTCTAGATCTTTGACTTAAAAGGCTAGTATTTTTCCATGTTATTTATCTAAAATTTGATTAAGTATTGGGATTGTTGTAACAAGGTCAGGCTTTCCTAGTAGTGTGATGGGCGCCATCATTATCGGGTTGGGGTCGTGATATTTTTTTATTTTAAGTTTTTTGATTCAGAGTTTATCAGAGTGTTTTAAGAAAGATTTGCAAGCTGAAGTTACCAGAGTTAATTAGAAAATAGTTGTATCAGAAAAAAAAAAGATTGAGAATGAAATTATGGTAATTTCAGTTAGTCCAACTATAGGAATTTGTGTCCTTAAATTTTGAAATTGGAATTGAAAGTTAAGGACTTCTTGTCCTTAACTTTTGAACTTTGAATTCAAAGTTAAGGACTGCCTGTCCTTAACTTTTGAACATGGAAATGAAATTTAAGGACTTCCTCTCCTTTAGTTTTGAACTTGGAATTCAAAGTTAAGGACTTCCTGTCCTTAACTTTTTAACTTGGAATTCAAAGTTAAGGACTGCCTGTCCTTAACGTTTGAACTTGGAAATGGAACTTATGGACTTCCTGTCCTTAAGTTTTGAACTTGGAATTCAAAGTTAAGGACTTCATGTCCTTAAATTTTGAACTTGGAATTCAAAGTTAAGGACTGCCTGTCCTTAACTTTTGAACTTGGAAATGGAACTTAAGGACTTCTGTCCTTTAAGTTTTTAACTTGGAATTCAAAGTTAAGTACTTCTTTTCCTTAACTTTTGAACTTGGAATTCAAAGGTAAGGACTGCCTGTCCTTAACTTTTAAACATGTAATTCAAACTTAAGGATTGCATGTCCTTAAGTTTTGAACCTATCCTTATCTTTCTAACTTAGTTTCTTTCTCAAGTTTTAAAGAAAACTCTATGATCAAAGCTTGATACATTTTTTGAACATGTTTGGGAAAGCTGATCAGATGAACACGGATGGATTTGATGATCATTGTCGTGCTAATAAGCCTACTGTTATACTCAATGAAGATGCAGGCGGTGACGAACGTGATGATATCGATGATCATGCAGAAGTTCAGTATGAAAGAGAATTTAGAGATGCACATCTAGATGATGAAACTGAGAACGCTACTGATATTGGGAAAGGTTAGATATAGATTTTGAATGTTTTCGTTGAAATTTATATTCAATAAAGTAATACATATAAACATTTTTGTGATTACAAATATCTGTAAAATCTATTGATGGAGTGGAAGTTGAAGATTTAGGAAAATGTCAAGACTAGGAGAATCAACAAGAGAAAGGAGTGCCAGAAAAAAATTGTAATTGTGGATTGCAATCTCAGGAGGATTTAACAAGTCCATTGGGAAGAAGTGTCAGCGAGATTGTATGCAAATTCTTAGAATGAACATATGATCTCTATACACCCCTGTCATTTAAAGAAAAAATTGGAGTTCAGACTTGTGCCAATCAAGGTTAGATAAATTTTCATTATATATTGTCTCTTAGTTTTAGTGAATTATTAGAATGTGTATTAATTGTAAATGATACAGAATCTATTGAAGCAGCAAGGGAAGAAGCTATAGTGGAGTATCAAGAGAAAACTGGACTACAATCCCAAGAAATAGAAAATACCGAAGGAACAGGCAGAGTGAGATTGGTTACAAATCGATAGATGTGTAACGACTCGATGGATTATTTTTGAGCTCTAGCGCGTTGCTTAGCGTTCTGAGGCCATGAGAAGCTTCATTTAAGGTATATTGACTTGTGTGTATGGTCGGAATTGAAATTCACGAAGTTCGGAGTTAAATTTAAATGAAAATTCTCACTTCAGAAGCTTAAAGTTGAAAGAATGAACTAGGATTGAATTTTGAGTAAACAACCTCGTAATCGGGATCTGAAGGTTCCAGCATGTTCGTATGATGATACCGTACTTGGGCATATGCCCGATTCAGGTTTTGGATAACTAGGGAGCGTTTTGGCGCCTATTGTAGAAGTTAGCATTTTGAAAGAAATTTCATAAGCTTGGCTTGAAGAACATTTCAGCGTTATCAATTTCCGTTTGGAATTTCGATATTGGGAGCATCTCCGTACGGTGATTCTGGAGTTGGGAGCATGATCAGAAGTGAATTCAGAGGTCCGTGGGTTATTTTGAAGCTATTTGGCTAAAGATAGAAATTTGAAGGCTTTGAGAAATTTGACCGGGAGTGGAATTTTAGATATTGGGATCGGAATATGATTATGGAAGTTGGAGTACATCCATAATATCAAATATAACTTGTGTGCAAACTTTGAAGTCAATCGGACGTGATTTGATAGGTTTAAACATCGGAAGTAGAAATTGGGAAGTTTAAAGTTCATAAAGCTTGAATCGGGGTGTTATTCATGGCTTTAGCAATGTTTGATGTGATTTGAGGCCTCGAGCAAGTCCGTAATGTGTATTAGGACGGGTCGATGTGATTGGTTGGGGTGCCAGGGGCCTCGGGTGGATTCCAGGTGGTTAACGGATCAAAAATTGGATTTTTGGAAGAAGCTGAGTAGGTGGCATCTGGTATTTATGCTTCTGCGGAATTGGGACCGCAGTAGCGGCCCCGCAGAAGCAATGAGGGGAACGCAAAAGCGGTTTGGATCTGAGGCTCGAGGACCGCAGATGTGGTCTAGATTCCGCAGAAGGGACCGCATCTACAGAAGGCTTGATCGCATTAGCGAAAATAGGGCTGGAGCCCAGGACTACAGGAGCGGGATATTTGACTGCAAAAGCGGTACCGCGTAAGCGGAAATAATTCCGCAGGTGCGAAAGTGGCTGGGGCAGAATATTTTAAAATCCGATTTTGAGTCATTTCTCATCAGATTTTCTTAGCTTGGGCAATTTTCGAGAGCTTCAAGAAGATATTTTGTCATCAATGATAAGGTATGTTATCCCCACATATTATGGGTTAAATATATCAATTTTGTATAGATTCAAGCATGAATTGTGTAGGAAATTTGGGGTTTTGGTAGAAAAACCTAGAAATTTTATTATTGGATTCTCACCACGAATTTGAGCATAGAATTAGGAGTAAATTATATATTTGAGTTCCTAAGATCATGGGTAATCTTTATCTTCCAAAAATTTCGGATTCCGGGCACGTGGGCCTGAGGGCGTTTTGGTCAACTTTTTGTTCGGGGTTGGAAATTGTTATAAATTAGGTATTAAAGTATAATCGAGCATATATTAATGGATTGGTATGATCGTTGGCTAGTTTCTGAGCATTGTGCGTTGGTGCAAGTCTTTGGAAGAATCAAGATTGTCGGTTTCGGATCTTCCGAGCGAGGTGAGTCTCCTTTCTAATCTTGCGAGGGGGAAATTACCCCATAGGTGAATTAAACTGATTATGTGCTCCTATTTTTGGGGGACTACGTATGCACGAGGTGACGAGAGTCCGTGCATAGCTGCTATTATGCTATTTTACAGGTAGTCTAGGACCCAAAAGCATGTTATACTTGGATTAATTGTGAATTTATTGATGGCTTGAATTGCTTAAATTATATTAAATTTATAAATGGATTTCAAAAAGAAAGACCTAAGCTTCGTTTTCACAAATTATTAAAGAGAATTGGCCTTTCTTAGATATTTGCTCCATGTTAACTGTTTGACTGATTGTCTGTCTGTGTATGTTATTTTGGAACGGGTCGTATGCCTCGGCAGATTAATAGATGCATCTATAGGCGCGTCGTCGACCCTCGGCAAGTGCACATTTATTTCTATTGGATCGGGCCGTCGCTACAGTATGATTTGCGCAAGCTTGTATTGCTGCCTTAACTCATTTGAGTCGTTTTATGCCACACTATGGCTCGAGATTATACTGTTAATAATAAAAAGAAATCTAAGGAAATTTTCCATGAAAGAACTATGTGTTAATTTTTCCCTCTATCTGGATTAGAAATATGTTTATAAAATAAATCCAATGTTTAATATATTTATTAAGGATAAATAATCATTGGACTGCTAGTGAGTGTCAAGGTTGACCATCTCGTCTCTACCTCTTCGGGATTAGGCGGGACACATATTGGGTACACATTGTTTTTGTACTCATACTACACTTGTTGTGCATTTTGTTGCACAGGATATGTAACTCCAGTGGTCTGGTAGGTGTAGCAGCGCGGATGATTCTGGGACTAGATGAGTTGAACTATTCGAGACGGCTGCAGCTAGAGTAGTCCATTCCTTTTCACTGTATTTACTTTCCATCCATTGTGTTCCGGGCGGATGTTGTATATTTTTCTTTCTCTTGTCAATAGATACTCATGCACTTGTGACACCGAGTTTTGGGATGGTTTAAAAGTGTTGTATTATTGCTTACCTTTTAAATTTGATTTGAAACTTTATTCTCTAAAAATTTCTAAATAGTGAAAGAAAAATCATGTATTTTCAAAAGTGATAAAACGAGATTTACTTTAGCACTTGATTTCGCTGGCCTGACAGCGGTGTCCGGTGCCACCACAACCCTTAGTGGATTTTGGGTCCTGACAACATGGTATCAGAGCACTAGGTTCCCGTCGGTCTCACGAGTCAAAAGCAAGTCTTGGAAAGTCTCGCGGATCAGTACAGAGATGTCTGTACTAACGGGAGGCTACAGGGTTGTTAGGAGTATTTCCTTTCTTGATCTCCTTATCGTGCGATTCGATTCCTTTGAGGCTTATGCCTATGATTCCTTCCTACTCAATCTTACGTGGCACGATCACTTGTTAGAAATCGAGAATTTGAAGAATTGAAATGGAACTACAATTGTGGTGCAGGATGATTTTCCCGGTATAGTTGATTGGACTATTATAGTCGCTTTAGGGAAGGATATTCTGTTGTTTAGCTCAGTAATAGAACTTCTAAGAGCCTTGAGGCTAGGCACAGGTTGCTATGATGCTTATAAGCCATTATTCCGCTATGTGGTTGTGATGGTAGGATATTTGCCCACGTGTCAGGGCAGTGGATGAATTGAAGAGAAGTTTACTTAGTGTGTAATCCAATATTTTATTCCCGGTAAGGGAAAGGCAGTCGGACTAAGGATGGTCAGATTTGGGCTAGTGGGAGTGCAAGCATGGTGGAGCTTTACTTCTATGATGGGGTGTCGTGGTTCTAATGGAACGTACCAAGTTCGTCAATGTTATAATCTGCTACAATTCGCCTTTATGGCAGAATATGGTGAAATAGTATTGGAGATACAACTGTCACATATTGCATGGTGCAGTGGTGTAAGATCGAATCAGAATTTTTAATATTGATGGATCGATAAGGATGACCTTTGGAAAGGTTCTAAAGTTACCAGCAACGGTGGATTCAAGTGCCGCGAAGATTGATTTTATTTAAGGCAACAAGTGAGCAGCAAAGTATGAGGAAGGACATGTGGGAAGGATCAGGCGGTGTTCAAAACTTTTAGAGGGCTATGTGTGAGGAGCAAGGTCAAGTGGTCAATTCAAGAGATGAGTTCCCCCAAAGTGGGAGAGTTGCAGGTGTTGCATATGGGCTTGGTATTAGGATGACCACGCACCTTAAGGAGAGTCTAGATTGAGATGTGGATGTTAAGGACTGGTGATCGAAGTCTGTGGGTGTGATTTGAAGTATGGGCTATTATGCGGCAGAAGATTGATATGGCGGAAAGGAGCCTCTTGAAATGGAGGAGGGTACATCATAACCCTGAATTGGAAGGATGTTGCTGCACATTTAATTGATGTCCGCGAGGGGTAAATGGACTTGTGCCGCTAGAAGGTGAACTCGGACTCGGGATGGGGCCATTGGTGTCATGGTGAAGGTACCCCATGCAGCGGCGCGGGAAGATGTCTTCAAGCTAGTGGGAGAGCGCCCCCTCCCCCCCTTACACACACACACTTATGATTGGGCTGTATGATTAGCTACTTGCGTGATTTTTGTCTATAAGTAGTAATTCGAGCAAATGAATTGTTGGAGGCATGCTATGGTTGGCCTTGTTGGCTCACGTTATGCCTTATTGGCTCAAGTTCAGGATTTATGCCTCGTATAGATGCAGGTTTCAGAGGAAGTGATTTCACCAGGTGCCTCATGGAGAGATTGTTCGTGTGTTATAAGATCTATGGAGTGAATTATATTCGGGACCAAGCCAGAGCGGGTGGCTCTCAATAATGGTCCTAGTGAATTCGGAAGTTAGAGTGTAGTGCCTAATGATTTAGAGCCTATGAGTACAGTTAAGAATCAAGCTTTGTAGCAGCTTATGAGAAGGTTCCTGGAATGTTCTACGATATTTTTACTTGCGAGTTGCATTTGAGAGATACGAAATGGTTCGTGGGATTCGAGACACCATGGTCTCGTGATTCAAGGTCACTCGGGGTGAGTGCAGATGGAATATGCTATGTGTTGAATGAAGAAGTATTATTTCTAAGGCAATCAAGGATTTAGTGGAAGAAAGTAGATTTATTAGACATGGTTAACTTGGCATATTGGTAGGGGTGATCAGTTCATCCAGCGTGATCAAGTCATGCATGTGATTTGTGGCGGCGCGTGTGATGCTTGTCGGCCACAGTGATTGATGCTATTCAAAAGCATTCTTCTGTTATGGCATGTTATGAGTAGGCGGATCCCGGAAGCGCTATGGTGGCTTGGACCACTACTTAGAGGTTGGCATATTCGATGGTTATGAGAATTTCCCTGTATGTTGCTATAGTTCTCCTAAAGTGAGTTAAATGAAAAAGTTTTATATGATGAAGTGCTAGTTTATCAGTAGTTCCAGAGTTGTGATGGAAATCGTGTCTATCGTATATCAGAACATTGGGTGCAGTGAGTGGTATGGAATTTGAAGCGAGAACCAAGGTTGCAGTTTGGTAAATGACTGTGATGTCACCATCTCGGATGAGCAGGAAAGGAGTTTCAGTGTTTTGAGTAAGATTGATATTCTCATTAGTATCACATGAGATCGGTGTTTTGTGAGAAAGGCTTTGCATCCTGGTTAGGGATTCTTGATCGCTTTTCATCATTAGTACAGCCAGTGGTTTGAATGTGCAGACCCGTTAATTAGTTCGAAAGATTGTGGGAGCTTGTTCCACCAGAAGATTGTATAAGTGTGACATGCAGTCACTTGATTGAGTAAGAGATTTAAACCAAGAATGAGGATTTTGGTAATATCATTAATTTGATAATGTATGCCTGAAAGGCACTCTGTTTATTAGATTATGAACTGAGGAGGTTGCTCCAGTTGTAATGGATGTTCTTGTGTGTTATGAGAAGAGGTAAGTTAGCATGGACCTTTGAAAGGTCATTGGCCTAATTGGACCAGATCAGGATCGACTTGAGGTCGGTGGATGAATTTAAACGTGGAAGTGAGCCTTACATCGGACCAGTTGTGTTCATTTCAGTAATGCGCTCTTGATGGAAGAGTAGTCGTGGTGTTATTTCGTGGTCAGCTAGTTAGAGATATATTGCACCATATGAGTTGTGAGACAGCTTGGTAACTTCTTATGTGTTGAGGTTCCAGTCGGCGGTAATGTCATATGAGCAGGATAGCTCTCGAGATTTAGATTATGTATTGCACCTCAGTCCTGCTTGAGTTTTGTAGCCTATAGCGCTATATGTGTCCTAAGGGATGGTATTATACACCTTAGTGTGTCTATGACCGATATTTGGTATTTTGTTGTAATGAGCAATCTAGCTCGATATGCATCTCCTTTATTGAGTGTTATTATTATTCGGATCATGTTGCGCGCCGCAACAGTGCAACGTCGAGTCTAGTTTCTATATGCTATTTTGTGTGTTTTTATTCCTATATTCTAAGGATAGTCCGTAGTAGTGCGGGGTTAGGTAATTCCTTCAAGGGGTCAATTTTCGGTTTGTGTTGGGTTCTGATTGATGGCCTAGTGGTACATTGTGGCATCATATGAGACTTTTGATCGCATTCATAGTGGCTTATTGCATGAGCAGTTCGTACTACGAGATTATGGGATTTAGAATCACTGCAATTTGATTATATGAAGTGTATTCTAATACCATAAGAGGGTTCATGAAGAGGCAATGACTCTTGTCAGGGGTATAGACTCAATGATTTGTTGATTCAGCGGTTGGTTATGAATTTCGGCGCATCTCTTCCATCGTGTTAGTGTAATAGAAGTGAGAGTAAGACCTATGTAGGTCATGAGGTGCAATGGGAGCATCCAATTCGTCGCATTTTGGCTAAGTTGATCAGAAAATGTTATTATGGTCCTATGACTAAAGTGATGCAAATTGAGAATTCAGCAAGGTTATGGTCATGCTGGGTACAACGTGTGGTGAATGATTTGGTGATCTTATGTTAAAATCAGGCCTGGCATAGAATTCCGGATGTTGGAATTGGGCTCTGAGGCTTATTTACCTAAATGAAAGGAAATAGCTTCAGAATATATCGAGCTAATGTGCTCAGCTAAGTTGTGGAAGCACGGCAAGGTGCTTAAGGTGTTAATCAGTGATTTTAGACTACTTCGGTATAGTTCCCAGCACGTTCGAGGACGAACGTATGTTTAAGTGGGAGAGAATGTAACGACCCGACCAGTCGTTTTTGACCTCTAGCCCGTAATTCAGCGGTCCGAAGCCATGAGCAGCTTCATTTTAGGTATATTGACTTGTATGTATGGTCAAAATTGAAATTCAGGAAGTTCGGAGTTAAATTTAAATGAAAATTCTCATTTCAGAAGCTTAAAGTTGAAAGAATGAACTAGGATTGAATTTTTGAGTAAACGAGCTCGGAATCAGGATCTGAAGGTTTCAGCAGATTTGTATGATGATATCGAACTTGACGGTATGCCCGATTTGAGTTTTGGATAATACGGGAGCGTTTTAGCGCCTATTGTGGAAGTTAGCATTTTGGAAGAAATTTCATAAGTTTGGCTTGAAGTGCATTTCAGCGTTATCGATGTCCACTTGGAATTCCAAGACTGGGAGAAGCTCCACACGGTGATTCTGGAGTTGGGAGCGTGATCGAAAGTGAATTCGGAGATCCGTGGGTATTATGAAGCCATTTGGCTAAAGATAGAAATTTGAAGGCTTTGAGAAGTTTGACAAGGAGTAGAACTTTTAATATGGGGGTCGGAATCTGATTTCGGAAATTGGAGTAGGTCTGTAATATCAAATAAGACTTGTGTGCAAATTTTGAAGTCAATCGGGCGTGATTTGATAGGTTTAAACATCGGAAGTAGAAATTGGAAAGTTGAAAGTTCATAAAGCTTAAATCAGGGTGTAATTCATGGTTTTAGCATCGTTTGATGTGATTTAAGGCCTCGAGCAAGTCCGTAATGTGTTTTAGGACTAGTCGGTGTGATTGGTTGTGGTCCCGGGGGCCTGGGAGGATTCCGGGTGGTACACAGATCAAAAATTAGATTTTTGGAAGAAGCTGAGCAGCTGGTATTTGGTATTTCTGCTTCTGGGAAAATGGGACCGCAGAAGCGGCCCCGCAGAAGCGATGAGGGGAACCACAGAAGAAGTTTTGATCTAAGGCTCGAGGATCGCAGATGCAATTTAGATTATGCAGAAGCATGACCGCATCTGCGGAAGGCTTGATTGCAGGAGCA
The DNA here is from genome assembly GCA_034376525.1 of Nicotiana benthamiana. NCBI lineage: Eukaryota > Viridiplantae > Streptophyta > Magnoliopsida > Solanales > Solanaceae > Nicotiana > Nicotiana benthamiana. The sequence continues at coordinate 48,216,608 of CM067336.1, forward strand.
GAAAAGGGGCTGGAGCCCAGGACTGCAGGAGCGGGATTTTTTACAGCAAAAGCGGTACCGTGTAAGTGAATAATTCCGCATGTGCGAAAGATGGTTCGGGTAGAATGTTTCAAAATCCAATTTTGAGACATTTCTCATCACATTTTCTAGTCTTGGGGGCGATTTTGGAGAGCTTCAAGAAGAGATTTTTGTCATCAATGATAAGGTATGTTATCCCCACATATTATGAGTTAAATACATTAGTTTTGTATGGATTCAATCATGAGTTGTGTAGGAAATATGGGGTTTTGGTAGAAAGACCTAGAAATTTTATTTTCGGATTCTCACCACGAATTTGAGCATATAAATTGGAAGTAAATTATATATTTGAGTTCCTAAGGTTATGGCTAACCTTTATCTTCGAAAAATTTTGGATTCCGGGCACGTGGGACTGAGGGCATTTTGGTCAACTTTTCGTTCGGGGTTAGAAATTATTATAAATTAGGGTGTAAAGCATAATCGAGCATATATTAATGGATTGGTATGATCGTTGGCTAATTTTGGAGCATTGTGCATTGGTGCAAGTCTTCGAAAGAATGTGAATTGCTGGTTGCAAATCTTCGAAGCGAGGTGAGTCTCCTTTCTAATCTTGTGAGGGGGAAATTACCCCATAGCTGAGTTAAACTGATTATCTACGCACGAGGTGACGAGAGCCCGTGTGTAGATGCTATTATGCTATTGTCCGGGTAGTCTAGGACCCAAAAGCATGTTATACTAACCCGTTGATGGCTTGAATTGCTTAAATCATATAAAATTTATAAATGGATTTCAAAAAGAAAGACTTAAGCTTCGTTTTCTCAAATTATTAAAGAGAATTGACCTTTCTTGGATATTTGCTCCTTGTTGACTATTTGACCGATTGTCTGTCTGCGTATGTTATTTTTGAATGAGCCATACGCCCCGGCAGATTAATAGATGCATCCATAGGCGCGTCGTCGACCCTCGGCAAGTGCACATTTATTTCTATTGGGTCAGGCCGTTGCCACGGTATGATTTGCGCATGCTTGTATTGCTGCCTTGATTCATTTGAGTAGTTTTATGCCACACTATGGCTCGAGACTATACTGTTAATAATAACAAGAAATCTAAGGAAATTTTTCTATGAAAGAATTATGTGTTTGATTGTTCCCTCTTTCTGGATTAGAAACATGTTTATAAAATAAATCCACTATTTAATATATTTATTAAAGATAAATAATCATTGGACTGCTAGTGAGTGTCAAGGTTGACAATCTCGTCTCTATCCCTTTGGGATTAGGCGGGACACTCATTGGGTACATATTGTTTTTGTAATCATACTACACTTGCTGTGCATTTTGTTGCACAGGTATATGTGACTCCATTGGTCTGTTATGTATAGCAACGCAGCTGTGCATTTACTTTCCGTCCATTGTATTCCAGGCGGATGTTGTATATTTTTATTTCTCTTATCAGTAGATGCTCATGCACTTGTGACACCGGGTTCTGGGATGATTTCAAAGTGTTGTATTATTGCTTACCTTTTAAATTTGATTTGAAACTTTATTCTCTAAAAAATCTAAATAACGAAAGAAAAATTCCGTATTTTCAAAAGTGATAAAACGAGATTTACTTTAGCACTTGAGTTGGCTAGACTGACAGCAGTGTCCGGCGCCACCACAACCCTTAGTGGATTTTGGGTCGTGACAAGATGCAACATGTGAAGATGATGATATAGTTGGGATAATTTTGAATATTGCAAATGGTTAGACAATATGTTTTTAATTTTATATATGTTTGTTTTAATAAACGATTATTAACATGTTAGCTCTTGTAAATATTTTTGCAGAATCTTGTGAACAAGCAACTAAAGAATATGGTGAACAGCTACAAGATAAAGAAAATGTGCAATTGGAATAAAAAGAAAATGATGCACGCAATATCTTAGCTGAATTGTCTATTGAAAAAACACAACAAGGTAGTGTGGAGAAAACATGCACTAATTGTGTCCTAAATATTATATTCATTATTGAAATTTGTCTCTTCATTTGACGAGTAACTTATATATATATATATATATATATATATATATATATATATATATATATATATATATAAAAATATATATATATATATATATATATCGCCAGTAGAGAACAACAAAGAGGACACCAATGATGATGTTCTTAACCAATATACGAGAAAAAGAAAGAGAGACAGTATTGGTTATGATGGTCCGTCATTTTCTCTTCTTACTCATACTTCTCAAAGTACACAAATGGGATTTGATGCGGCTTTGACTATGGAGGTTGAAGGAAATATTGAAGAAGAACTTGTCAAGGTAAAAGGAACAAGAAGCTAACTTGGCAGTTGAAATCTCCTTTTGATAAGGAAAGAAAAGCAGTAAGTTCCAAGGCAAACAATCAAAATACTCCGAAGAGTTCAGGTTGGATAAAATCAACATATATGTGTAATTTTCATTATGTCACATAAGATGAAAAATTAATGAAGAAATTCATTATGTGGTTGGACAAGGAGAAAAGGAGAGGTCGCAAAAAAGAGTAAGTCTCTTAATGTGTTTCACTACATCCTTAACTTTTGTGATTGTAAGACTAATTTTAGGACTAAATGTTCTGAACTTTTGAAGTTGTAAGTGAAAATTCAGGACTATGTGTCGTTAATATTCAAACTTGTAATTTAAAGTCAAGGGCTGCATGTCCTTAACTTTTGAACCTTCAAGGCAAACTTAAGGACTGCATGTCCTTAAGTTTTTAACTTGGAATTCAAAGTTAAGGACAGACAGTCCTTAAGTTTCAAATTTAAATCTATAAGTTAAGGACCTAGTGTCCTTAACTTTTGAATTTGATACTCAAACTTAAGGACTGCATGTCCTTAGCTTTTGAATTTGGAATTCAAAGTTAAGGATAGATAGTCCTTAAGTTTTAAACTTGAATCTATAAGTTAAGGACCAAGTGTCCTTAGCTTTTGAACTTCTAATTCAAATTTAAGGACTGCCTGTCGTTAATTTTTCAACATGAACGACTAATTTCAGGATTAAATTCTAACTTTGATATTATTAAAATTTTTAGGGGACAAATTGATATATATATATATGCTGATGATAATAGTGTGAGGAAAAATCTATACAAATTGTATCATCAAAAAATCAGTAGCAAAATATTCTTCCTTGAGCTTTCAGATGGCAGTTTTGTACTTGATAATAAGGTTAGATAATTCACAAGGCATTTATTTTTCTATTCTTAATTTATCATTTTTAAAATTATTTTATGACTAATGGATTTGTTTTATTTTTTGCCTTTTTATGAAGCATATTGACATTGCCCTATATTATCTGAGAAAGAAGTAATGCTACCACCCTCGCAATCATCCTTTTCGACTGATATTCTTTTTGATAACTATATGGTACTTCTGTATAAAGATTTCAGTGAAGATGTTACTAATGACTTTTTGTGTGCTAGTGATGATCAGTTGTTTATGACACCATATGTGGGGGGGGGGGGACAGCCGTATATGTGGAATTGCTTGGACATAGGTTGACAAATTCTTTTTTCCATGTCGGCCTCCTTCAGAAGATGATAATGTTGTGATACAATTTCTGTTGGGGGTATTGGACTTGAATCAGAAAAATATTGATGTATGCAATTCCATATACAATGAGCCATATGAGGCAGGAATGAAACACATGGAAATGTATGCACGCATAATACCGCACTTGCTAAAGTTTGCACAGTTTGACAAACATCACAAGTCTTTTGGGAATGTATTCAACAAATTTGATATATAGTGGCAAAGATCACCACACCAAAATGGATCGTGCATGTTGTTATTTGTTATATTATTTATATGTACTTAAGATTTATAGTTTAATTCACTGCATATCTTACATTTCTCTTTGGAATGATTGTGGTGTATTCCTGATCAAATTTGTCGAGTTGCTGATGATTGGAAAGGACGTGCAGCAATTCCAACCCGAAGACATAAAGACTTTAGAAAAGAACTTGCTGCAAATCTTTGGGCACATGGTGAATGGAAAAGAAATTCTGGTTATGATACTCCATCAGAAAATGTTGGCGATGATTATGAGAGTGAAAATGAAACTTTCTGTTCCAAGGAGTTGTAAAGAAATTGTTTTATAAAATTGATGTAAAGGATATATATGAATTCTGCAAGTTTAGGAAACTTCTGAAATATTCTGTAAATTTGTCAAAAGGCACTTATATTTTGTCGGCATAGCGTAATTTTTTGTCACAGCTATGCAAAATTACAATTTCAGAAGTTATATCAAGGCATCTTGTTATTAGTTTCTTTGTTTCTCTCAAGTATTGATTTGCCCATTGAGTTTGTTAGTATTAGCTCATGACTAAATGTAAGTGAACTTCAAATTCAAAGTTAAGGACCAAATGTCCTTAACTTTTGTACTTAAAACACAAAGTTAAGGACTTCCTGTCCTTAACATTTGAACATGTAATTCAAACTTAAGGACTGGTTGTCCATAACTTTTGAACTTGTATTTCAAGCTTAAGGACACTGTAGTTAAGGACAAACAGTCTGTATGTTATAAACATGGAAGTATAAGTTAAGGACCTCATGTCCTTAACTTTTGAACTTGAAATTCAAAGTTAAGGATATCCAGTCCTTAAGTTTTAAATATGGAACTATAAGTTAAGGACCGTCCTTAACTTTTGAACTTGAAATTCAATGTTAAGGACACCCAGTCCTTAAGTTTTAAACATGGAACTATAAGTTAAGGACCTCCTGTCCTTAACTTTTTAACTTAAAATTCAAAGTTAAGGCAATCCAGTCCTTAAGTTTTAAACATGGAAACATAAGTTAATGACCTCATGTCCTTAACTTTTGAACTTGAACTTCAAAGTTAAGGACATCCAGTCCTTAAGTTTTAAACATGGAACTATAAGTTAAGAACCTCATGTCCTTAACTTTTGAACTTGAAATTCAAAGTTAAAGGACATCCAGTTCTTAAGTTCTGAAATTGCAAGTCGAACCTACTGACTCATGTCCTTAACTTTTAATTATTGAACTCAACAGAAATTAAAAGAAGGTAACAAGAAAGCAATTTTGAAAATCCAGACATCCATTGAAACTAGAATAATCTAAATGAATACAATGTATAGCAAACACTTAAAAGAGTTGATAAACATAAGTGGATATATCTACTCTTCTCTATGCTTTCTTGAAAATGGATTGAGTGCCGGAGAATATATACAAGTTGTTCTATTATGACCAATTCTCTTGCAACGACCATATTTGAATGTTATTTTTGATGACTCGGTAGCAAAAATATGTCTTTTCTTTTGCCTTCTACCTAGTGCCACTTTGAAATCTGAAGGTTTAACCATTTGTGACTTATCACTCTCTAGTATACTCCAAGAATCAGTATGTCCTACAGGATATATTTGTCTTTCATATGTTTTCAGCTAAGATTCCTTTACCAGTACGAACAAAAGTTGGACTTCATGATGTTTCTCTCTTGATAGCTGCAATTTCATGTATGCATGGTAATTCATCAAATTGAAACTGAAAACAATCACATGTTCTTTTGTTAAAGTCCACCAAGAAAGTTATTCCTTCTTCTTCAACTCTAGAATGCCATGAATCAACAGGGAAGACCTTCAATGTTGAAAAATTATAAGTTAGTGCATTATGTTAAAAAATATTAAAATTATAAGATAAACATAGAACATAATACTTATATTCAAAGTAAATGCTAAATCTTTTCTTTTCTTCAATTCCCCTTCTACCCAACAAGAAACATCATAAAATGTTCCTTCTGCTTTATTTCTTCTTTCATAAAATCAACATTGTAGCTTCACTTAAATGAAATCCATCATTCTTAGTATAGGCAGCTCTCTTGCTTCTAATAGGATAGAATTCATCTACTCAAATATATTTTTTGTGAGCATGTCATATCTTCGTCGTGGACTACAAGATCGTGCCCACCTTTCCGGTGGTTCTTCCATCAAGTAGTCATAGGTCTTCTTATCTACATTTGCTATATCTGACATGTATATGTCAAATTCTTTGCACCTGCATACTCTTGCAGCACTTTGAAAAAGTTTTATGACCTCATTTTTTACTTCCTTCGCTTTAGGTTGTCCTTCAAATGGTAGACGCAAATCTCATGATGGCTTTTAGGATATACCTTTGCAATGCCATTTGAAATAGCTTGATGCATGTCTGATAAAAAAATTAAATTCGCACGGCTCCCAATTGCATTGCGAAGCTGACTAACATACCACTCATAGGAGTTGTTATTTTCAGATTCTGCTATTCCAAAGGCTAGTGGGAAAATTTGGTTATTTGCATCCTTTGAAACTGAAATCATTAAAACACCATAAAATTTTAACTTCAAAAAAGTTGCATCAACAACAATCAAAAGTCTACAATAATTCCAACCAGCTATTGATGTCCAACCAGCTATTGATGATCCATATGCATAAAACATATAAAGAAACTTGAAAATACAATATAAAACAAGGTTAAAATACCTGAAGTTTAGGACAGTTAGTCCTTAACTTACATTTTCAAGTTATAAAGTTAAGGACATATTGTCCTTAAGTTTGGGTCCCGAAGATTGTCGATAATATAGCCACTAATCAACTTTGAAGCAGCATGCCTTTGATCTGCTTTCATAGTGTTAACAGATAAGTCGTGCTTTTACTCAATCTTTACTATCTTGAATAATTTTGAATCTTTAATTCTGAAAGCATGCACACACCAACAAAACCTATCATCATTGCATGTCAACGAATATCTTGTTGAGCTTGATCTAACAACCTTGAATCCAAAATGTCCTTTGATTGCTATATTGGAAAAACAGTTAATTATACTCTTCTTCTTGTCATATACTGATCCGACTTTTATTTCATCCAATGAAGCATTTTCTCTTTATATCGTATTTGGGGATTCTTTTTATTTCAAATTTGATCTTCGTCTAATTATTTGAGTACAAGTTTTTTCATCAACTTCTTCGATTACCGCTGCACCCTCTAAGACTTGAATACCCAAAGCTTGTTCGTTGCCAATCTCTATAATGCTTTGTCTTTCTACTTGAATAGAATCAAATGTTTGAAGCACCTCTTCATTTAATAGTTCATCTTCAACCATTTATCTGTTGGCATTTGTCTTGATTGTCATGTTAATTTTATGTGTTGACATGTTCATTGCTTGTTGATGCAAAAACTCTTTCCGAAATATCAACTATGAAACGACAGCCCTTGAAGAGTGAATGAGTTTTTAGCAACTCTATACATGTGCGAAGATCTAAATATTTGGATACAAGCATTCCTTTGCTTTTTCCAAGGTTGATATCAAACCATATCATTGCTTCAAACTTTTCTCTATCCAATTCAATAAGCTCAAAGATCTGTTTAATGAAATCTTCAAACCGAATTGACTCAGGTACTAGAAAAAGCTTTGTTTGATGATCAAGATATTTATAGTCTTCAGTCCATCTACCATTACAAGCAATTATAATGCATATTGTTTCCATCCTGCAAGTCACAAGATTGGGAAACAGAGGACATACGTTATAAAGCAATCCTTGTATAATTAAGAACATGTGTACTCTAAGTGCAAGACAAAGGTAAGGACTAAGTGTCCTTAACATTTTAACATGGAATTAAAAGTTAAGGACTGCCAGTCCTTAACTTTTGAACCAAAAATTAAAACTAAAGGACTGACTGTCTTTAGCATTTGAACTTGGAATTAAAAGTTAATGATTGCGTGTCTTTAACTTTTGAATCATACATTAAAACTTAAGGACTGTTTGTCCTTAACTTTTGAACCAGAAATTAAAACTTAAGGACTGCCTGTCATTAACATTTGAACATGGAATTAAAAGTTAAGGACTGCTTGTCCTTAACATTTAAACATGGAATTAAAAGTTAAGGACTGCCAGCCATTAACATTTGAACATGAAACTAAAAGTTAAAGACTGACTGTTCTTAACTTTTGAACCAGAAATTAAAACTTAAGGATTGCTTGTCCTTAACATTTGAACTTAGAATTAAAATTTAAGGACTGCATGTCCTAAACTTTTTAACCTGCAAGTCAAAACTTGAGGACTACTTGTCCTTAACATTAAAACCTGGAATTAAAAGTTAAGGACTGCATGTCCTAAACTTTTTAACCTGCAAGTCTAAACTTAAGGACTGTCTGTCCTTAACTTTTCAATCTGTAATTAAATCTTAAGGATATCCTGTCCTTAACTTTTTCAATTTGAAACTCAAACTTCAGGACTTAGTATACAGAAGAACAACAACAAAGTGAAGGACATTGTGTCCTTAAGTTTTTCAATTCAATTTGCAAAATGAGGACAGTAGAATCAAAGTTAAGGACATTGTGTTCTTAATTTTTGAATTCAATTTCCAAAACTAAGACACTATGTCCTTAATATTTTTTGCTCAACTTTTATAGAATTATCACAGTAGGCGATGTCATTAACTTTATCAATCCAGAAATTAAAAAAAAATCAAATTCTTATCTACTATCTAATCAAATCAATACAAATCGGAAAAAGTATAACTATATTGAAATAAAAATCGATAGAAACACATGAAAGTATAACTTACTGTTTATCTATGTCGATTTTTTGGATGAGAATGTTTAATTTTTGAAATCAGAAGAGAATTGCGATCACAGTATTGATCGCCGCTTCTGTGCTGCTGCTGCTCCTTCTGTTTCTGTGTTGCTGCTGCTTGTATTGATAGCGTATGTATAACTTATACCAGAAGGGTATTTTCGTTCAGTCAGATATAAAATAATAAAAATTGTGACTAAAGCTTAAATACATTGAAACAACAACTTTAAAATAAAAGCAGCTGCTTTTCGTGAATATTTGTGCACTTTGCCCGTTATTCTTGGGGTAGGTAAACATGAATGCCCAAGAAATGTGAGTTAGTGCACCAATAACCATTTCTAGGGTTATTGTTTAAAACATAATCAGCATTTTCAAGTATTTTAAACTATAACCACAATGACAGGTAGACCAGCTTCTTCGAACTTCAGGAAGTATCCTGAAGTTCAATTGTTGCAGTTTATACTTAGGTTATTGACATGCAGCTTGAACATAAATTTTGTAAAAAGATGGATAGGAGCATATCCTAACTATAAAGTATGTGCTAAAAATAACACCATTAAAAGTAACTGCTTAGTGTTATTTCTACCACACACACAAAAAATGATGTAACCGCCCCCCCCCCCCCCCGCGGCCCATTCGCTTTAGAATAGATTAATTACTTTCTTCTTTATTATCTCTTTTTGTTGGTAAAATTCTTCTTTTATTTTCAAATGTTCATTTTGACATGTAATATTTGTTTTTTCTTCTTGTCTCTTCTTGCTTGCTTTGTTGATATACCTTAACCAAACTATTAGAAAATAAATTAACATTAGGCAACGTAATCATGCCTTCTCTTAGTCAAATGAATCTTCCAGCGTTGAACATAGATAAGCTCAAGCAAAATTCTTAGGTGAAGAAATATAGCTATTTTAAATGAAAAAACAAACTCAATAATTTCATACTAGAATAAAATGCAGTATGATCATGCTATATAAATAAATATTAGCTGACGACCCATAAATTTTTTCTGCAATATTTTTTGTTATATTCTCAATAATCTATTATTTATTTTTTATTACTATATTAAAAGCATGAAGGTTCTTAGCGAAATGCCGTTCGTCTTTTTTACCCCTTAAAAGTAGATTTTTCATTGGAAAAAATTGTAATTAATTTATTTTCCTAATATTTGTTATTTTATAATCAACAAAAGTTTTGGTTATTGAATTTTTCCTTGTTTAAACTATGTAAAAACTTCTAATATTTAGGAATTTAAAACCGAATAAGACTTTACTTAAATAAATTTTTTCCTTATTTACATCATAATTAATTTATTTTTGTTAGGTTTCTTACGTCTATAGTTCTTTTTTATTTGTTTTACATTAGTTTAGATTTGGCTTATATAAAGGTTGTAGATTCCCATTAAATTCTAATACATATGTAGTAATGTTTATGTAGTATTAAAAATTTAATGATAATCAATATATGTACACATAAAGCATGTAACTAATTCTTTTTTGTATTTACACTTCTCTCTCTCTCTCTATATATATATATATATATATATATGAAGACTAGAATGCCTTTCGCCTTTTTATTCTCTAAAAATAGATTTTAATAACTCTGCATTTAACTATTTTGTCAATGTAATATTTATTTTTAAATTCAAACGAATGTTGCATTATTTATCTCAACATCAATTATTAAATACAGACAATTCATTCTTATTCTTGGTTTTATACAAGTTTTTTAGTAGACACAAAAAATACGTGCGACACATGTACACTAAGCTAGTCATTAAAAAAAGGGGGCTAAATTCTTCCAAATTTAACACTTTTTTTTTGTCTATAGTACTTGAGGGGAAGTCTTAGAGCAATGATTAAGTTGTCTATGTGTGACATATAGGTCATGGGTTAGAGATATCAGAGCGACACCTTTCCCCAACTTGCAGGAACGCGGAATGCTTTGTATATCGCATTGCCTTTTTATTTATTTATAATATTACTTGACTAGGCATAAAATTCAAGAAATAAAGATGAATTTTACAAATTTACAATCTTAAATAAATCATAAATATTTATGTCATTAAAAATTATTTCATTATTAAAAAATAAACATATCCAAATATTTAAAAAACTATTTTTAACAGACTAAAGAAAAAAAATTACCACATAAATTGAACGGAGATGGAAGGAGTAAGAGAAACCACTTCGCGATTTGTATAATTATAACGGAAAAGGGTCATAACTGCCCCCAACGTATTGACTCCGGAACAAAATTGCCCTCCGTTAACCTTTTTCAAAGAAAATGCCCCTACCGTTAAATTTATGGCCTACTTTTGCCCCTAAAACTAGCAGCTGCTTTGTAATTATTTTTTAATTTTTTTTTTAATTCCACGTGTCACGTTTTGATTGGCCATTTATTAAACCTGACCCAAAATCATTTTTACCCGCCCCTACCTGATGCTCCGACCCAACCCGACCGACCCGAGGCTCCGCTTTTATTAAACATTAAGAAAATTAAACAGCCCCATTTCACATGTTCCTCATATTGCAGAAACGACACTTAGTTCGGAACAATATTCAACAGTCAAGAACGAAACTCCTCATATGACGCTACAGTCATTCAAAATCACAAAAGGAACATTGATTCAATGAGCAATTAAAGAGATTCAATATTCACAAATCAATAATGCTAAACTAAGAACCCATTTCGTACCTCAGTACCTGTTGTTCAATTAACTCAAAATTCAAAGAATTTCAATGGACAAACTACCAACACAATCCATTAGAACTAATAACAATTCCTAACTCTACATTCATGAACCATGCCACTGAAGGCAGAACAAGGACTGAATTAGAGCCACTGATCCCTCACATGAATTTCTGAAATAGGAAACAAATTTCAACCATATCAATATAAGTACTGAAATCAATGAAAATGGAAGAACAAGAAATCCTCTAAGATTTATTGTCCAAATTCATGGTAGCGACAACTTGACATTAGCAAGCATACATTTAGAGCCAACAAAGTAATATAGTTGAAAAGCATTTGAACGAACAGCTTGCAGTGAATTTAATACTTCTCATTTCTAGTAACAAATACAAACAATTAGAGATTCAGGGATATGTATCTAATGCTCGAATCAAAGGTTGAAATGGCTGAAAAATCTCAGGCGAGTATTTTCGGCAACTTATCACCCTAATACTTAGCCCTAGGTAAGTGGGTTTGGGGGTACAAAAAGTTTTCTGATGGGTCGGGTCGGTCGTGTTGGATCGGAGCGTGGGGTAGGGGCGGGTAAAAATGATTTTGGGTCAGGTTTAATGAATGGCCAATCAAAACGTGACACGTGAAATTAAAAAAAAAATTACAAAGCATCTGTTAGTTTTAGGGGCAAAAGTAGGCCACAAATTTAACGGTAGGGTCATTTTCTTTGCAAAAGGTTAATGGAGGTCAATTTTTTTCCGGAGTCAATACATTGAGCTTTTGACCCTTTTCCATAATTATAAAGATATTAAGTTAATGACATCCGTATTAGCAAATGAAAATAACGAACAAGACAAGGCGGCAATCAACGGACACGACAGTGACGAAAGACTCTCCTAAATCCAAAATTAAACAAATGAAGCAAATTCAGGTCTGCCGTCCCAGCACCAATTCTTTTATAATCACTTTCTGCTATGCTAATTATTCCTCACTCTCACTCCTTAATTACTCTTTAATTACCTTTAATCCTCAAAAATCTCCCAAATGACTTCTTCCTTTTCAATCAACTCAATAACACCTAATTCCAAATCTCTCAGCCACCATAGAAAGTACTCATTTCCGGCTACCGCTTTAAGAAAAACTATTAATTTGAGCTGTGAAAGGATTAGTTGCAGATTTGGGATAGTTAGGGCAACATCTTCTACTGAAGTAGTTGATGATCGTGGGAGTGCTGACGTGGAGAGGGCCCACAATGGGATGGTTCTGAGAGTGGGTCTTATCTGTGGTGGTCCATCTGCTGAGCGTGGAATTTCGTTGAACTCTGCTCGATCAGTTCTCGATCATATTCAGGTGCAAATCCAATTTTCCCGCCAAAATTATTGGCATTAATAAAGAAATTAGATTTGTATGGTTTTTTCAATCTCTTTTCTTACTAAGAGCTAATTGTGGAAGTACTGCAGCTATGCTAATTTGAACATAGGTTTTGGGGTCAAAATATGAAACTAGCCGTTTTTGCATTGGTGAAGTACTACAACTTTTGCAGAAGCGGATTAAATTTAACTAACAAGAGCTGGATTTTTGAAAAGAAGTTCTAGTAATCCTATAGTTATGCTAAAGCCACGTTATGAAGAATGATGCAAGTTCAAACTTCTTTTGGGGCTACTTATCAATTTTGTTTTATTTAAAATTTGATGAACCGAAGAAAACGTTTACGTATGTTGATTTTTACAGTACCCTAGCTTGACCTGAAAAAGTTTTAAGTCTAGCTTTTTGAGAGAGTGGATCTTCTGTTTTGATGCAGCAAAAAAGAAAATTGTAGCTGTAATTGCCTATTTAAAATTAAATCTCCTTTTGATGAAGGGTCGTGGTGAGAGTTGAACCCAAATTCTCAGCCTGCTCTGATATTATGTTGTTGTGTGACCACCTTATTTAAAAGTTTAAGTTGTTAGAGAGGAGACACAGTTATTTGTTTATGTTTAGTCTCTACGATGCGTCTTCACTTGCTGGCTTGACTCAGATGGATGATTTAGTTGACTAGTTGAGTGTTATTTGGCCGCCACGTATTACACATTAGAAGATGTATCCAGTACTCCATTTCTTGCGGCTGATTGTTGCTAAGAAATAGGAGACTATTATGTTTTACTAATGTAACGATAGTTGATTGTTCCGTGTCTATTATCTGTGTTATGGAAAAGTATCTGTTCTTTCATTTTGTGATTTACGCTTTCCAGTGCTTGAGCAGGGGGACGATTTGGATGTTAGCTGCTATTACGTTGATAGCAACCTCAATGCCTATGCTATATCCACTGCGCAGGTTTGCAGATTAAACATATGCACCCTTTAACCTGTACTTTCTGTCCTTTTCGCTATAAGTTACTGTAATAATTGATCACCTATATTTAGGGGGACCCCGAAGCAGGGTAAGAAAAGTCTTCATTAGGAGCACCTTTCCACTATGAATTTATTAAAGTCTGGTTGCTATTCAAAAAGATTCTGGGATTATCAAGACGTGGTTGATTGATAGGTAGAGATTCTTGTCCAAATGAATATGGGATAATCTGTCTCTACTGAGATGGATGATCTCAGAATGTGCATTATAATTATCTTAACAAGAATTGTAGGTGCCGTTTCTTGACGAAAAAAAGTAGGTTATAGAGCTGAAATTGAATTTACAGAAGCTATTAGTTCATTAAAATATTATTATTATTATTATATTATTAATATTATTGATCAGTATGATGATTGATTTTGTTTATGCAGTTTTATTAGTATAATAAGTTGCTTGGTAAAAAGTTCATTTTAAATGTATAAGCACTTCTGACTTATTTTTTCCTTTAGATTCTAAAATCATTTGTAAGCCAATTGTTCCTTTCCTTTCAGTTTGATCCAATTATTGGCTCATAAACCATGAGCTTGAATTTGGCTTAAACCTCAGAGGATATTTAGTTTCTGCTTTCTCATTCTGCAATGTGAATCTTGGCCATTGGCCAGACCCAATATGCATTTGGAAAGAACCAATTCTCGGACTAAATTTAACTCATTGATAGTTTATAAGCTTGATAAAAGAAAAAACTCATTGATGGTTTATCCCTTGAGCTTCTCCTAGGCGCTAGGCATCTCCTGTATCTTTTGTGGTTTTGGCTATTGATAATTTAGTTTTCTTGTTAAATTTCACTTATAGGTATACTCAAACACTCCTGCAGACTTTGATTTCAAACTTGAGAGGTTAGTTGTCATAGCTGTACATCCGAGCTTGTTATAGTGTCAAATTTTCCGTGCTTGTTTTAGTTGAAATGTTCTCATATTGTATTTGCAGCCTTGCCCAAGGATTCCGATCATTATCTGACTTTACAGAACATCTTGCTTCTTCTGTGGACATAGTTTTTCCTGTTATACATGGTCGTTTTGGTGAAGATGGTGGCGTTCAGGTTTTTGTACTGAAACACTCAAGAACTTTCACACGTACTGATTGCTTTCTGATTTTGAAAGCTTAAACGACTTCCTTTTCTTATGTTTTCACATGTGTCTTGATTCATTTTTTAGGAGCTATTGGAACGATCAAATATTCCATTTGTTGGAACAGGGTCTACCCAATGTCAAAAAGCATTTGATAAAGTAAAATACCTGTCGCATCTACTTTATTTTTATTTTTTCTGATCCATGGTTTTCTTATATCAGTTGAGACCAACTAGAATGTATGTATTGATTACATGCTGTTCGTTTGAAGAATGAATCCATTAATCTCAGAAATAACTTTTTACAACAACAACAACTACCCAGTATAGTCCCACAGGGATGGTAATATGTAGACGAGACTTACCCCTACCCGAAAGGGCAGAGAGGCTGTTTCCAATCTAACCTCGGCTCAGTGAAAGAAAGGAAAAACAAAAACAAAGACAAAAGAGCATTAGTAACTCCAGCAGAAATAGCGTAAATAATTATCTAAACATAAGAATCATAAATAAAATAGCATGCAATAATATCAGACAGTAACTACCATAAATAACTACCATAAGGGAGACACAATCCAATACACAAATCATCTATTGATAGCCCTGCTAGGCCTCACCCAACCCCGGGTGAGGAGTACGAAAAACTCTAGGAGCCCCTATCCTACGACCCTGATATTAGACCCCCAGACTTTCCTATCAAGGGTCATGTCCTCGGAAAGCCTCATTCTAGCCATGTCATGCCTAATCACCTCTCCCCAATACCTCTTAGGCCTCCATCTGCCTCGCCGTACGCCGACCATCGCCAGCCGCTCACAACTCCTCACCGGGGCATCAGGACTTCTCCTCCGCATATGCCTGAACCACCTCAGCCTCGCTTCTCGCATCTTCTCATCCACCGGGGCCACCCACACCTTCTCTCGAATAACTTCATTCTTAATCTTATCTAACCTGGTGAGCCCGCACATCCACCTAAGCATCCTCATCTCCGCAACCTTCATTCTCTGAACATGAGAGTTCTTCACTGGCCAGCACTCCGCCCCATACAACATGACAGGTCTAACCACAGCTCTATAAAATTTCCCCTTGAGTTTCTGTGGAACTTTCTTGTCACACAGGAGTCCTGATGCAAGCTTCCACTTTGACCACTCCGCTCCGATACGATGAGTGACGTCCCTGTCAATCCCTCCGTCCCCCTGAATCACCGACCCAAGATATCTGACACTGTCCCTCTTGGCGATGGCCTGAGATCCAATCATCACATCCCTGCCTCCTTCGCTCGGCTCGGTGCTAAATTTGCACTCCAAGTATTCTGTCTTAGATCTGCTTATTTTGAAACTCTTAGACTCGAGAGTCTGTCTCCATACCTCTAACCTCTCAATAACACCGACCCTCGTCTCGTCTATCAAGACTATGTCATCAGCAAATAGCATACACCAAGGCACATCCCCTTGAATATGTCGGGTTAGGGCATCCATCACCAAGGCAAACAAGAGAGGGCTAAGCGCCGATCCTTGATGGAGCCCCATAACCACTGGAAAATGGTCTGAGTCGCCACCCGCCGTCCTAACCCTAGTCTTAGCTCCATCATACATATCCTTGATTACTCTGATGTAGGCTTCCGGCACGCTCTTCGCCTCCAAGCACCTCCATAGCACCTCCCTTGGGACCTTATCATACGCCTTCTCCAAGTCGATAAACACCATGTGCAGGTCCTTGTTCTTATCCCTGAACTACTCCACCAGCCTCCTAACAAGGTGGATAGCTTCTGTAGTGGAGCGACCCGGCATGAAACCAAACTGGTTCACAGATATAGATGTCATCTCCCTCACCCTCGCCTCAATCACCCGCTCCCAGACCTTATGGTGTGACTTATTATTTGATATCCCTATAGTTGTTGCAGCACTGGATGTCCCCTTTGTTCTTGTACAAGGGCACCACTGTACTCCACCTTCACTCCTCCGGCATCCTTTTGGTCCTGAAGATTGCATTGAACAACCTGGAGAGCCACTCCACTCCTGACCTACCCATGCATTTCCAGAACTCCACAGGGATCTCGTCAGGCCCGGTCGCTCGACCCCTACTCATCTTACGGAAAGCCCCCATGACCTCCTCCGCCCTAATGCGCCTGCAGTACCCGAGGTCTCTATGTTGCTCTGAATGCCCCAACTCCCCTAGCTCTATGTTACGATCCCCCTCCTCGTTAAGTAAGTCTCTAAAGTACGCCTGCCACCTTTTCTTGACTTGAGATTCCCCCATCAGAACTCTACCATCCTTGCCCTTGATGCACCTAACTTGGTCAAGATCACGCGCCTTCCTTTCCTTGCGTTAGCTAACCGGAATAACTTCCTGTCCCCGCCTTTCTCCTCTAATTCCTCGTACATGCGACCAAACGCCGCGTTTTTAGCTTCCGTAACCGCCGGCTTTGCTTGTTTCCTCGCCACCTTGTAGATCTCCCTGTTCGCTCTCCGTTCTTCCTCGCTTGTGCTCCCTGCCAACTTAGCAAACGCCGCCTTCTTCACCTCCACTTTTCCTTCGACTACATCGTTCCACCACCAGTCACCCTGATGTCTGCCTGAATAGCCCTTGGCTACCCCGAGCACATCCCGTGCTACCTCCCTAACCAAGTTCGCCGTCTCTGACCACATAGCGTCCGCTTCCCCAGAACTTCTCCAAGCTCCGCCCTCACCTAACCTCCTCTCCAACTCCTGTGCTTTCTCCTTAGTCAAAACACCCCATCTAATCCGCAGTTGTCCCCGAGCACCCCTCCTCTTCCTCTTCACCCAGAGACCGACATCTAATCCGCGCTTATTCTTTTAAATTGTTTTGGTTGTATTTCAACTCAAGTAATCTTAATTTGAACCACAGTCCTATTCTGAAACCTTTGATCTTTATATTGATATTTTAGTTGATTTATGAGTGTGTTTAAGACATATAAATTCATATTAAAGTACATGGAATCAACATGCTAATGTACTAGATTGATCACGTCAGCAAGAAATTTTTAGTAGGATCGTACATGGCGTAGCAGGCTGCTGTCCATAATGCATTATCCATCCAAACTGCTCCTTGATTAATAGATGATATTGACGCTTCTTTCAAAATTTTCAACAGTATGATGCATCGTTGGAGCTTGACAGACAAGGTTTCGTGACTGTACCTAATTTTCTCATACAGGTGTGATCTGTGTTTATTTGTGTTTCATCAAGGTCTTTTAGTTCTGCTTTTGACCTTCTGTATCATGTGCTTTCTTCTGTTTGAAGTTTCCATATGCAGGCATATGTTACTACTGTTAAAAATGGTCTTCCAATTTATTTGTGTTTTTTTTTTTTGGGTCCTATTTCCCTATTCAAAGTGTATCTGCTAAGTTTGTCGTCATTTTTCTTACGAAAAGGCTTGAACTTGCTTATCTTATCTAGCTGAGGAATATTCACAACTCAGCTTGTTTCCGACTCCCCCTGATAATGATTACATAATCTATCCTTATTTTATGTTGAGACTGGGTAAATCTTCCTTTTTCTTCTCTAGATTATCCAATAAAGAGAAGAAGTACCTTTTGCTTCTCTATTCATTTTGTTCTTGGTTGGTTCACTTCCTACTCGACTGTTCCTGTTTTTACATCTACTTTCTGTGTTATAGTATTTATTTTCCTGTATTTTCCCTTGTTGATATGCAAGCCAATGCAACCCACAAGAAGCTTCTTTCTTAAAATATCATTCTGGATGTTATGTTTTTCTCATACGCCCAAGAAACAGAATTTTACACAAAACTAACTGTGTGGTCTGGTCCTGCTCTTAGGGAAGTGAAATGGATGAATCTGGACTGTCAAAGTGGTTTGACCAAAACCTACTCGACACTAAGTTAGGAAAAGTTGTGGTGAGCACTAAATGGAGCATTCACTTTGGTAGTTTTGCAGCACTCCTCATCCATTATTTACATTTAGGAGCCATACAAAATTGCAGGTAAAACCAACAAGAGCAGGATCAAGCATTGGAGTTAGTGTTGCCTATGGCGTCACTGATTCTCTGCAAAAAGCTAACTCAATTATTTCTGAGGTAATCTCTTTCTTCTCCGTGCCATTCTTCTTTTAATTTTTTAAGTCTGTTATATTATACCTCTTGAAAAGCATTGGTTTTGATGCTGTATTTGATGAAACTGGAAATTTAAGTCCTTTAAATGCTAGGTCACAGTTTGTATTCGGGCATATATTCAATAAATGAACCATTTTTCATTACTTTGGCAGGGGATTGATGACAAAGTCCTTGTTGAAATTTTCCTTGAAGGAGGTAGTGAATTTACAGCAATTGTCCTTGATGTAGGTTCTGGTTTTGATTGCCAGCCTGTTGTATTATTGCCAACAGAGGTATATAGATACTTTACTCTCTTTTAATATTAAGTTTATTAGAGGTTTATAAATTCTCAAAAATGAAAGTAAAAGCAACTAGTGCCTGGGTTTGAACTTGCATGAGTACAGTAACTGTAGAGTTTCATTGTGCTGAGGTGTTAAATTGCAGAGATATCAGATAAATAAATCTAAGAATTAGGAACATCTAACATTTCTGCCAGTTTAAATTGCTATTGTCAGTTGAAGATTGATATTTGAAATGTAAGAAATGATGGGCTCCAATTTAATCTATTATATACGCATTGCATAGGTAGATATCTTTAACTGCTTTATGAATCTATAAGTTTATCATGTCCTTTCATGCCGTACCCTGATTACAGGCAGAAATTGACACAATTTCTTGCATTGGTATGATGGAAAGCCAAATTTCCGTCAATTATTATTATTATTATTATTATTTTGGTAAGGGTGATAATTGTCATCAAGCATTGTGATATTCTTTGGTTTCTCAAAAGAAAAAGAAAAAAAAAAGTGATACTCTTTGGCGGTCCATTATTGAGCTTATAGAGTTGAATATTGATACCTATCCTTTTCAGCTCTGCAATTGTGCAAAATTAGGAAATACTTATCTAAAGTGGCTCATCATGTATTTAGTGCAGAACAATTAGTATTCTCACATTTAAGCAATGTTAGAGCAGAAGTAACTGACAGTCTGCCGCTGCTTGCTTTTGCGGGCCTATGCTAGTACGTCGAGGACTTGAACTTCATTAAGTTATCTTGTAGCATATAGGGCGTAAGTTTTTTTTTTCAGTTCCCTAATTACTTGTTAACGTTTTCTCATGTACAAAGGATCCAGTGCTGAAAAGATTATTCATACAAAATGTGGTTATTGGAAATAAATTTGTTGAAACTGTGTTCTGCTATTAAATCGGCATGGAACAGCTATTTACTGTCATCATGGTTGATGGTTTGCTTCATGTAACACCAATTGTGGAGCAATGCTTATTAAGGATTGTGTAGGTCAATGAGTAGATCCTTATGTTTGATTATCATTACTGAAAGAGTTGAGAGGAAGTGTTTTCTTTCTGCATTTTTGCTCACAAGATTTCTGATGAAATGTAGTCAATAGCTATAGCAATGAATATCAACTTTCTTTATGCTCTATGTGTTTAATGTCTGCCACGTTCAGGTGGAGCTGCAATCACATGGCACTGTTGATGTTAGGGAGAAAGACGCTATATTTAACTATCGACGGAAGTATCTCCCTACTCGGCAGGTAGTGTAAATTTTCTGGTTGATGGAATGTGCACCTAAAACTCTAGGGACATGTTTTACTGTTCTTTGTTGCTTTCCTTTTTCCTTTCATTTTTAAGCATAATGATGACATCCTCAATGTGATCGATAATAGCATGGTATTGAAGACATAAGTAAATGAGTTTCATATCTCTTGTTCATTAATTTTGCATTCCATAGTTAAGGTTGTTTCTACCCTATATAAACACAAATTTACTAGGTTTTGACAAATATTGAATGATTGGTGATACAAAGGTCCTTTGCTGTTGTTTAATTTGCTGGCATGTTTTTCTGATTAAAATCTCTCATTTTCTATCTCAAAGCTCAAAATGAACTTATAGATTTCTTATTGCTTATATTAATCTAAACAGCACGGCAATATTGCAGGTTGCTTATCACACTCCACCTAGATTCTCTGTGGATGTAATTTCAAAGATACGTGAAGGGGCGTCATTACTATTTCAGCGGCTTGGCTTGCGTGATTTTGCTCGAATTGATGGCTGGTTTTTGCCGCCTTCTATGAATGCTTCCTCTTTTGCAGGAAACAAATTTGGAAGGACTGATTCTGGCACAGTTATATTCACCGATATCAACTTGGTAAGATAGCTTACTGACTGTTCCTGTATTTTCTCATCAGTATTTATGCTTGAACTGTTATGTACCTTCTTCTCCCCAGATCAGTGGAATGGAGCAAACGAGTTTCTTATTTCAGCAAGCGTCAAAGGTACTCCCAATACTTGCCCTTGGTGTATTGCAGATGAACATTACATGAAATTTCCAGCCAGCTTCAGTATAGGCCCACCGATCTATAAATCTTGTGGTGTCATTTTATCTGTAGAACATGTGGTATCATGAAACTTTCCATGCTATAGGTGTCTGTACAGTCCATAAGAAAGTCCATTTGGCATGAATTTCCCTTTCCTCTAGAAGAATGTCCGTCTGGCGTAAATTTTGTGTGCTCAATATCTTGAATAAAAAAAAAAAAAAGTGGTAAGCTGTTATGAGGTGTCATCTGGAACAAATCTGTACTATCTTATATATGGAAGTTGTGATTTGTGAACAATATCCTATCCTTCCCCCCAATCAAACATGCAAACATTATAAGACCCTTAAAAAGTAAAGCAGGGGATAATAAAATTCCTTGTGAGAGAACTGGTAGATACACGGTCCATTTGAGTAACTTGATATTTACCGGTATGGCAGTATCACAGCTTCTAGTGGAGGTATTATACATGTTTCCTATAAATTAGCTAGCTCCAGAATGAGTTTGTGCATATCTTTCCATGTCAGGTTGGATTTTCACACTCAAATATTCTCCGGACCATCATCCAACATGCTTGCCTGCGGTTTCCAGCTCTTTTGTCACATAATATCATATCAAGTCCCTCGAGAAGGAGATCAAAATCTGCATCAGTAACTGAAGCATTTATTAAACAACATAAGAAAGTTTACGTCATCTTTGGAGGTGACACCTCTGAACGCCAAGTATCTCTTATGAGCGGAACCAATGTTTGGCTGAATCTAAGAGCATCTGATGATGTAAGTTTTCGTGTCTACCAGACTAATGAATTTTCTATTCTGAACATAATACTGTGACTCAGGGACTGAATCCTGTTTTTTTGGGTAATATATAAAAGACAGTTATTGATTATTGGGATGGAATGGAGGTAGAGGATTCATATAGCCGACCTCGACTAGTTTGGGATTTAGGGATAGTTACATTTATTATCATATGGTAATTTTTTTTGTTCCCACTTTTGTCTCGAGCAACCCTCGCTTGTTGCCTCTGGGACTGATTCTTCAGTTTGTTTAGTATTATTGATTGCTGAATGGCTAACTTTATAGATGCAAATGGCACTACCAGAAGCTTTAGAAACCGTCTTATTTCAGTTAATGAACTGTGAGAGTGTGAGTTGATCATTTCCATTACCCTTCGGGGTCGTTTGGTAGGAGGTATTAGAAAAAATAATGCAAGCATTAGCTCTATGCAGTACTAATACCTTGTTTGGTACGTTTTTTCAACTTGTGTACATCATACTTGCAATTATCTTTGCATAAGTAATACATAGAAAACCATGGCATTAGTAATACCAAGACTTTAATGCATGCATTACATGGTTAAAGACAAAATTGTCCTTCAAGTCCCTTAATGCTAGAGAATATGGATGGCATCTTTGTAAGCAACTATTTTTCTTAAAAATTATGCAATGAATTATAATTTTAATATACCACACCAAACAGTAGATAAGAAATAATATTTGCATAACTAATGCTTGCATTACTTACCCATGCATTACTAATACACCTTATTCCGCACTATTCTTATATACCCTACCAAACAACCCCTTAATTCATGGCTTTATTTACTACGTTTGGGTCAGTCCTCTTGCTCCAGTGTTGCTGAAATTCCCAACGCTTCCATCTTGATTTAATTTGTAGGCGGAGAAAACTAAGTGCTAGAAGTTACATTCGAAATCATGTCCATTGTCTTCTATCTTACCAGCACTTGAAACTGTCTTTATATTGGTTGGTTGGAGTTCTGATGATCCCTGCGGTTTTCAAGTAGTGTTCAGCTGAATATGTATTAATCAATATTCGATTGATTGGTCTGAGGTTATTGACAAAAAAGATGTGTCTAAGGCACTTCATTTCTTTTTGCTTTTGTCTACAGCTGGTGTTTTATGCAGGCACGGGAAAGAGGTTTCTTAGTTATTAGTTCAGGTGTAGGTGTCAGCAGATAGTGACATAACAATCAGTTTTATTATAAAATTCTGCTAATGTTTCATCTATCCATGGTGCCTATCCTGTCTGTGCCGGGAGTTTAATCTGTTCCCTTCCCAGAGGAAATCCATATGTTAAATTGGTTGCCATCAAGTGTTGAGATGGCCGAGTTGGTGTAAGGTGGATTAAGGTTCTGGTCCAAAAGGGCGTGGGTTCAAATCCCACTCTCAACACTAAACTTTACCGCACTTCTTGTTGTTGTAAATTGGTTGCCATCATTTTATACATGGTACTATAACAAAGATCAGATGTGTTTAGTTAGAAGGAAATGATGGAAAAGATCTCTTGCCTTTAGTAATAGATTGTACAAGAGTACAACTTCCTTGTATTCTTGTTCATCGAATGTTGCTTTCTCTCACTTCTTTTGCAGTTTAATTTGTGATCTTTTTTTCAGATATTCACAAATTTATCCTGGCAATACTATGATGTGCCGATTTTGCTGTTTGCAGCTTGAAGTGACGCCGTGCTTGCTTGCCCCTGCAACGAGCTATTCTGATGTTTCAGACTTCGGTATACATGAAGTAGATAAGAAGTCTAAGACAGTATGGACATTGCCGTAAGTGTATTTGCTTTCGCAGTAGACTACAAGTGGATTGCGCATCTTATGGCCTACTTTACTCATCCTTTTTTACTTTTCTAGTCGCAACTGTCAGCTAAACTTCTTCGAACTAGAATCCAACTTAGTTTGTGCTGTGGCAACCTTAGGAGGATGTAAGGTTTTATCCTCCTAGTCTTGAATATTATCTTAGTGCAAGTCAAACCCTTTTTCTTGGTGTACAGTTATTCCCTTTTGCTGAGACATACTACAGAAGAAGTCCTTGATGCGTGTCTAGAGGCAATTGAACCGAATCGGGCAGCTCTGACATCTCACTTGCGAAACCAGGTTATGGATGATCTCACGAGAGGTCTTAGAAAGCTCAGTTGGTTCAACGGGTTTGATATATCTGATGAATTACCGAAGAAATTTTCCCTGGAGCAGTGGGTGAAGCTGGCTAAGGAATCTCAGGCGACTGTTTTCATTGCAGGTCAGTAGATGAGTACATGATTATACCTTTTTGGTAACTGTTAGAACCGCCTTAGTATGTGCTACTTCTTTTACATATTTATGTTTGCTTCAGTAATCTGCTACGAAATAAGTAGATAAAATAAAGTGGCGTATAGTTCAGCTATCACCCGTGAGAAAAAAATAGGTTATAACTCTATCAACTTTCATTAGATCTTATTTTTTAATTTCTGGAAGTAATGATGCCATCGTGTTCCAATTGTCAGTGCATGGAGGCATTGGAGAAGATGGCACACTTCAATTTTTATTAGAGGCCGAAGGGGTTCCCTATACAGGTCTGTATTGGATTTTACATTTGAAAGAAAGGAGTGCAAGCCAACTTGTAATCACTAATCTATAGCTGCTCTTTTGACATTCTTATAATGGAAGGTCCTGGCGTCATGGCTTCAAAAACATGTATGGACAAAGTTGCAACCTCTCTTGCTCTAAAACATGTGAGTTGACTAATCAATGTTCACATTTTAACCGAGACAGTATCATTTCTTCCTTCACCCCTTGCATTTTGTCCAGTGGATGGAATCAAATATCAGTCAGGTCATCGTCCAATTATGCTATTGTGATTAGAAGAGCTCAGCTAATGGTTGCATTATTAGCTACAAAACAAGCATGCCATTGGCCACAGTCAAGATTACATTAAGTAACAGAACATCTTATGCATAGGCGTACTGATATTACTTTCTCCCTTTTTATTACCCTGCACAAGTATTTCAATTAAGCTATTATTTCTAAAGATGAACATTGCTGTTCAGATAAAAGTTTATTTTGGGTATGACGTATTTAAAGAAATTGAACTTACATGAGAACACTTTTGCCTCAACCATGTTTTGATTAGTTTAGAAAGATTCAGAGCAACAGGTGCTTAGACTACAGCCATAAAAGCTGGACTCCAATGATACTTGTTTAATTCATGGATCAGCTGACTGATTTGCTACTCAAGCTCAATATTTCCTGTATTTTAGTGAAAGACTGAACTTCTATAATTGAGATATACACAACTGAACTGTTACAAAGTAGTAAATAAATGCCAGTTTACCACTATTAAATCCCAGCTGCAACATACATAAGAAGGTTATTGAAGTGTGTGACCATCTCATCTAAAAGCTTAAGCCATTAGAGGGAGTACACTTTTATTTACTTAATTATGTCTTCAACATGCTCCTTCACGTGCGGGCTTGATTCTTTTCGATGAGCCAAGTACGTGGAAATTCTATTTGATACTGGGTGGCGATGAGACTCGAACCCAGGACCTCTACCTGCTCTGATACCATGTTGAAGTATGTGAGCATCTCATCCAAAAGCTGAAACTGAGTACACTTTTATTTACTTAATTATGTCTTCAACAAAAGTTACCCACACTTCATAAAGGAGTATATACTGGGGGTTGAAACCAAGACTTTAAAACCAAGGGCCTCGCCACTTAGGCTAGGCTTCATGCTAGAGTTATTTCTAATTAATTTGATATCTCTAATTTGGAACTTCTTCCACATGGGCTTCATCTGCATGTACCAGTGTAGTCCACAAACTGATTTTGCATGAACACCTATTAATGTCTATCCCTTGACAAGCATAAAAACTCTTTCTCTGGACAGCTGACAGACGTTGGAGTCCTTACAATAAATAAAGATGTAAGGAAGAAAGACGATCTGCTGAAAATGTCCATATCTGATCTCTGGCGTGACTTGAAGTCAAAACTTCACTGTGACACTTTATGTGTTAAACCAGCCAGAGATGGTTGCTCAACTGGTGTGGCCAGATTGTGGTAGTCTTTTGTTCCTCTTCAATTCTGTTATACCTAAATTATATTAGATGCAAATCTAAGAAAATGCTTCTTGCTGGATTAACACTCTGCCTTATGCAGCTGTGATGGGGACCTTGCCTTTTACATAAACGCACTTCAGGATTGCCTACCTCGTATTCCTCCTAACAGCCTGTCAAAGGTATATGTGGACTTCTCTGTTATTGCTCCTCATCTACAAAGCTTTTTCTCTAAGTCACCGGCAGTATTTTATTTTCTCTAAAGCATTGTAAAAAAAATCAGTGTCCTTCAGTTCACAGTGTGCTCGATAGGACTGTGCTTGCTTTCATTATTTTGTAGCTGATAGACCACTCTCTTTAACCTGAATCATTTCTGGAAGTATTCCTTTCATGATATTATTAATACCAGCAGCTGTAAGTATCATAAAAAGAGAACTTGCTTAAGAGATTGGTATTGAGGTAGGTAAACACAAAGCATAGTCAGTATAGGCCTGTAGGTGCAAAGTTAAAAAAACATATATACTTGCATGACTCCACGAAATTTTTAATTTCAGCATGAATTGCGTAAGCATGTAGCCGGTTTTCCATTTCAGACAAAATGGAAAAATATCATATTTGTAGCTGCACCGCCTTATAAGGTAAAGTAATTCGAGCAATCTGCTGCTGTGATCATAAATTCTGTACTTGGCTTGTTGGAAAAAAAAACATGTCATCATGGTGTTGGCAATTCAGACAAGGAATTAGGTGTATTTGTTGGATGAATATTACAAGTTATTTGCTTATTAAATTGGATGACAATTAAAACTTCTGATGGTAAACTCATAAAGTAGAACATAGATAAACTTTAAGCAGTTACATCCTGTTGCTCAATGTATCATGAGATTTTAGACCTGACAGACATATATGGCTATAAATTCTCCATAAACTATTGTCTTCAAGGAGACTCAAAAAAGTAAAAAATGCTCTTAATCAAGTTACTCGAACTACAAACTAAACCTTTTTATCAATTGTCAAGAAATTGGTCCTGTCTGGCTATAGCTGTCGATTCTGTCACTATATTTCTGCTTTGCAATTTTCTAGCTTTTTAGTTTTCCAGTTGTTTTGTGAACTTCTCCCACTACTGGTTATTCTTCTCATGTGAAATCTTTATTGCTTGATTGGCTCTTTTTTTGACCCTTTTTAATGTAATTTATTTCTCAGCAATTATCAATCTGTAATACTTTTAGCTTTGAACACCGGATCATATGTTTTTAAGGTCCCTAAGATTATATTGTATAATATATTTTTCTTGGTATCTTATACAGGCTCATGGAATGATTGAGATGCCAAACCCTCCTCCAGAGCTTGTAATATTCGAACCTTTTGTTGAGACTGATGAGATAGTTGTTGCATCTAAATCCAGAAACGAGACTGCACACAATTTGCTCTGGAAAGGGGATAGCAGATGGGTAGAGGTCACCGTTGGTGTTGTAGGAAAACGTGGATCAATGCATTCATTGACTCCTAGTGTAACTGTGAAAGAATCTGGAGGCATATTATCACTGGAGGAGAAATTCCAAGGTATCTCTTCATTGATATCACATTTTCTGGTGTAGGACATTTTATCGCTTCTGGTTATTTGGATATGCCTGTTGCAAGATGTGACCACAATTTTATACTTTTAGCAAACAATAAAAGAAAAGACAGCAGGAAAGATGGTCTTGTCCCTATCATCTAGTTATATCGTTTTTTCCTTTGTCATAGGTTCGTTGAGTTGAGCTTAGTGATTTTAGTTGAAACCATTAACTAATAAGCATTTTCTTGGGATACTGTGGATTCTTTCATGTCAAATGATGACTACGACGTTACATGGATCTGTCTATTTAAGTTTTAGGGCACACCTTGTACCTTATCAAATTCATGTGTCTGCAGGTGGAACTGGCATCAATCTGACTCCACCGCCACCATCTATTATGAGGTTTTGTCGCGAAGATTATATATTTCTACCTTAAAGTAGTTCTTTACCAAGCCAGAAATTGTTCTTGCAAGATATACTTTTCTGGGTCTCATAATTACCTTCATATTTCTCACAATACTTTTTTTCTTCCTTCTCAATCAGTAATGCCGCCTTGGAAAGTTGTAAAAAGCATATTGAACTTATTGCAAACACTCTACAATTAGAAGGATTTTCACGTATTGATGCATTTGTTCATGCTGACACTGGTGAGGTATGTTACTGTGGAGAATCTTTGAATTGATTGAACAGTTATGAAAGTGAATTTAATACTTTATAATGTCATTAAGGAATGGTCTCTTTTCCAGCAAGTTGCAGTTCATTATGTGCCTCTCGAGATATTGTGACATAGGAGTACTTGTTATGTTTAATTCTGAGTGCACAGAAAACCATGGTGAAGAGTTTGTTATGTGATTTAGAAAGCTGGAGTACACTAAACATTTCAAAGTATTCAGCGTGTTTGTAGGTCTCTTTTCTATGTGCCTTAAAACCAATTTGTTTTGCAGCCGATAAGTTTATATTTGAGTGGTCGAATACCCTGTCCCACTTTGCTCGTTTGAGGTTGAATGGGGCAAAACTGAGCCATTTTAGAGGCAATATTCTCCGTCAATTAATTCAGTGTTCCCAGGTAGAACATGAGGAATCAAAACTAAAAACGGATTTCTGCGAACTGCAACACTTGCATTTCATACAATTGATTGAACATTTTCTAGGAAAAATCAAACTAAAGGTGAAATTAGGAAAGGGATAGGCAGATAACTAATTTGCAGATCCATTATGAGATTTAATTGGGGCTGTCATTGATCTGTGGTTACAGGTGTTGATTATAGAAGTGAATACAGTTCCTGGAATGACTCCTTCCACTGTCTTGATTCATCAGGTGACATATTTGCTGCTTCTTCAACGGTTACATAGTTTTGCAATTTGGAACATAAGTCTATTCTATTTAAACGAAAGAACTCTATAAAGATTTAAACTTAGTGAGGAGTGCAAATATTACATGCAAGTTCACTTCTGAAGAGATGGTGGAACCCCTAAATCTGCTGAAAAATGAATACCCTAAGCTTTAACCATTTTTATTATGGTGTTTATTGTGTTTAGGCACTTGCAGAGCAACTTCCTCTGTATCCACAGCAGTTCTTTCGCATGTTGCTTGATCTGGCATCGGAGAGATCCATGTGAAGTGTTCAGGGTGTGCATGGCTTTATTTCCTTCTTTGTATCTGTTTTCCATCTATCCATTTCTTTTCCATGCTTTGGAAAGTATGCCAATTCAAGGCTGTTTGTAAAATGTAGTGAAGGGGAACTTTCCAGGATTATGTTGTCCTACCAAGTGTATTTGTTGTACTACACCAAATGCAGATCTCCCCTTTTGTTCTTCTAATAAACTGATGGTTGTTTTATATTTTCACTATGTAATCATCTTGTTTTTATTTGGAAAACTTATAGAAATATGACATATAAGTTTCAACTTACCAAACCTTTAGTCAATATTCCAAAAATCAAAACAAATAAGGTATTTTTTTAATAGGTATAGTCGAAATTCATTGAAAACATAGATAAGTCAATATTCAAAATTTGAGGAAGATTGGAGGTGATTTGGAATGGTTTTGTATCAAAATTCATAATTAAATCGATGCCAAAAAATTCTTCTATGACACAAATATCAAACATGTATCACGCATGTATCTCACACACAAATATACATGGATGCACATGTGATACACAATCGATACAAATATGATACATATGTGATACACGTATAACTTTTTTTCATATTCAGTTTTTTACTTCGAATTTTCAATTCAAACTACCTCAAAACTTAACCAAATCATCCCAAAACTGATATTCAAGCTCCTTAAGATATACCCAATCTATTTTAATAGCACCTACTCAAAAGAAAATAAAAATGTGATATTTTTTTGGTACAAATAGCTAATTGGCCATTTTTGCTAATTTTAGTAATATTTAATCAATTGGCCATTTTTTGTAATGAGCTACTTCTAAATGGACATAACTGGTAATTTCTCTTTTTTGGCTTTCTTCAATTTTAGCCGCGCCAGAAATTATTTACATTCGATATCCGAAAAAGTATATAAAATTTGTATAATTTTTGTATATAACATATAGGATGTATATACATACAATATATATATACATACAATATATATATATATATATATATATATATATATATATATATATATATATATATATATATATATATATATATATATATATACATACAATATATACATATACATATATATATATATATATATATATATATATATACATATATATATATATATATATATATATATATATATATATATATATACATATATACATATATCGGCTATTATTTTAAGAACAGCAACAACAACAACAACTACCCATTATACTCCCGGCAGGTGGGGTCTGAGGAGGGTAATATGTAGACAAGCCTTACCCCTACCCGAAAAGGCAGAGAGGTTGTTTCCAAATATATATATCGGCTATTATTTTAAGAACATATATATATATATATATATATATATATATATATATATATATATTATTTGAAAGCGATTGTACAATGTCACTTTCCCGTCTCAATGTGGCTTAATCATCTATTTTTTTTCATTTCCACTGCTTCAAGGGTTACAATTTCCTTCAAAAATCATTAGTCGAATTCTTCCAATATAATAGTTGTGCATCTTTGAATGTAAGCTATGTGTCAGTTAGGACATCTGTCCATTATCATTTCCATATCAACTCCAACTATTCATTTGCATTCCTAAACATCCCCAGCATCTTTAAACATAAGATTTAAGCATTCCCACCTTCAAACATATACTAGTGCAACTTAAGACATTGAAGTGAATAAGAAATTTAGTGAACACATACGAGTGAAACTTATGACGGGGCAAGGGTACGAATAGTCATTCTCAGGGATGTTGTTTAGAGATTAACCAGTACTTATTTTGTTCTGAATTTTTAAACTAAAAATCTCGATTTCAGGACAATTTAAAACATTTTTGTCCTAAAAATTTGAACTGAAAAACTGAAATTCAGGACACACTAGCTAATTCCTAATAGCAGCTTTTTAGAGTGGCTACCGACATAGCACATTGAGAGATTAAACAAAATTTGCTAAAGTTGAGTTCAAGATTTAGTTCTCGGCTCTCTTAATTTTAAGAAAAGCAAACCACAGAAGTTTTTGTGATTCAATTATGCAAGAATATAAAAAGAGAATTTTCTCCAAGATCAAAGATGAAGGCTAAGAAAACAAATTGAAGGAATAGCAGGTTAGTAAGATTCTATAAGATATTAAAGAGAATACTGAAAATCATATCGTTCTCTCTGTATATAGAATAAAATGTAGTTAGACCTTGTCTAAAATATTGAGCTGCAATCATGTATCGAAAATATGAAAGAAATCACCCCCTTCACAAAATAAGTAAATAGATAGATATAGCAGAAGAATAAAATAAATAAATAATTTACACAATATATATGTGTGTGTATATATCCTTCTTTTTAATATTTCATCTTGTGGTTCAAGTTTAAAGCATATTTTTAATTTAATTTAATTTTCAATGTCTTCGTGGGGAAGAGCTGTTAGGCTATTTTTTTAAAAGATTTACTTTCTCTCTCTACCTCACTCGGGCTCCTGGCGCATGTTAGCTAAACATACACCGGTGTGGATATGGCAGAGGCGAGGGGTCGGGGACGAGGAAGGGGACGTGGATGACCTAGGAAAATATCTAGTGTAGCTTTTGGGAGCTTAGTTGGATCTCGAATTCAAGAAGAAGTAACACCAAAAAATACTCCAATGGCGTCTCCGGTGCAGCTACATGAAAGAATTAGATATGTGGAACAAGGATCTAGTTCGAACACTAAGGAGATACCAAAGGAGCTAGAGATAACGGATGTTATGGAGACAGCTACAAAGGGAATCATGCAGGAGGAACTAGGGCAAGCTCAGAGCAATGGAACAACAATTGAGAACCAGACCAATGTAACGGTGAATTTTAAGCAAAAGCCAGTGGATCGAGCAGTTGAAGCAGTAAATCCGACGGGAACATGGACGAGTTTGTTCAAAGGCAACATATTTTCAACTAATGGTATGGCTCTTACATATATATCCCTCCACAAATCGTTGATGGAAAAATGGTGGCGCAATTGGAAGCGGAAGAAGTAGAACCAAAAGAAGAAAAGTGGAAATGTGCTTTAATTGCATATGTCATTGCGGAAACACCTGGTATAATGTTATGAACAGGTATTCTAGTCAAAATTGGATTAATATAGATACTCCAGAAGTATACTTCCATGAGGAAGGGTATTATGTGATTCGATTTAACTCCATAACTGATATGCATGTTGTGTACTATAATGGACCATATACTATCAGCAATCGACCCATAATTTTGAAACCATGGACAACAGACTTCGATTTTAGACGAAAATTTCCTACTGAGATACCACTGTGGGTGAAATTCCCTAATCTTCCCATGGACTGCTGGGGTAGTAAGTCTCTAAGTAGAATTGCTAGTGTATTGGGAACTCCTGTATTTGCTCATGAATGCACCACAAAGCAATCTAGGATATCCTATGCTAGAATGCTTGTGGAGATAAATGTCAGTCAATCATTACCTGATGAAATTACTGTGATTGATCCAAAAGGTAAATGCGTTCAACAATAAGTGACATATGACTGGAGGCCAGAATTTTATGGAATTTGTCAAATAGTTGGACACAAATGCAGAGAAAAAGAAGTGGATGAAGACCAAAGGGATATACAACATAGAAAGAGGAGAACCAAAACTGTCATACAAGAAGGGAGATACAAGGGCCCTATACAACACACAACACCAGTTGAACAACAAATAAAGCAAACAAAGGAAATTACACAACAGATACAACAAGTGAGTGCAAAGATGAGAGCCTATCCTAGAGATAGAATAGAAGCACAACCAGAGAAGAACAAAGGGAAAATTGTACAAAGTCCTGAGTTCAGTCTCAAAAATTTCCCCGTACTGCGTTCCGTCTCCACAAAAAATGGTTTTGGAGTGCTACATGGAGGAGATAGTGAAGAACAAGGCACACCTCTTGATAAAGGAGGGGGGGGACAAAAACAACATGATGAATTGGCTAATATGGAATATTAGGGGGATAAATAAGAGGTATAAATAAAAGGAACTGAGAAATTATTTAAAAACCAAAAAAATTAGATTAGCTGGACTCATAGAAACTAGAGTCAAAGAACACAATTCAATGAAGATCGGGGGGAATACTGCTGAAACATGGCAGGCATATGACAATTATCAGGCTGCTTCTAATGGCAGAATATGGTTGATTTGGGATTCACAATGGTGTGAAGTGAGCATGGTGAGAGCTGAAGCACATATTTTGCACTATGAAGTTAAAAGCAGGATAGGAGACATCAATTGTTTTCTTACTATTATTTATGGCTTCAATGTAATAGAACACAAGAGATCATTATGGGTACAACTGAAAGAAGTGGCTGCAGATATCAACAAACCATGGCTTGTTACTGGAGATTTTAATGCAGTGTTGACACAAGAAGATAGACTGTTTGGCAATCCACTTACTTACACTGAAATCCAAGAGTACTCTGAATGCATAAATGACCTGCTACTAACAGGAGTTCAGTGGACTGGGGACTACTACACATGGTCCAACAAGCAGCTGAGTACAGAAAGAATATACAGTAGAATAGACAGGTCTTTTGGCAATTATGAAAGGATAATGAATTGGGGACATGTGGTGATGCAGTATGATGATCCCTATATCTCAGATCCTGCACCTATTTTACTATCAATGATAGCTGCTAGATATAACACTAAAGTTTCTTTCAAATTCTTCAATGTATGGGCTGAACACAAAGACTTCATGAAGATAGTTGAAGACATATGGCAGAACACTTTTTCCACAAATAGTATGGAGAATATTTGGAAGAAATTGAAGAACCTGAGATCATACTTGAGGAGGCTTAAAATGAGGAGTTCAATTTTATCAGACAAAATATAGAGAAGTCAAGGCAAGATCTCAAAAACACTCAGAAACTAATGCAATTATGGGACAATACAGATTTGCTTGCAGAAGAAAGAAAGTTGTTGCGCGAGCTGGAGAAATGGTCATTGATGGAAGAGTGTGCTCTACAACAAAAAGCTAAAGCTACATGGATTAAACTTGGAGATTGAAACAATAAATACTTCTCAGCATTGATCAAAGAAAGGACACAGAGGAAACAAATTACTGAGCTAACATCTCTTGATAATAGGAAGCTAGAAGATCCACAGGAAATCAGAGATGAGATAATCAAGTTCTATAAAAGCTTGATGGATTCAGCAGCTCCCATTCTACCAGCAGTAAATAAGCAAACAATGAGGAAAGGGTCAGTTCTCACTCAACAACAAAGGATAAGCTTATGTGCAAACATTACAGAGAATGAGATATATGATGGGTTGTCCTCAATGGGAAATGATAAGTCCCCTGGGGTTGACTGGTACACTGCCTATTTTTTCAAAAAGGTATGACCCCTTGTGAAGAAATAAGTTATTGTTGTTTTCAAAGAGTTTTTCAGAACTCAGATATTACATAGGGCAATCAATTGTACTGCTATCAGACTATTTCCAAAAAATTCCAAACCAAATACCGTGAAAGAGTATAGACCTATTGCATGTTGTACAGTCCTATACAAAATGATTGCCAAGATCCTTGCCTCCAGAATGCAGGCTGTGATGCCAGATATTATAAGTTCAACTCAAGCTGGCTTTATCCCATGGAGGAAAATATCTGACAACATATTCCTTTCCCATGAGTTAGTTAAAGACTATACAAGGGAGAATTTGTCAGCTAGGTGCATGATCAAAATTGACCTACAAAAAGCTTATGATTCTGTTGAATGGACCTTTGTGAGACAGATGTTATTTGAGCTTGGATTTCCTGATCAATTTGTGTTATGGATAATGGAACGTGTGCAAACTATAAACTACACTGTGGTGATCAATGGAGGACAAAGTAAACCCTTTAATGCAACTAGGGGGCTGAGACAAAGCGATCTAATATCTCCCTTCTTATTTGCAATAGCCATGGAATACTTAACTAGGCTGCTCAATGAACTGAAGGATGAAAAGAGCTATCAATTCCATCCTAAATGTGCAAAACTAGGTGTAACACACTTAAGTTTTGCAGATGATCTACTACTATTTGCCAAAGGAAACTTGAGCTCTATTTCTACACTTTATGAATGTTTCAGAACCTTCTCTACAACCTCAGGACTACAAGCTAATCTTGGGAAGAGCAGTGTGTACTTTGGTGGAGTCAAAAAGGAAGAACAGACCAACATCCTGAATCACTTGGGTTTCGTCCATGGTAGTCTACCTTTTAAATACATGGGAGTGCTTCTATCTACTAAGAATATTTCTTTGATACAGTGGCAATCTTTGATAGAGAATATAATAGCTAGAATCACCTCTTGGACAACAAAAAATTATCATATACAGGAAGAACACAATTAGTGAAGTCAGTTTTGTTTGGAATGCAAGCATATTGGGCCCAGCTATTTCTTATCCCTGTTAAGGCTTTGAAGATTATAGAAGTTTATTGCAGAAGCTATGTGCGGTTAGCAGCAACTCAATTACTAAAAAAGCTTTGATAGCATGGGATAGAGTGTGTCTGCCTAAGTCTGTGGGTAGAATAAACCTCATCAACATGAAATTATAGAATAAAGCAGCTCAAATCAAAACATGCTGGGATATTGCTCACAAACAAGACAAGATATGGTTCATATGGATCAACACTTACTATATTAAAGGGAAGCCACTACTGGAAGAAACAGTTCCAACATAAGCCAGCTGGATTACTAGAAAGCTTTTGGAATTGAGGAATGAACTGCATCTGATCCCTACAACTTCAAGCTCAAGGAGCTTGACTAATGCTATCGACTACAAATTGATCCCTGAAATGAGATCAGTAGTCTTGAAATGCCTTATGTTCAAGAATGATGCAAGACCAAAGGCAAGTTTTATAATGTGGTTGGTATTGCAGGGGAGGTTGGCTAAAGCAGATAAGCTAATGCGGTGGGGTATAACAGTGGACAATACTTGCTCTTTGTGTCAAGTTGAACTGGAAACAAGAGACCACTTGTTTGTAGAATGTGACTATGCTAAGGCTATATGGAGAACAATGAAGAAATGGGTACAATGGCAACAAGCACCAGATGAATGGAATCATCATGCTACTTGGGCTATCAAACGGGCTAAAGGGAAATCTAAACAAGCTCAACTATTCAAATCGATATACGCGGAATGTGTCTATGCTATATGGATTGAAAGGAACAATAGAGTGTTTGAAAAGAATGCCAAAAGTTGGGAAGCAATTGCTCGAGAAATAGTCTATACTTGTCATGTGCGAGCTGGTAGCAGAGTTCAAGAATTACTGGCAATTTTTTCATTTTAAGTGTTAAGGAAATTAGTTTAGATGAGACCTTCATGTATATAGTAATAGTGAGGAGTATAGATTGAGATATTTTATTTTGAGATAAGTAACTGTGTTGTGGTTAGTTATTGTTGGAGTTTAAAGATAAACTTTGTCTTTAATTAAGTGGAGTGAAAGGGAAATGGAGGAGATGACTTTTGGAGGGAAATGAAAAATTCAAATTCATTAAAATCTTGAAAAGATGATTGTACCACATTGGATGGGGAAACCATTTGATATGAGTTTATATTGAGAAAAACATTATTTATTTCTCAAAAGGTTGAGAAAAAGATAAACCCCTCGCGCTGACGTAGTTGCTCGGCTCGGCTTTAGCTTTGGATTTGGAAAACGATCGATAAATTATTTTTGGATAAAATTTATTTAATTAATTATTTAATAATTAATTAATGCGTGTCAGTTATTTGCTGTACCGCGCCATAACAGTGTGTCTGAAGGTCACTCTTGCCGCTGTCCTGGCGTAACCGCGGTAGGATCGCAACAGATTCAATCTATAGGCTACTCTGACCGTGGTCCTGGCATAACCGCGGCAGGACGCGTTTTTTCTGGACAGACACCATTCCAAACCAAACATCATACCTCTTCCAATAATTGTCTATAAATTCCGGAGGCTTTGCCTCATTTCTTCACTTAGTTTTTTACATGTTTCTCTCTAAAAAACAGTCCCTCTTCCTAACTTAATTACTGCATCTTTTTTTCCACCAAAACAAAACTGTAAGTCGTGTGATTAGCAGCGTATCTTTGAGTTCGTTAGAATTCTGTGGTTTATATTGCCACTATCACAGAAACTTTTTCCCGTTCTATCCTGGGAGAAAGTAATCTATAATTCTTGGCAACTGTGGCAGGGTTATTATTTCATAAGGAGACACAAGAAATTTATGGTATCAGATTTAATATTCTGCTTCATTTATTTTCATTTATCTTTCTGTTTAAACATCTTTCGAACTAGAACACTTCTAATAGCAAACTTAAGGAATTATAAATTATTTTTGTAACAGTGTTCTTATTTTGCTTGGTTTGAAGTAATAAAAAATTCATCAAGTAAAATTGATTTGTAGTAATCGGTTTGAAGATTAAAACCTTCACCAGATTTCTAAATTTGATTGTGTTGTTTACAAATTATTTTGTAGTAGTTGGTTTGAAGATTAAAATTTTTACCAGATTGCTAACTTTGGTTTGTGTTGTTTCTCCAAAAAAATAATGAATGGAACAAGTGATGCTTTTTCCAACACTAGGACAGAGTAAATTGGTTCTACTCGGGCTATTGCACCAAACGTTACCCTTGCTCCAACAATTGCAATGGTTGTAAACGCAGTAAATTTATCGAGGTTGATTTTAAACATTGGCAGAAGAAAATATTCTTCTACCTAAGAACGCTCAATCTGCAAAGGTTTATCAATGAAGACAAACTTGTTGTAGCTGAAGGCACACCTGACAACGAGAAATTTCTGGTATCTGAGGCTTGGAAATATTCTGATTTCTTTTGTGTAAATTATGTTCTAGATGGTTTAGAAGATATTTTGTACAATGTCGTTAGTATTTGTAAAACTTCAAAAGAGTTGTGCTTGAGAAGACGTACAAAACTAAAGATGCTGGTTTTAAGAAGTTTGTTGTTGCGAAGTTTCTAGAGTTTAAAATGGTGGACAACAAGTCTGTTATCTCTCAAGTTCAGAAGTTACAAGTGTTGGTTCATGATATGCTTGCAAAGGGCTTGGTGATCAATGAAGCTTTTCAAGTGGCAGCATTTATTGAAAAATTGCTTCTATTATGGTAAGGACTTCAAAAATTAACTAAAGCACAAACGCAAGGAAATGACACTTGAAGATCTTGTGGTGCGCATAAGGATAGAAGAATATAACAAAGCAGTAGAAAAGAAGTCTGGTGCAAGTTATTCCATCGCTGGTGCAAATATTGTTGAAGAGGCATAAACTAATAGGAAGAAAAGGAAGAAGCCATCTGGGCCAAAGCAGAATCCGCCTAAGAAGAAATTCAAAGGCAACTGCCACAATTGTGCACAAAATTGCAGAATGTCGTTTTCCTAAGAAGGATAAGAGAACCCAACAAGCAAACATTGCTGAAAAGAACAATGGTATAGAAAACTTATGTGCTATGTTTTCTGAATGTAACTTGGTATGGAACTCCAAGAAATGGTGGATTGATTCAAGAGCTACACGACATGTTTGTACTAACAAAGAGTTATTTACTTCTTATGATTCCGCCGGTCCAGACGAGACCATCTTCATGGGCAACTCCCAATTGCGAAGATTGAAGGTTATGAGAAGATTTGCTTGAAGATGACATCTGTCAAAGTAGTTACTTTAAGTAATGTACCTCATGTTCCATATATTAGGAAGAACTTCGTTAGTGTTGCACTTCTCGTTAAAAATGGATTTAAGTGCATTTTTGTTTCGGACAAGATTGTAATAACTAAAAATGAATTGTATGTAGGAAAATGCTACCTAAATGAGGGCCTTTAAAAACTAAATGTAATAGTTGTTGATATGAATAAAGTCGAATCTTCTTATTTGCTTGTTTCAAATTCTTTATGGCATTCTTGTTTAGGTCATGTTAACTTCAAGAAATTGCGAAAAATGATCAATTTTGAAATATTGCCTAAGTTTAATTGTGAAAATACAAAGTGTCAAATATGTGTGGAATCTAAGTATGCTATGCATCCTTTTAAGTCGGTTGAAAGGAATTCAAATCCTTTGGACTTAATTCACATTGATATTTGTGATATGAAATCAATACCATCTCGCGATGGGAAAAAATATTTCATAACTTTTATTGATGATAGTACAAGATATTGTTATGTATACTTGTTAAATAATAAGGATGAGGCAATAGATACATTTAAGCAATATAAAAATGAAGTTTAGACTCAATTAAATAGTAAAATAAAAATGATTAAAAGTGATATGGGAGGTAAGTATGAATCACCATTTGAAGAAATATACTTGGAGTATGGTATCATTCACCAAAAAACTACCCCTTACTCACCACAATCCAACGAGATTGCAGAAAGAAAGAATAGAAATCTTAAGGAGATGATGAATGCTTTATTCATAACTTCTGGGTTACCACAAAACTTGTTGGGGGAAGCCGTTCTAACAGCAAACAGAATTTTTAATTGAATTCCCCATAGCAAAACACAATCCATACCATATGAGAAATGGAAAGGAAGAAGTCCTAACTTAAAATATTTCAAAGTGTGGGGGTGCTTGACAAA
Source organism: Nicotiana benthamiana (assembly GCA_034376525.1). Taxonomy (NCBI): domain Eukaryota; kingdom Viridiplantae; phylum Streptophyta; class Magnoliopsida; order Solanales; family Solanaceae; genus Nicotiana; species Nicotiana benthamiana. The sequence goes on from CM067336.1 coordinate 48,256,319, forward strand.
TGTTCAAGATCCTAAACCCAAAAGAGTTAAAATAGGACCTAAAACTATGGATTGTGTATTTATAGGATACGCAACAAATAGTAAAGCATATCGTTTTCTGGTTCACAAATCAGAAAATCCAGAAATCCAAGTGAATACAATAATGGAATCAAATAATGCTGAATTTTTTGAGCATATATTTCCATATAAAAATGAAGGTGAGACATGTATTCCAAGGAATAATGCATAATGAGGAGAATCTAAGACATAGGAAATGTCAAAGGAAGTCTGTCACACCCCCTTTTTAAAAACAAACCTTACTAAACCTTCTTAAATAAATAAAAGGATTTTAGCAAAGCTCGAAAAGGGTTTTTCAATTGAGAAGTGACAAAATTTTGTTCAAAAGGATTAAAACTCAAAGTCACCACCTGACATTTGATTTCGGTATGTCAGGTCACCATTTTTCCAAAAATAGTAATTTTCCTTTCAAAACACTTGAGACTCTAAAACTAAGTCTACACCAGAGATTCATGTAAGGGGGTTCATTTGACTCGGAAAAAAGGTGTTAGGCACTCCCCAAATCCTGTGAAGGTCACGGTTGCGTACTCGATCTAGTTAGCTTTTAAAATATTCAAATTGAGGTAAAACACACCGAAATAAAATAAACACACAAAAGGCTTGAGGTCATCCCCACCTAATGAAAAGGAAAAGAAAAGAAAATTATAAGCTAACCTATACAAGGAAAAGAAAAGAAAATCATAAGCTAACCTATACTACGACTTCTCCACCATGCTCTTCAAGGCCTCCAAAATATTTACATAATTCTTCGGGGCATACCCCGGATAATAATATATACAAATTCTTCGGGGCATTCCCCGGATAAATTCAACTAAAGGAATGACCTCTCGCCTCGAAATTAAAGAAACAAAATCCTAAAATTTACCTACCCAAGTTTAGTCGGCCCAACATACTCCTAGCGGGTAAATTAATTAGTAAACAATTAAAACCTAATTGTCATGCAAGGTCCATTCATGGTCAAATTCTGATTCCTATTAAATAACATTGATCACCGCCCACTTAACCTATTGGCAATACCCTATGCTTTTAATAAAAAACAGTATCCCATTCATTTTGTTTCAACGTCTGAGTCATGGCTTAAGGCTTTATTAAGAATGTAGCACCAAATAATCAAAACCAGCGAAACTATGATGAACAATTAATTTCAATCAAGTCCTAGCAAAAAAAACATCACGATAACATGGGAAACATCGACAAATAAAAATAATAAAGGGATCAGAGTGGACCTTTTGAAGCTATTGATACACCTCTTTAGAAATGCATTGAATCTCATGTCAAACAAATAGAACCAGCGGACAAAAATTCGAATGTCCCCGGAAACTCGAACAGAAATCGACGCCCAGAAACATCTCGAATCGAACTCCAAATCTCAATTGATCTTCATTCTCATACTTGAAAACCAAAACTCAAAACCAAAACGGAAAAAGAACAGAGTTGTCTATCCCCGTATATCGATATGCATTTTTTTTAAAATTTAAATAAACACTGAAGACCACAAAAATGAGCCGCCAAATCATTTTTTTTGAAACCCAATTTTATCCCAAGTTTCCATTATGAAACGAGCAAGTTTTCTTTCATATCTATTCCATGTTATTCTCTCTGTTCTCTGTTTTTTGTGTGTGTGTGTGAAGTTGGGGAGGCAGAAGGGTGGAGTCAACTAAGTTGAAGATGGCTGCTACTAGTTTTCGATGTAGGGGAGGTGGTTGTCGTTGGTGGCTGCTGTGACAGTTGAGAGTGGATGGTCTTGGTCGTTTGATGGCTGACACAAGCATGGGTCGTTGGTGTTGAATGAGTTCCGGCAAGTTTGGGTTGGGAAACGGGTGATGGTGGTCGGCAGCGTTCAGGGTGGTCGGCGGCGTTCAGGGTGGTCGGTGCTGGTGGAGATTAGGGGTGGCGTCGGTTGTAGGGTTTCCTTCTAGGGTTTGTCTTCATGTCCTCTGTTGTTGTTGTTCTTGTAGCTAAAGAAGAAGGTTTTTGGGTCCTTTTAGTCTTGTGTATTGTCCAAAAATGAAAAATCTGATGGGTTTTGGATTTGGGCTCCTCATTTGGACTCATGAAATTGGACTAAAAGAAAAAATGTTCAAAACTTAGCTAAATACCTTTTAATATAAGCTAAACATACTACATATTGCAAAAATCTATCTAACTAATTAAACTAAATTATATATAAAATATGAAACTATTTTTATATTTTTCAAATGTCAAACTAAAATAATAACAAGATTAGGTTAAAATCATCGCAAAATTAAGATAATACTATTACCCAAAACACTAATATTTTTGAAAATAAAGTGTAAATATTTTGTATTTTTAAATTTTGTGAAAGATAGATAAACTAAAGTAACTAGATAAAAGAAAAAATATTTTTGTAATTTTCATTTTTTTATTTAAATTAAGGTAAAATAGATAAAACTAGTTAAAATAGTGATATTGGATCTAAACTAAATATTTAACACTAAAATGGATAAAATCTTGGGGAGGGTCAAAAATCACATGTCTACAGCTGCCCCTCTTTAACTGTAAATACGAAGTATTTTCAGACAAAAAACGACTAGACATGTTTTTTACCCGACCCTTATTTGGAGAGACTGAACTTAAGAGAAAATGGGAATGTGACCGAACACTGGTATCTGAGCTGCCTACATATCCTTGGCTATAAAAGAATCAGGTCACGTGTAGTCCAGAAGTAGTAATAGTAATGGAGTGTACCGAGATGGAGAGTCGATTCGAGTGTCGTCGAGGTTCCAGTCCGCGGTTCCTGCCATTACATAAAAAATAAAAGGGAAAAATTACAGCAAAATTAAAAGAAAAATACAAGATCCTATCTACTTCTTGTCCTGAGACCTTCTTGAATCTCTACTTGATCTTCAATATGCAACTGAGAACGGTCCCTACTCTTCAGGCAGGATCATGATGCTTCTTGAATTTATGAGTTGAAGTAGCTCAGAAATTAATTCCCTCGTTATCCAGGTGGGCGCCTGATTGCAAAACTTAAAATGTATTCGCTCGTTATCCAGGTGGGCGCCTGATTGAAAAAAATTGAAATGTATTCTCTCGTTATTCAGGTGGGCGCCTGATTGCAAAAACTTGAAATGTAATCCCTCGTTATCCAGGTGGGCGCCTGCAATAAAAAACAAAACAAACAAAATTATCTGCCCTAGTTTGCACTAGGAAAATCGGTAAGTTGTTATCAAAACTGTAAACATACTTATGCTACTGATGCAATAATGAGAGTAAAACTAAAGACTTGACTAGGATGTGCTTCACCCGTGAGTAAAACCAATAATATTTGACTAGCGAGTTCATGAGACTAGTTCCTTTTGTTATCTTAGGAGAAATATTCATCAGACTAAGATTTTGATCCTAGGAGAAAATTCATTAGACTAGGTCTTCTATCTTATGAGAAAGGTTCATCAGACTAAGATTTTGATCCTAGGAGAAAAATCATCAGACTATGTCTTCTCTCTTAAGAGAAAGGTTCATCAGACTAAGATTTTGATCCTAGGAGAAATTCATCAGACTAGGTCTTCTATTTTAGGAGAAACATTCATCAGATTAAGATTTTGATCCTAGGAGAAAATTCATCAGACTAGGTTTTCTATCTTAGGAGAAAAATTCATCAGACTAAGATTTTTATCCTAGGAGAAAATTCATCAGACTAGATGTTTTTTGTTATCTTAGGAGAAATATTCGTCAGACTAAGATTTTGATCCTAAGAGAAAATTCATCAGACTAGGTCTTCCATTTTAGGAGAAAGATTCATCAGACTAAGATGTTGATCCTAGCAGAAAATTCATCAGACTAGGTCTCTTTATGTTATCTTAGGAGAAAGATTCATCAGACTAAGATTTTGATCCTAGGAGAAAATTCATCAGACTAGGTCCTTTTTTTGTTATCTTAGGAGAAAGATTCTTCAGACTAAAATTTTGATCCTGGAAAAAGTTCATCAGACTAGGTTTTCTTATCTTAGGAGAAAAATTCATCAGCTAAAATTTTTATCCTAGGGGAAGATTCGTCAGACTAGGTCTTCTATCTTAGGAGAAAGATTCATTAGGCTAAGATTTTGATCCTAGGGGAAAATTCATCAGACTAGGTCTTCTATCTTAGGAGAAAAATTCATCAGACAAAGATTTTGATCCTAGGAGAAAGTTCATCAGACTAGGCCTCTTATCTTAGGAGAAAGATTCATCAGACTAAGATTTTGATCATAGGATAAAATTCATCAGACTATGACTTTTATCCTAGGAGGAAAAATGTGAAGAGCAATGGCAACATTTAGGCAGACTAGCAAGACAGGTAAGGGAAAATATTTGAGAAACTTCCTTCTGTCGATTCCTCTTTTTCTTTTTCTTTTTTCTTTTTTTTATTTCTTGTTTTTGAACCAGCTTGGTTCACTGCATTATTCCTATTTCAAACAAAGAACACTTGTGAGTTTAAATGTGGTGGTTAGTTTGTGGCCTTGACCTTGAGGACGACTGCTTCTGCCCTTGCCAAGATAACCTTGATTTCACCTTGGACGACCTTGAATGTTGTCGACTACATATTTTATTTCAAACCTTATCATAACGAAATATTCCTGATTCATTCAAGTCCTATACCTTTTGCCCGATGCATTGAGCTAGTGTTCTATCATTCATCCAATCTTTGCATTTTACATCAATCCCAAAGAACATCTATTATCACCAACTCAGTGCACACACTATTTTCATGTATCTTATTCCATTTTGATGTGTATGCCAGACTTAGCCTTGTGCAATTGGAAAGCTTGGTAGCTAATTTTGCAGTTATTTCTCACTTGTTCTGACAAAACAGACTAAAAAATGGACTCAAATAAAATAAGAGGAACAAAATAAGGGACAAGAGAAAGAAATGATAACTAACAAGAAAATTACAATATACCTAACAAGAAAATTACAAAGTAGAAACTTATCAGAAGAGGATACCGACATTAATGACCATGACATGCACTTTTGGATTAAGTGGCCTAATCTCCCAAGAAAGTCTAATATCTAACTCTTGTTGTATATCTTCGCCATGAAACTGGGATTCAGTGCTTCAATAATCCTATATGATCCACAATCTTGAGTCGACTTGTAGTGCCCTGAAGGGTTTTCACCATCAAGCCTCTCTCATTTATCTCTTTTTCTCAACTCACCATCGTCTTACGGTGCCCATGAGGGTTTTCACCGATAAGACTCTCTCATTATATCATTTTCTCTCCTTGTGTTGAGAACAAAGTAATACCCATTATGCAAGAAGATCACACTTTCACTACCCATTTGATTTGGCATCCTCAAAGAATGGTCGAAGGTCTTTCTTGGACCCCAATGTAGGCTTTTGGACAGGGTTGAAAAGAAAGGGTGGAATGGGTTCAAAATTACAACTTTTGGAATCAGGCCTTTTGGCTAAACTAAAACTTCTGCCCCAGTTTCTTGATGTTTGGGGAATTGTTTTTTTAAAAAAAAAAGCATTTTTCAATGGGATTTCTAAGAAAAACTGCCCCACTTTTAACTTCGGGGATTATGACACATTTTATTTGGTGCGACCGAACCCTAAGGCTGCCTACGTATCTTGTGGTGACAAGAATCAGGTCGAACGTAGTTCAAACACAAAGTTGTTGCTTTTTCTTTTCCTTTTCTTTCTTTCTCTCTTTTTCTTTTCTTTCCTTTTTTTCGTTTTTCTTTTTCTCTTTTCCTTTTTTTCTAGTTCCTAACTCTATTTCTGATTCCAAAAGAGGGTTATGAAATAAAAAATTAGGCTCAAAATGGGTAGCAAAGGATAAAAGTGTTTGGGTAACAGAATAAAATGCATTCGTCATACCAAACTTAAAAATGCCAAGTACAAACATCCAATTGAAGATAAGCAAACAAATCACACATAGTAACTATCGATGGCATCAACACAAACCGAGAGTACATTTGGGAAATACCTTTGTCTCAATGAATGACCATGGCCAGTTCGAAGTAGACTTGACTCAACCTTATATTGATGTCCAAGAATGCATTTCAGCAGTGTGTGATTTACCTGAAACTGCTTGAGAGGCATTTTATTGTTGTATGCTCTTATCAACATCTCGATTTCCCAAACTAACTGGCTCAGTTTCACTCAATTCAAGCTTTAACTTATCTCAGAATGTGTGATCTTTACTTGTTTCTTCAAATGCATCCTTATCATGTTCAAAATTGTGCCATTGCTTCATTATTAGACTAACTTTAAAAATCAGGCCGAGAATTATGCGTGCATGTCATAGTCACTAGAGTCAACATGAAAAGTACTATGAAAGGAAAAGTGACCTAAACAAAAGACTGACTAGAACTAACAGAAAATAAGAGATTGCCTTAGACAGATGGTGAATAGGGTTTCAACAAAACAAGTAAAATAGACATGGGTTACAACCCTGGAACAATCCTATATAACACTAGACGAGTTACTACAATAAAACGAACTAAGCAAAAAGAAGAAGAGTTTGAACCACAAGACAATGTCCGGATTACAACCCTGAAATAACCCAGACAAATAGAAATGACAACAAAATAAACCACCAAAACTCCTCCCTGGCTGCCAAGAAAGGAGTGTCTTTCCAATTAGCAAGCTCGACATCTTAGCCACTGTATTGCACATCAAAATTACTGGGACCTTCACCAGTTTCAATATCATTAACTTCAGTCAGCAAGTTCCCAAGAGGATTCTCATACTCCGTGTCTCCATGCATCATCCACACAAGGTATGCATCCTCAAGTACAGGTAAAGGATTGTATGAAATATTTTTGGTGTCACTGTCCTGGACCACAATTATCCCTTTCTGAATAATTATTTCTGTCTCTCTTTTCAAGTCCCAATAACTTTCGACATTGTTCCCCTGGGCATTGGAATGGTATTCACACCTTTTAGAAGGGTCAAAGCTTCTTGCACGCTTGTCGACATGATTCAGAGGAATAGGTGCAATCCGATCATAATGCTTTAGTTTCTCAAACAAGCTTGCGTAGGACTCTCCTATCGGTGTAAAATTATCTTTCAACCTTTGTTTACCTCTGTCCCCCTAGCTTGGATATGGGTTATAGGGCACCTTAAAATTTTTCGGAGGCAGGTGGAGATTTTGCGGAGCTGATGCTCGCCTTCAGGGGTGTCTAAGTGGCTCAACAACATACTGGGGTGAAGCAACAGAGTATTGTGGGTTCTCATGGGAATCGTCAAAAAACAAACGAGGTTGGTCATGCCTTCGAGATGTTCTTCTATGACCTCTTCTCGATCTTGATGTCATCATGATTTCTTCAACATTCTCACTCGTGCCACTAAAATTACCAGATTCAATTTGGACAGCCTGAGTTGCAGCTCTGAGAGTTGATTGACTTATGATTTTGCATATCTTGAGACCATTCTCTACCATTCTCCCATTTTGACTGCTTCCAAGAATGATTTACCAACTGCGGACACCATGTTTTGAAAGTAATCGGGCTCTTGATCCTGAAGGAAGACAGTGATTAGCTTGTGGTCATCCATGGGTGGCTTAACTCTAGCTGCTTGTTCTCTCCATTTAATGGCATATTCCCTGAAACTTTCAGTTGGTTTCTTCTTCAAGTTTGAAAAGGAATTGCGGTCTGGAGCAATGTCGATGTTATATTGGAACTGTTTGACAAAGGCATGTGCCATATTATCCCAGACATACCAGCAAGACGTGTCTGGACCCATAAACCATTCGGAGGCTACACCCATAAGGCTTTCCCCAAACAAGCCATTAGCAATTTTTCATTTCGTCCCGCACCTCTTAGTTTATTGCAATACCTTTTCAGGTGGGCTAGAGATCTCCATGTCCATCATACATTTCAAATTTGGGAATCTTGAAACCAAGTGGGAAATGAACATCGGGGAACATACATAGATCCTTGAAGGCAATACTCTTCTGACCTGTCGGCCCTTGCATGTTTTTCAATTGTTGTACTAAGCTTTTCAGTCTACGGTGTAGAAAATCATTCTATCTATGATATGTGTGCTTTGGTTGTATTAGAATGATTTTCAGGTATAGGTTTTGATGAATGACAAACAACAAAGTCGATGAATGACAAACAATGAAGTCAAGGGTCGAACAAAGTTATTATATGACAAACAATCAAGATTGAATGCCGAGAAGCATATTGATGACGGAATTGCATAGACAAGCCAAAGACGAGCTCAAAAGTTCAAGACCGAAGACCCAAGGCGTAGGTCGTTAGGTAGAACAAATGTAAGAGCAACGTTTAAAGTTATCTCGTCTTTTGGCTCAACATAGGTCATCATAAATATGCATAAAATTATTTTATCAAATCATATTTCAAATACTTCAAACAAAATGATTTCAAACATTTTCATTCTAGCCAAAATGAATTTTAAACATGTCTTTCAAAGCTGGACAAGAATAATCGATTATGTTCATATTGATAATCGATTATGTTAAGACAGTGTAAATCGGAATTTCCAAAACAGCACAATAATCGATTATCATGTATAGCATAATCGATTATCTTATATCCGTTGCCAAGTGTTTGAACATTGTAGCAAAATAATCGATTATGCATATCTGATAATCGATTATGTTGCATAAAATCAGCTTCCAGATTTTGTAACGGTAAGCTGATAATCGATTATCCAAATCTGATAATCGATTATCTTGGCATAAAATCAGCATAATTGATTGCCAATTAAGCAACGGACATACTACTTCTACCACCTATAAATAGAGGTCTTTTGAGCTGAATTGAAACACACAACACCTCTCATTATTCATATACATATTGATATCATTTGTGCATTATTATAGAGCTTTTGTTGAGCCATTTGAGAGACAACTTTGAGTTGTTCATAGAGCTAATATTATATCCCTTTATCTACTCTTTTGAGAGAGTTCTTGTTGTAAAAGAGAAAGGTGTTTGAGAAGACCATATCTTCTTATTGATTGTCGGGTTTGTTAAGTAACCTCAATCTTAGTGTGTGAAGTCTTGTGGTGCGGTATCCACGAGCAAGGTGAAGTCTTGAGGTGCGGCATCCTCGAGCAAGTTGAAGTCTTGTAGAGTGTACATCTACGAGCAAGTGTAACGGTTTGTTAGGCACCCGTAAGCTTAACGGAGTTAGTGGAATCTCGAGAGAGTCTCTCGGGGACTGGACTAACCACAAGTTGTGGTGAACCAGGATAAATTCGGTGTGTTCTTTCCTTAATCTTTTAATTTCCGCATTTACTTTACTCCTGCAATTTTAAATTCCGCAATATTTATCAATATTCTCGTGCCGCACTATTCACCCCCCCCTCTAGTGACGGGCATAAATGCTTACAATTGGTATCGAGCCTAACTCTCTGAAAGCCTTAACCGGTTGAGAGAACGATATATATTTTGTTGTTGAGAATATTGAACGCAGGAATGATGAGCGAAGGACACTCCCCCTATAGGCCTCCACTATTTTACGGAACAAATTACACATATTGGAAAGAGCGGATGAGAATCTTCATCCAATCAAACAACTTTCGATTATGGCAAATCATCAAGAACGGTGAACAAATGCCAACAAAGAAAGTTGGGGAAATCATGGTTCCAAAGGAGGAAAATGAATATGATGCCGAGGACATCAAGAAGGTTGAAAAAAATGCAAAAGCCATCAACGTGCTATATTGTGCGGTGAACCCGGATGACTATCGGAAGATTTCTTGCTGCACAACCGCCAAGGAGATGTGGGATAAACTCGAGATCACTTATGAAGGTACGCCTCAAGTCCGAGAATCTAAAGTTGATTTTCTAACACATGAATATGAAATCTTTAGAATGAGGGAGAAAGAACCCATCGGTATTATGTTCGAAGGATTCTCAACAATCGTCAATGATCTTCATGCTCTCGAGAAAGTGTACACGAACAAAGATCTTGTTCGAAAAATCCTACGGAGTCTCACTCCCGAATGGCGTTCCAAAGCTAATGCCATCCAAGAGTCGATAGGAATCACGGATGTCACAATTGATGGACAAAGAGGTAACCTCGAAACTTATGAAAGCACAATTCTTAATCCCTATCCTAGAAGTAAAAGTTCGAATCTTGCCTTCAAAGCCTCATCTTCTAAAAGAGTAGAGGTAAGTGATTTGGAAAGCGATGATGATATTATTTCCAATGATATAACTGAAAAGTTTTATAAGTTTATGAAGAAGGAAATAAAGAAGGAAGAACCAAATCCTTCATGCCAAAATTGTGGAAAACTTGGCCACATCAAATCACATTGTCCAAAACCCAAGGACAAGAAAAAGAAGAAACACCATAGGCGCGTGACATGGGATTCAGACAGCTCGGGCGATGAAACTGCCCCATTATGCCTCATGGCCAACGAGGAAGAAGAGGTAAGTAATTCTAACTCTTATTCTTTTGAAGAATTACAAGAAGCTTTTCATGACTTATATGGTGAATTGAAAAAGACTTCAAAAATCTCCAAAGAGGCCAAGGCTAAAACTAAAGTTTTAGAAGAGAAAAATATTTTTTTGGAAAATGACAATATTGATCTTAGAAATAAAATTAAGGAGATGAACGAAGTCTCTTCAATTGATCAAAGTTCAAATTGTTTTTCTTGTAAGTCTTTGAAAATAGAGAACATAGAACTTAGGAACACACTAGAAAAACGTAGTGTTGATAATCCTAAAACAATTTAAGAAAGTAAAAAGGATGATAAAATAAAGTTAGACCACCTAGAAACAACTCTAGGAATTTTGGTGATAAGTCTAAAATAAATCATTTTAGACCACCTAGAAATAACTCTAGGAATCGCAATACATCTAGGAATAACGACTTTAGATCACCTAGAACGTTTTTGGCTCAACCAGACATATGCACAACCACGAATGTTATATGTCATTATTGCAACCGGGTAGGACACATAGCACCCGTATGTTTTGCAAAACATAGAGATTTATCTTTTGACTATGATTATTATTTGCCTAACCCCCAAGGACCCAAAAGCAGTTGGGTACCGAAAACCTATTTTTAGGTACGTTTGCAGGTGTGCTTGAAGACTACAATATCGTAGTAGATGCACCAAGCACGAAACCTTATTGCATCGAGGGGGAACTTCGGTTAGTTATCACATTTTTGATAAAAACGTAATAGTTGATATGTGTTAACGAATAATATATCTTTGTTAAAAATTGATATTAATTATTTTTGTTGATTCATGTTTTCATAACTTTTATCTTGAATAACAATTGATATCAATTATTTTTGTTAAAAATAATGATTGATGTTTTGATGAATATCCTTCTAGTTTGAATAACAGTTGGTATATTCGCTAAAAATAACCTTTGATATGGTTGTTATATTTTTACTAACATTTGGTATTATTTCATGTTGGTATGATTTTTTTTAATATCGTCAATGTATATTCCTCATTATATTTCCTATCTTATATTTGACACTAACAATTGATATACCCAAAAGGGGGAAGTGTCGAAAGGGGATAATAGCCTTTGTATACTCTCTTTTTGCTAATGCCAAAAGGGGGAAGAGTTTAGGCGATATGCATCAAATAAGGGGTTGTTTGCATGAATTGTATGTTGAGATATAGCATGAATTTAGGGGGAATCCGATATGCATATCTCCTGTTGTTTGTCATTATCAAAAAGGGGAAAATTGTAGAAAATCATTCTATCTATGATATGTGTGCTTTGGTTGTATTAGAATGATTTTCAGGTATAGGTTTTGATGAATGACAAACAACGAAGTCGATGAATGACAAACAATGAAGTCAAGTGTCGAACAAAGTTATTATATGACAAACAATCAAGATTGAATGCCAAGAAGCATATTGATGACGGAATTGCATAGACAAGCCAAAGACGAGCTCAAAAGTTCAAGACCGAAGACCCAAGGCGTAGGTCGTTAGGTAGAACAAATGTAAGAGCAACGTTTAAAGTTATCTCGTCTTTTGGTTCAACATAGGTCATCATAAATATGCATAAAATCATATTATCAAATCATATTTCAAATACTTTAAACAAAATGATTTCAAACATTTTCATTCTAGCCAAAATGAATTTTAAACATGTCTTTCAAAGCTGGACAAGAATAATCGATTATGTTCATATTGATAATCGATTATGTTAAGACAGTGTAAACCGGAATTTCCAAAACAGCACAATAATCGATTATCATGTATAGCATAATCGATTATCTTATATCCGTTGCCAAGTGTTTGAACACTGTAGCAACATAATCGATTATGCATATCTGATAATCGATTATGTTGCATAAAATCAGCTTCCAGATTTTGTAACGGTAAGCTGATAATCGATTATCCAAATCTGATAATCGATTATCTTGGCATAAAATCAGCATAATTGATTGCCAATCAAGCAACGGACATACTACTTCTACCACCTATAAATAGAGGTCTTTTGAGCTGAATTGAAACACACAACACCTCTCATTATTCATATACATATTGATATCATTTGTGCATTATTATAGAGCTTTTGTTGAGCCATTTGAGAGACAACTTTGAGTTGTTCATAGAGCTAATATTGTATCACTTTATCTACTCTTTTGAGAGAGTTCTTGTTGTAAAAGAGAAAGGTGTTTGAGAAGGCCATATCTTCTCATTGATTGTCGGGTTTGCTAAGTACCCTCAATCTTAGTGTGTGAAGTCTTGTGGTGCGGTATCCACGAGCAAGGTGAAGTCTTGAGTTGCGGTATCCTCGAGCAAGTTGAAGTCTTGTAGAGTGTACATCTACGAGCAAGTGTAACGGTTTGTTAGGCACCCGTAAGCTTAACGGAGTTAGTGGAATCTCGAGAGAGTCTCTCGGGGACTGGACTAACCACCAGTTGTGGTGAACCAGGTGAACCAGGATAAATTCGGTGTGTTCTTTCCTTAATCTTTTAATTTCCGCATTTACTTTACTCCTGCAATTTTAAATTCCGCAATATTTATCAATATTCTCGTGCTGCACTATTCACCCCCCTATAGTGACGGGCATAAATGCTAACATACGGGTTATTTCTTCAGATGCTACCTTTAGCCCAGGCTTCTCAATCTTTGCAGGAAGATCAAATAGGTAAGAGTGGTACTCAGGAGAGTGATATTGTTCTTGCTGGGAATCAAATTGTGACTCATGAGTTTTTCTCTGCACCATCGTCGGCTGTGGGATGATAAAGATAGGCATAACTGTAGCGGTTGTCTGACTGGTTGTCAATGGCACACTTTGGGAGCACACAACACAAGTTCTGACTATTGTCGTGTAATTGGGATAAGGACTGAACCTGAATGGATGGAATTGATCGGATAATAAAATCGGAGTGGTAGTTGCAGAGATGGGTGTAAACTCTGGGAAAGCATAAGAAAGGGGTGGTCCTTGACTATTGGCCCATGCTTGACACATTTCAGACATTTGTTGTTTCGACCTTTGGACCTCCTCGTTTATTATCCAAGTTTTTGCTAGCCATGGCTGCCTTGTGCTTTCTGGTGTTGTACGGCTGAATCACCAAAGTGCCACAAACTAACCACCCTCTGTTATAATAATGATATAAGTAACAAAGAGGAATAAAATAAAGACAAAATGTTAGCGTTAAAGCATTTATCAGATATAAATCAAATTGTGTGCAATGCCCTCTATTCACAGTTAGCGGTTCTAGAATGGCATCGAGGGTCACAAGGTCATTTGGCATCATCCCAATTTCACTATTCTTTCCCCTTTTCCTCTTCCTTTTCCTTTCTAACACCCTTTTGGTTTTTCATTTTTTTCGCCATCTTTTTCTAATTATCGCTCTTTTTCTCATTTCTCACATGCACAATTTGATCTCTTTTTTTCTTTTCTCTCTTTTTTTTTTCAAAAAATAATTCAATCGAACCGTATGTAGGTTTCCTACGTATCATGTCCCTTATGAATCAAATCGCGTAGTTCTAGAAAAAAAAAAGCAATGGACAAAATAATCTAAGAAGTCAAAATCTTTTTGGATTTTTCATTTATAACTTTGTTTTTGGTTTTTCAAATATAAAATAAGAAGTACTATAACAGAAGACTCGAAAATATTAACTAGACCGACGAACTCGATACTACTGTACAAGACTAATAATTAAAAGACAAAATAGAATAGACTAAAAATAAAAGGTTTCCTCAAGAACCTCGTGCATATAAGGGTATTGACTAGAATGGTCGTGGGGTATTTGTCATGCTCAAACTCTAGAAAATTGATCCATACCTGACTAGGAAAAATAAGATCAAATAAGTTAGTGATTCAAGACACATGTGACGCACGACACCTCCTACTGGACACATGTAATACATGATTGGGCTATTTTTGAAAATTAACCTACATGGACAAGAGTGGCAATAAGTGCAAAATCAACAAAGATGACCTCAAAGATATGGACATGCCTCAATAAGACTTATATGGATTCGAAATCCCAATAATCATGGCCCAAAATTCAATTTGCAGAAATGAACCATTTTGCAAAACGACCGATATGGCCAGAAATAGCTAAAAATGCAAACTCAAAAAGGACGGACCTTAAACTAATATGACACCTAGCTAAGGACTCAAAATCATAAGACATGGGTTATTGAACCACTTTCACAAAACTAACCCCATTTTGCAACAATGGCTTATATGGCCAAAAGTGGCTAGACATGCAAGATTTAGCTAAGACCCCACAAAGCCAAGAACCTAATACACTAGGAGGACCGGACCCTATGTAGGTTGCCTACGTATCTCGCCCCGAAAGACAAGAATTTGGTTCGCGTAGTTCGGGAAGATTGGACATGGGAGAAATCCTAAAAAAATGCAACTAATTTGGAAAAATTGTATTTTTATCATTTTAAAAAATGATGAAAAATATAAAATCTTTTTGAATTTTATTTTTATCCTTTTTTTTTGAATTTTGGAAAGTGATGAAAAATGTAAAATCTTTTTGGATTTTTTTTTTGTATTTTTGAAAAAATGATGAAAAATATAAAATCGTTTTGGATTTTTTTTCTCTTTTTTTTTTTGAATTTTTAGAAAACTATGAAAGAAAAATATGAGTCGGCCCTACTTGCCTCATTTTTCACCCTTCTTTCCCAAGCATCGGTCCGCCAAATGACCTTTTTACCCTAAAAATGCAATATGTATCACATTGGGATGATCGAATGTCTTTTTGGGCAATAAGCCTATTTTGACAAAATTTGGATAGAATTTCTAATTAGGGACACGGTCCCTGGGACCGAGACCTACTAGATGTAATGACATGATGCACATAAGTATGACCTAAAGGCTAACGTACGATGGGATTCAGTAGACAAGGCAATTCGGAGCGGCACATGGTCGATAGTGGCTGCTCTAGCTGTCTGCCCACTCCACGCTCCCACGCCACCACCCTAAAGACAAGAGTGACTCACAAAAAGGCCGTGTACGCTCAAACATACTCTGAAAGACTTGTTGCAGAAATAAGACTCGGGGTTATGCAAATGATGACAGCTATAAAGCAGTAAACACATAAAGCAAAACTGTAAACAAATAAACAGCTAGCAAATAAAATGACATAAACAAAATAAAAAGTAAACAAAGCAAACAAAACACATAAAAACCTCTACTGAATATCCTAAAAAAAAACCAAAAAGATCAAGTAGTAGCTCGAACCCGCAACTCCCCAGCAGAGTCGCTAGAGATGTCACACCCGTTTTTTAAAAAGAAACCTCACTAAACCCTCTTAAATAAATAAAAGGAGTTTAGCAAAGCTCGAAAAGGGTTTTTTAATTGAGAAGTGACAAAATTTTGTTCAAAATGATTAAAACTCAGAGTCGCCACCTGACATTTGATTTCGGTGTGTCAGGTCACCATTTTTCCAAAAATAGTTATTTTCCTTTCAGAACACTTGAGACTCTAAAACTAAGTCTACACCAGAGATTCAGGCAAGGGGGTTCATTTGTCTCGGGGAGAAGGTGTTAGGCACTCCCCAAATCCCGTGAAGGTCACGGTTGCGTACTAGATCTAGTTGGCTTTTAAAATATTCAAATTGAGATAAAACACACAGAAATAAAATAAATACACAAAAGGCCTGAGGTCATCCCCACCTAATGAAAAGGAAAAGAAAAGAAAATCCTAAGCTAACTTATACTACGACTTCTCCACCATGCTCGTCAAGGACTCCAAGATATTTACATATTTCTTCGGGGCATACCCCGTGTAATAATATATAAAAATTCTTTAGGGCATTCCCCGGAAAAATTCAACTAAAGGAGCGACCTCTCGCCTCGAAATTAAACAAACAAAATTCTAAAATTGTCCTACCCAAGTGTAGTTGGACTAACATGCATTAGTAAAATAATTAAAACCGAATTGTCATGCAAGGTCCATTCATGGTCAAATTCTTATTCCTATTAAATATCATTGATCACCGCCCACTTAACCTATTGGCAGTACCATATGCTTTAAATAAAAATCAGTATCCCATTCATTCTGTTTCAACGTCTGTGTCATGGATTAAGGCTTCATTGAGAATACAGGACCAAATAATCAAAACCAGCGGAACTATAATGAACAATTAATTTCAATCAAGTCCCAGCAAAAAAACATCACGATAACATGGCAAACATCACCAAATAAAAATAATAATGGGATCAGAATGGACCTTTTGAAGCTATTGATACACCTCTTTAGAAATGCATTGAATCATGTCAAACAAATAGAACAAGCAGACAAAAATTCGAATGGCCCCGGAAACTTGAACGGAAGTCGACGCCCAAAAACATCTCGAATCGAACTCCAAATCTCAATTGATCTTCATTCTCATACTTGAAAACCAAAACTCAAAACCAAAACGGAAAAAGAACAGAATTGTTTATACCCGTATATGGATATGCTTTTCTTCTGAAATTTAAATAAACACTAAAGACCACAAAAATGAGCCGCCAAATCTTTTTTTAAACCCAATTTTATCCCAAGTTTCCATTCTGAAACGAGCAAGTTTTCTTCATCTCTATTCCATGTTATTCTCTATGTTTTCTGTGTGTGTGTGTGTGTGTGTGTGTGTGAAGTTGCTGGTGGAGTTGGGGAGGCAGAAGGGTGGAGTCAACTGAGTTGATGATGGCTGGTATTGGTTTTTGATGTAGGGGAGGTGGTTGTCGATGGTGGCTGTTGTGACAGTTGAGAATGGGTGGTCTTGGTCGTTTCATGGCTGACAGAAGCAAGGGTCGTTGGTGTTGAAAGAGTTATGGAAAGTTTGGGTTGGAAAATGGGTGATGGTGGCCGGCGGCGTTCAGGGTGGTCGCTGCTGGTGGAGATTAGGGGCGGCGCCGGCTGTAGGGTGTCTTTCTAGGGCTTGTCTTCATGTCCTCCATTGTTGTTGTTCTTGTAGTTAAAGAAGAAGGTCTTTAGGTTTTTGGGTCCTTTTAGTTTTGTGTATTGTCCAAAAATGAAAAATCTAATGGGTTTTGGAATTGGACTCCTCATTTGGGATCATTACATCGGACTAAAAGAAAAATGTCCAAAACTTAGCTAAATACCTTTTAATATAAGCTAAACATACTACATATTGCAAAAATCTATCTAACTAATTAAACTAAATTATATATAAAATATGAAATTATTTTTTTATATTTTTCAAATGTCAAACTAAAATAATAACAAGATTAGATTAAAATCATCGCAAAATTAAGATAATACTATTACCCAAAATAGTAATATTTTTGAAAATAAAGTGTAAATATTTGTGTATTTTTAAATTTTGTGAAAGATAGATAAACTAAAGTAACTAGATAAAAGAAAAAATATTCTTGTAATTTTTATTTTTTTAATTTAACTTAAGGTAAAATAGTTAAAACTAGTTAAAATAGTGATATTGAACCTAAACTAAATATTTAACACTAAAATGGGTAAAATCTTGGGGAGGGTAAAAAATAACGTGTGTACAAAGTCTACATCATTTGGTCCAGATTTCTTAACTTTTCTACTAGAAAATGAGCCTCAAATGTTTAAGGAGGCTATGTCTTCTTCTGAAGCACCATATTGGAAAGAAGCTGTCAATAGTGAGATTCAATCCATTTTGGACAACCATACATGGGAGTTAGTTGATCTTCCTCCTGGAAATAAACCTTTAGGTTATAAATGGATTTTCAAAAGAAATATAAAAGCAGACGGTTCTATTGACAAATATAAGGCAAGACTTATAGTCAAAGGATTTAGACAAAAGGAAGGTCTTGACTACTTTAATACATACTTGCCAGTAACAAGAATCACATCCATTCGGATGTTAATTGCTTTAGTTGCGGTATATGGCCTTGAAATACATCAAATGGATGTGAAAATAGCTTTTTTTAATGAAGATTTAGAATAAGAAATCTATATGGAACAACTTGAAGGGTTTGTGGTTCCAGGAAAGGAAATCAAAGTTTGTAAACCTGTTAAGTATCTTTATGGACTAAAACAAGCACCTAAATAATGGCATGCAAAATTTGATGACACAATGTTATCAAATGGCTTTAAGATCAATGAGTGTGATAAATGTGTTTACATCAAAGACAATCCAAATCATATAGTCATTGTTTGTCTATATGTAAACGATATTTTGGTAATAAGTAATGACATTGCTAACATTAATGCCACAAAGCATATGTTAAAAAGGAAATTTGATATGAAAGACTTAGGAGTTGCTGATGAATCTTCGGAATAAAGATACATAGAACTCCTCAAAGTATTACACTATCACAATCTCATTGTATCACATCAGTTCTTAAAAGATTCAAGCACTTAAATTTTAGAGTTTTAAAAACTCCTATTGATGTGAATCTTCCGTTAAAGAAGAACAAAGGTAATACCAAGTCTCAACTGGATTATGCTCGGATTTTGGGATGTTTAATGTACATCATGAATTTCACACGACCCTATATAGCATGTGATATCAGTAAGTTGAGTCGGTACACGCATAATCCAGATCAAACTCATTGGATGGCAATGAACGTGTCTTGGGATATCTAGGATATACTCAAGATTATACTTTTCAATACAACAAACACCCAGTGGTAGTTGAAGGATATTGTCATGCAAATTGGTTCACCGGCTCATATGACTCAAAATCCACAAGTGGATATAGTTTCACTCTTGGAGGAGGAGATATGTCTTGGAAATCGTCCAAACAACCTTGTATAACTCGCTCAACGATGGAAGCTGAGTTCATAGATTTAGATAAAGCCGGTGAAGAAGTTGAATGGCTTCGGAATTTTTTGGAAGATATTCTGTTTTGGCTCAAACCACTGACACCTATTTACATTCACTGCGATAGTCAATTAGCTATAGGAAGGGCAAAAAATGTCATGTATAATGGCAAGAGTCGTCATATAAGACGAAAATATAAAACAATTAGACAACTGATCTATAGAGGAATCATTTCAATTGACTTCATAAAGTCAAAGGAAAATGTGTCGGATCCGCTTACAAAAGGCCTTACTAGAGAGGCAATTGAGTTCACAACGAAGGGAATGGGTCTGTGGCCGATGGAAAGTCAATCATAACGGTAACTCTACCTAGAAGACTGGAGATCCCAAGATCTAGGTTCAAGGACATCAAATAAAGTTATGAAAGACAATGGAACATTGTCAAAATAATCCATTCTCTTGAAATGACAAAGTTAGGAAATAAGGATAAAGCAATTAAAGCTTTTTAATGATTATCTAATTCTGATATAGGAATTATCAGAAAATGTAATATCTGGGATTATAGCTTAGAAATCACCTATGTAAATGTAAAATGTAAGCAACTTCAAGGAGAAGTTAGCAAGGCCAATTCTTTATATACTTATGAAATCACGAGGTGTTCATGGCTGAAACGAACACAACAATGAGAACCAAAGACGTTTAAGGTTTAATTGTGTGACTTGTGTTGTCTAAGTATACATCAAAGCTCGACGGTTCAAAGATATCAAATCTACCGTCTGACCGAGTATATCCGATATAAGTTCACTATGCAGCTAATCCTTAATTGCAAATCACACTATTTTTATGCATATCTTCTTCTTTTAGACCATTTCCCATTCATGTGGGGGAATTTTAGAGTTTAAAGACATACTTTGTTTTTAATTAAGTGGAGTGAAAGGAAATGGAGAAGATGACTTTTGGAGGGAAATGAAAAATTCAAATTCATTAAAGTCTTGAAAAGTGGATTGTCCCACATTGGATGGGGAAACCATCCAATATGAGTTTAATTGAGAAACTCATTCTCTATCTTTCAAAAGGTTGAGAAAAAGAGAAACCCCTCGCGTCGTCGTCGTCGCTCGGCTCGGCTTCAGATTTGGATTTGGATTTGTCAAATGATCGATAAGATTATTTTTGGACAAAATTTATTTAATTAATTATTTAATAATTAATTAAATATCTGTCAGTTAGCTACTGTTCCGCGCCAGAACACTGTGTCTGAAGGCCACTCATGCCCCTGTCCGGGCGTAACCGCGGTAGGACCACAACAGATTCAATCTGCAGGCTACTCTGACAGCGGTCCTGGCATAACCGCGGTAGGACCAAGACATGACGCGTTTTTTCTGGACAGACACCTTTCCAAATCAAACATCACACCTCTTCCAATAATTCTCTATATATTCAGAGGTTTTGCCTCATTTCTTCACTTAGTTTTTTTAAAGATTTTTCTCTCAAAAACACTCCCTCTTCCTAACTAAATTACTGCATCATTTTTTCCATTAAAACAAAACAGTAAGTCGTGTGATTTGCAGCGTATCTTTGAGTTCGTTGGAATTATGTAATTTATATTGCCACTGTCACGAAAATGTTTTTCTGTTCTATCTTGGGAGGAAGTAACCTATAATTCTTTTCAAAAGTGATAGGGTTATAATTCCTTAAGAAGAGACAAGATATTTATGGGATCGAATTTAATATTCTACTTCATCTATTTTCATTTATCTTTCTGTTTAAACATTTTTCGAATTAGAACACTGCTAATAACAATTATAATTTTGTAAAGTTTCAACGATGATTTATACAAAAGTTAGTTACCAGAAAAAAGAGATGTTAGGCTTCTTGGATGGGCTAACGATAAAATGGAAAATTACCAGTGATGTCCATTTAGAAGTACCTCATTACAAAAATTGGCCAATTAATAAAATATTACTAATATTAGCCAAAATGGCCAATTAACTATATGTAGCAAAAAAAATATGAAATTTTTACTTTCTTTTGAGTGGGTGCTATTAGAATAGATTGGGTATATCTTAAGGAGCTTGAATCTCCGTTTTGGGATGATTTGGTGAAGTTTTGAGGTGATTTGAATTGAAAATTCGAAGTAAAAACTGAATATAAAAAAATGATACGTGTATCACACTGTCTATCATATTTGTATCGATTGCGTATCACATGTATATCTGTGTGTGAGATACATGTTTGATACATGTGTCATAGAAGAATTTTTTGACATCGATTTAATTATGAATTTTGATACAAAACTAGTCCAAATCACCTCCAATCTTCCTCAAATTTTGTATATTGACTTATGTATATGTTTTCAATGAGTTCATTTAAAATATTCCTTATTTGTTTCGATTTTTAAAATATTAGCTAGAGATTGGTAAGTTGAAACTTATATATGACATTACTAAAATTTTCTTTGCGGAATCTCATAATGCTTCATTTAATGTTTGGAAAATCAAACTATTCTTCAATTTGAAAAATCTAAGATATTCTTCTATCTTTAGATTCCATGCGAAAACCATTCAACAAGACTGAATATGACCCCATAAAAGTATGAATGCAATATATATACTCCATTCGATTTACTTTTATTGATATTTTAATTTTTTTCGTGGTTCATAATATTTGATTTTTCAATTTTTGTTTTCAAAGCTGCTTTTGAAGTAGTCTCGAAGTATCTGTTATATTTCCAATGACCAAATTAAAAAGAATTTTACTGCTAATTTATGTTAAAATATGGATTATTTAATATGTGTGGAAACAATCGAAAAATTAATTAAAATGAATCGAATGGAGTATTTTTTCAGCTATAAAACTTGAGTTTGTATAATAAATTACTTTAAATACAATTATTAAACCTTTTAAAGTTTGCTTTAAAGTGTTTTTGCTAATATATATTGTTTGGTTGTTATTAGCACCATTTTGGTCGACAAACATAGTTTAGTACTCATGCTTCCTTACTTTATTCATTGAAAATTTGAAGTAAAAACTGAATATGAAAAAAATGATATGTGTATCACACTGTGTATCACATATGTATCATATTTATATCGATTATGTATCACATGTATATTCATGTATATCTGTGTGTAAGATACATGCGTGATACATGTGTCATAAAAGAATTTTTTGACATCGATTTAATTATGAATTTTGATACAAAACCCATCCAAATCACCTTCAATCTTCCTCAAATTTTGTATATTGATTTATATATGTTTTCAATGAATTTCGACTATACCCATTAAAAAAATTCCTTATTTGTTTCGATTTTTTAAATATTGGCTAGAGATTGGTAAGTTGAAACTTATATATGATATTTCTGTAAGTTTCCCTAAATTCTATGCAAAAATACCTACTATGACTAAACAACCCCTAATTAAACATTTAATGTGAGGAGTAAGAAAATTTTTTTGGGATATGTACATCGGGGTTATTTTGTAAAAATAAATTACATTCTTTCTTGATTACATAACTGGACACTTATTTTGAACCAAAATAAAAAAATAAATTCGACACTTATTATGAACTGGAGGGAGTAACACTTACTTCTCTTCTCAAATGTGAGGAATAAATGACTTTTTAGGGATACATACATAAGGGTAAATTTGGAAAAACAAATAAAAAATTTCTTGATTATATAAATAGACACTTATTTTGGACCAAAATAAAAAAATAAATCGGTCACTTATTGTGGATTAAAAGGAGTATCTCATATAAAAAAAATTAAAAAAGCAGCCAATAAAATCACAAAGCTTTACTTCCAAAGTTTAATATATAAAAAATTAGAATTAGAATTTATGGTCTTAAATATGTCACAATTTTTATGTAGCTATAAAAATTTTAAAATTATGGTCCTAAACATGACTTAATATTTGTGTGGCCATAAATACTTTTGGTTAATAATAAAATATTAAAAAATATACTATTATTTTGTAAACGAATTAATAAAGAAATAATGTCAAACAAAATGGAATGAAGTATTTGTACTCTCATCTTACAATTTCTTCAAGCAAGTTGGAGGAGGAAAAAGGAAGAAATTACATCAACCAAATGATTTGCTAATCTCATGTTAAGTTAGGAATCCAAATCTTGCCAAACTCCCAAAAATAAAATAAAAAGTAAAAAAATAAATAAATTACTTTGAACTACAAACCAACACAATTTCTTGATGTAGTAACCCCGCCATCTACCACAAGATTATGGCCACTTACATATCTTGATTCATCACTTGCTAAATATAGAGCAGCCTCAGCAATATCTTTAGCTTTTAAAGTTGTACCTTTTAAATCAGCCAAATTTCTCACAAATTCTTCAATTTTCTCTACTTCTTTTTCACTAGGAACTCCAAAATTCATCCCATTTATTTCTCCTCCTTCTTCATCTTCATCACAATGATTCCATGCATTAATCAACATTGATGTTGCAACTCCAAATGGTGATATACAATTAACCCTAATTCCATATCGTCCCAACTCGCACGCTACATTCTTCGTTAGCCCTACAATCGCGTGCTTGGACGCTGTATATGCATGTGG
Organism: Nicotiana benthamiana; assembly: GCA_034376525.1. NCBI lineage: Eukaryota > Viridiplantae > Streptophyta > Magnoliopsida > Solanales > Solanaceae > Nicotiana > Nicotiana benthamiana. The sequence continues at coordinate 48,280,074 of CM067336.1, forward strand.
CCCGAGCCCGCCTAGGACCCCGGCCACACTAGACGTGGAAATGATGCAACCGCGGCCCTGTGGTACCATCACACGAGCCGCATGCTTCATTCCTAGAGCAGCTCCTCTTACGTTAACGGACATAACACGGTCGAATTCGTCAGGATCAAAATTAACTATGCTTTTTTTGTGGTTCGATTGACTTCCTAGGACTCCGGCATTGTTGAACATAATGTCGATATGTCCATATTTGGAAATTGTTGAGTCAATTAAATTTTTGATTTCTTCTTCAGATGTAACATCACAATGAATGTAAGTAACTGAGGGAGCTAATAAATTTGATAGAGTATTGCCAAGGTTGTCTTCTACATCTGCAATTACAACTTTGGCCCCATGTCTTGCAAAAAGTCTCACGGTTGCCTCTCCAATCCCTCTAGCTCCACCTGTTACAATCGCTACCTTTCCTTCTAACCTGTACAAATAATTACATAACAAAACTTATATAATTAGGAATCTCAGGTAGTCCAACACCATATCCAGAATTTAAATTTAATAGGTTCAACGTTCGAAACTAATAATTCTGAACACCTTGTATTGTTAAAATTATAGGTATTAATATATATATATATATATATATATATATATATATATATATATATATATATATATATATATATATATATAAAATATATATACACACACTTCCTCCGTTTCAATTTATGTGAATCCATTTGACTGGGCTCGGAGTTTAAGAAAAGATAGAAGACTTTTGAACTTGTGGTGCAAAATGAGGCACATATATCTTGTGTGACTATAAATTATTGCATAAAAGGTAAATTGTTTCCAAATAAGGAAATTGGTCATTCTTTTTTGTACGGACCAAAAAAGAAATAAGTTCATATAAATTGAAACGGAGGGAGTATATGTATGCGCGCGGAGACTATACCTATAAATGTCAAATATAAAAAGTTGTTAAAAGATTTTCAAGAAAGTAGGAAGAAGAATAATCAAAATGAAACACTTCTGAAAAGTCTTAGGTAAATTATATATTAGAGTTGAGAACAGAAAAATAAAATATAGGAAATTTTGTGATAGAAATATGACGCGTTAATAGATGAACAATGTGCCCATTTCATAGATAGAATACAAAATTGATACTCTAAACTTTCACATTGTTTAGTTTTGACAGTTCAATAAAGTTGTCGACAACCCTAGCTGTTTCTTGACTACTGAGAGTCGAGACAATGTGGACTAAAGTATCGAAAGCCTGGAGAGAGATCAGTAATAAAAAAGGTTTTCTTTTTTCTTTTCCTTCTCTTTCTTCTTTTAACCTCAAATTAAAAGAGCTACAAAGTTGAAAAATAAGGTGTTTACAGCTTTTCATGCAAAAGCATGCATCAGCTAAGTAGCATAGAATATACTGAAAGTAACAAGAAAGGCAGAAGAAGGAGCTTGACTTTCTATTAGTTACTCTCTCCGTCCCGTTTTATGAGATCCAATTTGATTGAGCGAACAATTTTAAAAGAAAAAATTTAAAATTTGTGGTCTAAAACAAGTCATAAATATTTTTTGTTATAACCATCTTATTAAGGATAAAATAAGAAATTAAAGTAAAATTAAAATATTTCTAAATATAGAAATATATATTACAGACTAAAAAAGGAAGCTACTATACAAAATTGGGAGAGAGGGAGTACCTTCTAGTAAAGCTTGGAGAAGTAATTTCCTTGCCTATGGAATGAACTCTAACAAATGTTTTCTCAGGCATCACTTGAGCAGGCATGATTACTTTTGAAAAAATAGAAATTAAGGAAGAAAGAGGGAGGTATGAGCAAGAGAGAAATAGAGAATAAAAGTATGAGAGTAGGTGGATTATACTATAAATAAGATTGGAAATTTATAGGAAAAGAAGAGAGAAGTTGCGTGGGGATAGTTGTGGGATTCTATAATTAATTTCTTGGCAATTTCGTTCTAACCTTAATCAATAGTCCAATACTCCCTCTCGTGGCGGACTCAGAATTTTGTGCAAGCGAATTCTGTCGGAGAAGTTTATAACTAACATAAACGATATAAGCGGGTTCAAAAATAATTTCTATAAAAATTTACCTTGCTTTAGCCGTAATATATATATATATATATATATATATATATATATATATATATATATAGTATTATTTTTTGACGAAGCTGGTTCAGTTGAACACACTTGGGTCCACCCCTAACTCCCTCTGGTCCAAAATAAGTGATTTTTTAGTTGTTATCAGTTCTCACACATATTAAGAAATTCATCTTTTAATATTAATTAGCAATAAAATTGACCTTATTAACATTTACTATCTCTTTACATAAACACTCTTAACACATACTCTAATATTATTTAATCTAAAAGTAATATAAAAAAATAATTAATTTATTCTATAAATCTTGAAAATTCACTTATTTTGGATAAAAAAAATGTAAAAAAACATTTATCGTGGACCGGGTGGAGTATAATGGTTGTCCTTCACTGCTAAAACACAGCTATACACTTTTCACTTTACCAGTTTCCACCATGTGGTTATGTTCTGATTGGTCTCTTTTCATATATTAAAACGATGCACCAATTCCTTGGAAAACATCTAATTTTGCGGATAAAGTACTCATATGTATATAATATTTTAGTTTAGTTTCTAATCACCTAACCGTGTGAGAAAATATTTGCAGAATCAGGTCTTTTGATGACAACTAAAAATAAGGCTTAATAATTAGTAAATATTTGTACCGTAATATCATTTAAGAGCAACTATATGTAACTAAACTGTGCTTCGATTATACTCATAAATCAGCCACTAATTTTAAAAATTAAGCCTAAATCTTACAAATACTAGTGCTTCTTACCTCCTCTTCATTCTGGTAATTGGTGTAGGCAAGATTATTTTCACTTTGTTTGCGCATAAAATAAAAGAAAAAATTATTTAGTTAATGCATTAACCGAAAATTCAAACGGAAGGTAAAATCATTCTATTTTCCATAGTTGAGGCCCTCAACTTGAGGGGTATTTTTGGTCCTTTTCTCATTTATATGTATTGCATTCTCTGTTATTCTTTTTCAGATCTTATATACCTATACGTTTATTAATGTAATGAGTACAAGTTGGTAAATATGATATTTCTCTTGAAACAATTGTATGCCAGTTGTGAAATTCCCTTGGTTCAAATTTTTATTTAATTTGTGCTGGCTTGATCTAAGTGCATAACTAACTAGTTATCTAATCTTTGCTATGTATATAGGCAAAATATTAGTCAAACTTTATATAGGCAAAAATATTAGTCAAACTTCTCAAAATCAAAGATAACCTAGGGGAAAGTGAAACGAGGAAGGTAGATAGAATTAATTTTATTTTTTTGGTTTTTTATTCGGTATTCGTATTGAGGCTAGATTAAATTCGTATTCGCACCAGAAAATTTTATATTTAGGTTAAAGGCGTTATTTTACAAAGGCGATTTCATACTTATGGCTCGAATTCGAGACTTCTGATTAAGAATGAAGAGTACTTATTATCCACCACAATGGTAAAATTAAACATGTTGGTACGACGTGCTGTTGTTCGACTATGTGCAAAAAATAACATAACCAAATGGTGTTCATTTGCTGTGCCAGCAAATTGTACAAGCTGGATACTGGATACCTATAAAGCAATTTTTATTTTTTGGGATTTTGGGAAGATCTTTTTAGAAACAATTATTGTATTTTAGTTATAAATATCCTAATCCTGGGATTAGGTCTGCGTACATACTACTCTCCCCAAACTCCACTAAGTGGGATTATACTGGGTTGTTGTTGTTTATAAATCTCAACCCTAGTAGGATATAGTCAATCTTTCAATGAGTACGGACTAAATTATCCAAGAATTATCAACCAATTGAAAGAAGCAAAATGGCTTGTCACAACTCAGAACTTCATGCTATCATGTGCCTATGAATTATCAACTAGAAACATGATGTCCACTTTCGGCCTTCTTTTAATTTTAAACAACTTGATTCCTAACGATATCAACTTCTACTATATTAAGTCGCCGTAATCCATGATTTAACTTTGATTCGATTTAAATTCCTATTTTTGCATCTATTATATATTTGAAATTGTGTGTTCAAATTGTATTTGTCACAATTTCAGATTCATTAAAGCATAACAAGGATTCAGTCGCTTCCAATTATAATAGTGAGAAATTCAAAAATAGCCATATTTACAAGTGATCATTCAAAAAGAATCACAGTTTCAAAAGTAATCGAAATTTAGTCACTTTTCATGTAAAGATAAATCTGAACGAAAATACGGTTTAAAATCCGAAAATACTCCAGCATTATATACTGGAGTTCCAGCGTAAGTATATTGGAACTCCATCATATTGTAATGGAGTTCCAACATAAGTATACTAAAACTCCAGAATAATATACCGGAGTTCCAGTATACTTTCCGTGTGTTAGAGTTCAAGCATAATATGTTGTAAGTTCATACACAAATGTATCGATTTCCAGTATATTATGCTGGACATGTCCCTATTGCAGCAAAATATTAACTATTTTTTAATAACTTTATAAATGCTGACTATTTTTAAGTGACATGTCCGAAAATTGGCTAGTATATCTTATTTTCACATTATAATACAACGGCCATGAGATGAAAAGAAGACAAAATGCCTAATTTTACAATTTTTACTAACTTCCCTCATATAGTTGAAAATTAATGGAATTCATATTATCCTTTCTACGTTCAAAGCACTACATATTCCCACCTTATTGGATGGTTCGGTACCTACCAATAACACAAAGTGCCAATACTGAAATGGATACCAATTTCTTTTTTGTTCAATTATTGGTCATAGATCTTTCTTAGTGAAATGTGAAGTTTGCATCAGTCAAAGTAATTAGCTGTGAAACATTTGTCGTTCACCTTCTTGTTCATTTTCCTAGGTTACGACTATATTTATTACGAGTCCTCTATTTGTATTATTCTAGCTGTACCATCTCTCTCGATCACAACCTAGGGTCAAAGTTACCATTTTTTGATATTTTAATCAGTGGTGCGTGCATGAGTCGGAAGGGCCAGCTAATCTACTTCAAGCGAGATTCTAAGTATTTTTTTTTCTACTTTTAGTGCGTAGAAACTATTTATATTAGGATAATAATATAACCCAATAAAATTTCACTAGTAAAGTCTGGGGAAGGGTAGAGTGTATGCAGACCTTACCCCTGCCCCAAAGAGAATAGAGAAGTTGTTTCCAGGAGACCCTTGGCTCAGAGACACTCGATCTGTGAGAACAAAACGTGAAAAATATAACGTGGGAGACAACGAACAACTGGAAAAGCAGTAATGCAAATATTATGCAAAAGTATGAAACACAATATAAATCGCTACTAGTGCTAGACAAAATACTATCATACTCGTCGGTACAAAGAGGAAAATCAGGACAAAGGGGAAGATCGCTCAACTACCCTTTAACCTACAACCCTAATGCTCAACATCCACATCTTCTTATCAAGAGTCATGTCCTCAGAAATCTGGAGTCGCGTCATGTCATGTCCCTCGCCCCAATACTTCTTAGGCCGCTCTCTACCTTTTCTCGTACCTGCCAAAGCCAACCGCTCGCACCTCCTAACCGTGGCATTTAGGCTTCTCCTCTGCACGTGTCCAAACCATCTAAGACGCGCTTCCTGCATCTTGTCATGCACCGGAGGCACGCCCACCCTCTCCCGAATATGTTCATTCCTAATCTTATCCAGCCTAGTCTACTCACACATTATTTTCGACTATTATTTTAAAACGGCTATATAGCATCGCTTTTCCAATGAAAGTCGAGGACAAATAAAATCAAGCATATATACAGAGCAGAGCTAGAGATTTAGTTATCAGTCTGGCCGAATTTAGTAGTTAAAATTTTGTATTTATATTAAGAAACCAACTTAACACGTACGGATAATATATCAAAATCCAATAAGTTTTTTTTTTCTATAATTTAGAACTTATAAGCTCAAAATTCTAAATCTGTTTTTACATATTTACACTATGTTTGGATCATTGTTACCTATCGTTTTATAATATATTGTATTGTACTATATCGCATAATGGATACAACATTTGAATAGATTGTATCGTTTGTTGTTGTTAATAATATTTTTGTTATTTGGTTTGACTGTATAGCACAACGCTCTAGTTGATAAGTTCATTAAAATACCTGCAATTATTTTAAATAAATTTATCAAGAATTACATATAAAAATATCTTAAGATAATCTCTTTTTACTAATTTATCATTAATTACGTAGCTTGGAAACAGAAGCAACAATTCGGGGAAAAAAAAGGTTAACTAACATTAGCAACACAAAAAAAATAATGAAAAGAGACCAAGTATCGAAGGGAGACTTGAATAATAAAAAGAATGGGGCAAACCAACTCTAGAAAAGTAAAAATGGAAGAAGACAAAGTAGGTCGATAGGTTGGAGATTTGGAGTTAAAATAAAAATAATAATAAAATAATTATGGAGCAATAAGTAAGGGCATAATTAGAATAGAAAATATGAAACGATCCCACAACATCAAATTGATTGTTTAATAAAATGAGGCTTTTTGTTGTTTCGGAGCAATAGTTTTGACAATATGATATAATCAATTTTAAATCAATAATCAAAATAAATATTGTTTTGAGATAACAATATGATATAATGATTAACAACCATCCAAACAAGCTGGTAAGGATTGTAATTAGTTTTCGACGACACCCCTAATTTTGGGTCGATATTACACCTGTTTTTCAAAATTCAACTTCTAACTCACGAACATCCGTAGCTTCGGCCGCATGCGGCCCTCGCCATTTATCATGCTCGTTTGCTTACCAAGATTTCATTTAAACTCTACCGGCTATTTTAAAGAAAACATGCATGCAACGCATAACATTTCGCCATCTTAAAAGTAGCGGCCGAGCCAAAAGTTTATACAAGAGGATTCAAAAAAAAAGTAATAAATTATCACTTAAGATTTGAGCTTAGACTCACAGTAATTTTTGAACCCCTTTAATCATTTCACTAGACTTTTTTGTTATATCAAGCAAATTCCATAATTTTAATGTAACAAAAATTATTTTTTCTTTTTTATATAATAGTTTAATTTTCAACTAAAGGGATTCAATTTTCCACTAGATTTATAGTGTTGCTAATGAATTTTTTTCCACTAAATAAGTGTCAGTTTTTATACATTCGCAGTTCCTCTATTTTTAGCTCAAAGTTATCTCATACTTTACAAGCATAAAACAATAAAATTAACATGAGGGCCAATCATAGCAGATCATAATAACCAAAAGTCCAAATGTAAAGTGCAAGAGACATATGTTATTAGTTAAGGAAAGGGGGTAGAGATCTTTTATTGATAATATTGATTTGGTCTGCCACTCTATGGAGAGGTTCAGAGCCTTACAATGGTTTTTTCTATTCTCGAGAAGTGGAGGTGAAGAAGAAGTAGCTCCCCTTTTAGGATTCTTTCTCTTAGTATTTATAGCTGTATATGTGCCAGCTGGCATTGGATGGCCATGGTCATGTCGGGGGAACGCCCACCAATAGTGAATAGGCAGTGGCTTCATTGATTAATCTGAGTGATCTTCGAGTGCTTACTCTTAACGAATAATTACGCCATTTATTAGCCCAAATATGCATAAGAGCCAATTAATCTTATTAATTATCACAAGTCAAGTTTCGACCCATATAGTTAGTCCCCTTATTGAGGTCGGGAATCGGTCGAACTCGATGAGTGAACTTTATCGAATGCGACTCAAAAAGATTTGGAAGAGGGGATTGGATGTCGTATCGGCCGTGACCTGGGAGGGCCGTAGTCATGCTTCGAAGACGGCGTAGCCGTTAATACTTGAAGGACGGCCGTAGCCAGCATTACTTATTGAGAATGGTCGTAGTCGTTCTGCGCCTTGAAGGTGTCCATGGTCGCCTATATTTATGAGATGGTCGTAGCCATCTGCACACCTGGAGAATGGCCGTAACCATTTTACATTTGGAGAATGGCCGTAGCCGTTTGTATTTAGGGGATGGTCGTTTGATGTTTTCATCTTGGAACGTGTATTCCCGTAGGCGGCCGCTGTGGATATAGGCGTGGCTGATGTGCATTTCAATGACGCATGGTGTTTGGAGGCATACTAGATGCCTTTCTATCATACCTAGGTCGTTGACCATGCTTCTAAGACGAAGCACCGATTGACGGTTGCAAAAAACCATTTCGTGATATTTGTCATAATGACACCCGTTACTTGTAGATTCGAACCGTTTTGCGGTTGGTTGTGCAGTTAATTGTGGCTTTTGGAATTCGGGAAATCCACTCTGCAGTATAAATAATGAATATGTTATCTGTTTCTCACTTTTCAGTATTTGTCTAAGTGAGATTTCTGAAGAAGCAACTTCTCTTACTCTTTTTATTCATCAATTTATGTTGTTCTTTGTCTTTTTTACTCAATCTCCATTTTTACTTCTTCTTCAGTGAGCCTCATTCACTCATTGTCCAGTAATCAGCAATGGCAAGCAGTTCTAACACAGAGCTTTCTCCGGTGACTCTTCCGGTGGTCGATGGGTCTTCTACGGTGGCGATGGCCAATGAATCAGTGGAGACCGACAGGATCCCGCCGGCAGTCGATATCCTTTTTCTACCCAAGGGTCCGGCAACTTACTTCACTGCTGATGAGGGGGAGGATCAAGTTAATGAGGCCCCACTAATGGGTGCGGTGTGCCTCGTCCAACTAAGGGAGCAGTGGGTATTCCTCGTTTCGCGACATTTCCATTGCCAGGAGCGAGGAGAGGGTTAATATCGACCGCCATGGATATTGTGTTTTCTACGCTTACCCTTTCAGATTAGGGTTCAAGCTTCCGCTTCCAGCTCTAGTACAGGATTTTTGCTGTTACTATGAAGTGTGCCCTGGGCAACTTGTCCTCTCCTTTTACAAGCTCTTTGCCATGCTCGACAAGTATGCAGAATAGACGTGAAGGGAAATAACGCTGAGGCACATGCTGACTCTGTACGCCCCTCAAACGATCTGTGGTACCATGATTTGGATGGTCCCTTGTGGGGCCCATGGTTTGACTGCTGAGCTAGACGACACGGTCGACCCTCATTCTTACGATAACTTTTTCTACTTCAGTACCTAGCACATGGTGGGGAATGTCAGGGAATTCCCAGAGACTTGGAACCATATACGTGAGTTTCCTATTTTTTGTTCTTTCTTATTTTTTGTTCTAATGGATGTTAACCTTTATCTTGTGTTTGTAGATGAGCGGGCGCCCCCGGCCCCTCTGTTCGGCATTGGCAAATGGTTCGAGGCCGTACTCCCTCAGACAGTAGGGATTCGCACATGGTCGTCCTTCTGGGAAAGACACAGCCGTAGGCCCACTTCCGATGAGTGTTTGAGTTATTGCATAGTTCTTGTTTAGTCGTGCTGAATTTCCCTCCTCTTAATTCTTTTTCTTTTGTTGATCATGGGCGGTGCGCCGTGTGAGGGCTCCAAAGCTTGCTTTCCGCAGGCCGGGTCCGACTGCTCACTTGGCTATGGAGCCGATACCACGCCTAGTTCTGAGGGCGACTTCAGCTGAGTCGTCAGTGGCCCACTACCCAGCACGGTCTACAATTCGGATCGAGGCGTCTTCGGGGGTTGTTCGACCCAGGGTGGCCATCATTAGATGAGGAGGAGGAGAGACCGTTGGTTAGGCGAAGGGTCGCCTTCACGCCTACTGTAGGGGTGGTACATTTGAACTCCTCGCCATCAGATGTTGAGGGGGAGGAGGCGGTTGTGCCTTCCCTTTAGGGCGATAACACAATGGGGGTTGCCCCTGTCTGTTTAGGCCGTAATGAAACCGTCGCTTCGGCGGCTCCATCATCAGTCCCAGCTGCTGAGAGGGAAGTTGTTTCCTCAGCAGCTGCTTTGGTCAGGGAAGCAAGTGTCAACCCGTTGGTAGGGGGAGAAGCTTCGACCTCTCGGCCGGTCGAGGAAGGAAGAGACACCGCGGGAGGGGAGTTAGACTTAGAATCCTATCTGGAGTCTGATAACGTCCGCATGCTCCAGGAAGGCTTCACCAATGCGATGGCGCATGCAGAGAGGCCGTATCATTATGCTTAGATTCCTACCAACCAGAACTTGCTGCTCGAGGAGGACAATTTTGTACGGATGTTCATGCCCTTGTGCTCGGAGGAGGAGAGCAGGTCGCTGAGAGATGTCTCAGACGTCGGATTGATGACCGAGGTGGCCATGATGGGTTTTGGGGTACGTGTGGTTATTTTCTTTCGTTTCTTTTCTTGCCTTGTTTTGCTTTCTAACTTAACCGCTGCTTTTGTGTTGTAGTCCTTTCTTTTGGAGGTGGAGAGCATACGACACGCTAATGTTCGATCGGGACTCTTCTTGCGGGTGCTGGAGAAGTATAGCCGCTACCGGGATAGGTTCCGCGTGATGCACGAGCGCCTGAGGAATGACCCCCGTAGCCGGGAGTTGGTTGAGGAGTTGGCGAGGCGGGAGCTTCTATTGCAGCAGGCTCAGAATAGGGTAAACAAATTCGAGGAGCAACTTCAAACGTAGGGACGAGGAGTTGGAGGCCGAGAGGGGTGCTGTATCTGAGAAGGAGCTCCGGAATCAAGAGGCTTTGGCGGATGCCTATGAAGCCCTGATAGGCAAGTGGTCAAGTTGGACGAGGAGCTCGCTGCTTCGAGGCGGCAAGCCAGGGATGCTTCGACGAAGGCTGGGGCTTTGGAGGCGGCAATCTGTGTTCAGGAGAGGGAATGAGAGCTTGAGAGGTCTGTTGCGGCTTTCAGAGTGGCGGGCTGGATGAACTCATCGGCGTTTATGAGCGGGATGCCCATGTTGCAGTAGATCGGATTGTAGCCTTGGAGGCCGAGAATCAGCGCCTGAGGGATCAGGCGGCTTTCTACGGTCCCGCTCGTGACCTTTGGTCTTTTGCTGAGGCCCATCTTGACATGTACAGGAAATTATGGCAGGCCGGCGTCGTGTCCGAGGCTATTTATGAGGGGGCCCGCCAAAAGGCTCGTGAAGCTTGTCTTGGCTATGGCTTGGACCCGGGACCGATGATGGCGCTCAGGGCGCTGATGATGGTACGGGAGGCTGTGAGGGTGGCGCAGGTGGTGTTGAGTAAATGGAGTTTTTATAGAGTTAGCTTTTATTCTGTTTTGTTTTTTTTTGTTTGGCTTCTCTCTTTTTCTTAGTTTGCCGGCCTTGGCCGTATGTAAATGGAGGCGACCTGTTGTAAATAAGGTTGTGAATATATATGCAATTTTATGGTTTTTTTGTTTTTGAGTTTTTTTTTACTCGTTTAAGGGGGTGTCGCCTTTAGAGTTTTCTGGAGAGGCGTGTTGATCTAACTACGACTTTAGTCGCGATAATATCGGTGGCCTTGGCCATGATGATGTTGATGGTCTTGGTCAGTTGGATGACTTCAACTGTTGTCCGGTTGTTTTCTTGCCCTAGTCAAAAACTAGGTGGGCTGCTAGCATCCATGGCATTAGCCTTGATTGACCGCTTTTCGTTTGTTATTTTCATTTACTTGGTGTGAGTAAGTTACATCCGTCATTTGGCGAGTGTGGCGTATAGCCTTAGTCCTAGTTCGGGCGTGGTCGAATTGTTGGTCGTGGCCTTGTATTTCGACTGGGGCCGAATCGTATCTCGACCTAAATCTTAGTTCGAGTTAGGTGTACTTACTTGATTGGCGAGGGTGCTTAACTTGCCTCTTCGTTCTTAGGGGAACATGCCTTGCAGTATCCAATGGTAAGGGCGCTTGGCCTAAGCCTCGGTTTATTCTGTCGTTGAATTTTTGTGCGGGGTCGTGTGGTCTGGGATGCTGTTCGACTGTAGTTGAACTTTTGCAATTTTGTTGTCGAAGGCACATAGCCTGAGTCCTAGTTCAACTCATAGTTGGACTCGAGCGCACGTAGCCTGAGCTGTTGTTCAACCGTAGTTGAACCTTTGTAATTTTGTTGTCGAAGGCACATAGCCTGAGTCCCAGTTCAACTCATAGCTGATCTTTTGGGCGAGGGAACATAGCCCGAGCTGTTGTTCAACCGTAGTTGAACCTTTGTAATTTGGTTGTCGAAGGCACATAGCCTGAGTCCCAATTCAACTCATGGCTGAACCTTTGGGCGAGGGCACGTAGCCTGAGCTGTTGTTCAACCGTAGTTGAACTTTAATAATTTTGTTGTCGAAGGCACATAGCTTGAGTCCCAGTTAAACTCATAGTTGAAATTTTGGGCGAGGGCACGTAGCCTAAGCAGTTGTTCAATCGTAGTTGAACCTTTATAATTTTGTTTTAAAAAGGCACATAGCCTGAGTTCTAGTTCAACTCATAGTTGAACTTTTGGGTGAGGACACGTAGCTTGAGCTGTTGTTCAACCGTAGTTGAACCTCTGTAATTTGGTTGTATAAGGCACATAGCCTGATAGGAATGTCTGGAGGTCTAGTATCATGGTTGTAGGATAGGGGCTCCTAGAGTGTTTCGTACTCCTCACCCGGGGTTGGGTGAGGCTTGGCAGACCTATCCGTAGAAGATTTGTGCATTGGTTTGTGTCTCCCTTTGGTAGTTATTTATGGTAGTTACTGTCTGGTATATTTGCATGCTATTTTATTTATGGTTCTTATGTTTAGATAATTATTCACGCTATTTCTGCTGGAGTTACTAATGCTCTTTTGTTTTTGTTTTTGTTTTTGTTGTTCCTTTTCATCACTGAGTCGAGGGTCGATTGGAAGCAGCCTCTCTGCCCTTTCGGGTAGGGGTAAGGCCCGTCTACATATTACCCTCCCCAGACCCCACTTTGTGGGACTATACTGGGTAGTTGTTGTTGTTGTTGTAAGGCACATAGCCTGAGTCCCAGTTCAACTCATAGCTGAACCTTTCGGCGAGGGCACATAGCCCGAGCTGTTGTTCAACCGTAGTTGAACCTTTGTAATTTTTTTATCGAAGGCACATAGCCTGAGTCTCAATTCAACTCATCGTTGAACTTTTGGGCGAGGGCATGTAGCCTAAGTTGTTGTTCAACCGTAGTTGAACCTTTGTAATTTTGTTATCGAAGGCACATAGCCTTAGTACTAGTTCAACTTATAGCTGAACTTTTGGGCGAGGGCACGTAGCCTGAGCTGTTGTTCAACCGTAGTTGAACCTTTGTAATTTTGTCATCGAAGGCACATAGCCTTAGTCCCAGTTCAACTTATAGCTGAACTTTTGGGCGACGGCACGTAGCCTGAGCTGTTGTTCAACCGTAGTTGAACCTTTGTAATTTTGTTGTCGAAGGCACATAGCCTGAGTCCCAGTTCAACTCATAGTTGAACTTTTGGGCGAGGGCATGTAGCCTGAGCTGTTGTTCAATCGTAGTTGAACCTTTGTAATTTTATTGTCGAAGGCACATAGCCTGAGTCCCAGTTCAAATCATAGCTGAACTTTTGGGCGATGGCACGTAGCCCGAGCTGTTGTTCAACCGTAGTTAAACCTTTATAATTTATTTATCGAAGGCACATAGCCTGAGTCCTAGTTCAACTCATAGTTTCCTGAACTGTTGTTCAACCATGGTTGAACCTTTGTTATTTTGTTGTCAAAGGCACATAGCCAGAGTCCTAGTTTAACTGATAGTTGAACTTTTGGGAGAGGGCACGTAGCCTGAGCTGTTGTTCAACTATAGTTGAACCTTTGTAATTTTGTTGTCGAAGGCACATAGCATGAGTCCTAGTTCAACTCATAGTTGAACTTTTGGGCGAGGGCACGTAGCATGAGCTGTTGTTCAACCGTAGTTGAACCTTTGTAATATTATTATCGAAGGCACATAGCCCGAGTCCCAGTTCAACTCATAGTTGAACTTTTGCCTTTTCACCTGACCTGCTTTCTTGGGGGGGGGGGGGGGGTTAGGTTTTTGTTTGAGTTCTTGTCTGATTTTTACCTTGTCTTCATGGCTAGTTTGTACGGGCCATTCTGTTGCGGATCTTGGTTCAAGATGCCTTCGTGCCACTTTCCGGCAGGGTCTCGTATCCCGTGTTCTCCCCGTAGGGAGGGGGTATCTGCTTTCTCTTCTTCTTATTTCTTTTTCTCGAGAGCGGGGGGGGGGGGGGGGGTGAGGTGGTCGGGGCTTTGGACTCTTGCCAGAGCTTTTCGAGTTCCCTTCACCTGTTGTGCTACTTTGGCTCATTCGAGCCGGCTTGCTTCCCCTTTTGGGTGTCTTCTTTCTTTTTTGGTCTGAGGATTAACTATGTGACTCTGCTATGAAGTCCCTACAGACGGCGCCAAATTGTTTAGCTCAAATTTATCTCATACTTTGCAAGCATAAAACAATTAAATTAACATGAGGGCCAATCAAGCAGATTGTAATAACCAAAAGGCCAAATGGAAAGTGCAATAGACATATGTTATTAGTTAAGGAAAGGGGAGTAGAGATCTTTTATTAATAATATTGATTCGGTCCGCCCCTCCACGGAGAGGTTCAGAGCTGTGCAATGATTTTTTCTTTTCTCGAGAAGTGGAGGTGAAGAAGAAGTAGCCTCCTTTTAGGGTTCTTTCTCTTAGTATTTATAACTGTGTATCTTGCCAGCTGGTATTGGAAGGCCATGGTCATGTCGGGGGAACGCCTGCCAATAGTGAATAGGCCGTGGCTTCATTGATTAAGCTGAGTGATCTTCGAGTGCTTATTTTTAACGAGTAATTGCGCCATTTGTTAGCCCAAATATGCTTAAGAGCCAATTAATCTTATTAATTATCACGAATCAAGTTTCGACCCATACACTCTATTCTCCAGTGTCCATAATGCAATAAAATAATAAGAAAATCGTTCATCTGTGCTTTCAGAAACACGATTTCACATTTAACAGAAAAGGATTGGAAAAATAATTAAAAGTCGGTTAGGCTTTACATATTGGAATTTTGAAGAATATATCCCACGGTATTAGACTATACGACTCTGACTTTGACTGTAAGATACACTCCTCTCTAACTTAATTACTCATAGAAGTTTTTTATAATAAAAATGGGAATTTAAGGAATATATTCTTCTTGTTTTCCTTCCTCTTTCTTCTGCTTCTTTTCTTTTTTAAATTTTTTATGTGGACGAAAGTCGACGACTGTATGTTAGGTACCAGAATTAAAAAAACAGAATAAGTGGTTTATATTTAATTTAAACGACAATGAAATCAAAATTAGAAAGGTCCTACACCGACCGTACATTATTGAAGTAATTGATCTTATAGCACGGTTTTTTTACGAAGACAATGAGCTAATAGTATATGTATTTACTTTTTGCACAATTTGAAATTTATGTCTTTATTATCATTTTATTAAACTATGTATTCCCCTTTTTTGTGACAAGGAATAGAATAGCTTATATCCCTTCATTATTCCTTGCATAATGGTTGCCCTTTTAAGTAAATGATGCACCAAAGAACATGTATAAAGGGAATAATTAAAAAGAAAAGCTAAATATTTTTCATTGGAATTGTCTGTAGACTTTACCCGTTGAAAATCAAAATACCAAAAAAGAAAAAAACAAACAATATGTATCCTTAATTTACATTTAGAGCACTTGAACTCGTTTCAATCCTACTAAAATAATGCTCAAAACAGATCACGAAATATCTTAAGCCCAGTTATGCATAAATGGGCTAATACCTATCAATGACACAGTATAGAGCTCTCAAAATAACACCCGAATATATATATATATATATATATATATATATATATAAGAATATTCCAATTTTTTACCTCCACTACCGCTTTACCTTTTTACAAATCAAGAGGTAAAGCGGTAGTGGAGGCTTAAATTGTAGTTGTGGCATCGAGGTAAGTGTTTGGTCTAACCTTAGCTTGAGGGATTAGGAGATATGTCTTATTTGCTATCTGTTAATTGTAGAGTACGACATATAGACATGGTGACGAGTATCTGTACGCTGGTGTCAAGCATGCCCATGAGTCTCGTATTGTAATTGTTGTGACTCTCTTGTGCTTTGTTCATGCCTAATATGTTGATTACCAATGTTGGTTCTCTTGCCAGGATGTATATTATGAAGTTATTCCAGACTTTATGCCGCTGAACTGAGCCTAAATTACTCAAAACGATCGATCGGGTCGTTATATCCCCCCTCTTAAAACTAACGTTCATCCTCGAACGTGCTAAGATTAGTGAATTTGGAGGTCCGGAGTGAAAGATAGCCTATTTTGGCGAAGGTAGAATTTTGGCGAATTCTAGTTGATAGGTAGATTTTTATCCGAGGGTCGGAATCGAATTCCGGCAATTGCAGTAGCTCATCAGGTAGTTCATGAGTTACCTCCCAGTCATCAGGCATCGGATGATCTGCCAAGAAGTCTGCCAATGCTTGTCCTTTTACAGCCTTTGAGGGATGTACAAAATCTCAAATTGTTGAAACTAGAGGTACCATCTCGCTAGTCGATCACTAAGAACAGTTTTTGACATCACGAACTTGATGGGATTTGCTCTAGAAACAAGACGGACAAAATGAGCTTGAAAGTAGTGCTTCAACTTTTGAATCGAGAAGACTATCACCAAACAACACTACTTCCTTGGTCACACTCTCTTGTTGAAGGCTCTGAACATTCTGTCTGATACAATTGACCGTGAAAGCCAGTCAAAGCAAACCACGACAGCGGAGAGGTCACCTTCAGCAAGAATGTCACAAACTAACCACCACATTTTAAATTGACAAGATTTTTCTTTGATTTGAAACAGCGGCAAAAAAATTTATTTGTCTCGGGGAAACCCTCCGTAAGGGAAAACAAGCAGGAGATTCTGAGTTTCGATTCTTTCATTTACATCTTCTGTTTTTGTTTATTACGATGCTCTGTTAATGACGTCCTCGCTATTGTTAATTGCTATCTCCCTTCAATTTCATAACATGGTTTGGATAGCATGAATTTGGAGTCACACGACGTGGGTTCATCCCCGACAACTGCAGTGGTCCTCTACGATGCTCACTAAGACTCGTCTACGCGAATTTCCTCTTCCGGTGTCGTTACCTTTATGGAAGCATCCTCTCCATACGCCTTAAACCAGTGACCTCACCCTCCAATGCAGCCAGTTTACCATCCCATTGCTCTGGCCCGACTCTGCTCCATCTCCAACTACATCTCCCTCAACCTGCACTGCATGTGCTCGCGTTCCGCAGCCACCCCCTTTCCAACCTCAAGCTCCTCATCCTTTAAAGAGATTTGTCCTAGGAGATTTAGAGAGTGTATAATCAGGCTAATGGCTAAGTGGCCGCAGTATGTTTGTCACGGCCCCCAGTCAGGCTACCGCGACCTCACTACGCTTTTGTGCGGTCCGTGGTCAAGAGATTCAGAGAACCATCATTGGCCAATACAATGCCATGCGGTCCGCGTTCGTCACCGCGCGGACCGCGTCAGTTCCCCTTCGCGGTCCTTCCAGCTTTACCCAACTATGATTATCTGCACATGGAATATTAGGGGCCTAAATAAGGCCCATAAACAGAAGGAGTTGAGAATCTTTCTGAATAAACATAAGGTAGATTGTATTGGTTGTGTAGAAACAAAAGTAAAGGAAGTTAGGGTAAATCAGATTGTAACCAAACTAGGCAATGAATGGAGGCATACTGGCAATTACAGAGAGCATGCCAATGGCAGAATCTGGATATTATGGAAATCAAATGTGGAGTTGCAAGTTCTGAAGGTTGATGAGCAATTTATCCACTGTGAGGTTCTCTCGGGGACTGGACTAGCCACACGTTGTGGTAAACCAGGATATATCTGTGTGTAAGTTATTATTTATCAAACTTATTTACTTCCTGCAAATTTTAATTTCCGCAAGTTTACGCTAAATTTTATTATAACGCTGTTCACCCCCCTCTAGCGTTAAGCGTATTTTCTAACAATTGGTATCAGAATTAATCAAATATTTAAGCCTAAGAACTTCAAATTTTCTCAAAATATTCTTTCGATCAAAAACCTAACCAAACCATGTCCGAATGAACTGAAATTTTGCGCACACATCCCAAATGACATGACGGAGCTACTGCAACTTCCAAAATTCCATTCCGACCCTTAAATTAAAATCTTGCTATCGGACCAGAGACTTCAAAAATTTAAACACCGGCATTTCAAGCCTAAATTAGTTACGGACCTCCAAAACACATTTTGAACATGCTCCAAACCCCGAAATCACCTAACGGAGCTAATAGAACCATCAGATTTCCATTATGAAGCTTCCTTCACACCCTTTAGAATTTCCAGAGTGTTCCAGCAAAGAACATTTCATTACCGTATCCTCGATTCCACCTTGCACATAGTAGCCAATTAAGACCAAGTTCAGGGGAAATCCAATTAAGGAAAGGCCAAGTAGAATAGAGTACTATAGCAAATAAGGTAACAAAAATCAAATAATTTAAAACATGCGAAGGGTTTTGAAAGAAAGTTTTTTGAATTACCAATCAATCAAGGAAAATCAGAATCAATCATGTAAAGTTGTCTTCGGCTATGCCAGGAGGTCCACGGGTTATGCCGCGATAAAACAAAAAGTGTACTTGCTGGGGATAAAACGGAAGTCCACGGGTTATGTTGGTATAAAGAAAAAGGGTCCTTGGGTTATGGCAGGGAGGTCTATGGGTTACGCCGGGACAAGAGGGTGGGTAGTCTGAACCCCATCCCTGTGCGGACCGCATGGACATTTTAGCCCATCTTGCATAACAAAAGCGATCTTTGGGCCGAGAAATTCAAAAACTAGTAAATGATGAAATTAGATTGGATGAGACCGAAGAAGGAGATATAACTGATTATGCCTTAGCGCAATCCTCCCTTGTTGCACATGTTAAGTCTATGCAAGACGAAGATCCATACTTAGTGAAATTAAAAAAAGGAGTCATAAACAAAGAAATCACTTCTTTCAGGCCAAGAACGCTTGATATAAAGGAATGAGGTATCTAGTCCCCTAATCTACCCCAACAAGTTCGGAACAGATTCGGGATACTCAAGGGCGGCTGAGCAAAGGGAAAGTTATCGAATAAAACCTACAACTCTAAATTAGATAGATACTCGACTCCAACTTCTAGCTCTTTGTGAAAATCGATCCCGATCCTAATTCGCCAAAATTTCAAAATCTCAAGCCCAAATCCCTTAATTTAAGCTTAAATTCCATGAATTTCTAGGTGGATTTAACAATATAATCGGGTTATCAAACCAAAATTCTTACCTTAAGTCGTTTCCCCTTGAATCCCTATCTAATATCTTTCAAGAATCTCCAACAATGAGCACCTATGGGTGAAAATACACCCACATTCGCGAACAACCCTCGCGTCAGTCTTTTCGATTCTCCATCAGCATACTCCGTCAATGGTTCCTGAGCTACAGATGGTAAGATTCATATAATTCAGGGATATGTAAATAACTCAAAAACCAGAGCACGGTCAAAATTCTCTTACAATTTCCTTTTCTGGTAAGAATTGGCCATCTTATCTTTACCCGACAACTCTTTCATCCTCCCCCGGTAAAGAGGGGCAGCTGTTAATACATAATTTTTCCTTATGTATTTTTTATTCAGTCTTGATTGTTTGATTCATCATCATTGATTCGTCAACCATCTTGATCGTTTGCTAATGCATCTTCATTGTTTGTCATATGTCATACACTAATATAGTTGTTTGACAGTTGACATCGTTGTTTGTCATTCATCAAAACCTGCACTTGGAAATCATGCTAATACAACCAAAGAACACATATCAATGATATCAATGATTTCCAACACAAAAAGCTAACGACTCAGCCAGTACCGATGCTCGCCTTCCAGAATAATTGACTATATCATTTTCATGAGATGGGAGTTTTTGATACCCTTGGTATTACACCTTCTTGGGTGAATAGGAGTGTCATTTGTCTTTCTCCCCGGAGCATCATGTTAACCATTAGAATGCCTCTAACCGGTACATGGTTTCATCCCAACGTTTAGATGTTTGAGCTATATGGTTTTACTCGTAAAATGGGGTGAGATTAGATACATTTAGATTTTAGCACATATGCAAATTCTCAAAACGACTGGCCGGATCGTTACATTTTCCTCCACTTAAATGTAAATTCGCCCATGAACGTGCACAGAGTCGTTCCAAAGCCATCAACCACTGAATTAGCCCACCACACATACATACAGAGGTGATTCCCCATCACCCAATTCTATCTTTTGCTTCTAAATCTTATTTTATATATACTATTGGCCCTGTAGTAGTATTCAGTTTTCTTTAGATGCTTGTGACTTGTGACACCCCGGCCGGGTTGAGTTGGGTTGTTGTTGACACCAACGTTGTTCCAGAAGCTAACCAATCGCTGAATAACCTTACTATGTATATACCCGGGGGTGATCCCATGTCACCCTATCTCAAATAGGCCCGATAACATAATGCAACTAAAATTTCACAATCCATCCTAGCATATTACCCTCAGAACCACATTTTCATTTCTGAAATCATCCGCAAGATCAAAATCTCTCACTTGCATAAGGCTACCATTCTGCTTTCGGAGACTAAACGCTATCTCCATCTGCATTTTTTACATTGCATAAGGCTAACATTCTGCCTTTCGAGACTAAACATTATCTCCATATGCATTTTTTGCATTGCATAAAACTATTAATCTGCCTCCCGAGACTAAACGTTGTCTCCATTTTCAACATATAACACATCCATCCGCACTCATCCTGAGTGACTTTGTATCACGAGACCATGCTGTCTCACATCCCATGAACCATTTTATGTTTTTAGATTCACATTACGGTTCACTTAGATTGCACCCGAGGTATTGTTATCTCTGATCCAACCTCTAAAACCTCGATTATGACTCTCGTCTATACTCCGAGAGTGATATTGTTCATACAATCACCTAAATATGCACTCTCTCTCAAGCGGATACATACTAATAGGGCGGATAGTTGAGGCCCATTCACTCGGAAAATCAAGACTCATCGGAACCTCGGAAACACTCAACAATGGCCCTCGTCGTGAACTCCAATCGCTCAGGCAAACTCCGTTCATGAAGAAGCGATAATCTGAAACTCAGCTGCTGGTCATTGCTGGATTCTGGCGAGCTGGGACTCTTGAAGAAATTGAACCCATCTCATTAATCGAGCCTTAGAATCCTTCTTTGTCATCAGTAATACCCCCAGAAGTGGAGATCCCGTCAGTTCGAATCATTGCGAAGGCTGAAATCGACGATGATGAATGGGTAAAGACCCGTCTGGAACAATTAAGTTTTATTGATGAGAAAAGGTTGGCATCATAGTGCCATGGTCAAGTGACCAACTTCAGGTTGTCATATCTCTCCTTTATGCCATTCCACAAGATAGGTGGATCTTTGACTGTGATATATTCAATTTTCAAACCTTTATCAAGGTGATGGCGCAAGAAAATCAAGGCCTTAGCACAGTTTCAAACCTTCATCAAGGTGATGGCGCTCTTACAACCTTGTCTTTGCAAAATAATCGGGAGTTCAAAGTTAAGCCGAACGGGAGTGGGGGAAACAACAAGAGTAAACATGTAAATTTAGAGAAAAAATGTCCTTTTTTGAGAAAAGAAAAGGACTTTTCTGGGATGCATGCGGAATTTAAATGGAAATGACAGGCTTCTTTGACTAGATGCCGGCCCAGATCAATTTCTACTTCTTGTGAGACTTTATGAGGATTTTTAGGAGTTACGTGGGAATAAAGAGTGTGTTTAATGTGTGTGATTAATGCATTAATGTTCATAGTTAGTGGTTCCTTGTTTTTAGCTACTAGTTATTGTAGTTGCTTTTAAATAGGATTGTTTTTCCTTTCTGCAAAAAAAGAGAAGAGATTAGAAGTTGAGTTTATCTTTCTTTCCTCAAGAGATCATATTTGAATAAAACACTTTATTCATTGGTCCAATTTTTCTTCCGTTTATCTTTTCTATTTTCATTCTATCTCTGCATATTTTTCGTTCTTCTGTTCTATTTTCCTTTTCTAGAATTTTTTCCCATTGGGTTTTGTTTTAGTTAAGGTTTTAATGAGGCACATTACTTATTGAGTAGACATTCAAGGGGGAGTGTTAAGAATAGAATTCTAATTAGAGTGAATGTCTATCTTATAGAAGAGTTTTACTTTGAGGCTAAGTCATTTCTCTTCCTATAAATAGAGGGGTCTTACCCCATTGTAAATCCATCCCAAAAATATCAATAAGAATTTTTCTCTCCCTATATATATATATATATATATATATATATATATATATATATATATATATATATATATATATATATATATATATATATATATATATATATATATATATATATATATATATATATATATATATATATATATATATATATATATATATATATATATATATATATATATATATAAGGGCTATCGAATATAAATAATTTCAGACGTATGCTAAAAGTGATCTTTGCCCAATTTTGACTGGGTTTGCAAATTGCATCTCTACGGACTTTGACTCCTTTACCATGAAATATGTAGCAACATGTAAAAATCATTTCGGTAATCGATATGAGTATGAGCTTTCATGTGATGACAGTGTTTGGCTCAAAAGTTATTTGTGTACTTTATAATTTTAAAAACAATCAAAATAATTCAAGGGTCAATCATAGCAGATCGTAATAAATCAAGAGACCGAATAAAAGGAACAAAAAGCAAGCTTTTTGTATTAAGAAGAGATATATAGAGAGCTTTGTATTGATGATATTGATTTGGTCTGCCTCAACCTTCCAATAATCTTCCCTTTCTTCCTTAGAAGTAGTGGAGAAGAAGAAGAAGCAGCCCCCCTTTTAGGGTTCTTTCTTTTAGTATTTATAGCTATGAGTTTTGCGAGCTAGCACCGGGTGGCTGTTACCGCATTGAAAGCGTGCCTTCGTAATGGCGGATAGGCCGTGGCCTCCTTGGTCGAGTCGGGTAATCATTAGGTGCTATTGTTAATAAATGGCCGTACCATTTATTAATCTCAAATAGGCTTAAGAATGGATTAGTTCCGTCAATTATCGTGGAGTCGAGTTTTGGCCCATACAGTTAGTCCCTCCGCTCATTGAGGTGGTGCCTATGGCCGAGCTCGATGAGCAGATTTTGTCGACTGAAATTCGAGAAATTCGGAGATGGGGGTCGAATGCTGTCTTGGTTGAAACCGAAGGTGGCCGTAGTTGTTTATGCACTGGAGATGGACGTAGCCATTTATACACTGGAGATGACCGTAGCCGTTTATTCACTGTAGATGGCCATAGTTGTGATGATGTGTGCAGCCTTAGCCGTTTATATATTGGGGATAGCTATAGCCTTAATATTGTGGACGACCTTTGCCGTTTACATATTGGAGACAGACTTAGCCTTAATATTATAGGTTGAATGATGTCTTCACTGATGCCATGATTTGGCGTCGACGGCCTTTAACCTTATAGGGTGCTAACATTATCTAGGCGTTACGGCGCTGCCGTTTAGGGAAGATCAGATTTTTCCCTTTGGCAAAGGCACTTAACTTTTCGAGTTATTTTGAGTGGGACCGAGCTCTTGTTCGTTTGAAAGTGTAATCGTTGTCCTCGGCGGTCGAGTCGTATGTTGTTCGGCCGAAGGGAGTACAGGCACGCTTAACGCGTATTTTGGCGATGTACAAAATTTGGAGGCGTATGGAACGTCTTCTCAATACTTTCAGGTTGTTATAACCGTTTCGAAGGTGAAGTGTCGGTTGACGACTGAAAAGCCGTTTCATGGTGTCTGTCATAATGACGCATGGTTCTGTTGAACGGAACCATTTTGCGGTTGGTCAAGTAGGTAATGGTGTTATTGGATTTCGTGAAAGCAACCTGTGTTGCCTATAAATAAGGAGTTGTGTTATCCATTTCTCTTATTTTCGTCATTTGTCTAAGTGAGATTTCTGAAGGAACTTCCTTTATCGTTAGTTCATCTTCTTCCTTGTTCTTCATTTAACACCATCTTTGTTTTTCTCTCGTTGAATCTCATCTTTTTCTTTCCTATTAATCAGCAATGGCAAGTGGTTCTCGCAACAACATCGCTCTGGTGACTCTTCCGGTGGCTGACGGGCCATCTACGGTAGTGAGAGCAACTGGATCGGTGGAGATCGATCGGGTTCTGTCGGTAAATGATATTCTATACCTGTCCAGAGGTCCGACGACTGACTTCACCAGTAATGCAAGAGAAGATTAGGTTGATGAGGCCTCATTAATGGGGAAAGTGGGTATTGCTCAGTTACAGGAACAGTGGGATATCCCTCGCTTCGCTAATATTTCCCTTGCTAGACGCGGGGAGAGGGTCTATGTCGACCGCAGAGGGTATTGCGTCTTCTACGCTTATCCCTTCAAGTTGGGATTCAGGCTCCCTCTTCCTATGTTTGTGTTCGACTTCTGCTGCCATTACAGGGTGTGCCAGGGCCAGCTTGTTCCGTCTCTTTACAAGCTTCGTGCAATGTTTATTAAGTATGCGGAGATTGCTCGAATGGAGGTTACGCTGCAGCATGTGCTGACTCTTTACGCCCCTCAGAGGGACCGTGGTACCATGATTTGGGCGATCCCTTATGAGACGGTGGGTTTAACTACCGAATTAGATGATGAGGTCGAATCTCACCCTTATGAGCATTTCTTCTACATCAGGACTGATCATTTGGTGGCGTGCGCTACTGAGTTCCCAAATACTTGGAACCATGCACATAAGTCTTTTACTTGTTAAATTCATTCTTTGGCACATCCTTACGTATTTATCCTATGAGTAATGATTTTTCTTATGTTTGTAGCTGAAATACCACCGCTGGTTCCTCTACCTGGAATTCGAGAATGGGTTGAGGCCGTGCTGTCCCATATAGCAGGGATTCGCACGTAGGCATCTTTTTGGGTATGGCATGGCCGTAGGCCCGCTGCTGGTGAGAATTTTGACTTTCTTTTGACTCGTCCTTGTTTTATTACATTTTGCTTTTTCCTTTCAACTTTATTTTCCAATGATCAGGGAGGGAACGCCGCGTGATGGCTCCTCAGCTATCCTTCCATAGGCCGGGTGTGATTTCCCGACTCATTACAATGTCGGTGCTGCATCCGGTTCCGAGAGCGACGGCGGTTGAATCATCAGTGGCTCATTCCCCGACACGGACTGCGCCTCGATTTGAAGAGCCCTCGGGGATCGTGCATCCTAGGGCGGATTCTCCTTTGAATGAGGATGAGGAGGAAGAGGAGAGGCCGTTGGTTAGGCGTAAGGCTGCATTTATGTCAGCTCCTCCGGTGGCGATAAGTTTGAATTCTCCACCATCGGATGCGGAGGGGAATGCGGTGGCGGCATATGCTCTTGAGGGCGAATACATAGTGGGGGTTGCCTTGGCTCAGGCCGTGATGATACCGTTGCTTCGACAACTCAATTGACAGTTCCAGTTTCAAAGAGGGGAGGTAGTTCCTCTCCAACTGTTTTTGTTGGAAAACCAAATGCCAATTTTTTGGCAGGGGCGGTAGCCTCAACTTCTCAATCGGCGGAGGGAGGAAGGGACACCGCAGGAGAGAAGTACGAATTCGAGTCTGACTTGGATCCTGACGATATCTGCATGTTCCAAGAAGGCCTCACCAACTCGACGGTGCATGCAGAGGGGAAGTTTCGCTATATCGAGATTCCCACGGAGCAGAGTTTGCTACTTCAAGAGGATAACTTGACCAGTGTTCGGGGTGTTGTGCTCGAAGACCGAAAGCACATCTTTGAGGGGCGTTACGGACGTCAGATTGATGACCGAGGTATCTATGATGGGATTTACGGTAAGCATGATGACCTTCTTCCGCTATCTTCTTGCCTTAGTCTATTTTCCACTTTAATTGTTGCCTTTGCTTCGCAGACTTATCCATTGGAGGTGGAGGGCATCCGCCGAGACAACGTCCGCTCGGGGATCTTTTTACGGGCATTGGAGAAGTAAAGCCGCTACCGGGATCGGTGCAGCAAGATGTAAGAGCGTCTGAGGAACGACCCCCGGGGCCAGGACATGGTTGAGAAGCTGGTGAGGCGAGAGATTCAAAAGCAGCAAACCCTTGGCCGGGTAAATACCCTCGAGGGGCGTCTTCTTCAGAAGGACGAGAAGATGGAGATCAGAAGAAGGGTTGCAGCCAAGAGGGAGCGCCAGAGTCAGGTCAAGGCGGCAGAGGCCTCTAAGACTTTAACTGGGTAGGTGGTTGCTTTGGAGGCCGAGGTCACTGCCTTGAGGCTGCAAGCAAGGGACGCCTTGTTGAGAGTTGGGGCACGACGACTCGTGTTCACGAAAGGCAACGTGAGTTGGAGAGGGCTGATGCGGTCTTTAAAGGGGCGGCGCTGGAGGACCATATTGGCATCTATGAACGGGACGCCCAAACAATGGTGGGTCCGATTACAGCCTTGGAGGCCGAGACTCAACGCTTGAAGGATCAGGCCGCTTCTTCCAACAAGGTTCGTGAGCTTTCGGCGTTTGCTGAGGCCCAACGTGATGTGTACAAAAACTTGTGGAAGGCCGGCGTCGTCCCTAACGCTACTTTTGATGAAGCCCGTCAGAGGGCTCGTGAAGCCCGTACTAAATGTGGCTTTGACCCAGCAATGCCGGGAGTTGATGATGGAGTTGGAGGCACTGGTGATGTTGATGGTGGCGCAAACGGCGCGGAGTAAAAAGGATTAGTTATGTTTTTTTTCCTTGTTTTTGTTGCCATTTTGCCGACTCTCATTTTTTTGTTTACCAGCCTTGGCCGGGTGTAAGGGGGGATGAACCATTGTAAACTTTTTTAAATATATGCAACTTTTATTTTCCTTTATCTGCCTTGTGTTTATTTAGTCCTTTTGTTTTTCCCAAGTTATCTCTTACACGCGTTCATGGGGTGTTTTGCCTCAGAGTTTCTCTAGCAGGCGTGTTAATCCCCCTACGTATTTGGCCGTGATGAAGTCAATGGCCTTGCCATGATGGCATTGATGGCCTCGGCTAGGCAGGTGACTTCGATTGTCGTCGAGTCGTTAGCTTGCCTTAGTCAAAAACTAGGTTGACTGCTAGCTGTGATGGACTTTCCCATGATTAAATGCTTTTTGCTTATCATTTTCTTTTACTTGGTGTGAGCAAGTTGTAGCCATTATTTAGCGGTAGCGGAACTTAGCCTTAGTTCCAGTTCCGGCACGGTCGAACTAGTGGCCGTGATGGTAAGAATGCGGCCTCGTAATTCGATCGGGGCCAAACTTTACGTGGCCCGAATCTTAATTCGAGTTAGATGTACTTACTTGAATTCAACTTGTAGTTGAACTTGCAAATGTTGATGGCGAAGAGGCATGGCGTGAGTCCCAGTTCATCTCGTAGTTGAACTTGTAATTTTGATGGCGAAGGTGCATTGCCTGAGTCCCATTTCAACTCGTAGTTGAACTTGCAAATTATGATGACGAAGGCGCATAGCCTAAGTTCCAATTCAACTTGTAGTTGAACTTGCAAATTTTGATGGTGAAGGCGCATGACTTGAGTCCCATTTCAACTCATAGTTTAAATTGCAAATTTTGATGGCTAAGGCGCATGACCTGAATCCTAGTTCAACTCGTAGTTGAACTTGCAATTTTTGATGGCGAAGGCGCATGGCCTGAGTCCCAGTTCAACTCGTAGTTGAACTTGCAAATTTTTATGGCGAAGGCGCATTGTTTGAGTCCCAGTTCAGCTCGTAGTTGAACTTGCAAATTTTGATGGCGAAGGCACATAGCTTGAGTCACAGTTCAACTCGTAGTTGAACTTGCAAATTTTATTGGCGAAGGCGCATGGCCTGAGTCCCAGTTCAACTTGTAGTTGAACTTGCAAATTTTGATGGCGAAGGCGCATAGCCTGAGTCCTAGTTCAACTTGTAGTTGAAGTTGCAAATTAATGGCGAAGGCGCATGTCCTGAGTCCCAGTTCAACTCGGTTGAACTTGTATTTTTTGATGGCGAAGGTGCATGGCGTGAGTCCCAGCTCAACTCATAGTTGAACTTGTAAATTTTGATGGCGAAGTCGCATGGCCTGAGTCCCAGATCAACTCTAGTTGAACTTGTAATTTTGATGGCGAAGGCGCATGTCCTGAGTCCCAGTTCAACTTGTAGTTGAACTTGCAAATTTTTGATGGCGAAGGAACATGGTCTGAGTCCCAGTTCAACTTATACTTGAACTTGTGATTTTTGATGGCGAAGGCGCATGGCCTAAGTCCCAGTTCAACTTGTAGTTGAACTTGTGATTTTTGTTGGCGAAGGTGCATGGCTTGAGTCCCAGTTCAACTTGTAGTTGAACTTGTTGTTGGATCTACTTCCCTCGCACGACCCATTGTTATGGGTATGGGGAGTTAGAGATCGGTTTCTATTTGAGATCTTGCATCATTCGCGCGCCATATTCTTGATTAGTTTGCGCGGGTGGTCTGGCGATTATTTTCGTTCCAAGATGCTTTTGTGCCGTTTTTTCGGCGGCATCCTGTATTAAGGATGCGGGGGTACCTTATACGTGTTTTCGCCTGGGGGGGGGGAATCTTACATCTTTTTTTCTTCCTCTTCTTCTTCTTGCGGTGTTCTTTTTCTTTTTTCTTTGAAAGTGGAGGGATGAGGGGTTCAGATTCTTGTTGAACCTTCGGGTTTCCTTTACCCGATGTGCCGTTTTGACTCGTTCGAGTTGAGTTTCCTTCTCCTTCCCCTTAGGGTGTTTTCTTTCCTTTTGGTCCAAGGATGAACTGCGTGATCCTGCTATGAAATCCCATAGACGGCGCCAAATTGTTTGGCTCAAAAGTTATTCATGTAATTTATAAACTTAAAAACAATCAAAATAATTCAAGTCCAATCATAGCAGATCCTAATAAATCAAGAGACCGAATAAAAGGAACAAGAAGCAAGTTTTTTGTACTAAGAAGAGATATATAGAGAGCTTTTTATTGATGATATTGATTTGTTCTGCCTCTCCTTGGTGAGGTTTAGAACCTTCCAATGATATTCCCTTTCTTCCTTAGAAGTAGTGGAGAAGAAGAAGAAGAAGAAGAAGCAACCCCCTTTTTAGGATTATTTCTCTTAGTATTTATAGCTGTGAGCTTTGCGAGCTAGCATCGGGTGGCCGTGACCACATTGAGAGGATTCCTTCGTAATGGCGGATAGGCTGTGGCCTCCCTGGTTGAGTCAGGTAACTATCAGGAACCATTGTTAATAAATGGACGTACCATTTATTAATCTCAAACAGGCTTAAAATAGATTAGTTCCGTCAATTATCATGGAGTCGAGTTTTGACCCATACAGACATGTAAACCAAAAATAACTGGCAAAAATAACGTGCAATTTTAGCAATATGTGCTAATATATCTTAGGCATAAGCATCAACAAAATTTATGCAACCCATGTGTAGAAACTACGTGAAGGGGTGTCAAAATTAACCCAAACCCATTTGACCCGTCTAATTCGTCCATGTTTTAATGGTTTTGGGCTGGAACAGTTTTAATGATGGGCTATTTTGGGCTAGCCCAAGCTGACCCATCAAGAATCATCAGTACAAATGGACTCGTGATGATGTCCAACCTTGACCCATGGAAATGCTGTAAAAATAGAAAGGTATAACCAGTTTTCCCACTGGTCAACCAAAAAATAGCCAGCATTACTCCAATAAAGACCAGTCCAACATAATGTACGTGAGTTTGGTGCACCTGTGTATGAACTCCAGCATATTATACGGGACTGGTATACTTTATTGAGTCCCGTATAATATACGGGAGAATGGAGCACCAGTTCCCCAAACTCCAGTATATTATGCTGGACCGGTATACTTGCTAGAACTCCAGTATATTATGCTGGAGTTCCAGCATAAGTATAGTTGAGCTCCAGTATATTATGCTGGAGTTACATCATACCTATCCTGGAACTCCAGTATAATATGCGAGAGTTCAAGTATACTTATGCTGGAACTCCAGCATATTATACGGGCATATTTTTTAGGTTTTGAACACTATTTTCGCTCAGATTTATCTTTACATTTAAAGTTGTTAAATTTCAATTACTTTTGGAATTGGTCTAATTTTAAACGACCAGTTGTAAATCTAGTTATTTTTGAATTTCTGTTGGAAATGCTCAATCTTAAAGTTCTACCTTGACTCTGTATCGGTCAGAATCTGACCACATGTTAATTACGAAACTAGCCATATTCCAAATAATCTACAATTGATAAGTGGTACGACAACTCTAAATGAATGACAATTGTCTCTCATATGATCCAATCGAAAGGGTTACGACACGCTTCGAAGGTGAAACTTGATATGGTTATGGCCACTTATTGCCAACTCACGAAGCTCACAGCTATAGATATCCTGAGATAGAACCCTAAGAGGGGCCTTCTTCTTCGATACTATTCATAAGAGAGAAATGCACAACAGTACTCATATTATGAGAGAATAGAATGTTATTGTAAGGCTCTGAATCTCTTCATGGAGAAGCAGACTAAATCACTACAATCCCTAAAAGTTTCCTGATATATTTCCCCCTAATTCTCAGTGCTTGTTCTTTATGTCTTTCGCTTGGTTCAATAATTTATTATGATTTTCTATGATTTACCCTCATTTATTTTGATTCTTTTATGCTTGTAAAGTATCTTGATAACTTTTGAGCCAAACAAACTCATGTTTTGAAAAATAATTTTTACTTTCCCATGTTTGGTTGATTTCAATATTTGAAAAATATTTTCTTTATGAATTATGTTTTCTCCAATTGGGGGGGAAATATTTTACATATCAAGAGAAAGGAAAATATTTTCCACAATGTTTTTCAACCTTCCACATTCTACCAACCCCACCACCCATATCCCCCAATCTCCCATCGCAGCCTTACCCCTATCCTTCTTACCCATGCACCACCGAACCCCACCCTTACCCCAACTCCCACCCTAAATATATGAAAATATTATTTTGAGGACTTCTTTTCATGATGTAAAAAAAATATTTTCTTTCCAACGACAAAATGAGTATTGTTTTTCATGACGTAGAAAAAGTATTTTCTTTCATTTCAACAAAACAAATGTCACGTCCCAAATTACCTCCTAGACGTAATTGTCACCCAGCTAACACCACCTGCAAGGCGAACCCCTTTCTCTAACGTTTAATCATTTACACAAAAACACTGAGACAAAAAGTGCGTGCCTAAATTATTATTAATAATTAAAGAGGTAATAATTATTGCCCAATACCTTATTCAATTGATAGGAAAACCCACAATCACTCAACTGATAAAACTCTAGCCCAAATCACGCACTAAGACCATACGGCATCTAACAAAGTAATATGAGCTTTATTGAAGGGTATGCAAACCTCCCAAAAAAAGAGAAAATAACTAACACGAACTAAGCAAGTTTGAAACGAAAGCCTCCACAAATAATGTGGTGGCTCACCTCACCAATAGGATCCACTCGAACAAACTCGTCAGCAACTGGCTCTATGTCCCGCAACGGTATCTGCATAGAGATGCAGGTAAGGAGTGAATTATACGTAAATATAACCCAGTAAGATCCTCGACCCGCCACTTTAAATACCTCTGGAAAAAGTGTTAGAAAATACAAACAAACTAAAATACGAATGATATAGTAAATATGATAATTATACAATAACTTAATATATGTGTATCAACAGAGTTATTAAGAATAACCAACAAGGATACCTACTAAGGACTTATCATAATTGCAGTGAAAGAAATTTACCAACACACCTACGAGTCCACCACGACATCATAATGCCTCAAATATGTAACAGAGCATACACAATGCTTGGTTGATGTACAAAGGCATACAGAATGCCCCAACATCATGGCACACAGCCCTATCAAACTTAACATCATGGCGCACATCCGTATCAATCTCATATCATAGAACACAACTATATCAAACTCAATATCATGGCACACAGCTGTATCAAACTCAATATCATGGCACACAGCTGTATCAAACTCAATATCATGGCGCACAGCTGTATCAAACTCAATATCATGGCTCACAGCTGAATCAAACTATAAGACTCAACCTCATGGTGCACAACCGTATCACACTATCAAACTTATAAAATAATATTTTTTTCTTCATTAAATAATATATTTGCAGCTAGTCTAAGACCACCGACTTTGCCAAGCGAACGCTTGACCAACACATGGACCAGGCAGAGAAAACACAGTTTCAAAGCGGGTTTTGAAAAAGCAAGTATCAAAGTTTAAAGTATCACTTACCTCGCTAACCACATGTTTTACAACCTTGCAATGTCACAGTGATAACTATGATCTTAGCACGTTTTATGCCCATACTTTCTTGTGCTTTGTGTGTGAATTTCCAAAAAATAGTCCCAAAATGCATACAAGTTGCACTTGATTGCGGTTTTGAGCGACAAGATGACAAATATCAAAGTTCGGCTCAAAACAAAGTGAAACCTGCTAACTGTCAAAGACCAAATGAAGAGGGGAACAAGAAGACCTAGCACAGACCGCACTACTTTGCCACGCGGCGCGCTAGGAGGTTCAGAGAGTAAACATTTCAAGGGTAACCTGCACAGTCCGCGCTCATCCTTACGCAGTCCACGCTTGTGGAGATTCAGAGACCAAAAATGCAAGGCAAATCCCACGCGGCCATCAACAAATCAGTGCGGTCAGCGACGATGAGATTTAGAGTGATGATATTTTGTCCAAGTCTTTCCATGTGGCCACGTCCTAGCTATGCGTTGTCTGCACCAATAAGCCAGCATGGCCGCGTCCCAGTTATACGCGATCCGCGCCCTTCAGCCAGTGCGGCCGCGCTATCTTCTTGGTGGTCTGCGACCCAAACTTTAGAAGAGAAATTTTCAAGACAAGAGCCTACGCGACCGCTCTACCTTTTTGTGCGGTCCGCCGTCCCCGCAGGGGTATTTTTGTCCAGCTTTTCGGCTAACTATAAATAGAACATTTTGCCATTTTAGGTAAAAGTTTTAGATATCTGATAGTTGCTGCACTTGTGAGACTTATGTTTTGGCCTATTTTGGGCAATTTTTAGCCTGGTTTCATCTTAGATTATTGTAGTTTAACATTAGCAATTAATTAATATGGTTGTTTCATCTTCTATTTCTTTAGTTTCTTCTTTAATTATGTCTATCTAAACCCATTAGCTAGGGTTGTAGCTCAAACCTAGTGCGGGTAATTGATGTGTGTTGCTTCTTAATGATAGATTAATATTCAGTGTTTGTTATATGGATTAATTTTATGCTTTAATTAAGAATTGGTGGTTGCAAAGATTGATTCTAGCTTAGTGGGTCTTGACTCTTCTTGAGAATGAGAGTCTATGACCCCAAAATCGACCCAACAAGGAATTAGGATGGACCCATGAGAAATGGTAGTCCCAATTAACGGGTTAAACCTCAAGAGAGTAATCACCCTACTTGAACACTAGTTGCTTCTTCTAATTGGCCTACCCTATTGGTCTCGAGAGAGTCAATTGGGAAAAATCGCTCTCTCTACCGAGAGGTGTGAGAGTGGGTACAATTGTGCAATGGCTATAACATTGATCCCAAATATGTCAATCTCTTATTAGTAGTCTCTACCCGTTAGTTAGCCACCTAGGCGATGCCACGACCCTAGTGCCTTTCTCTATATTAATCACAACTTAGAACATATCCATTTAGCATAAATTAGCTTAAACTTGTAGTTGATAATAGTAGTTATTAAAAAAAACCCAAAAATGCTAGAAGTACAGTTTGAAACAAACACGCATTCCTAGTCTAAAAAAATATGCAACTCCTTTCCAAGATGCCTGTGGAAATTGACCCCGATAACTATACGGTAAAAGTCTTAGCACCCGCTCTTCCTGCCGTTTTGTAAGGTTGAGTTTGATGCGATCACTTTTTGGCGCCGTTGCCGGGGAGCTTACGGTTTTGACTATTTGTGTAGCTAGTTTTGTGTTCTTCTTCTTTTTCCTTCTTTTTATTAATTTTATTTGTGCCAATTCACTCAGGTACACATGTCTTTAAACGCAAATGACCCTCTTGGCAACGTGGTCGTGGGGGAATAGGTTGAGGATCTAGAACAAGAAGACGCATTACCTCAAGCTCCTAGGAGCGGTCGAAATGCCAATGAGAATAAGAATCTACCATACCATTCTCCACCTCCACCAAGAGTGGCACCAAGATATCTCCCTAATCAAGGGTATGCAAGTTCAATAGTTCCTCCCCGTATCCGGGCGGGGAACTTCGAGATCACAAATGTGATGCTCACCTTGCTCGAAGACCGAGGTTATTTCATGGGGGCTGCTGATCTTAATGCTTATAAGCACTTGGAAGGCTTCATGGATACTTGTTGGGGTAGTAAGCAGACAAATATTTCAGAGGATGCATTGAGACGACTTTTCCCGTTCTCACTTAGGGGGAAGGCATTAGATTGGTTGGAGAGGCTTCACAATCATTCTATCACTACATATGATGAGTTGGTGGACAATTTCATCTCTAAGTTTTTCTCTCCAAGTCATATGACGGCTCTACGGGATGAGATTCTAGCCTTCAAGCAAGAGCCGACTGAACCGTTACACGAGATATGGGATAGGTTTAGAACGACGGTGAAAGAGTGCCCTAACAATAATATGAATGATGTGATGATCTGACAAATGTTCTATAGGGGCATTAACACAACCAACCAATGTATTGTAAACCAACTAGCGGGAGGAAATTTTATGAAGCTTCCTGACAATGAAGCTTGTGATGTGTTGGATGAGATGCCCGATATATCGTCGGCATGGACAAGCCAGGCTAATGTTGCTCAAGGTAATCCTAATCTCATACATTTGCATAAGGAGTAACATGATCACGGACAAGCCATTTTCGAGCTTAGAACAACAATGAATCAGTTGGCTAAAGCGCAGGTACAACAAGTTCCAAACCCGCGCTAAGTCAACACCGTGGAAGGAGTGAATATGATGAAAAGGAGGCAAAGATGGCAACAACCTCAAGGAAATTTTGATAACTATGATGATGATGGTGGCTATTCGAATGAATGCTATAATGACCAAAGTGAGGAATTCCAATACGTCAACAACTATCAAAGGAATAGAGTCGATCAAGGGAACCAACAATGGAGACCCCAAGGAAATTGGGGCAATCAACAAGTTGGTAATTGGAACAATAACAACAACCAATGAGGAAATTAGGGGAACAATAATTCGGGTAATCAAGGGAATTGGAGCGGAAAAAACAACAACAATTGGAACAACAACAATGGGCAAGGTGGGTGGAATAACAATGGATGTCAAGGAAATCGGGAGCAAGGCTTTCAAAGGCGTCCGATGTTTCAACAACCAAACAACTCACCGCCGTTTCAATATCAAGGGTCTAGTTCTTTGGGAAATGAACTTGGTAGAATTAAAGTTATGTTTGAGAAAATGATGAAGAAAAACTAAGACTCTGGTGCTCAATTGGCCTCCCACAACGCTTCTATCCGTAACTTGGAAGTACAACTTGGCCAAATTTCTCAATCTTTAAACACTCTCCCAAAGGCTGCTCTACCAAGTGATACAGTAGTGAACCCCAAGGGTGGGCACAACAATCAGGTGATGGCGGTGACAACGCGAAGTGGCAGAGGCGGTGATGTGCATGCCTCAAGAGGAAACCATGTTATGGTGGATGAAGATGAGCTATGAGATGATGAAATGCCTTTGGTGGTTGAAGATGTAGTTGAACCAAGTGTGAGAGATGATGTGCGGATTGATATTCATGAGGTTGAGGAGGAGACACAAGAGGCGTGAAACCACCTAGGGAACACGTGATTTATATGCCCGAGCTGGTGGTGCCCAAAGCCAAAGCACCCTTGCCTCGGCCTCCTCTGCCATATCCTCAATGGTTGGCCAAGCAAAAGGGTGACAACCAATTTAAGAAATTCATTGAGATGATGAAGAGTTTGACTATCAATGTGCCTTTGGTGGAGGCACTCGAGCAAATGCCGGGGTAAGCAAAGTTCATGAAAGATTTGGTTACAAAAAAAAAGAGATCAATGGAGTGTGAGACAATCAAGATAACCAATCAAGTGAGCGCAATTGTACATTCTATGGCTCCGAAACTTGAGGACCCCGGTGCATTCATTATCCCATATACCATTGGTAGTGCCGACTTTGCAAAAGCTCTTTGTGACTTGGGGGAAAGTATCAATTTAATTCCATATACGGTCTTCAAGACCTTGGTAATCGGACAACCTCGTCCAACTTCTATGAGTCTTCAAATGGTGTACCGGTCAATGAAGCGGCCTTTAGGGATTATTAATGATGTCCTTGTTTGTGTTGATAAGTTGATATTGCCGGCTGATTTTGTTATCTTGGATTGTGAGGTGGATTTTGAGGTGACAATTATCCTTGGAGACCTTTTCTACCTACGGGGAATGCTTTAATAGATGTCGAGGCGGGAGAGTTGACCTTCTATGTTGGTGATGAAAAAGCAGTGTTCCATGTGTGCAAATCTATGAGCAACCGAATAGCACCGAGGTGTGCTCGTTTGTTGACATTGTCATGATGGTGATAGTGGATAAAACAAGCACAATGGTGAATGTTGAGGACCCACTTAAGGTCGTGCTCTTGAACATGGATGTTCATGATGATGCCGGAAGAAATGAATGTGTAAACACTTTGCAAGATATGGGTTCGTATTCTTATGAACCTAGGAAGTTATCCTTGGATCTCGAGAATCGCAAAACTCCCCCAACCAAGCCATCTATTGAGGAGCCGCCGGTGTTGGATTTGAAACCACTTCCTCCTCACCTCAGGTATGAATACTTGGGCCCTAATTTCACTTTTCCTGTTATTCTTTTGTCTTGCTTGACTAACGTGCAGGTTGACCCCACTTTGGCGGTTCTACAAAAGTGCAAGAGGGAGATAGGATGGACATTGGCGGATATTCGGGGTATAAGCCCCGCCTTTTGCATGCATAAGATCATATTGGAGGAGGATGTGAGGTCCTCACTTGAACACCAAAGGAGACTCAATGAAGCTATGTATGAAGTGGTCAATCAAGTGGCTTGACGCCGGTGTGGTGTATCCTATTTCTGATAGCTCATGGACTTCTTTGGTGCAATGCGTACTGAAGAACGGCGGGATGACTGTGGTAACCAATGCTCACAATGAGTTGATTCCTACTCGGACAGTGATGGGATGGATTTTGTATGGACTATAGAAAGCTAAACAAGGTGACTCGAAATGATCATTTCCCATTGCCGTTCCTCGACCAAATGCTTGATCGTCTTGCGGGTCAGCCGTTCTATTGGTATGTCTTCCTACTGGTTAGTGTTTGGGAAAGCGTGTCATCTTCCGGTGGAATTGGAGCATAAGGCTATGTGGGCCTTAAGAAAATTGAAATTAGAATGGGATATCACTGCGAATCTCCGGGTTGACTAACTCAATAAGCTAGACGAGTTTAGATTTCACGCCTACTCCAGCTTGTCCTTGTACAAGAACAAGATGAAGTAACTTTATGATAAGTATGCCCGAGGGAAGGAATTCAAAGTTGGTGACATGGTTCTTCTTTTCAACTCCCAGTTAAGGTTATTTCCGGGCAAGCTAAAATATAAGTGGAGCGGTCCATTTAAAATTGTTGGTGTAACCCCATTTGGTGCCATTGATCTCAAGAATAAGAATGGTGAAGTTTTCTGGGTCAATGGGCATCGTGTCAAGCACTACTTGGGAAAGTTTGATGACAGCCACGTGGTTGCACTCATTCGTTTGAAGTGATATTGATGGTAACATACGTCGTGTCGCGTTAAATCAGGCGCTTCTTGGGAAACAACCCATGTCTTTTTATTTTTCTTTGATTTTCCTTGTTGAATAGGAATTTTGAGCTCATGGTTTGTGAGATTTTGAAGGGATAATATTGAACCAATGCAGAACAAAAGTAAAAAATGCCAGGTCTCTGAAGTTTGCCCACGCTGCCGTGCACCAAAACATTGTGGTCCGCATAGGCTGGTGCAATTGGGAGCTAAGTCTCTGAAGCTCACAGCGCGGCCGCGTCACATGTTTGTGCGGTCCGCACTGGGAAGACCCAATTGTGAAGGCTATCTGAAGTTATCCACATGGCCACGTGATGTACTTTCAAGGTTTTGCACCTCTCAAGTACAAAGAAGAGAGAAAAACAAAAGCACTCCGCTAAAGTTTTTCACAAAACTTGTGAAAGCGTTCTTCAAACTCACGTTAGAAGAATGTAAGATGGAAAGAAACTTCACTCACACGTTCCCCAATCCCACAAGATTGCAAGAAACGTTGAATAAAGGAAGAACAATGAAATAAAAGATCAATGACGTTTTTGAAGCAACAACTTAGAAAAACTAATCACCAATGTTTATTTTAAGCATATTAAGACCTTTAAATAGGCCTTACAATGAGTAAAATTGGTAAGGTTAAGGAAAACTAATCCTAATTAGACTAGAATAAGAATAAGGCTAAGAAACCCTATCCAAACTAAAATAAGAAAAAGAATTCTATTAGGAATGTGATACCAACTAACAATCCTAGTTTGACTAGAACTAAAATATAACCCTACTAAAACAAAATTAAATTCTTAGGAAACGAGAAATAAGAAATCCCAATCATCAAGGAAAAGAAATCCTACTCTTGAATGGATTATTCACTTCTTGAATTTCTTGGATTCTTAGCATTCTTGATCTTGCATCATTCTCCCCTGGTTGAAAAAGACTCGTCCTCGAGTCTAACAGCTTTCATATATGGCGCAAGATTTGCTATAGTAAGAACGGAGATCCAAGGGGGAAAAAGTGGACCCAATTCCCACTAGGTTTTAAGTTACATTTTGCTACTGTATCATAGAGCTTCTTCACGTTATAAGAAAATTTGGCATGTGGTCGAACTAAATCCCACTTTCTATGTTTTAACTTCCTACCAAGTCTTCTCCATGTAATTCTTTTATATGGACTCTCAAACTTCAACTTATGATATGAAGTAATTGGTATAGACTTAACTAACTCCATATCTAGATTTGAGTTAAGCATGGAGATCAACGCTTTTCTTGAGAATGCATCAATTGCGTCGCTCATACACCAACGGACACTTCTATGATAGCCATATATACCTATGACGTTAAGACATCTTGTCTCTCCAATATCTGGATTCAAACTCTCCATTACCCACTCATTTATAGGTAATTTTTCCTCTTTTTCTAGTATATTTCAATAGACTTTAGAATTAACGTAATATGTTTCCTTCTTAGGATTGATTGAGTCAACAATCAATTCAATATTGTGTTGAGCATCTCTGAACGGCGAAAAGCCAACAACACATAGCGTTGGATAATCCAATGGATTGTCATAAAACTTTGGTGGTAATTCCTCAAGTTTTGGAACCAATGCATTTTCCTCGTCTCTTTGATATTGGTCTTCATAAGTTTTGTCCTCTTCACGCCCCTGATTATCTGAATATTTATCATAATTGGCATCGTGCCTTGGTCAGCTTCAACCTCTTCAGTTATTTGTGAATGAATTGATGGATATAGAAATGGTGGATTTGGAGGTTGTAGGCGTTGTGGCAGAGTTGGTAGTTGATATTGAATCACCAAACCTTCAACTATTTAGTTAGATTCTCCATTGATTCCTTCAAGTCAATTAGCTGCACTTTAATTTCTTCGTTGTCTCGTTTAAGGATTCTAATACTTAATTTATGAACTTCTAATTGAAGAGGATCCAGAATCGGACCTGGAACTTGAGCTCTAATACCAAATTGATGTACTTTCGAGGTTTTTCACCTCTCAAGTATAAAGAAGAGCGAAAAACAAAAGCACCCGCTAAATTTTTTTTCCAAAACTAGCGAAAGCGTTCCTCAAACTCACGTTAGAAGAATGTAAGATGAAAAGAAACTTCACCTACACGTTCCCCAATCCCGCAAGATTGCAAGAAACGTTGAATAAAGGAAGAACAATGAAATAAAATATCAATCACGTTTTTGAAGCAACAGCTTAGAAAAACTAATCACCAATGTTTATTTTCAGCATATTAAGCCCGTTAAATAGGCCTTACAATGAGTAAAATTGGTAAGGTTAAGGAAAACTAATCCTAAGTAGACAAGAATAAGAATAAGGCAAAGAAAACCTATCCTAACTAAAATAGGAAGAAGAATTCTAGTAGGAATGTGATACCAACTAACAATCCTAGTTTGACTAGAACTATAAATATAACCCTACTAAAACAAAATTAAATTCTTAGGAAACAAGAAATAAGAAATCCCAATCATCAAGGAAAAGAAATCCTACTCTTGAATGGATTCTTCACTTCTTGAATTTCTTGGATTCTTAGCATTCTTGATCTTGCATCACTCCGTGACAAATCAGTACGGTCCGCGTGGGCTGTTCATTTCAATGTGAAGGAAAGAAATCCAGCACGGTCCGCGTCCATTTCTGCGCGGCCGCACTGGGAGCTGGGTGAAGTGTCCCACAGTTTTTCTATAAATAGAGACCTTAGGCTTCATTTTACCCTTTTCACAATTTGACTCCCTGAACATTAATTTTCACTATTCATCGAGACCATTGCTTCAAGTATTTGAATTTTCACAATCAGTGGAAACATTCCTTGCTAATTTCATACATAGCTTTAATTTTTTGATTATTTTTCTTGCTTCCCAGTAGTATAACTTCTGTTTCTTCTCATTCTTCTTAGATTTAATTATTAGGTTAAATTTTGTGTGTTAGTTTTAAACAATGGGCATGATTTTTAGTTTTGAACAATGGGCATGATTTCAAATTTGGTTGATTGATTAAGAAAAATTATGACCCAAAAATTGGACTCAAATGAAAAAAAAACTAACTTAGTTAAAATCCTAAGCCCTACGTGCCCTTTCTGCGCGGTCCGCGTCGCTTTTCATTTGTGTGCTAAGTGTTATCTGCGCGGTCCGCGTCACATTTTTTGCACGGTCAAAATCAGTGCGGACCGCATTTGGAGATTCCGATAAGGGTGTGTTTCAACTAATTGTCAAGCGCGGTCCGTGCTCCAGTTTACGCAGTCCGTGCTACCCTAGCACGACCGCGTGACTCTTTTGTGCGGTCTGCATCCCTTGTTCTGCTGCACTGTTCTAAAACATGAACTCAAATGTGTCATCTAATTCACTGTATACGCATAAACTGACAATGTTAGAGCTGTATTCTTTGCAGATCATGGTTAACAAACGTGGAGGAAAAGAACAACAACAACCCGGGAGAGGTGATTCCTCCCGAGGGGGCAGAGGAAAGCAGATTGTTAAACTCACTCTCCAGGTTTGGGAGAACATCAAAAAGATCGGTAAGCTGATACAGGAAGCTTATAGAGATGCATCCCACTCTTCAGGGAGTGAGTATGCACCATCCCGGTGCGTCACCTCAGAATCAGCTCCCACCCACATGTCTACCTCATTCCAATTACATGACTCCCCTTCACCTGTACCTACACCCACCTCCAAAGACCGGTCAACGTAGTTTCAGATTCATCTGATGAGTCTGTAGCAAGAAGTGAACGGAAATACTCCACCTCCCCCATTGCTTTATTATCTGGGGAGAGTGGAGGATATGGTGAGGGGGTGAGCCTCAAGTCGGGGGAGTCGATTGAACTAGAAAACCTGAAGCTTGGAAAGACAGATTTGTGAGTTAGGTTGCATTTCATAAATTTAGAGAGAGGTGGCCCGTTAGGAAGTTGATTCCGGAAAGGCAATTCATTGATGTTGATCTTCTTCCTCTCAACCCAAAGGTGCAAGAACATATGGTAAAAGAGTTTTATTGCAATGTTTCTCTTATGGTTAAGGACTCAAAGGC
Source organism: Nicotiana benthamiana (assembly GCA_034376525.1). Taxonomy (NCBI): domain Eukaryota; kingdom Viridiplantae; phylum Streptophyta; class Magnoliopsida; order Solanales; family Solanaceae; genus Nicotiana; species Nicotiana benthamiana. The sequence continues at coordinate 48,321,798 of CM067336.1, forward strand.
GACGGAAGTGCGGGATAAAATGGTGATGTTTGATGGGAAGTCATTAAATGAATATTTGGGGTTCAAAGAAAAGGATGAATCTGAATACTTAGCAAAGCTTGCAATGAGTGAAGAGGTACTTCCTTGGTTGGCCAAGTACTTGGCAGCCCCGGGCATTGTTCCAAAATGGTTGAAGGCAGGGGAGAGGATTCTGAGAAACACTTTTAGTTTTGAAGCCAAGGGTTAGTTTACATTCGTTTGTAGTATACTTGATCCCTCCACACATGATCACTCAGTTCCTTTGACTCGGGCTATTCTTCTGGCATCTATTATGGTCGGGCTTCCTCTCAATATGGGCAACATCATCTCGAGGGTGATCATTGCGGTCAAACAGGAGACCAACACAAACTACCCCTTCCTGAACACTCTGTCCATGTACTTTAGGGATTTGGATGTGAAGAAAAAGCGATTTGATGTCAAGCAAAACCGGTGGCCCCCTATTCATGGTATACCCAGTTGGGTTCCGATAACCCAAAGTCCAAAAAGTATCAGCCACCCACCTTTACCACACCTGGCTAGTCTGAGGAGCCAGCTGTGACCGAGCTTTCTATCCAGCCATCCACCATCCCTGCTACTACTGCCGGTGAGACTTTGCCCCCGGGTCCGTCTTCTGTAGCTAGCGCTTCTACTTCAGCTGACCCGACTATCCCTTCATCGAAGACTCACCGGTTCACTAACCACCAGCTCAGTCAGTCTCTAGCCAGTTTGAACAACTGGATATCAGTTGCAACATCCAAGTTGTCCACATTGGCCACTATAGTTGAGGCACAGTAAGCTCCAACCATTGTTGAGATTCCTCCGTCTATTGAGGAAACACTGAAGAAGATCATGTCCGACTAGGAGAAGATGATTGAGACTCAGACCGCCTTGACTAAGGCAGTTGGGGCGCACATCACATCTTTGAAAAAGTTGGCTCGAGAGCACAAAGAGATGAAGAAGCAAAAAAGCTTCACAGGAGTCGGTAAGGAAGCTGCGAGTAGCGGATAAGCTTTTGGCAGATAATATGCCATTAGAATTGTTACTGGGAGATCCAGATTTAGATCGAGCATCAGCTCAGCCATAGCAGGAGGAGGAGCCTAGGCACCCAAGGAAGAAGAGGAAGCATCCTAGAACTGAGGGTGTTGTGATAGAGGTGGCATAGGTTCAGGAGGGTACCTCCAGTGCTCCACCAGATGTTCAGCCGGTCCATGACCCGGCCTCTGTCCCAGCAGTAGAGCAACAGTAGGCAGGAGACCAGTCTGAGGTCCATGCTACTACAAAGGATTAGGGGACCATTGATCAGTCCATGTCGACGGATCAGGCTTGAGGAGCCATTTTATATCCTTTCTCTTTGTTTTTTGTGCTTATTTTGGTAGTTGGAAGTGGGGACAATGCCAGCTTTTATTCGTGGGGGTGCGCCCTACAATTTTGATTCTGATACATTTGGATGACTGTACATATTTATTTGAATTCTAGTTTTTGGATTTGATAGTTGGCCTGTATATAACTTCTGATTTTGGCTACTTTTCTACTTTTATGTATATATTCATCCCCATTGTATATAATACTCCCCATTGTGCATCTTCATTTAGGTTTTCTATTTTCGTTAAAAAAAATTCATTTTTAGCTTGGCAGTTAGGCTCGTACCCGTTTGTTTTGGTTTTGGCATTTTCAATAAGCCCTTCATTTTCTTAATGCCACAGTTCTTTCCAAGAGTAAAGTGTTGTGCGAACCGGGTGGCTCTTCCCAATGATAAATGACGTGACAACCTTTTTAAGGATTTGAGTCCATTTTTGATTTTTTTTTTTTTTGATTTTCAAGTTTTGGAGTTAAGGGCACCTCAGGCAAAGCTTCACTTGGGCCTAGTATATTTGCCTTTGATCCCATGGTCAAATACATGATGTTGTGTTTAGGATGGTGAAAGTCGTGGCCTAAAGACTCTTGTGTTGACCAAACAATCATCATGTGATCATATTTTTGGCCATTGTGCGCTTGAATCGTAGCCAAGGTCGTTGTGGTCCCCTGACTCGATGTCTTTAGCAATCCTTGATTGTGTGTGGTGAGAATTCGAATTGTGAGCCCAAGTACCTAACCGATGGTCTAGAACTTGCCCTGAATGTTTGTTGAGGTGAAATCACAGGTGAAACTTGACTTGAGAAGTGATTAAAGGCTCTCCTTGATCCAAAATGCCAAGTTTGAACAAGTACATGACTTGCCAATGAAATGATCCCTGGTTCACCCCTTTTGAGCGCTAAACCTTCTTCTTTCATGAACCAAAGCTATAAGCTTATACCCGTACTCAATGAGATCCTCTCTTGGCACCCAAATCTTCCCTAGAGTAATGGCAAATGTCTATGTTTTGGGGGAGAGACAAGAAAGGAAATAATGTGGTAAAAAGGTACAAAAGCAAAAGAAAAGGAAGGCAATGAAAAAGAGAAAAAGACAAAAAGAAAGACAAAAGTGAATAAGAACCAAAAAGGAAATTCAAAGACAACAAAAAGTGAAAAAGTTGTGGAAAAAGTAGACAAAAGGAGAAAAGGTTTTGAACTGCACAAGAAAGAGTGACAATGTGTCTCTCTAACCCCTTGAAAGAAGTGAAATACTCAAATGAGTAAAAAAAGTATGCCAAAATGAATCAAAAGAAGTGCTTAATGGAAGATTGAACCCAATTGAGCAAAAACATGTCCTACCTTTACCCAAAAGACATCACAATGACTCATCAAAAGTCCGATATGATCTTGAGTTGAAGAAAACCTACATTAACGGATATTTACATAAGGAGCAAGCATATGGTAGGTAGAGCTGGACTTGTGACCTTTTCTTTGAGAGAGATGAGTGAAAATCCATCAACCTCGGTTTGTGTGTTAATACTCTAAAAGATGAGGTTCACTTAGGGAGATTTGAGGATGTGTGAGTTTGGGTTCCACAATGACCAAAGTAATTGAAAAAAATTCTTTGATTAAATGTGTCAACATTTGATGCTCTTGTGTCACACTTGATCCACAAGTTCTCAAAGTTTAAATGTGTTAATGATGCATTCGCATTGAGGGAAATTGTTGGTCCCAATTGATGCTTGTTGAGGTTACTTTAGGATAAGATGGAATTACTTAGGTGTTTTCCTTTGAGGGGTTATTTTATTTTATTTGCTTGAGGACAAGCAAAGGTTTAAGTTTAAGGGAGTTGATAAGTATGATCTTAGTACGTTTTATGCCCATACTTGCCTATCATTTGTGTGTGAATTGATATAAAATAGTCCAAAAATGCTTACAGGTTGCGTTTGATTGCAGGTTTGAGTGATAAGATGACAAATGTCAAAGATCGGCTCAAAACGGAGTGAAACCTGCCAAGTATCAAAGACCAAGTGAAAAGGGAAACAAGAAGACCTAGCGCGGACGACACTGCTTTACCACGCGGCCGCGCTAGAAGGTTCAGAGAGTAAATATTTCAAGGGTAAAACGCGCAGTCTGCGCTCATCCTTACGCGGCCCGCGCTTGTGGAGATTCAGCGACCAAAAGTGCAAGGCAGATCCCATGCGGTTGCGCTACAAATCAGTAGGGTCCGCGTGGATGAGATTCAGAGAGATAATATTTTGACCAAGTATTTCCACGTGGCCGCGTCCCAGTTATTCGCAGTCCGCGCCCATCAGCCAGCGGTCGCGTCCCAGTTATGTGCGATCTGCCCCCTTCAACCGGCGCGGCCGCGCTACCTTCTTGCGCAGTCCGCGGTCCCAATTTCACAAGGAAAATTTGGAAGACAAGAGCCTACGCGGCTATGCTACCTTTTTGTGCGGTCCTCGCCGACCCCGTAGGGGCATTTTTGTTCAGTTTTTCCAGCTAACTATAAATAAAAAATTTTGCCATTTTAGGTGAAAGTTTTAGATATCTGATAGTTGTTGCACGCCTTTCTTGGGCAATTTTTAGCTTGGTTTCATCTTAGATTTATTGTAGTTTAACATTATCAATTAATTAATATGGTTGTTTCATCTTCTATTTCTTCAGTTTCTTCTTTCATTATGTCTAGCTAAACCCATTAGCTAGGTTTGTGGCTCAACCCTAGTGTGGGTAATTGATGGGTGTTGCTTCGTAATGATAGATTGATATTGAGTGTTTGTTATTTGGGTTAATTTTATGCTTTAATTAAGGATTGATGGTTGCAAATATTGATTCTAGCTTAGTGGGTCTTGACTCTTCTTGAGAAAGAGAGTCTATGACCCCAAAATTAACCCAACAAGGAATTGGGATGGACCCATGAGAAATGGTAGTCCCAATTAATGGGTTAAACCTCGAGAGAGTAATCACCATACCTGAACCCTAGTTGATTGGTCTAATTGGTCTACCGTATTGGTCTCGAGAGAGTTAATTGGGCAAAATTGCTCTCTCTACCGAGAGGTTTGAGAGTAGGTACAAATGTGCAACGGTTATAACATTGATCCCAAATATGCCAATCTCTTATTAGTAGTCTCTACCCGTTAGTTAACCACCTATGCGATGCCACGACCATAGTGCCTTTCTCTATATTAATCACAACTTAGAACATATCCCTTTAGCATAATTAGCTTAAACTTGTAGTTGATAATAGTAGTCATTAAACAAAAACCCAAAAATGTTAGAAGTACAATTAGAAGCAAACATGCATTTCTAGTCTAAACAAATACGCAACTCCATTCGAAGCTCCCTGTGAAAATTGACCCTAATATCAATATTCGGATAAAAAATTTAGCGCTCACTCTTTCTACCGTTGCACCGTTGCGTAAGGTTGAGTTTGTTGCGATCATACAACACCAACCAAACGGCCTTGACCTCAATCTATACTAACATATTTATAGTCGATGTCACTTAATGGGTCAAACTCAATTCTTATCCTAGATTCAATAACTGACATGCTAACTAGTTGACAAATCCCTTAATTATTCACATATTTAACTTACTCGGTTATAATATTTCTAACCCCAATATGATAAAGTATCTGGTTAATCAATATACTCGTGCACCAATACTTGAGCTGTGAAGTTCAATGTTTATCATATAATAAAATACAATTAATCCAACACGTGTGAAAAACTCTGAAACTAATTTCATGTGCAAAGTTCTGAAATTTATTCCAAAAATGCAATCTTGAGAAGTTTTGTCCATCACTAAGGATAAGGATTTTCATTACTAAATTACAGTTGTATTTCTAAGGCCTCACAAGTACATCACTATCAACCATTATCACTTGTCACAAAAATAATAATCATAAGGTGAAAGAAATATTTCTATACCTCGTAATTTATTGTGATAAAAGTAGCCGAAACTAGGTCCTCATCGTTATCGTTTCTTCTTTTGGTTCGCTGATAATTGAGTTATCAATTCCTTTGGCCAAGAATTCCACTAACCAATGATAACAAATAAAAAAATTCACATAGCAGCCATGATTTCCAGTTCACTGGCACTGTGTTTCTGTAAGTTTTTCTACAAATTCCCTAAAAGACCAATTACACTCTTACCCAGCGAAAGAAGTCATGGGCCTAATCCATTATGCACTCAATTACAAAATCACTTTATTCACCAACCAATATGTACTTTTAAAAAATTAAGCCTGCCATTCAAATATTTATTCCAAATCATATTCTTCCTATACCTCAACACATAAATATTAGTCCTATATATAAAATAAGAAATTATAATTAAAGTATTTATTTAAAATATTGGGTTGTTACATTCTTCCCCACTCAACTTCTCATTCGTCTTCGAACGAATTAGAAAGCATATTAGAAGTGTAAAATGACTGGGTTATTTACTCAACAGGTCTACGTCGGTCTATCTTTTAGCTTCATCTGTTGGATGTGTGCCATAATTCTTTTACTGAAACAACCGTTTATTTTGCACCCCTACTGTTGCACTTCTCTACCAATAATAGCTATGGAACCTCCTTCATAACTCAATTTTTTTTTCATCTAGTTCCTTTTTACTGGGACTGAATTATTAGAATATATTGTGTGTATCTTTTTATTATTGGTAGAATTTTCTTTCATTATTGTACAGTCCTATAGTTGGTAGGATTTGGTTTCTTCCATTATTGTACAGTCCTATAGTTGGTAGGATTTGATACCTCTTGTACTCTATATATACATTTGTGAGCAATACAAGAAAATCAATTCTCCCAAAACTCTTTACATGGTATCAGAGCAATTTATGGTCTCAAACAGGCACCTCGGGCATGGTACAGTGAGCTCCGCCAATGCCTTTTGGCCATGGGTTTCGTCAACGCTACCTCTGACACTTCGCTCTTTGTCTTTCAACATTCTGGTATTACATGCTATTTTTTGGTATATGTTGATGATCTCATATTGACTGGTAATGACTCTGCCTTCTTGAACCGTGTGATTGACTCTCTTGGGACTAAATTTTCTCTTAAAGACATGGGTGATCTAAGCTACTTTCTTGGTGTTGAGGTTATGCGCAGCTCCAATGGGTGTTTTCTTTCTCAGCGTAAGTATGTTATTGATCTTTTGACTCGTCATAATATGCTGGAATCCAACCCTGTTCAGACGCCAACAGAGGCATCCACCCGCCTTCATTTGGCCGACGGCTCGGCTCCTGCCGACGCATCCGCCTATCGACAGGCCCTTGGGGGCCTCCAGTATCTCTCCTTCACTCGCCCTGATATCTCCTTTGCTGTGAATAAACTCTCACAGTTCATGCACACTCCTACTGTCACTCATTGGGGTGCAGTTAAGCGCCTCTTCCGGTATCTGAATGGGACGCGTGACTTCGGAGTCTGGCTGCGTCCTTCATCTGCTATACCTCAGCATTGTTTCTGTGATGCTGATTGGGGTGGAAACTGTGATGACCTCACCTCAGCTAGTGCCTATGTTGTCTTTCTTGGGCTTAATCCTATTTCCTAGAGCTTCAAAAAGCAGCGTTCCGTTGCACGATCTTCTACTGAGGCTGAATATTGTGCCATTGCTTCTCCTGCCGCTGAAGTCTGTTGGCTTCATTCACTGCTGCGCGAGCTTGATGTCCCTCTTCCGGCTGCTCCTGTCATTTACAGCGACAACATTGGCGCCACTTACCTCTGTGTCAACCCTGTGTTTCATTCGCGCATGAAAAAAAATCTCCATTAATTATCACTTTGTTCGTCAATTGGTTCAGGAAGGGTCTCTTCGTGTTGCTCACGTATCCTCTGGTGATCAGCTTGTTGATGCTCTCACCAAGCACTTATCTCGTCCTCGGCTTCTTCTGCTAATGTCCAAGATTGGCGTGTCCTCCGGCCCTCCATCTTGAGGGGGCATATTAGAATATATTGTGTGTATCTTTTTATTATTGGTAGAATATTATTTCATTATTGTACAGTCCTATAGTTGGTAGGATTTGGTTTCTTCCATTATTGTACAGTCCTATAGTTGGTAGGATTTGATACCTCTTGTACTCTATATATACTTTTGTGAGCAATACAAGAAAATCAGTTCTCCCAAAACTCTCTACATGAATAATATGTCTCTCGTCATGATTTGTCTAATCATTGACAGATGAAAAATAATTGTCGAAAAAACTTTCATAACTCAATTACAATAAGTACTTTCTTTTCATGACGTCAAATATTTATTTAATGGAAATGGGTCAAATATATCCCTCTACTATGAGATATTGATTAATCATGTCCCCCGTTATATTATTGGTTTATATATACCCCTACCGTTATCAATGGCGGGGCCACCTTTACCCAAAGGGTGTCAACCAACACCCCTTCGCCGGAAAATAACACTGTGTAAATAGGTATTTTAGGTATTTTTCTTAAATAGGTAAGGCTATATATAACCCAATAGTATAACGGGGGACATAATTGAAGAATAAATCATAGTAGAGAAACACATTATCACAACAGAAAAATTGTCAAATAATATTTATATCAATAAAATAAAGGACGATATTGAGCTATTTTTTAGGTATCACAATAAAATAAAATAAAGTACTCATTTTATTAAAATGAAAGAATTTTTTTCTTATACCATGAAAAGAAAATATTTTGTATTGAAATAAAAGAAAATACTTTTTCTACAACGGGAAAAGAAAGCAGACATTTTGTGAAAAAAAATATTTTTCTACATCATAAAAAGAAAGTACTCTTTTTGTTGAAACAAAATAAAATATTTTTTCCACAACATAAAAAGAAAGTACTCATTTTATGAAAAAAAAAGATTTTCTCCAAATCTGTGGTGACCCGACCCGTCTCATGTGTTTCCGTCCCGTTTTCCCCAGTATTCGCTTTTTCATATTTCATTATATGTGTTTGGTGAATTTTAAATAATTCGGATAGAGTTTGGTAATAACTGAGACATAGTCTCCTTAAGAAATGTTTAGTTTGGAAAAGTCAACCGGATGTTGACTTAAGAGTTAGAGGGCTCGGAATGGATTTTCGATAATTCGGTTAGTTTCGCGGGATGATTTGAGGCTTAGGAGCGCAATCGGAAGTAATTTTAGAGGTTCGTTGTAGAATTAGGCTTGAATTGGCGAAGTTAGCATTTTGGCGATATCTGGTTGATCGGTGAGATTTTGGTCCGAGAGTTGCAATAGCTTCGTTAGGTAATTTTTGATGTGTGTGCAAAAATTTCAGTTGAATCGAGGGTGTTTAGGTCGGGTTATTGATCGAATGTGAACTTCGAAAGTTTAGGTTAAACTTAGGCTTGAATCCGTTGAGAATTGATGATTCTTGTATTGTTGGATATGTTTTCATGATTGGAACAGGTTTATTATGTTTTAGGATGAGTTTGCACTTTTGGTTGAGGACCCGGGAGCCTTGGGGTGTTTTTGGGTGGTCAATCAAACCAATCTTGGCTTTTGGTAGTTGCAGAAAGATAGTTGAACTATTGCAGAGCTTTTGCTCTATGCAATCGCATAGAGGGTTTTTGAGGGGTTGTTAGTTGTGCAGTGCGATCACATAGAGAGGGTTGCGGTCGCACAGTGCTGAATGGACCTGGGGTCCTGATGGTGCGAACGCATAGGGTGAGGATTTGGTGCTATGCGATCGCGTGGGTTCTTATGCGGTCGCATTGAGCAATTTTGGGAGGTCTGGAAATTGTGCTATGTGATCGCATAATGTTAATTTATGCATGTGCAAAATGTTTTAAGGACATCTCATATGCGACGTGGGTCTAATTTTCACTATTATTGAGCGACCTTGGGTGCTTTTGACATAGAATTTAGAGGGTTTTGACTGGGAATCGATTGGAGGTAAGTCTTATGGTCTAGAAACATCATTTAATTGTGATTTCAACACCTAAATTCATGGAATTTGAGTAAAAAGGGAAGAACTAAGGCTTGAATTTTTGAATGAGAAATTGGAATTTGAGGGAGCATTTGGACTCCAATGTTGATAAATTTTACATGTATAGACTCGTGGCGAGATAAGAAATATTTTGGTGTAAAAGTTTCTGACTTTCGAAAAGTGGGCCCGGGCTCGGGCTTTGCAAATTTCGTAGTTTTCGATATTTTTTCGAATCTTTTCGATTGGGTTATATTCCCTTAGCCTATTGTAATGTATTCGTTGTGGTTTTGGCCAGATTCGACGCGCGAGGAGATCGATTCGAGAGGAAAGGGCATTGCGAGCTAGACATTGGCCGGCTAAAGGTGAGTAATGAATGTAAATGCTGCTCTGAGGGTTTGAAACCCCGGACTTTCATATCGTAGCGCTATATTGAGGCGTGACACGCATTCCACGATAAGTGCGGGGTCGTTTACTGTTGGGGATTGAGATTTATTCCATCTCGAGTGTTAATTCCTACTATATTGGCAATTGAGACGCATACTTTATTATTGCAAATTGAGCTTATTGCCGGGGTTGGGGCCTTGTGCCGACTTGTAGAATCCTAAGAGATCCTTATCTGTTTTCCTCACTTGTGTATATAACATGTTTCTCAGTCATATTTTCAAATGTTAATAACAATATGATAATTGTGTTTTATACATGAATATTAAATGGAAATAGGATAGGAGGGCTAAGGTCCCTATAGTATATCACACCCGATTGGCTGTGGACATATTTGACTGAGATGAGTCGGGGACCCGGTAGTGAAGATGTTTCTGTTGATATGGATCGGGCTGCACGTCGCATCGATATATATATATATATATATATATATATTGATATTGAGGCTGGGAGCCTGTTTGATGCAAATACCTGGTTGATATTGCGCTTGAGCTGTAGGAGCCTATCTGGAGTCTGTATACACCCCCAGTGAGCATCGTTGACGTTAAATAAGTAGAGCGGGCTGCACGCCGCAGCGGGTACTAGAGTGTACCGTTATATGTGTTGCATTCTTTCATGAATTATTTCGTGACTGTAATACTTGTTGGTTACCGTTTTACTGTTTTGGATTTAAACTGCTAGATATAGAGTACTTTGTGCATTTTCTGTGTTTTCTTACTTTCATACTGTAGGTATGTTTATTACTCACTGGTAGGAGTGTTCAAAACCGATCCGAAACCGAAAGCCGAACCGAACCTAAACTTAATGGTTTACTGGTAACAACTTAACAGCTTAACGGACGGGGAACGGATTGAAAATTTTTTATTAATGTCTTATCGGTTTGGGGACGGATTATTCAATTTTCTTAACGGATAATTCGTTAACCCGTTAAGAATATATATATATATATATATATATATATATATATATATATATATATATATATATATATAAGACAAAAATCCTTGACTTTCTAGCACTCTGTCTGTCTCTTAAGGAGCAATTTGATCTTGTTGAGCAGCAGCTTTTTCATTCTACAAGTTGCAGTAATTTTAGTAGAGCAGAGAGACATGTAATCTTATGTGTTGTTTGCTACTTCTTGTGTAAACTGTAAAATAAACTTCTCTTGTGCCCTGAGGCAATTCTAAATGCCCCTTATACTTCACTGAAATATGTGGGATAATCATACAGTTTTACAACTAAATATTGAATGGCAGATTGATGCTGCCAGCAATTCAGGTTGGTGCAGCCATGTTGCCTCCCTTATAAACGTCATCACTATCTTACTTGCCATTCTTTTATGCAGTGGCTATGTAGTTGCTTCACGATCTTCAACTTCTGATTCATTTGTGGATGACTAGATTCCAAAATTTAGGAACCATTGGTTTGTGAATGTCTTTTCCACTGTTCAAATAATCTCATTATATTTCTAATATCCTTTTTATCAGCTATAGTTAACTCGTGGTAAACATAAAATAGAGTTCGGTCTGTTAAATTGACCGATGGGAGAAGTGAAACTAGCAATACCCTGAAGTGTTCTGCTTTTTTTTAAATATGTATGCTACGCCGATAAATCGCTCGGTAACTGTCCGATAAGAGCTAAACCGATACCAATTCATCCGATATCTTATTGGGTGGCTAGCGGATTAATATATTTGAAAGCCGATAACCGATAAGTCAAACCGTTAAGAGTAAATAACCGCTCAATCCGCCCGATAAGCAGCCCTACTCACTGTGTCGGAGTACTTACTTTACTCCCTGCACCTTGCGTGCAGATCCAGGGCAGTCTCAGGCTGAGTAGATTCAGCTGTTCAGCAGATTTAGCTTCCAGGAGTATCGAGGTAGCTGCAAGGCGTTCGCAACCATTGATTTTCTCCCCTCTATCCCTATCCTTTATTTTCGCATTATCAGTTTTAGATAGACTTTGTAGTAGGATGTTACTCTGTATTTTAGAGGCTCATCTTTGTGACACCGGGTCCTAGTTGGGCTGTATTGTTATTTTGTTGGATTTTTCACATTGTTATCAGTATTTTAGACCTTTGACTTAAATGGAATTTATCTTCATCTGTCTAATAAATGGGTTTATTGTTATAAATGGTCGGGCTTGCCTAGTAGTGTGTTGGGTGCCATCACGATCGGGTTGGAGGTCGTGACAAAATCATAATTTTTTCTTGTTGAAATGCAAAAGAACACTTTAAGATTAAAAGAAAATACTTTTTCTACAATAGAAAAAGAAAATACTCATTTTGTATTGAAAAAAGATACTTTTTCTATATCATAAAAAGAAAGCACTCTTTTTGTTGAAACAAAAGAAAATATTTTAGTACTCATTTTATGAAAAAGAAAATACTTTCTTTCAAATCATAAAATGAAAAAGAAAATACTTTATATACAATATTAAAAGAAAATACTTTTTTTTACAACAGGAGAAAAAAATACTCTTTTTGTTGAAAGAAAAAAAATACTTTTGTATATCATGAAAAGAAAGTAGAAAAAGAAAATATATTTCCTACACCATTAAAAAAGTGTTTAGTTTATTAAAATGAAAGAAAATACTTTTTTTATATCATAAAAATAAAATATTTATTTTATTGCAATGAAAAAAAAATACTTTAGCTACAGCATTAACATAAAGCAAGGGTGTACATGACCGGATTGGTTCGGTTTTTATCAAAACCAAACCAAACCAACTATATTGATTTGGATTGGTTCGATTTTGTCAGATTTTTTGGGTTTTCGGATTTTTTTATTACATGAATATTATTACAATCTTATTTTATTAAAATTATAGATAAAGCTTTGATAAGTGAATATATGTTTAGTAAATATATCAAAAAAATTGACAAACACATGATCTATTAAAATATTCTAATGGGAGAATTTTTTTGGTAGCACATGATAGTTATTTTCTTAGCCGTCTAACAATAATTTTTCGTAAATTTACGCTTTCAAGGTTAATACATGAGAGGATCCCAAATATTTCAACATATTCTAAATAAAATTTACTATAAAGTCTTAAAAATATGAATAAAATTTATATATTTATATGTCGGTTTGGTTCGGCTTTTTTTACTCAATACCAAACCAAGTCAAACCAAACCGAGTCGGATTTTTTAATCGGTTTGATTTGATTTTCAGTTTGGTGCGATTTTTTGGTTCGGTTTGAACACCCCTAACATAAAGTACTATAAAAAATATTTTTATTTAGGATATGGGTGGGGTTCGGGGGGTGGGTGGGAGTTGAGGTGGGCGAAAAGTTCTTATTTTGCTACTTTTTTTTATTATTATGTTCTTTGTTAATAGTATAAGATGAAGAACAATCAAATAAAATACTAAATTCAAATTGAGAAAAGAAATCATTTAGAATGAATTGACATTTATTCTAAAACATAAGATAATTTTATATTTGCTTGTTTAAAAGTTGAGAATATTGTTGTAGGCATGTAAAAATTATTGGATTCAAATTCAATACATAATTTGGACTATATCTTAAATATACTAGTCTGAATAAATACTATGGGCTAATATAATTGAATTAATTATATAAGACCAATATAAATGGATTAAATAAATAAGTCTTAATCCAATGGGCTAGCCCATTAAATTGAGCTAAAGTGATGAGCCCACTTCATTAAGCCCAAGATGTCATCTTTCTAGAGGCCCAGTTTGATGTCATGTTTCAAATGACGTGCCGAGCCAAGTCAAGCGAAAGAGCCAATAGGACCATGCAACGTGTCAAAATGATACGGCATGCCCAGTCACACTAAAGGCCAATGAAATCGCACCATGTGTGCAAGTGACATGTTCTGGCCAATCAAATGCGACCATGTCACACTTCAATTTTATTGGTCGGAAAGAGTTTGTTCTTATCGCAACTCTTCCCTTCCACAACTATAAATAAGGGTCTTCATAACTGAGAAAAGACACCAGAAGTTATAACAAGAAGCAAGAAAAGGCTCGTTGATCAAACGGTGCAAATTCCTCCACAAGTTTCAAGCTTCAAGTTCAAATTTAAGAAATCAAGTTCAAGCTTAAGAACGAAGAAGAAATCAAGTTCAAGTCCAAGCAATCAAGCTCAAAGCTCAAGAACAAGATCATCGTTCGTGACAACAAACATAGATTCAAGATCAAGCTCAAAGGCCCTTGAATTTATTTACTATTGAAAAGAAGAATCATAGGATTCATAGAGATTGTAACACTAAAATATTCGAAATAAAATACTACGATTGTTGCGATATTTTCGGTCTTGATTTTATTTTCTTGACGCAAATTTATTGTCTTCAAATTCTGGCATGCCCAGTGCGACAATCTCTACCTCTCATCTCAACTTTTCAATCACCAAAGTCCAAGAACATTGAAATGGCTTCAAAGAAAATCAATTGTGTTTCAACTTCCACCAAGGCTGCTAACTCTAGGTTCTATGCTGATGTGAAAAACATCGTCGATGTTACCTTTGGAAGCTTCGGAGCGGATATAAGGAGCAAAGCAAGCTCTTTATGACAACAAGCATCTCAAGTGTCGTCCGCATCAACCCCTGTTTTTGGATCTTCATCCTCAAAAGGAGCAAGATCTACCACAAACGCATCTGAAAAGGAAGCGATGCTGCTGAAAAGATCAAGAAAACTCTTGCTATACTTGACCTCTCCGGATCCAAGCGCTCTGCTGTGAATGAAGATGATGATGCTTCAAATGATGGATCCTCCCCACTTACACCACATAGCGTGAGCCAATCAAGGATCAATCTGTGTGAAAGTCCATGCTACTCTCCGTCATCCACGACATCATGCCAGCCATGGTGACAAACACTTAATCTATGGAGGAGCAGTTGGCAAACTTGACAGAGGCAATTTCTGGCTTTACCAAATGCATGCAAAATCAAGAGGCTAGAATCGACAAGCTAACAGACAGGGTGGGAATTCTGATGGAAGAAGAATCCACCAATGCACTCAAAAATCTCCCAGAAGTTCTAGAGAGTGACTCTCCTCCAAGACAAGTAGCATCCACTAAGGCTATCCCTGTCTCGTCTGAAGGGATGATTCCGGTTGATCAATTGAAGGAGTTCATTGAAGGAACCATTAAGAACAAATATGAAGTTGCTTCCAAATCTTCCCTTACATATGCAAAGTCGTACATTACAAGGGTCGATATGTTGAAGATGCCTGCTAGCTATCAACCTCCAAAGTTTCAACAGTTTAATGGTAAAGGTAACCCAAAGAAGAAGTGTGGCACACTTTCTTGAGACATGCAACAATGATAGGACTTATGGAGACTACCTCGTCAAGCAGTTTTTTCGCTCATTAAAAGAAAATGCTTTTGATTGGTACACAGACCTCGAGGATGGATCTATCGATAGCTGGGATCAACAAGAGAAAGATTTCCCCAATCGCTTTTATAGCTCAAGACGCACTATGAGTATGATAGAGCTCACAAGTACTCGTCAAATAAAGGGGGAACAATTTATCGACTTTATCAATCGTTGGAGGAATGCAAGCTTCAGTTGCAAAGACAGGCTTAGTGAAGCTTCGGGCATAGAGATGCGCATCCAAGGCATGCATTGGTTGATTGCGATACATCTTGCAAGGTATCAAGCCTAGTACATTTGAAGAACTTGCACTCGTGCCCATGACATAGAATTGAGCATGGCCTCCGTTGGAAATGAAAAGCTACCCATCTATGAACCTCACAAAGCAAATGAAAAGTAGTCAGGAAGTGGGGCAAGTTCGTACCCAAATCTGAAAGCAAAGAAGCTATGAATGTCAATATGTCACCTATGAAGTTCACGACAAAGGTGAGCAAGAAGCAGAGTATGAAATACTTCTTTTCAAGACAAGCCAAGTGGAAAGTTGACTCTAAAATAGATGCAGGAGAAAGAGTACCCATTCCTGGATTCTGATGTGCCAACCATTTTCAAAGAACTCCTCGAGTTAAATCTCATTGAGCTTCCGGAGATGAAGCGACTAAATGAAGTTGGGAAAACAAGTGACCCAAACTACTGCAAATATCACCCACTTGTAAGCCACCCTCTGGAGAAGTGCTTTGTCTTCAAAGACAAAGTCATCGACTTGGCTCGCGAAAAGAAGATCCTGCTGGAAGATGAGGAAGCAAGTTCAAACCAAATCTCTATCACATTTGGCTCATTTAGCCCGGATGAATTATGCGGTATTAAAGAGAGTAAAGATGAAGAATTAGTGGAGCACAACAAAGTTGAAGATTACCAACCTGATGATGATGAAGGTTGGACATTGGTGACTCGTCGTAGGCGCCACAAAAGGAGCCCACGAAAAGAATTAGTAGAACAACCAACAAGGAAGATGATGGTAAAAAGACCAACAAAAAAGAATCCAGTTAGGTGTTTGAATAAAGCAAAAATGGAGATGCACCACCCTCAAATTCTACGAAATCTAGTAACCTTGGAGGAATTTTTACCAAGTTGGTTCCGCACGAAGATTTCCCATAAGGGCATTGATGCCTCTTGTTGCCACCCTGACAAAGGGGAAGAAAAGAGGGATGACCAAGCGTTGATACCATCTTTGGAAAAGCCTATCGAGTCCACTTCTCAAGAAGTTAATGCTTGTGAGGAAAATATTACGTTCACAAATAACGATCTTTTGCTAGGTGACACTCCTCATAATCGCCCATTGTATCTGGTTGGCTATATGTGCGATAAAAGGGTAAATCGGATTTTGGTTGATGGAGAATCCTTAGTGAACATTTAGCCAATCCAAACTGTGAAAGAACTTGATATTCCCATGAACGAACTCTCATAAAGTCATGTGATGATCCAAGGATTCAACCAAGGGGGCAAAGAGCCATAGGCGTGATCAGGCTGGGAATCACTATTGAAGATATGCAATCAAGTGCATGATTGCATGTGATCGACGCGAAGCCTTCATACAATGTTTTGCTTGGGAGGCATTGGATACATGAGAATAAAGTTGTTCCATCTACCTACCATCAATGTTTAAAATACTACGAGGGTGAAGTCGAGAAGATGATAGTTGCTGATGATGAGCCATTCACCGAGGCTGAGTCACACTTCACTGATACAAAGTTCTACTTGAAGACTGCATTGTGAAGAAGCTGAAAAGTGATGATGGTGTGAAAAGCAGGAATGACGAACCCATAACTAAAAGAGCTGAGGTGACTATTGGTAAAGCCAAAGCTGTTACAAAGGAGGTACCTTCCAACATGAAAAATATCATAAAGGGGGTATTGTGTCCTATGGAAAGAAAGTAAGTCCCGCACTCCAATATGTCTCTAAACGGAAGAAAGACGATGGTGAATCATATAATATACAAACCAGGATGCCAAAGAAGTTAACTCTCCGGTCAAACGAACTGAGGCAGTAAAGTCATCCTCAATATCGATTGCAGGGTTTGTAGCTCAAAATCATTTGTAGAATGTGGCACTCCCTACAAAGCGAACAGATGAAGGTTTTGACCCTAACACTAACAAGCTATTTTCAAAAGCTTGATACAATCCCAACTATCCATCAAAGTTAGAGAAGCTCCCATCAGAAGCTGCAACGAGGCAAACACGTGAAGGTTTGGGATACAGGAAACCATCCCCAGCGCGCATTTCAATAAGAAGGGTGAGCAGCAATTATATCATTGTAGAAGATGAATCAGCCGCTTCTAACAGTCTTTCTGTCTCTGATCAACTTGGAAAATCACCTACGAGGACCTCCGTGTTTGAAAGATTGGGTCCACTAAAGAAGGGTAATAAGTTCCGGAGAAATTTTCAAAGTATAAGAACACCCGCTTCACCCAAAATCCAGGATATCTTGAAGGATTTACAAAGTTTGGTTCATTCTAGAATGAAGCAACAAACGGAAGTCATGGTTTCGTGTGATGAAGTACTGAAGGTGAAGCCATACACTATGGTCTAGACTAAAGAACGTGATGAAGACAAAGAAAGTGTGGGTTCTTCATATCATGTTATTGCACAAGGTGAGCATGGTGTTTTATCTCTAATGGATGATACAGAATTGGAGGATGTTTCACCGTGTTATCACATATCCTTCGATAATGGGGACCCTCAAGAAGATGAACATGTGAAAGATGCTCCACCTGAACTTGAAGAAAGCGTGAAGATGACAGTTGATGCCTTAAAGAAGTTAACCTTGGCACCGATGAAGAACTAAGACTCACCTACCTAAGTGTTTTACTTAAATTTGATGAAGAAATCACTTATATTGAGTTACTCAAAGAGTTCAGGGATGTTTTCGGTTGGAGTCACAAAGAGGTGCATGGCTTGGACCCTAAAGTAGTAGTACATCACCTTGCAGTTAAAAATGGTGCTCACCCTGCTAAACAAGCTCAAAGGCGCTTTAGGCCGGACTTGGTTCCCCTGATTGAAGTTGAAGTTAACAAACTCATTGAAGCTGGATTTATTCGGGAAGTTAAATACCCAACATGGGTTTCAAGTATTGTCCTTGTAAGGAAGAAGAATGGCCAAATTGGAGTATGCGTTGACTTTAGGGACCTCAATAATGTGTTTCCCAAAGATGAATTCCTGCTTCCTATTCCAGAGCTGATGATCGATGCTACTACTGGTTATGAGGCAATGTCTTTCATGGACGGTTCCTGGGGCTATAACAAAATTCGCATGGCACCAAAAGATGAAGAGCTTAATGCGTTACGCACTCCCAAGGGTATTTATTGCTACAAGGTAATGCCTTTTGGCTTGAAGAATGCTGGTGCTACTTACCAAATTGCTATGCAAAATATATTCGATGATCTTCTCCACAAGAATGTCGAATGCTATGTTGACGACTTGATGGTGAAATCAAGAGAGAGGGGCGACCACATGAAAGACTTGAGGATGGTATTTGAATTTCTCCAGAGGTACCAACTTAGGATGAATCCATTGAAATGTGCCTTTGGAGTTACTTCTGGAAAGTTCATTGGTTTCATTGTCCAACATCGAGGGATCGAAATTGATCAAGCCAAAGTGGATGCCATTCTGAAAATGCCTGAGCCCCGAGATATCCATGAATTGAAAAGTCTGCAAGGAAATATAGCATACCTTAGGAGGTTCATCTCGAACACAGCTGGGAGGTGTCAACCATTCAGTCACCTTATGAAGAAAGGTGTCCCTTTCAGATGGGACCAAGCATGTAGTAATGCCTTTGAGAGCATTAAATCCTACTTGATGAAGCCTCCAGTTTTAGCAGCCCCTTACCTGGAAAGCCATTGATACTATGTATCGCGGCACAACAAAGGTCTGTTGGAGCACTGTTGGCCCAAGAAAATAGAGGGGAAAGAAAACTCTCTTTACTACTTCAGCAGAATGATGACACCAAACCAGTTGAATTATTCGCCAATTGAGAAGTTGTGCTTGGCGCTAGTCTTCTCAATTCAAAGGTTGAAGCACTACTTTCAAGCTCATATTGTTCATCTTGTTTATAAAGCAAACCCCATCAAGTTCGTGATATCAAAACCTGTTCTTAGTGATCGACTAGCAAGGTGGTACCTCCAGTTTCAAAAATTTGAAATCGTGTACATCCCACAAAAGGCTATAAAAGGACAAGTGTTAGCAGTCTTCTTGGAAGATCACCCTATAACTGATGACTGGGAGTTAACTAACTAACTACTTGATGAGGACGCTATAATCATTGAAGTTCAGCCTCTATGGAAGATGTACTTTGATGGTGCTGCGCATCATGGAGAAGATAGTGTTGGTGTAGTATTTGTCAGTCCCCAATGTGAAGTCTTTCCCTACTCATTCACCATGACACAACTCAATTCCAACAATGTTGCTGAGTATCAAGCATTAATACTTGGGCTTGAAATAGCCGTTGATATGAAGCAATTGCAAGTCTTTGGTGACTCCCAGTTAGTGGTCAATCAGTTTTTGGATAGTTACGAGGCTAAGAAGCCTGAACTATGCACATACCATGATTACGCTAAAAAGTTGATGGGATGGTTTGGTGATATGACTATTCAGTATGTGCCAAGGAAAGAAAATAAGAAGGCCGATGCTTTATCTGCCCTAGCTTCGTCTTTAACCCTGCCTGATCAAGCGCAAGTTACTGTCTGCCAAAAATGGGTAGTACCACCGCCAAATGAGGCTGAAGGGGAAGAAAACGAACTCAAGCATCTTGTTGATGTTTCTGAAGTTGAGAAAGAAGAATGGCGACAACCCATTATCGATTACTTCTGCTATGGTATACTTCCAGAAAATGCTAGGAGAAGGACTGGAATCCGTCGTCGTGCACCTCGCTTCCTTTAGTACAAAGATACCCATACAAATCATTTGAGGGAGTACTCTTGTGATTCTTAGGGGAAGATGAAACACTCCAAGCTTTGCAAGAAGCGTATTCTGGGGTATGTGGGTCACACCAGTCTGGACCAAAGCTGCACTTCCATATATGGGATATTATTGGCCAATGATGATAAAAGATTGCTTGGACTAAGCTCGAAGATGTAAGGCTTGTCAATTCCATACGAATTTTATTCATCAACCTCCTGAAGTGTTGCACCCGACTGTTGCATCCTGGCCATTTGACGCTTGGGGATTGGATGTTGTTGGACCACTGCCAAAGTCCTCTGGTGGGCACCTATACATCTTGGATGCAATTGACTACTTCTCAAAATGGGCTGAAGTTGTTTCTCCTAAGGAGGTAAAGAAGGAAAATGTTGCAAGTTTCATCCGAGTAAACATTTTTTATCGCTTTGGCATTCCTCGTTACATAATAACGGATAATGGAAAGCCATTCGATAATGGGTTGATGAACAAGATTTGTGATCTCTTTGACTTCAAGCAACGTAACTCTTCGATGCACAATGTTGCCGCCAATGGTCTAGCTGAGGCATTCAATAAGACTCTATACAACTTGTCAAAGAAAATAGACTCCAAATCCAAATGAGATTGGAATGAACTTATCAAAGAAGATCTATGGGCATATAGGACGACTCACCGCACGCCAATACAGGCAACTCCTTATTCACTTGTTTATGGAGTCGAAGCACTCTTGCCACTTGAATGTCAAATACCTTCATTACGGCTGGCTATTCAAGAAGGGATCACTGATGAAGGAAATGCTCGACTTTGATTAGCACAGTTGGAAGCTCTTGATGAAAAAATTTTGGAAGCTCAACAGACTCTAAAATGTTATCAAGCTCGATTCTCTCGCGCCTTCAATAAAAGAGTTCGTCCGAGATCCTTTTAAGTAGGAGATCAAGTCCTTGATGTGCGAAGACCCATAATTACTTCTCATAAACCTATCGAGAAGTTCACTTCAAAATGGGATGGGCCATATGTCGTACAGGAAGCTTATTCAAGTGGGGCTCATAAGTTGGTTGATGCAGATGGTATGAGAATCGGCCCTATCAACGGCAAATTTTTGAAGAAGTATTATCCATGAAGTTGCAAGTCTTGACGCTCCTTAATGCACGAGCCTAAACTGCATATTGCTACACTCCTGACCTACAAGAGCATAAACAATGTACGGTCCATAAAATATTTCCACTTTGAGACTTGGAGGGCCTAAATATCTCAACTTGAAGATCGGAGAATTTTGAGACTTCAACTTGAAGACCGACATACTTGAAGATTTCAACTTGGAGACTTCAACTTGAGTATCAAAAACCTTGAAGATATCAATTTATCGTGAAGGGTTGCCCCTTTTAAATCAAATGAGATCAAAGTTCCATAAGAGAATAGCATTTTAGCTTGATTTTGCATCCAACCATACTTCATTCGGACAGCAATTGGGGCAATATGTATCTTTTAACTTCTGCGACTGAACTTAGAATGAAACTCGAAGCCACCTACGTACCTCGTTGAAGAAGATCAAGTCATACCTTCGTTAAGACTGGCTATTCAAGAAGGGATCACTGATGAAGAAAATGCTCGACTTCGATTAGCAGAATTGGAAGCTCTTGATGAAAAAAAGATTAGAAGCTCAACAGAGTCTTGAATGTTATCAAGCTCGATTGTCTCGCGCCTTCAATAAAAGAGTTCGTCCGAGATCCTTTCAAGTAGGAGATCAAGTCATTGATGTGCGAAGACCCATAACTACTTCTCATAAACATGTAGGGAAGTTCACTTCAAAATAGGATGGGTCATATGTAGTACATGAAGCTTATTCAAGTGGGGCTTACAAGCTGGTTGATGCAGATGGTATGAGAATCGACCATATCAACGGCAAGTTTTTGAAGAAGTATTATCCATGAAGTTGCAATTCTTGACGCTAATTTATGCACGAGCCTAAACTGCATGTTGCTACACTCCTGATGCGCAAGAGTATAAACTATGTACGGTCCACAAGAAATAGTTCGCTAGGTTAAAAATCTCGAAAAAGGCAGCCTAGGAAAAAGTTAGGACATAAACAAAAAATCACCCAGTCTGAACTACGGTATGACTTGATCCTCTTCAACGAGGTACGTAGGCAGCTTAGAGTTTCATCCTAAGTTCAGTCATATAAGTTCAAAAGATACATATTGCCCCAATTGTTGTCTGAATGAAGTATAGAGGGATGCAAAATGAAGCTGAAATGTCATTCTTTTATGGAACTTTGATCTCATTAGATCTAAAAAGGGCAATCCTCCATGGTAAATTGATATCTTCAAGGTCGTCGGTACTTAAGTAGAAGTCCCCAAGTTGAAATCTTCAAGTTCATCGGCCTTCAAGTTGAAGTCTCCAAATTTGCCGATCTTTAAGTTAAAATACTTAGGCCCTCCAAGTCTCAAAGTTGAAATCTTCAACCCCATCGGTACTCAAGTTGAAGTCTCCAAGTTGAAACCTTCAGATTATTCGGTCTTCAAGTTTCAGTCTTCAAGTTCGTCGGTCTTCAAGTTTCAGTCTTCAAATTCGTCGGTCTTAAAGCTGAATTGTTAAGCCCTCCAAATCTTCGAGTTGAAGTCTACAAAGTCCGCAAAATCTTTAACGTTTTCCAAGTGTTAAAGTCGATGCCGTCTTCGATTTGAAGCTTTATCACTTTCCAATCTTAAGGTGGACATATGAGTCCCTTTAAACCTTAAGTTGGCCTCTTCGCGGGGTTGTCCTTAAAAGGAACTATAACTTTCCAATCTTAAGGTGGACATATAAGTTGGCCTCTTTGCACATTAAGTTGGCCTCTTTGCTGGTTTGTCCTTAAAAGGAACTACAACTTTTCAATCTTAAGGTGGACATATAAGTCCATTTGCACCTTAAGTTGGTCTCTCTGATAGTCAAGCCACACACAGTGGCCGTTTTGAGAGTAATCTCTCTGATAGTCAAGCCACGCACTATGTCCGTCTTGAGAGTAATCTCTCTGATAGTCAAGCCGTGCACTATGGTCATTTTGGGAGTAATCACTCCGATAGTCAAGCCACTCACTGTGACCGTTTTGAGAGTAACCTCTCCGATAGTCAAGCTGCGCACTGTGGTCGTTTTGAAAGTAATCTCTCCGATAGTCAAGCCGCGCACTGTGGCCGTTTTGAGAGTAATCTCTCCGATAGTCACGCCACGCACTGTGGCCGTTTTGAGAGTAATCTCTCCGATATTCAAGCCGTGCACTGTGGCCTTTTTTAGAGTAATCTCTCCGATAGTCTAGCCACGCACTGTGGTCCTTTTGAGAGTAATCTCTCCGATAGTCAAGCCACGCACAGTGGCCGTTTTGAGAGTAATCTCTCCGATAGTCAATCCATATTATGTGGACATATAAGTCTTCCAATCTTAAGGTGGACATATGAATCCCTTTGCACCTTAAGTTGGCTTTTCCGATGGTCGGGCAAGGATGAGTATTTATCTCCTCACACTCTCAGAGGGTCCCTTCATGCGTGGATCTCGCTTGAACTATAAAAGAGACAACAAAACAAAAAAAACCCAAAAAAAAAAAATTACATTCACGTTATTGCTTTCGAATTCACAAAATTAGACTCAAAAAACTTGCAAACATGCGAATTGATACTGAACTAAGATATGTGCATGTGTTTATATAGAGAGTGAAAGGTAGTTGTAAGGGAATTTATTCCGATGTGGGAGCAGTGAATATTATTATGATCCAAAAGGAATTGGGTTATCCTAACCTAATTGAAAAAGAAAACTACATGCAGAGATTTTGGCGCATAGGAATGCCGACCTTAATTCAAGCTGATGTGCAGGTGATTAAATTAAAGAGTTCTATGGTGAATAGGATAAGAAGATCCTAACGTGAACTAGATTTCTATTCAATGCCCAATATTATAATTATGTTGTTTTAAATTTTCTAATGTGAGGCACGTAAGATTCTAAGTCAAATAAAGCATTTGAGCTTTAAAACTGATCCATGTGCTCAAGAATGATCATGTGAACTTAATGAAAGAAGTCACGTGAAAGAACGGTAAAGATACGTTGCCTTCGTTAAATACTTCAAGTCTAATAGGTGTGCAACATAAAATTCTTGAAGTAAGGGGTATTTGTAGGCATATAAAAATTATTGGATTCAAATTTAATACATAATTTGAACTATATCTTAAATATACTAGTCCGAATAAATACTATGGGATAATATAATTGAATCAATTATATAAAACCAACATAAATGGATTAAATAAATAAGTCTTAATTCATTGGGCGGTCCAGTTTGGTGCCACGTTTCAAATGACGTGGCACGCCAAGTCAAGCGGAAGAGCCAATAGGACCATGATACGTGTCAAAATGATAAAGCATGCCCAGTCACACTAAAGGCAAATGAAATCGCTCCACGTGTGCAAGTAACACGTTCTGGCCAATCAAATGCGCCCATGTCACTCTTCAATTTGAGTGGTCGGAAAGAGTTTGTTCTTATCACAACTCTTCCCTTCCACAACTATAAATAGGGGTCTTCATTAACTCAGAAAAGAGCTCGTGGATCAAATGCTGCTAATTCCTCCACAAGTTTCAAGCTTCAAGTTCAAGTTCAAGAAATCAAGTTCAAGCTCAAGAACGAAGAAGAAATCAAGTTCAACCTCAAAAACGAAGAACAAATCAAGGTCAAGTTCAAGCAATCAAGCTCAAGTTCAAGAACAAGATTATTCGTTCGTGGCAACAAACATAGATTCAAGATCAAGCTCCAAGGCTCTTGAATTTATTTTATCATTGAAAAGAAGAATCAGATGATTCATAGAGATTGTAACATTCAAATATTTGAAATCAAATACTACGATTATTGCGATATTTTCGGTCTTAATTTTATTTTCTCGAACCAAATTTATTGTCTATAATTGTAAAAGCTTGAAAGAGAGTATCAGGAATGAAATAGCGAGACCAAACGAGCAAAAAGCCACGAAGGTTGACGATAAGAGTGTAAGACTTTATGCGAGAGGGTAGAGCCCTTGATCCTTTCAAGAATGTAATTATCCCTAGGCTGGGAGTCGATTAGCCGTGTTGTGAAGCAATGTGCGCATTTTTCGATATAAGAATCCCTTGAACTCACCTCCATTCAACAAAGAAACTTCACACATGAACTCTCCTCAGGATATTTGGATCGATTTTGATGGGTTGATGTCACGACCCAAACCCCTGTCGTGATGGTGCCAAACACCTTGTAAGGCAAGCCCGACCATATAGATATTTCCAACCAAAAACAATAAGTTAATTACCATTTTGAGGATAAAATCCCAGTTTGAAATAGTAGACAATATTGCGGAAAAACGAAATCCCAAGTAAATACAGCCAACGGATCCGGCGTCACAAGTATAAGCCTCTAAATACACTAAACAGTATCCAAAACTTAGTAAAGTCTAGATATAGAAGAAAAATAGATAAGAGGTGACATGAGGTTCTGCGGACGCCAGGAGCTACCTTGATAACTCCGGAACTGATTTAGGCCACAGCAGATAAGCACAGCTAAGCCTCCGGGATCCCTGTATCTGGACACAAGGTGCAGGGAGTAAAGTGAGTACTTTCAACTCAGTGAGTAATAACAATAAATAATAACTGAGTGTAAGAAATCCGGTAAAAGTACTATACAGTTCTATATCCAACATCAAGAACAGTAATTAAGTACCAAACAAGGAAGGGAATCTGATAAATACTTTCCTTTCCGTCCAACCAATTACTAACATTGCTGCGGCGCGCAGCCCGATCCAACACCATATATATATATATATATATATATATATATATATATATATATATATATATATATATATATATATATATATATATATATATATATATATATATATATATATATATCAGCACGCATCCCGATCCAATATAATATATATAATGTTGTGGCTTGCAACCCGATCCAATAGATATAGACGGCTGCGCTCACTGGGGGTGTGTACAGACTCCAAAGAGGCTCCTTCATTCCAAGCGCTAAAATACTTCTTCGTGCAGTCCGATTCATATATCACTGCGGCATACAGTCCAATCATATAATATACTACTCCGGCGTGCAGTACGATCAATGTAATATAGTACTGCGACGTGCAGTCCGATCCAATAAATATATATGTATATACTGTTGTGGCATGCAGCCCGACCCGATATATATGTATATATATCAAATAGCCTTACTACGGGGTCCTTAACCCCTCTCAGTCATTATAGACTTGGCCTCTCGGGCCCACTCAGCTAAGACAGGGTATTCAACCCTAAATACTGCTCATTTAGAGTGCAAGTTACAAAGTCTGGTTTATTTCATGAATTAGAAACAAAATCAGCACAGATGATATGAGTCCAATAGGTAAAGTGAGGCCAAACAGCTCAACATGCTCCCTAGGAGTGCTACAGATCGGCACAAGGCCCCAAACATGGAAACTAGCCAAACTATTCGAGCACAAGCTCAGTATCAGTCAAGAAGTACAGTATGTATTTAATCGGGATGGACCAAGTCCGAGTCCCCACCAGATACACCACCACGCTCATCGCAAGACGCGTGTCTCATCTCAACATAGCACCGCATAGTGCAAATACGGGGTTTCAAACCCTCAGTATGTCATGCATAACCATTACTAACCTCAAACCGGCCAAAACCCTTGCTCGCCTTACGCTTCCCTCGCGAATCGACCTCCTCGAGTGTAGAATCTGACCAAAACCACATGGAATATGTCAAAATAGGCTAATGGGACATAACCCAATAGAAAGGACTCGAAAAACACCCAAAAATACGAAGTTGGCAAAATCCGAGCACCTAATCCTCTTCTCGAAAAATTACGAAATTTACATTTTCAGAATCCTCGTCTTGCCACGAGTCCATACATATAAAGTTCATCAAAATCGGAGTCCAATAGCTCCTCCAAATCCTCAATTTTTATTTGAAATTTCAAGCCCTAGTTCTTCAAATTTTATGCCCAATTTCGTAGAATTAATGGATGATTCTTCGATTATATGATGTATTAAGACCACGAGACTTACCTCCAATCACTTTCCGTCGAAATCCCCATCAAAATCCGTCAACAAGCTCTCAAGGTGGTATAAAAATGGAGAAAATATGAAATAGCTCGCGGATAAAATGTTTATAAAAAGCTCTCTGCCCAGATGAAATTTCCTCTATGCGATCGCGAACTTCCTCCTGCAATCACATAGTACAAGATTCCCAGGCCTCCACATTGGCCTATGCGAACACAACCAACACCCTGCGATCGCATTGATTCACCGGCCAGACCTACGCGATCACAAACTCCCCTCTGCGATCGCAGAGAGCAACAACTTAAATCTACGCGATCGCATAGAACAATTCTAGGACCCCGACCAAGCCTTCTACGCGATTGCAATGCCATACCTGCGATCGCATAAGGCAAATGCCTGCAACAGCTGTAGCCTCAAAATCTGCAATTTTTTCAACTACAAATCCTTCTGTTAGCCATCCGAAATCACCCCGAGGCCCCCGGGACCTCAACCAAAGGTGCCAACATACCCCAAAACATCATGCGAACTTGTTCCAATTATAAAAACATGTCTTTTAACACAAAAATCATCAAATTACCACGGATTCAAGCCTAAATTTTCTTAATACTTCTGAAACTTATATTTGATCAAAAACCCGACCAAACGACACCCGAATGACCTGAAAATTTGCAGACATATCCAAAATCTCCTAACGAAGCTACTGCAACTCTCGGAATTCCATTCCGATCCTCGGATCAAAATATCACCTATCAACCGGAATTCGCTGAAATTCGAACTTAGCCAATTCAAGCCTAATTTACACCGGACCTCCAAATTAAATTCTGATTTCGCTCCCAAGTTATAAATCACCATCCAAAACTAGTCGAATCGTCGGAAACCCGTTCCGAACCCTCTAACTCACAAGTCGACGTTCGGTTGACTTTTTCAACGTAAGCTTTCCTTAAAGAGACTATTGGTCTCATTTCTAACCAAATTCAATCCAACGCACTTCAAACTCACCAAGCATATATATCAACACACGGGGAAGCATAAAACGGGGATAACGGGGCTGAAATACAAAGAAGACGGGTCGGGTCGTCACAGTTGAGTTACAATCCACTGTTTAACCCATCTTGACCCAATATATCTTAACTCAAGTAGACTTTGGGCAGAATTAAGCAATGACGCATTTATTGAGTCAATCCATCATGAGTAGTCCAAATACAACTCAAACAACCCATTTGCTACCCCTAACTATGCACAGTTATAAATCACATTCTTTTAAAGTAAAAATGTTGATCTAAAGTTTCAAAATTATAATCAGTAAAAGAGTTATTTGACTATCCTAATAATACTAGTGGCAAACAAACTATAACTCTAGAAGAAGTAATATCAATTAAATAAGAAAAATCATAATAGCAAAAAATAGGGAAAGGAAAATAGAGACAGAAAAATAAGAGAGGTGCAATTGAGGGCAATGCGACTGTAACTGAATGGTCAAACTATTCACGCTTTATCCAAAAATTTAAAATAAAATAGAAAATAAAAAGAAAAGGACTATATTGACGATTTTATTCTCCTCTATTTGTTCCTTTATTTCTCACAAATCATGAATGTTTATCTCACGAGACAACATTCTTGATTTGTCCTCCTCATTGTCACTGTCTTGTCTTTTGCCTCTTTGCCAAAATAGTCATATGAAACTTGTATTCTGATTTCCATTACATCTTCAAAATTACTAAAGGAATAATTCCATTTTCCGCATTAGGAAAAGGACCAAATTATAACTACTCAATAGAAGAAGAAAAAAAATCACTCTTTGGCTAAATATGAAAATTATATGGAATGGTTTTAATCTCCTTAGGCAATATTTATTTTTGAGGAGATTAAATTGCAGAAAAAATTATTAAAGATGGGTGCATGTTGTACCTGTCAAAGGGTACGGCATTTTGATCAAGGAAATTATCGTCATCATTTTGTGGAGGAGAAAGATATTATTATTGTTGAAGATGATAATTATAATGGTAATTTTGTAGGAAAGGGAGATTTTGGTGCTCATATTAGGTTGCATGGATATTCTAAGTTTGTATCAATGTATAGTCAACAAGGTAAAAAAGGGATTAATCAAGATGCCATGACTGTTTGGGAGGTACATTAATTTTTTCTTTCTTCTTCTCAAAAATTAATATTGTAATATTATGCATATCATCATTATTATGTTTGTTGGTAATTAGCTGATTCTTAAGGATAAAAGATGTAACATTACATTTTAACAGATAGATGAAAGTTAGGTCTTTGCTCCTTTTTCACGAGGAAGAAAGGGAGTGGGAATAATCACTTTAAATTAATATTTCAACAATTTTTTTCTTGTTTCAATATCTAATTTGTATTTCCATTCATTACCATGAATATATAATTCTCTTATGTTTACCCTCATAATGGTCAAATAATCACCACTTTTCTTATTGATTAATGAGGTCTGTTGCCTGGAAATGGATGAATAGGACTAATACATTTTAATTCGTACATAATGGTTGTGTTTCTATGAAGGAAAATATTTCGTTAAAAATGTATTTTTTTGAAAAATAAATAATTTTCTTACTTATTTTTCGGTGTATAGAATTTTGGTGGCCAGAAAGGTATGTTCTTTTGTGGTGTATTTGATGGACATGGTCCCTCCGGCCACAAGGTCGCGCGCTACGTGCGCGACTCGTTACCGTCGAAAATTTCGTCATCTTTAATGGAGTCTAATAATGTGAGTGATGATGATCAAAGAAGCACAGAAAATGGTGATGAATCTGATCAGAACCCACTCTTTGCTGCAACGAAAGCTGCATTTCTCAAATCATTTAAGGAAATGGATGAAGAACTTGAAAAGGAACCTTCTATCGAGAGTTATTCCAGTGGTACAACAGCTGTTACTTTATTTAAGCAGGTATATATCTCTTTGTTTCATTATATATGACCAGTATTTGATTAAACACAAAATTTAATTGTGCAATTCTTGTCGGGTGTTTGTCCTGATCTTTTTACCATATTTAATTTTTGTATCTCTTGAAAGAAAAGACAACATATATACCGTAGTTAAGTTTTTCTTTTTGTAGAAGGAAATAACAATAACAACAACAACCCAGTATAATCCCACTTAGTGGGGGTCTGGGGAGGGTAGTATGTACGCAGACCTTACCCCTACCCTTGGGTAGAGAGGCTATTTCCAAATAAACCCCCGACATCCTTCCTTCCAAGAACTTTCCACCTTGCTCTTGGGAAGACTCGAACTCATAACCTCTCGGTTGGAGGAAATAAATCTCTCATATCTCTCATATTTGACTAGTTCCTTTTTTGTAGAAAAAATTTTAGACTTCTATAAATTGAGAATCCTTCCTTCTCATTTAGTAACATCCACAATGTAGTCATATGGGGTTTGAGAGTCGTGTTTAGGGGTATAATTTTACGGGAGAAGTGTTCGTGTGTCACTTTTATTTGCCTCTTCGTGAGATTATTCTTGACCGAACTATGTTATATGTACTTGTATCTCTTTGGATATATTTATCTTTTGTTGTTTGATTTATCGTTATTCAAGTATTATTTTGCTAGCTTTCGCATGACACCTGACTTTTTTCGATCTTAATAATTTTGTGAGCAGGTGTAGAGCCACTTTAAGCTAAGGAGTGTCAATTGACCAGTTGAAGTTGTTGTGAGCCGTAGTGGAGCCACCTTAGGTTAAGGGTATCAATTGACACTTTAAGCTAAGGAGTGTCATTGACCGTTTACTTAGGCCAAAAACTTATTTTTATGTATATATATTATCAACGGCGAAGTCACACCATTGGCTTTGTCGAAAAATTATATTGTATATATAGGTAAAATATTAAGTTTTTGAGGTACATAATATATATTAAACACCGTATGTCGAGATTTTTCTTTTACTTCTTTCAAGTTTGAACACCCTCGAGAAAATTTCTAGTATCGCCGTTGTATACTACTCCTATATAATATAAATTCCTTTAGTTTTTTCGTGTGTTTAAGTTTTATATTTTTGATATCCCTAAATAAAATTTCCGGCCCCGCTATTGCTCACCAACAACCACAATTTGTTTAGATTGTTGCTTGACTTGGGATTCTTTGTTTTATTTTAATAATAGAATTTTCAGGGAGAACATTTGTTAATAGGAAACTTGGGGGATTCTCGAGCTATAATTTGCACCAGGGATGAGAAAAATCAGCTTATTTCCGAACAACTCACAGTGGACTTGAAGCCTCACATTCCAAGTAAGAAAATGTTTAGTTAGCTCAATTTTAATACCAAAAAAAATCATATTTATATTTATTGTATTATTTTTGCATTAGGTGAATATGAAAGAATCAAAAGTTGCAAAGGTAGAGTAATGGCAATGGAACAAGAACCAAATGTTTATAGAGTTTGGATGCCAGATGAAGATTGCCCTGGATTGGCCATGGCTAGAGCTTTTGGAGATTTTTGCTTGAAAGACTATGGCCTAATTTCAGTCCCTGAAGTGTATTATAGAAAACTTACTGAGAGTGACGAATTTGTTGTATTGGCAACCGATGGGGTAAGCATCTATGCACAAATAACCAGCCAGATTCACTGTTTACTTTTTTAGCCAGTATACATTGATTATACACTAACAACAACAACAACCCAGTATAATCACACTTAGTCACTTAGTGGAGTCTGGGGAGGGTAGTATGTACGCAGACCTTACCCCTACTCATGGATAGAGAGGTTGTTTCCAAATAGACCCCCGGCATCCTTCCCTCCAAGAACTTCCCACCTTGCTCTTGGGGAGACTCGAACTCACAACCTCTCGGTTGGAAGTGGGGGTTGCTTACCATCAGAGCAACCCCTATTGATTATACACTAAATATTTATAATATACACATTTTTGTATATGGATTATGCATGTATGATACATTTGCCGGCTAGTTTTAGTTTGAGCAATTTAGTGAACAACTATTTAAGTTAATTCTTCAACTGAAATACCACATTATTGTATATATTTCTCTTTGGTTTTTCCTACACTTGAATAGATGCATCACCCTACATATGAAATGTACAATGCATCTACATGTTGAGATCATAGGAATTAATAAATCATCTTTAATTATTCTACATAATGCCCGAAAATGCTTACTTAGAGTGATAATCTGCTACAACTTGTTAAGCTGCATTAATAATATAAAATTTGTTCATGTTATCAGTTAATACAACTTAAAGTATTTCTAATTTTAGGTGTGGGATGTTTTAAGCAACGATGAAGTGATAGGGATAGTAGCTACAGCAAGAAAACGATCAATGGCAGCAAAATTGGTGGTGGAATGTGCAGTTAGAGCCTGGAGATACAAATATCCACGTGCAAAAATAGATGATTGTGGTGTAGTATGTTTGTTCTTGAAACGCCAAAGACCACTATTAAACAAATCAATGTCCGAGGTTACTCAATTGAGTACACAAGTAGCAACCCATCAAAATTACCTCAAAACAGACGATGGCCTTGATACATTGCTTAATTTTCAAGTCCAGGAAGATGAAGATGGATGGGATAATAAGAATTCATCCGCTACAGATAATCAGGGCCGACCAAGAAGATCTGGAATGAAATTTGTGTATCCTCAATAATGTAAGAGACTATAGGTTACTGGAAATTGAAACCATATATGTATTTTCTTCCAGTGTTTAATATTTATTATTTACATAATATGTTGCTCTTTTACTAAGAATGTAATAACTTAGAATTTTATTATGTACATATCCTGTTGTGTCTTGTTCGTTAAATCCAGTTTTGTGAAATTTGCTTTTCATCAATTTTATACAGTTATAGTGTATTCTCTATTAAATTTTAATCCATTTTAAAAACTCTACTTAAAAATAAAACTAACGAGTTTAACACAGCACTCCATTATAGGTACACTCTGCTGCCTACTATTTATGTCCTAAGTTGCTCTGATGTGGCAATTTAGATACCGCATTTATGTCGACATGACATTAGCCCATATGGGTGTGCATATGAGATCCGTACTGATCTCGTCAAACAAATTTAGGTACTTTGACTACGATAGATGGAAAAATTCGAGACGAGATATAATTTGATTCTCAAAATCATAATCAAAACTAAGGTAAGTTTGAAGATTATAGCATATCTTATCTTCCAAATCAATCCTTTACTTATCGGACAACTTGAGAATAAAAAAACTCACGCTTTATACGTGAGTATTCCATAAAATTTCTCATAACTTAAATTTTTTTTTTTTAAAATTATCTTTAGCCTAATCTTAAAATTTACATCGTGAAGGATCCAACCTCTAGATCTGCACCCGTATTCAAGCAACATTAGCCCATATCTACTATATTGGTTGCCGAGTTCATACCAGTGAATTGTAAAGATGACTTGTTTTGCTCTTACCAACATCTTTGAAAATACAAAGGATTCAAAATAAGATTTAAGAGGTACACCATAAGTAAATATTTTTCTTTTTGGCTTAAATGACTTTACTTTATTACCTATCGTTAGGAACCAGCGTGCAATAAGAGTTAATTAGTCGAGTACGATACATACTGCAGTATATCGATTGACTGTATCCTATAATATATTACACGTGGAATTCAATTCTAACACGATTAGACAGTGTATTGAGCTAGCTAATTAAGTAACACATTTTGCATAGTGATAGAGAAACTCTAATTATCACATAACTAAACGATAAATTTCAATTCAATTTAATTATCTTTAACATTTAATGTTTCTTTTGCCTCAATCCTTCATTTTACGTACTTAGGGACAATTACATTTGGGAACTGTATTTCTAGGTCCGAGTCAATTTTAAGGCGCAACACATCTAAAATTAAAGTAGTGTTTGATGTCATTTTTTTTCCTTTTGAATCAAGGAATTATTTTTTATTCCATTTGTTGACTTACAAGATTACATGGCTTCTAAGCCATTTTAATAGTTGTGTAATTGTATATTGATTCTGTATATTTGATGTATATAGAGTGTATATAATGGGCAGTGATGATATATGTTCTGGGCTCATGTGTTGGGCCACTGACACTTATGAGCCTAATGGGTCATATCTGAGCCCGGGTCATTTGACCCAATACCCGACCCGGTCCGGTCCATTTGTTATTTGTAAATATATGTAGTGTAGGGGAGAAGCTTCCAGACTTCAGATTTTTTCATTTTCACTTTTCCCAACACCGACTCTTCGGTTCTCTCAAATCTCTCCTCCTTCTCTCTACTTTCTCTCTCTAATTTCTCAGTGATTTTCTCGGTTAATATGAATATTGACATGGTATCAGAGCCTTACAACGATCCGATCATGTTTATTTGCATATCGGTGTCACTTTTGAGCATTTGTTTGACGATTTTTGAGAATTTTTCTGAGATCGAATGGTCAATGATGATTCCGACTTTGATCGAACATGGTTCCAAGTGTTTTACACCATGATATCCGGGTGTATCTTCCTATCCTCAACGCTTTTAACAACGTTTTGATCGGTTTTGGGTGATTTTGGTGAGTTATCGGTATCTAGGGTTTTCGGTGGTTTTGACTTACTGTTTTACCGTCTTCCGGTGGTCCGATTCTCATCTCGTGGATGTTTGGGTAACCTTCCGACATCGTTTCTCATATCTCCGGTGACTGACTCGACGTCTGAACCTAGGGTTTCATACTTAGGGTTTTCACTATCATTTGAAGGCCGATCTTCTTCCGGTAGCGAAGAAGGAGGGTAACTTTGTCTTAAAATTCAATATTACCTGGTTTGTGTGTATCGGTTTTGGTTTTGTGTTTGAGTAGTTGGCTTTGTGTGTGGTTATTTGATTTGTTACACTCTGGTTGCTGAATTTGTTTTTCCTTGTTGATAAATCATGGCTGTTAACACCAATACTGGTATTTTGGACTCTTCAAGTCCTCTATTCCTATACTCCTCCGATGTTCCCAGAGTATCTCTTGTCCCCACACCTTTCTCGGGTGATGGTTATGGGGAATGGAGAAGAAAAATAATTGTTGCTTTGACTGCCAAAAATAAAATTGGTTTTATAGATGGAACCTGTCCTCGACCAGCCACTAATGTGGCTCAACAGAGATTATGGGATAGGTGTAATAGTATGGTAATTTCATGGCTAACTGCTTCTATTTCTCATGCGATTGCTGAGTCCGTGCATTATTCTGATACTGCTTAAAGTATATGGTCACAACTTCAGGCACGTTATGGTACTGCCAATAGGACCAAAATTTATGAATTGAAAAGAGAGATGTGTAACACCTCTCAAGGGTCCCTAGATATAGCATCCTATTTTAATAGACTCAAAGGTCTATGGGATGAAGTTGAATCTATGTGTGTGAACCATGGTCAAAGATGTGTGTGTGCTGCTAAGGAAGGTATAACAAAGGAAAATGATGATTCTAAAGTGTTTCAGTTTTTAATGGGCCTCAATGACACATACATGGGGGTGAGGAGCAATATTCTGATGATGCAGCCCCCTCCAAACCTTGACAGTGTGTATAATATCCTCCTGAATGATGAGAAACAAAGGCATGTTCAGTCTCCCTCTCATTTTAATCCGGATTCTGTATCTTTCAATGCCTACTCTAACAGGAAGCCAGTTGACTCTAATAAGGCTGCAATGCCTAATGCTTCCTCTTCTTTCAAACAAATAGTTAACTTTGATCAAAGTAGAGGGTCTGATCAGGGTAGAGGGTCATTGTTCTGTAGATACTGTAAGAAGTCTGGGCACTTAATTGATAAGTGCTTCAAACTTCATGGGTATCCACAAAATACAACTTTCAAAGGGAGGAAATTTGGTGCTGCTAATGTTGTTACATCAAATTCTGATGGTCATTTGTCTGTTCCTCAAGGGAATCCTGCTGCGAACCATGAATCTGTCTCAAAAACAGATGGTCAGTCTTCTGTGATACCTGGGTTGAGCAGTCAGCATTATGATCAGCTGATGAATCTTTTACAACAAACCCAGCTAGGGGGTTCCAATGCTCAAAATTCCTCTCCCATGTGTGCTGTCAATTTTGCTGGTACTATGCTAACTGAGAGCCCAATTTCTGATTCCAAAGTTTGCATGCTTACTAGTATTAATTCTGTGTCTTGGATAATAGATTCTGGTGCATCTAATCATATGACCTATGACAAACAACTGCGTTTTAACCTTACACCTTTATCTGTTCCTTATCTTGTGACTCTTCCTAATGGATACAAAGTAAAAGTAACATGCACAGGCTCCTTCCAATTGACTTCTTCTATTATTCTTCATAATGTACTGTTAATTCCTTCTTTCACACACAACTTAATTTCTGTCCATAAGTTGGTAAAGGAATTACATTGTATAGTCATGTTCTCTGAACATTCATGTTTCCTCCACATGCTACAGGGCCCTTCTCTGAAGAAGCCACTGGATCTTGGTAAACAAACTGCTGGCTTGTATAAGCTGACATGGGTTCCTCCTTCATCTTCTCTTTCTTCAACAAGTTCTGCTTGTTCTGCTTCTACTTCTTGTGATACTAGCAAGATTACTGTTATGTCTTCCATGCCTATTTCTTGTAATAATACCATTCTGTCTGATAATAAAACTGTTTCATCATCCTTACATGTAAATAGTTCCACTTGTAATAATGATTTGAATTCTGATATGAATTACATTTGGCACCTATGACTTGGTCATATTCCTTTTGCACATATGAGATGTATTTCTGGTTTATCTTTCCCTTTTGCTTCTAAACAACCTTTCCCTTGTTCAGTCTACCCTATCGCCAGACAAACTAGGCTTTCTTTTCCTGACAGTTCCATTAAAACCTCTAAGCCATTCCAACTGATTCATGTTGACACCTGCGGACCTTATCACACTCCAACTTTTTCTGGTTGTAGATACTTCATCACAATAGTTGATGATTTTTCAAGAGCAACATGGACTCACTTGTTGGGATCCAAAGGCAATGCTTTTTCTATGCTTAAGTCCTCTATTTCTATGGTTAACACCCAGTTTAATACTATGGTCCAAACTGTTAGAAGTGATAATGCATTAGAGTTGAGTTCCAGCAATGAAGGCATTTCATTTTTTAGCAGCCAGGGCATCATCCACCAAACTTCCTGTTCTCACACTCCCCAACAAAATGGAGTTGTTGAAAGAAAACACAGAACCCTTCTTGAGACTTGTAGGGCTTTACTTTTTCAGTCTGGGTTGCCTACATCTTTCTGGGGGAATTGTTTATTAACTGCTACATACTTGCTAAATAGAATACCCACCAGATTGTTACATAATAAATCTCCTCATGAACTGCTGTATGGGAAACCTCCTACTTTTCATCATTTAAGGGCTTTTGGCTGCCTTGCTTATGCCACTGTTCCAATCCCTCAAAGGGACAAATTGAATCCTAGAGCTATCCCTTGTGTCTTCTTGGGCTATCGTTTTGGCAAGAAGGGTTACAAATTATATGATATTAACTCCAAGAAATATTTGGTCTCCAGAGATGTTATATTTCGTGAATCATGTTTTCCTTTCAAGTCTGCATCTCCTGCTGTTTTTCCTTCTGCTTCCTCATTCCCTTATGTTCATTCTGGAGAAGATGATGCTTTGACTGATTCTCCCATGCCTACTGCTTCTTCCTTACCTCATTTCCCTTCTGGAGAAAATGATGATCTCCCTGATTCTCCCTCATCTGTCCATCAACCTTCTCCAGTTTCTGCTTCTTTTGATTCTGTTACTCCTTCTCCTCCTCCTCCTCCTCCTCCTCCTCCTCCTGTTCTCAGAAAATCTACCAGAACACATAATCCTCCCTCCTATCTTAAGGACTACGTCTGCCAACTCCCTGCCTTCTCTGGCTCTTCTTCCTCCTCTTTGGAATCTGAACCACTGTATTACTCTCAGGCAGCTTCAGTTCCAGCTTGGCAGGATGCCATGAGAAAGGATTTTGAGGCCTTGGGCACCAACCAAACTTGGGATGTTGTTCACCTTCCTCCTGGTAAGAAACCAATTGGTTGCAAGTGGATTTATAAAATAAAGTACAAGGCTGATGGGTCTATTGAATGGTATAAGGCCAGACTTGTTATTAGGGGGGATACTCAAGTTGAAGGGGTTGATTTCACAGAAACTTTTTCTCCTGTAGTCAAAATGTGTACTGTTAAATGTTTGATTGCTGTTGCTGTGAAAAAGAATTGGAATTTGTTTCAACTTGATGTAAATAATGCTTTCTTGCATGGTGATTTTGATGAGGAGGTGTACATGAAATTGCCTCCTGGCTTGACTGTGTCTGCTCCTGTTTCTGATTCTGTTTCTCCTATTTCTTCTCCTCTGGTTTGCAAACTCAAAAAATCTCTTTATGGGCTGAGACAGGCTTCCAGACAATGGTATGCCAAGTTGTCTCATGCTCTTTCTCTCAGAGGATATAAACACTCTTTGAATTACTATACTTTATTCATCAAAGGCACATCTGGGTCTTTAGTGATTCTAGCAGTGTATGTGGATGATATTATTATCACTGGGGAAGACAATGATGAAATCTCTGCACTGAAACTGTTTCTTGATGATCAGTTTAAAATCAAGGACCTCGGGTCCTTGCATTATTTCTTGGGGATTCAGATGTCTCATGTTCCTGGTGGAATGATCCTCAATCAGCAGAAATATATTTCTGACCTGTTGCATCAGTTTGACTGTTCTAATGTATCTTCTGTTGTCTGTCCTTTGGACACAAATGTCAAATTTATTGCTGATTGTGGTGACCTCTTACCCTCTCCTGATCAATTTAGGAGTCTAGTGGGTAAGTTTTTATTTTTGACACATACTAGACATGATATATGTTTTGCTGTACAACATCTTAGTCAGTTTCTCAAGTGTCCTCGAGTACCTCATATGAATGCTGCTCTTCATGTGTTGCGATATCTTAAAGGCACTTCCTCTATGGGCCTCTTCTACTCTGCCAATGGTGATTTTTCTTTGAGTGGTTATTCTGACAGTGATTGGGCTGCTTGTCCTGATACCAGAAGGTCTGTTACTGGGTTTTCTGTTCTTCTGGGTGGTTCTTTGGTCAGCTGGAAGTCTAAGAAACAACCTGTTGTATCTTTATCATCTGCTGAGGCAGAGTATCGGGCTTTAAGCAAACTTGTGGCTGAACTTTCCTGGTTATCTCGCTTATTATCTGATCTTGGTGTTCCTATTTCTCTTCCAATTTCTGTATACTGTGATAGTCAATCCACCATACATTGCTACTAATCCTGTTTTCCATGAACGCACAAAACACATTGAGGTGGACTGTCATTTTGTGCGTGATCAGGTCAACTCAGGCTTCATTAAGTTGTTTCATGTATCTACTTCTCGGCAACTGGCTGATTTACTCACAAAGCCTCTTACTGGCACTGCCCTACATCCGCTGCTGTCCAAGTTGAAGGTGGTGTCCCCCTCCAACTTGAGGGGGGGTGTTGACTTACAAGATTACATGGCTTCTAAGCCATTTCAATAGTTGTGTAATTGTATATTGATTCTGTATATTTGATGTATATAGAGTGTATATAATGGGCAGTGATGATATATGTTCTGGGCTCATGTGTTGGGCCACTGACACTTATGAGCCTAATGGGTCATATCTGAGCCCGGGTCATTTGACCCAATACCCGACCCGATCCGGTCCATTTGTTATTTGTAAATATATGTAGTGTAGGGGAGAAGCTTCCAGACTTCAGATTTTTTCATTTTCACTTTTCCCAACACCGACTCTTCGGTTCTCTCAAATCTCTCTATTTTCTCTCTCTAATTTCTCTGTGATTTTCTCGGTTAATCTGAATATTGACACCATTTGAATATTAAAACTACCGCTTTTAATATTGGTCTCATCAATGGAGAATAGTTGAATTAAATTAACATGGTTAAAAGAATGTAATTTACAATTTTTGTATGTTAAGGAGGTTTATAAAATATTTTGAAACAATATAAAAAGAACTTTAATGAATAATAAAGTTATTTTCTTACCTGTACTTATTAAGTTGGGGTTTAACGTGTCTGTTTCGATCCTCCACTACAGTGGCAGTTCCTTTTACAGACTATCTGCATTTTGCCATTTGTATAGGCAAATTTAATTCTCTTCCTAAAGATTTATGTGTATTTTGCTATTAAAAATATACAACTCTTTCTATTTGAGTCAACTATTTATCTTATTGCTCTTATATCTCGATTCATTTATATTATAATTACGGATTCTGATCATTTTACATTCTCTAAATTACAATATATTTGGTTCCGATTAAGCCATATTATTTTTGATATTTTTAGAGCTATTTAAGCATTGGAATAACTTTTTAGTCAAACACCATTGCTGCCAGGTCTGTCGTCTTTCCTTCTTCTGCTTAAGCTACATTTAATTCTGTCTTTCTACATTAATCATACTTTTATACTCTGAATCATCACATTTTGCTTCACTGGAAACATCGATCACTGAGTTGGAGCTTAAAAAGCGGGTTTCTAAGTTCATAATATTTGGTGAATTTTTTGCTGTCAACGAACAGGAAAAAATGTGTATATTTTGTGAAGAATTTTTCAAATCGTCGTGTGTTAAGTTGCTGAATTTTTGATCGTTATACCTTTGATTTTTCAAAAAATGATCATATTATCTCTTGCTCTTTTAATAATAGTGGCGTTCAAGCTAGCTTGTGGTTAACTCTATCCTCTAAGGCCTAGAAAAATATAAAAAAATCACCTAATGAGCACCCAAGGGTTAATGAAGTGGCAGAATAATTATGAGGTCTCGGTTCAAATTTTAGTAGATGCAAAAAATATTAGGTGATTCTTTCTCATGTCTAAGTTTTGGGGTATAGAGTTAATCGGTATGTGTGCTGGTGGTAGATAGCAAGTATCTGATAGAATAGTTGAGATGCGGTGCAAATTGGCCCGGATACAACAAGCCTTTGTAGGTAAAGTTATCCGATGCACCCATTAATTTTATGTACAAAAAAAATTCAGCACCCACAAACTTGAATTCCTAGATCCGCCACTGTGTGTAGATGGAAGGCAGCAGGTACCTGGTGGAATAATCATTATTAAAAAAAATCACCTAATATTTTTGCTCCAGGCTCCGGCTAGAATTTGAACCCTGGTCTGCCATAGTTCATTTTTCCCTACATGTATCCGGTAATTCTTCCAAAAA
Source organism: Nicotiana benthamiana (assembly GCA_034376525.1). Classification (NCBI taxonomy): domain Eukaryota; kingdom Viridiplantae; phylum Streptophyta; class Magnoliopsida; order Solanales; family Solanaceae; genus Nicotiana; species Nicotiana benthamiana. The sequence continues at coordinate 48,362,989 of CM067336.1, forward strand.
AGCATAGTAAGCTGAACACCTAGTGTTTTTGCCTATGTTGAGATTTAAAGTCTGGTCTCCACAAAATTTCTCCCACTTTATTGATAGTTAGTGCACAGTTTAGATGGCAAAGATGATCATGCTCTCTTGGGTGGTAAATGTGGAAACAGATGTGAGCTATAGGTTGTAGTCGTTCTTAGCGTCCCAATGATATTTACCTTCGACTTCTGAACACCAAATAAACTAGACAAGTGGAGACATTGATACAACCTAGGGAGAACCACACTCCAAAAGCTAGCTGTTAAGGTGGGAGAGCCCAAGGCTATATATCTTTTTTGTTTGATAAGGAGCCTAAGGCTATATAAACCCCACATCAATACTTTGTAGTACCGATATGGGACTCAAGTCTCATCCCTTGCAATGGATCATAACAAAACGCCAGCTCGATTGCCACCTAGACTATTTCAAAGTTCGGTTGTGTTTTGAATTTCTGTTTGGCGGAAATAGTAGTTACAAGTTCAATTCCTTAGATAAATAGATACAATGTAATACAAGCTATGAATAAGAATGATAATCTGAAAATTGGCCTCAACTCTCCTTCTCTCATTCTCTCTTCTCTTCTTCTTCTTCTGTCTTCTTCTTATTTTCTCTTCAACTTCACTGTTCCATTGCCTTGATACCCAAAATTCTGGTATCAGACATATGTCCATATGTTCATAATGTTGTAATTAGGTTTTTTTTTTTCGTTTTCAAATGGTTTTGCTAGACCTCTTGGTATTTATGGAATTTTATGTGTCACTTTGTAGGACTCTTTTCATTTACGAATTTTAAGCAATTTGAATTCCTGTGTGGCTGTGTCATCTCTCTCTCTCTCTCTCTTTTTGTTTTTAAATACAGTTATAACACAAACTTTCCTGAAAAAATATTACCATGCAATATGGTTAGCTTGCTTGTAATAGTATTTTTATTTTTCCTGTTATAGTCATGATGAGTAAGTTTTATACATATTAATTTTTCAGGATGGGAGCAGGGAGAAGAACACAGACCTTTGTATTTGATTCTGCATCATCACTACCCAACCAGAGAAGCTACACAGGACATTTTAGATACTTGACGAAAAGACAACTTGGCGGTGTCATATTTGGTTGCACGAATGATACCATGAAAGAATGTCTGTGTAAACAGCTATTTGGTTAGTTATTTGGGTGCTAATAAGTTGGCCGCTTGGCCTTTCACAATAGTATTTAGGACATTTAGGAGTAAAGGCATATATATGGTTTTATAATTAGCTTTAAATGTCCTTTTAACTATCACATGAGAGCTGAAAATTGTTATATATATACTCTTTCCTTTCTTCTTATTTTGGTCCTTTGATCGAATTGCTTATCTTTCTTCTTTGTTTTCCTTTTTCCTTTTTTCTTTTTTAGGTTTGCCTGCTAAACATTTTTCATATGTGAAGAACATAGATCCAGGTCTGCCACTGTTTTTGTTCAACTACAGCAATAAGGAGCTTCATGGTACTTTTGAAGCTGCAAGCTCTGGAGAAATGTCCATCAATCCATATGCTTGGACAAAGGATGGTTCTGGAAGAACACTATATCCTGCTCAGGTCTTATGTCATGGTTTTTACATGGGGTTTATTTTCTTTCGTTGATGCTTTCCTGTTTGTCCACAGAAGTATCTTCTGTTAAAAGTTTGCTGTTTTCCTGTCTATAAATGAAGGTTCAGATGCGTGTCCGTCTGCAGTGCCAACCACTGCCAGAAAGCCTGTTTAAACCTATAATTCTGGATAACTATTACAATCAGAACCATTTCTTATTTGAGTTAGATCATGTTCAAACTGGTAAACTGATCTCCAAGCTGTCATCTCTTGCATTTGCTCCAAGCAGCTGCATGCCGGAGAATGCAGCTACATGGAGAAATATAATACAAGGTTTACCGGCAAATGACAATAGAGAGGAAAATGGACGACCTGAGCCACAAGACTTGAAAGAAAATTTTGTCAACCCTCTTGATTTAAATGTGAATTTTGGTGGGGGAGACATTTTTCTTTGTCCTAATGGCGCTGACCAGCAGCTGGAGGCACCATTAGATAATCAAGTAGAATTATATGATAAGGATCTTTTACACACGGAAATTAGAGAATTGGCTATTCAACATGAATGCTCGGGGACCTCTATAAATGGGCATGCAGAGGAAAGAACTAATGCAGTGACAAATGCCACTATAAATGATGTAAAGATTGGGCAAGAAACTTTTCAGAAAACACAGACATTGAGAGAGGAAAAGAATGGAGAAAGCTCGTCTGACTTGGCTGTCTATCCTGATATTATATCTCAGGTACTTCATCTTCTTGTAGTATCTGCTGATTGATGGAATTCTAGTTCACTTCAACTATATATTTTGATTACAGCTACTTCAAGGAATGGAAGAATTGAAAGCTTCTAAGGAAGCGCAAACTCATAAGATGTGTAGTTTGGAGCAGAAGCTGGTACGCAATCTCAGAGCTATAGTACCTTATCTATTCTGTGCTGAAATTGCATTCCTTCTTGGTATGTCTCTATTGGAGAATATGGCCGCTGAAGACATGCACTATGTTAAATATCTTGTACCAATGGTAACACTGGAATCCATATGCAACCCGAGGATTTGTATTACCACTTTTGACTGTGAAAAGTCATCAGTCTGTCATCTTTCAAACAAAATAAAGGAGTTTCAGAAGGATTTTGACATTTGTCTCCTCTTTCAAAGTAAATGAAACAATCAGAACAAGCAATAACTTCCAATGGTCTTCAGGATTCATTGGGATGTATGTATCCAAGAAAAGCTAGCCTAATTTTTGAAAGAAGATAATAGGGATATTGTTACCATAAAATTATCTTTTTGAGTAACTCATATGAGAAAGTTACTCTGTTTTCAAATGATATTTATGTTAATGACTAAATTAGCGACCAAAAGATAGAACTGTGAAAGTAAAGGCTTAATGATAAGTAGAAGTGAGATAGAATATATGCACTTCAAATTTAGCCCCCCTGTAAGAAAAATGTGGGTCGGGTGAAATTAGATGAGATTCTGGTGCCTAAGTGCAAACAATTCAGATATAGGCTCAGTCTTCTAGGAGAATGGTTGATATACCTTACATAATCGGAGTAATGTTTTTAGGTGGTATAATGGTGGAGCTTTGATAGGCTGATTCGTGGGTTTTATTAGTGCTATGAACATACTGAAGGACAAAAAGTAACATGAGTAGTAATTATAGAACTGGTTAGTTTACTTTAAAACTCTTTAAGTTGGGCTTCAATTGCTGAGAGAAGAAGGTACTGGAAATTGAATATTTAGAGGAGAACCCCACCTGTGGGATTACACTAGGTATGTTGTTGTCGTAGAGGAGAAATTATCAGCTTTAGGCTGTAAGAGACTTGGAACATTATAACTTGGGGGAAATGGGGATTTGATCATTAAACAATTTGGAAATGGATGTCATGGTGTAATTAAGGTTACATTATGAATCAAAAGGAATGAAATAAGGTTCTTGGTGCGCTGCAGGATGCAAAGGGAAAATGATATTTGTATTCATGAAAACTGAGAAGTGGATCCAGTGTTATTATCTAGCATCAAACATGAGACAAACCTTGTGTTTCCTTTGTCAGAATAATAATAATAATAATAATAATAATAATAATAATAATAATAATAATAATAATAATAATAATAGTAATAATAATAATAATAATAATACTGGTATTTCTAAAACCTTGTAGCTGTGTCAGGGAATTTACTTTCTTCTCTTGTTGCTTATTGTGCATTCCGCTGTATCTGGATGTTCAAGGGTGAACAAATCCTTTTGCCCGCCTCTGGAATTCTGGTATTTTTCCCACTTCATAGTTTTATTGTGCATGTTGTACTGTATGTACACGTTTTGACGATGAAATTTTGTATTCTTGTCCTCTTTGGTACATAAGAACTTACCACTTGTATGCATGATGTGCATTTTAGAAATGCACTCCTGATGACTGTTATCTGCCTTGCATTTCAGGCCGATGCAAGAGAAGAGATTAAGCAGTTAAAATATACATATTTGATGCCTGAGTCCTCAATTCCGTCATGTCAATTGGCTGATGAAACAGTGTCTGAGCCAGTTGATCAAGTACTGCTGGATCCTGAGTCAATCTTCCTAGCCGGAGGATATGACGGGGTATCATGGTTATCTACCTTGGATTCATACTCACTTTCAAATGATGTGTTAAAATCTCTTAAGCCAATGAGTTCAGTTTGATCATATGCCTCAGTTGCAAAACTGTGTGGAGAGCTTTATGTATTTGGTGGTGGAACTGGAAGCTTGTGGTACGACACAGGTACATCTTATAGTTTTTAGCCCCCAGCACTCATTGCTCCTATGTCTCTAGCATCTTAAGTTGCTAGTGCTGATGCTATGCCGCTTTTGTATAGTTGAATCATATAATCCAGCAGATAACGAGTGGACCCTGCATACTTCCTTGAATAAGAAAAAGGGTAGTTTAGCTGGTGTTACTTTGAAGAACAAAATTTTTGCAATTGGCGGTAGCAATGGGATTGGCTGCTTTTCAGAGGTTGAGATGTATGATCCTCTAGTAGAGCGTTGGATTTCTACAAGATCCATGTTGCAGAAGGTTAACTTCATTGCTCCTTTTATTTGCACGTACCAGTATTTATTTGTTTCAGAAACAACAAACTATATATGAAAAGATGAAACTTGTTTGATTAGATGGACGAATTTGAAATGATGAGAAAGCTTATTTTGGTTAAAGTCAAATTTCCAAGTAGCACGTTGATGTGTATTGCTCTGGAATTTGTTGTCACTCTTAAAAGTTGTGGCAAGTCAATATGGGATCATCTTGTCCTTGAGCTTCATTTTTTCTTATTGAAATCTTTATGTGTTGCCTCTTGGTCAAGCCTTATCAGCAACAACAACCCAGTATAATCCCACTTAGTGGGGTCTGGGGAGGGTTGTGTGTACGCAGAGCTTACCCCTACCCTTGGGTAAAGAGGCTGTTTCCAAATAGACCCCCAGCATCCTTCCCTCCAAGAACTTCCCACCTTGCTCTTGGGGAGACTCGAACTCACAACCTCTCGGTTGGAAGTGGGGGTTGCTTACCATCAGAGCATTATCAGCCTCTTATTATAATTAAATAATAGTGAGAAAACCTAAATATGTGGAGAGGAAGGATAACTTAAAAATCATAAACTGAAGTTATGCAGGTTGATTAGCAAAGATTTTAATCCAAATAGCAAGTGAATTCTTGTCAGTGCTCGGTCTCAGACAGTATGCTGTTTCCTTGCCTTGTCCTTGTTTAAACATCAGGACCTTCACTTATCTTGTTTTGCATTATTGTTCTTAAGTAATTTCTCATATATGTTTCCATTTACTTCCTTTTACTGTTATATCTGTCTTACAGAAGCATGACTTTATCTTCCATGAGTGTGTATTTGCAGCGATTTTCTCTTGCTGCAGCAGAACTCAATGGTGCGTTATATGCTGTTGGTGGATATGATGGAAGCAATTACCTGGCGTAAGTTATCAAATTGCCTTTTTTTTATTCTGGCGCCTTCTTTGAACTGTATGTTTGAATGATACTTGACATTGTACCTCATGTCTCCAATCACTTTTATAATTGTTAATATCTTCCCCAAGGAGGAGACTTGGTTTTCCAATCTGTTGGTCTCGTAATTCTGATTACGCGAATTTTAGTCAAAGGAATTCTGCAGAAGTGCATGTGTAAAGGCATTTATTTTTTTGTTACAATTTTCTGCTCTCTTCTCCTATCTCCTTTCTGACTCAGGAACTTTCAAAGAAAATGAGACAAAATGGGAAATAAATAGAAAGGAATTATTGAGCGTATTAAAAGCGTTATTATACTATGAAATATATATAGCACATACACATTTTATATTAAGAACAGATAATACCCAAGTTAAATTTTGGTTAACAAAGGATTTAAAAAATCAATCAATTACTACCAGAAATATTAGAAATATAGTATGTCAAATATCTTTATTTAATTTTGATATTTAACTAATCAGTACTAAAGACAATTTTATTGCAGATTTTTTATCTAGACATATGATACAGGAATAGCTATGAGCTTATAAAGAAGCATTTTATTATGATTGACAGGTACAACCTGAACAAGGGGAAATAGTACAAAAGCTATTGCAAGACATATTACAAAAATTACAAGGTATGGAAAAAAATATTGAAAAGCTGGAAAGCAGAATTAGTCAAATGGAAGATAGCAAAAAAGAAGAAATAGACCTGCAAGAATTTAAAGAAATAACAATTAGCCAAGAAAAATATGACAAAAAAGATAAAGGAAAAGGAATAGAAATTACTACCCACCAGGCCAAAAAACTTAAACCTTTCAATATCCAACTTAGACCAGAACAACCTACTCCAAAAAGGACAGACTTTATTTACCAACTACCAAAACCCCAAACAAATACCTACAGCGAAATTACCAAAAAACCTACACAAAACCAATTTGTACAACGGATATACAATTACCTCAACCAGTTTATACAAGTTGCCAATTACCTAAATAAAAATATACAATCACCAGACTTTAACCCAGAAAATTTAATTGGATGGCAAACTAAACCTCTGAAAGGATATAATAAATTAATTGCCCTAAATAAATCAGATCCAAAATAAGTACAAACCATGTATAACTATGGACTATTGCATGCAGTGTATACACAAGATGGAGATAACCTACAATATATACCAGAACTATACCAAGTAGTAAAAAAATACTTGGGAATTACTAAAGCAGACTTAATATTTATTAGGATCTATTCGGCACCCTGCGAAGTTACACCACAAGAAATATATCATTCTATCACAGCAGTGAAGCTAGGACTAACAAGAACAATTATGTGTGAAGAACCTATGGAACAACCTGATTTAACCATTCAGGAAATAGTAGAATTTCTACAAAACAAAAGAGCTATTATGACCAAAGTCATTATTCAAGAGCTAATAAGCAGCTATGAAGAAGGAGGAAAGTGGATCTACAACAGCAAAAATAGCACAATTATCTACTCAAATGCCAAGACAACAAAAGACATAGAAGAACTACCAAGATGGATCACTACCCTGGCAAATTGGGAAGCTACACCAACAACTAATGCATTAAGAACATATCCAAAGCAGCTGACAGAAAAAACAAAATATCTACTATGTCAACAACTAAAGGATTTATTCAACCTACACCATTGCAAATATTGCAATCAAAAAGAAGACATTCCCAAGGTTTATCTTCCACCAACTATGGCAAAAGAAAAAGAAGAAGAAGACAAGCAAATTGAAGACAAGAAAAGTGAAGACTAAACTTTCGTATAAGTCTTGCAAATAAGTATCAAGACAAATGTAGTATTTAGGCTAACATTTTCCAATGTTTTTGTTTTTTAGTTTTGTTTTTTAGCTTTGATTAATGATTTTTTTTTATAGTCTTGATTAAGAGTTTTGTTTTTTAGTATTGATTAAAAGTTTTGTTTTTTAGTCATGTATTATTTCAAGAAGTGTAGTATTTTTAGGATAGATTTTAGTCTTATTAGGAAGAGTTTCTTTTGTCTTGATAGTGTAGTATTCATTCCTTGCCTATATATCTAAAGGTTTGTAATTTAGAGAGGAGTTATCAGCTCTTCTTACTCTTGTATAATAAAATTCTCCCTCTTTGAAAAACACTCTCTCTCACATACTCTTATCCTTGCAAAAATCTAGCATCAACTAAGGAAATAATGGAGCAAAATAAGGTACGTAATACTATGACTAGCTAAATTTTCTTTGGCAAGATTTTAGGAAAGTAGTAATAATACTAAAATGATAATGATCCTGTGAACACCGGGAGTTCGGCATAACACATGTTTAAAGGTTTAATAACAGCAAGTATTTAAAGCTAAAGTGGATTTAGCCGTGCACTTTATCCGCTCCAGGCAGGTGACCGTTTTGCGGTGTTGTGGTGCTTAAATTGGCTTGGGATCCTTACCTGCTTTACTTACTGCTACTGATATTGTACCTTTAGCCCACTGTTATTCCGTCCCCTTCCCTTTTGGTATCAGAGCCTCAGTATCATATTGGTATTATCATTATCGTCCTAAAAACTTGCCTTATTAAAAAATTTGGACTTGTCAAAAATTTGAATTAATTTTGCCTTATTAATTATTTTGACATGGATTTAAATGCTTGTTTGTATGCTTACAATAAAATACTTGTTTATACTGGAGACATAGAATTTGCTAATGTTACAAGAAAATTAATGGAAACATATCCTATTACTTTCCAGATTGGATTAGCAACTACTCCTTATTTGCATCAATTAGAGAATAACTTTGGAAAATTTTTAACACACTTAAAGTTAGGAATAGAATATTTAGGTATACATCAAATAGTTAGAAAATATTTAGGAACCCGACCTAGACATATTGGAATAACTAATGATTATTTTACATACTGTCAAAGTATATTTACTTTCATAAACCTACAGGATAAAAATAAAGAACATAAGATTAAAGAAATATTCCATAAATATTTTAGAAATCATACAGTAGAAGAAAAAGATATAAAGTTTTTCATTGATATTATTTATAAATATACTCTAGAAAAATTAACTATGGATGAAAAAGGTGAAGATAAATTAGTAGAAGAACATATAGAAATATTATATAACATTATAGAAAATATGGAACATAGAGATGACACTACTACCTCAGTATCTACTGAAGACTATCTAAGTGATGGTTAAAATGGAAGCCATAAATAATAAAATAGAAATAATAAATAATAATATTTTAGAATCAAATAAAGTAACATTAGAACAGATAAAAGAAATAAGAAAATGGATAGAAAATATAGAAACAGAAATTAAAAATATAAAATTAAGAATATTACAAGAAAATAATAAAAAAGAAAAAGAACCTATAAATAAAACTGGCTATGTTAATATACCAGGATTAGGATGGATGCCAATTAAAGTACCATTAACTACTGAAAAAATAAAAGAAGAATTATGAAAAGAGGAGAATATGTAAAAATTACATATATGGAAAATAACAAAATATAAGAAATGTCAAATTTGAATAGAATATTTATTAAGCTAAATGATAATTATAGACTTATGCAAAAACAAGATAATATTATAGAATCACCTTTAGAACAAATAGTAAGATTAACCAGAGAAAATAATGAAGAAAATAATAGCGAATCATATAATAATAATAGTGATAGTAGTACAACCAGTTATGAAATCACTAAAAGAAAAAATATGAGAAAGAAAAAGGTGACCATGGAAGATATTTTTGAAAAATTAGATAAAATGGATAAAAGAATACAAAAATTAGAAAATCATGTATTTAAAAAGAAAAAACAAACAATAAACTCTGACCCTGAAATATCTAGAAATAGATTAGATTCAGATACAACAACAAATATAAGTTCAGAAGAAGAAAAAACCGATAAGAAATTAGTAAAAGTAATAAATAAAATGGAAAATGATTCGGATATTAATATAGACGAAGATAGCACTTCGGATACATATACTGACTTGATAAAGAAAACAAATAAATTATATATAGAAACTAATAATTTAAAAGATACAATTAAAGATGAAGATATAATAACAAATCATATAAATATGACTAAACCAGATGGCCTAGAAAATAGAAAAGGATTTTATACAAATGTCGCAACAGGAAGAGATAAAGACTATAAAAAAAGAAGTTATTATGAAAAAACAGATTATTCAAAACAACATAGGAACGATAAAATATGGGGATCAAGATTAATAAGAGGAATAGCAGAAATGGTAAAAACATCTACAGGAGAAAATACTAACTCTTTTTTAGACTTAGACTGCTCTGAAGATATAACTAAAGAAATACAAAAATGGTCAGCAAAAACAGAGAAAACAATTTTAGAAACAAAATTACCCATAGATAAAGTAGGACAATATATTGTAACCACCTTAGTAGGAAATGTTAAAGAATGGTATGAAAATTTAGGAGAAGAAATGATAAAAGCATTACATGCAGCTACAGATGCTAATGCACAGCCTACAACAGATGTGAGTAAAATACTTCAAAAATTTGTAATATCAATTACAGCCGAATTTAGCACGCCAGGAGCAGAAAATTCCATGATTTGTAAAAATATAGAAAAAGCAAGAAATAATCTATTAAATTTAGTTATTTGTGATTTATGCTACTATGAAGAATATGTATGTGAATTTAGTAATTATTTTCATAAAGGAAGATCATATAAATTTATTAAAATCAGATATACAATTATGTTGTGCAAAAGATAAACCAAGTAAATACGGATGTAGTAAAAAATACCCTAGACAAATAAGAAAACACTACAAGAAAAGAAATAAGAAATACATTAGAAGAAATTACAATTTAAGGAATTTTACAAATAATAACAAAAAACGAAGATATATAAATAAAAGAAAAAATATCTTCCATGGTCACCTTTTTCTATATTTTCTTTTATTTATATATCTTCGTTTTTTGTTATTATTTGTAAAATTCCTTAAATTGTAATTTCTTCTAATGTATTTCTTATTTCTTTTCTTGTAGTGTTTTCTTATTTGTCTAGGGTATTTTTTACTACATCCGTATTTACTTGGTTTATCTTTTGCACAACATAATTGTATATCTGATTTTAATAAATTTCTAAGATTTGTTGCTTGAGTACATCTATCATTTATCCAATTTCTTACATATTCTATCCTAGTTCCTAAGGTGTCTATTGATTTAGCTTCTATTTTATAATCTTTAAATGCTAATAAATTAGTTGGATATGGTAATTTATGTAGGAATAAGTCTAAGATCATAGGTTTCTCATTATTATTAAATCTTCCTTTATGAAAATAATTACTAAATTCACATACATATTCTTCATAGTAGCATAAATCACAAATAACTAAATTTAATAGATTATTTCTTGCTTTTTCTATATTTTTACAAATCATTGAATTTTCTGCTCCTGGCGTGCTAAATTCGGCTGTAATTGATATTACAAATTTTTGAATTATTTTACTCACATCTGTTGTAGGCTGTGCATTAGCATCTGTAGCTGCATGTAATGCTTTTATCATTTCTTCTCCTAAATTTTCATACCATTCTTTAACATTTCCTACTAAGGTGGTTACAATATATTGTCCTACTTTATCTATGGGTAATTTTGTTTCTAAAATTGTTTTCTCTATTTTTGTTGACAATTTTTGTATTTCTTTAGTTATATCTTCAGAGCAGTCTAAGTCTAAAAAAGAGTTAGTATTTTCTCCTGTAGATGTTTTTACCATTTCTGCTATTCCTCTTATTAATCTTGATCCCCATATTTTATCATTCCTATGTTGTTTTGAATAATCTGTTTTTTCATAATAACTTCTTTTTTTATAGTCTTATCTCTTCCTGTTGCGACATTTGTATAAAATCCTTTTCTATTTTCTAGGCCATCTGGTTTAGTCATATTTATATGATTTGTTATTATATCTTCATCTTTAATTGTATCTTTTAAATTATTAGTTTCTATATATAATTTATTTGTTTTCTTTATCAAGTCAGTATATGTATCCGAAGTGCTATCTTCGTCTATATTAATATCCGAATCATTTTCCATTTTATTTATTACTTCTACTAATTTCTTATCAGTTTTTTCTTCTTCTGAACTTATATTTGTTGTTGTATCTGAATCTAATCTATTTCTAGATATTTCAGGGTCAGAGTTTATTGTTTGTTTTTTCTTTTTAAATACATGTTTTTCTAATTTTTGTATTCTTTTATCCATTTTATCTAATTTTTCAAAAATATCTTCCATGGTCACCTTTTTCTTTCTCATATTTTTTCTTTTAGTGATTTCATAACTGGTTGTACTACTATCACTATTATTATTATATGATTCGCTATTATTTTCTTCATTATTTTCTCTGGTTAATCTTATTATTTGTTCTAAAGGTGATTCTATAATATTATCTTGTTTTTGCATAAGTCTATAATTATCATTTAGCTTAATAAATATTCTATTCAAATTTGACATTTCTTTTATTTTGTTATTTTCCATATATGTAATTTTTACATATTCTCCTCTTTTCATAATTCTTCTTTTATTTTTTCAGTAGTTAATGGTACTTTAATTGGCATCCATCCTAATCCTGGTATATTAACATAGCCAGTTTTATTTATAGGTTCTTTTTCTTTTTTATTATTTTCTTGTAATATTCTTAATTTTATATTTTTAATTTCTGTTTCTATATTTTCTATCCTTTTTCTTATTTCTTTTATCTGTTCTAATGTTACTTTATTTGATTCTAAAATATTATTATTTATTATTTCTATTTTATTATTTATGGCTTCCATTTTAACCATCACTTAGGTAGTCTTCAGTAGATACTGAGGTAGTAGTGTCATCTCTATGTTCCATATTTTCTATAATGTTATATAATATTTCTATATGTTCTTCTACTAATTTATCTTCACCTTTTTCATCCATAGTTAATTTTTCTAGAGTATATTTGTAAATAATATCAATGAAAAACTTTATATCTTTTTTTTCTACTGTATGATTTCTAAAATATTTATGGAATATTTCTTTAATCTTATGTTCTTTATTTTTATCCTGTAGGTTTATGAAAGTAAATATACTTTGACAGTATGTAAAATAATCATTAGTTATTCCAATATGTCTAGGTCGGGTTCCTAAATATTTTCTAACTATTTGATGTATACCTAAATATTCTATTCCTAACTTTAAGTGTGTTAAAAATTTTCCAAAGTTATTCTCTAATTGATGCAAATAAGGAGTAGTTGCTAATCCAATCTGGAAAGTAATAGGATATGTTTCCATTAATTTTCTTGTAACATTAGCAAATTCTATGTCTCCAGTATAAACAAGTATTTTATTGTAAGCATACAAACAAGCATTTAAATCCATTTCAAAATAATTAATAAGGCAAAATTAATTCAAATTTTTGACAAGTCCAAATTTTTTAATAAGGCAAGTTTTTAGGACGATAATGATAATACCAATATGATACTGAGGCTCTGATACCAAAAGGGAAGGGGACGGAATAACGGTGGGCTAAAGGTACAATATCAGTAGCAGTAAGTAAAGCAGGTAAGGATCCCAAGCCAATTTAAGCACCACAACACCGCAAAACGGTCACCTGCCTGGAGCGGATAAAGTGCACGGCTAAATCTACTTTAGCTTTAAATACTTGCTGTTATTAAACCTTTAAACATGTGTTATGTCGAACTCCCGGTGTTCACAGGATCATTATCATTTTAGTATTATTACTACTTTCCTAAAATCTTGCCAAAGAAAATTTAGCTAGTCATAGTATTACGTACCTTATTTTGCTCCATTATTTCCTTAGTTGATGCTAGATTTTTGCAAGGATAAGAGTATGTGAGAGAGAGTGTTTTTCAAAGAGGGAGAATTTTATTATACAAGAGTAAGAAGAGCTGATAACTCCTCTCTAAATTACAAACCTTTACATATATAGGCAAGGAATGAATACTACACTATCAAGACAAAAGAAACTCTTCCTAATAAGACTAAAATCTATCCTAAAAATACTACACTTCTTGAAATAATACATGACTAAAAAACAAAACTTTTAATCAATACTAAAAAACAAAACTCTTAATCAAGACTATAAAACAAAATCATTAATCAAAGCTAAAAAACAAAACTAAAAAACAAAAACATTGGAAAATGTTAGCCTAAATACTACATTTGTCTTGATACTTGTTTGCAAGACTTATACGAAAGTTTAGTCTTCACTTTTCTTGTCTTCAATTTGCTTGTCTTCTTCTTCTTTTTCTTTTACCATAGTTGGTGGAAGATAAACCTTGGGAATGTCTTCTTTTTGATTGCAATATTTGCAATGGTGTAGGTTGAATAAATCCTTTAGTTGTTGACATAGTAGATATTTTGTTTTTTCTGTCAGCTGCTTTGGATATGTTCTTAATGCATTAGTTGTTGGTGTAGCTTCCCAATTTGCCAGGGTAGTGATCCATCTTGGTAGTTCTTCTATGTCTTTTGTTGTCTTGGCATTTGAGTAGGTAATTGTGCTATTTTTGCTGTTGTAGATCCACTTTCCTCCTTCTTCATAGCTGCTTATTAGCTCTTGAATAATGACTTTGGTCATAATAGCTCTTTTGTTTTGTAGAAATTCTACTATTTCCTGAATGGTTAAATCAGGTTGTTCCATAGGTTCTTCACACATAATTGTTCTTGTTAGTCCTAGCTTCACTGCTGTGATAGAATGATATATTTCTTGTGGTGTAACTTCGCAGGGTGCCGAATAGATCCTAATAAATATTAAGTCTGCTTTAGTGATTCCCAAGTATTTTTTTACTACTTGGTATAGTTCTGGTATATATTGTAGGTTATCTCCATCTTGTGTATACACTGCATGCAATAGTCCATAGTTATACATGGTTTGTACTAATTTTGGATCTGATTTATTTAGGGCAATTAATTTATTATATCCTTTCAGAGGTTTAGTTTGCCATCCAATTAAATTTTCTGGGTTAAAGTCTGGTGATTGTATATTTTTATTTAGGTAATTGGCAACTTGTATAAACTGGTTGAGGTAATTGTGTATCCGTTGTACAAATTGGTTTTGTGTAGGTTTTTTGGTAATTTCGCTGTAGGTATTTGTTTGGGGTTTTGGTAGTTGGTAAATAAAGTCTGTCCTTTTTGGAGTAGGTTGTTCTGGTCTAAGTTGGATATTGAAAGGTTTAAGTTTTTTGGCCTGGTGGGTAGTAATTTCTATTCCTTTTCCTTTATCTTTTTTGTCATATTTTTCTTGGCTAATTGTTATTTCTTTAAATTCTTGCAGGTCTATTTCTTCTATTTTTCTATCTTCCATTTGACTAATTCTGCTTTCCAGCTTTTCAATATTTTTTTCCATACCTTGTAATTTTTGTAATATGTCTTGCAATAGCTTTTGTACTATTTCCCCTTGTTCAGGTTGTACCTGTCAATCATAATAAAATGCTTCTTTATAAGCTCATAGCTATTCCTGTATCATATGTCTAGATAAAAAATCTGCAATAAAATTGTCTTTAGTACTGATTAGTTCAATATCAAAGTTAAATAAAGATATTTGACATACTATATTTCTAATATTTCTGGTAGTAATTGATTGATTTTTTAAATCCTTTGTTAACCAAACTTTTACTTGGGTATTATCTGTTCTTAATATAAAATGTGTATGTGCTATATATATTTCATAGTATAATAACGCTTTTAATACGCTCAATAATTCCTTTCTATTTATTTCCCATTTTGTCTCATTTTCTTTGAAAGTTCCTGAGTTGAATGATGTAATATGTTGTGTGTTATTTTCCATATTTACATATGTTAACATACTTCCAAAAGCATAATCCGATGCATCTGTATAGATTGTCCATTTTATTTTTTCATTTATTTCTGGGATTTGTAATTTGGGTAATTTCTTACAATATTCCTTTACTTTCTTCAGGTTTTCTTTATCCTCTATAGTCCATTCAAATACTGTTGTTTTTGTTTTTAATTTCTTTTGTAGTGGTACTAATTTTTCACTTAAATGAGGTACATAATTTCTAATTTGATTTACTAATCCTAAAAAACTTTGTAACTGTTTCTTTTCTTTCAATACTTCCATGTGTTCTGCAATCTTTTTTAATATATGTTCTTGCATCTCTACACCATTTCTATCTATCTTTATCCCTAAAAAATCTATTTTATTCCTTATTATTTCTGCTTTCTTTTCACTTAGAGCTATTCCTGCATCTTTTATTATTTTCTTAAATCTTTTTAATAAATTTATATGATCTTCCTTCGTTTTAGTGAATAATAATATGTCATCTATATATACAATAATTCCATCTATATTTCCAAGATATGTATCCATAAATTTTTGAAAATATCCTGGGGAATTTTTAAATCCAAAGGGTAATACATTCCATTCATAAAATCCATTGGGTATTGAGAAGGCTGTTAAATGTCTATATTCTTCTATTATTTTAATATGATAGAATCCTGATTTACAATCAAATTTACTGAACCATTCATAACCTTTTACTTTATTTAATATTACTGCTTTATTTGGTATTGGATAATTTAATGTTTCTGTCTTTTTATTTAAGTCTTTATAGTCTATTACCATTCTAGATTTTCCTCTTTTTTGTTCACTGTGTTTCATTACTATGAATGCTGGACTACTATGTTTAGATTCACTAGATCTAATAAAATTTCCTTTTAATAATTCTGTTATATGTAATTTAAATTGAACCATATCTTCTTCAGTATATTTCATAGGTTTTTTATAGACTAAATCATCCTCTTTTAGTAATCTAATTGGTATTTGGGTTTTGTATTTTTGCCAAAATTTTAATGGGTCTTCACTAAATACTTCTTTAAATTCGTTAGTTAATTCTTCTTCAATACTAATCTCACTTATTTGTAATTTATTATTTTTACTTTTACAAGGTAGTGATTGTTTAATTTTACTATCTCCTTTAATCCAAGGTATTAGTTCACTTTGTTTTTCCAAGGTTCTTTTAGCTATTATTTTTTGCTTGCAAGGGGTAGTTAATAATAAATAATTTCCTGTGATTGTAAAGGGTTCATAATTTTTTAAGAATTTTTTATAACCTAATATTATATCATGAAATATTTCCTCACATGGGTATAATTCATTTAGTACTAGTTCTTTATCCCATATTTGTATTGTTATATTTGTAGTTTTGTGTCGGACTAGATTTCCTTCTTGGTTAAATCCAGCAATTATAATTGGATTTTTTAATTCCTTCCAATATTCTTCTGGTAATACTTTTCTTCTACATATATTAGTTCCAGCTCCTGTATCTATATATGATGTATAATATCTACTGTTATATCCTTCACATTTTACATTAATTAAGATATGTATTTCTTCATGACTCATATACTTTCTTTTATTATATTTATAGCATTAATTGTTTCTCTTTTTATATTAATTGTTATTGTATTAACTGTTATTTCTAATTCTGATTCTGTTAGATTCCATGGTTCTACCATATTTAACCATTTAATTCCTAGTATAATTTCTGGTTCATTATCCATTATTTCTAGATTTATGTTGAATAATAATCCTTCTATTTCTATTGGGCTATTTATTTTTCCCATACTTGTTACTTCTTGTTGTGTAATGAAATTAGTATATGTATGATTACTTTCTTCTATTTTGTCAATCTCACTTATTAGTTGTTTAGCTATATAATTTTCTCCTGCATTAGTAGCAATTAAGATTGGTACTAGTATTCTTATTCCATTTCTTATTATTCTTCCTTTTATATAATATTGGTTTTCGTAATATTGGTCCGATATATTTTTCCTAATTCTAGGTATTATGTTTAGATTCCTTCTACTCATACTTCTATTAAGAAGATTTCTTCGTTGCTCTAAATTATAAGTTACTAATTCTAAGTCTTGGTTTTGGTTAGGTAGTATATATAATTGTTCTTTCCTAGGAATTTCTTTTAGGATAGGTTCAAAGATTTTACTTATATGTGTTAATCCTTTTCTTTTATTTTTATTTATTCCTGGTTTATTACTTAGTACGTATAATTGTTTTGCTTTGATAGTTAGTACTTTACTTCCTGGTAGCATTTCTATTCCATTAATTTTCCAATAAATCGTTAATGCTTTGTCTATATTTTGTTCCGTCATGCTTATATTAAAATCAGGTTTAAATAAAAATTTAGCTTTTTGGTATATTAGATTTCCGGTTAGTTGTGTTAAATAGATTGTTCTATAGGATGAGTTATTCTATCATCTGCTAAATATATTTCTATTGGTGTATCTATACCTTCTTTAAAATGTGCATATAACATAATCTGTATTCCTCCAAAATAGCAATATCTTAAATTATGTTTATTTTTAATACTTTTAGTTTCTTCTTCAATTAGATGTTTAGATACTAAAGGTATCATTGTTTTTCCATTTAAATGTTTTATGTCTAATACAAATTCCTTTTTAGTGATTATATAATAATTTTGTTTTTTAATTTTTAATGTTTCATTCCAAAATTAATTTTTAAAAACTAAGTCTGGTGTAAGGTCTAATTCTTCTTTCCTAATTTTCTCTTAAATTTTTTCATCAAATATTATCTGTTGTTTCTCATAATCTATGTCTTGTGTATAGTTTATTATTATATCTTTGTCACTTGTTTCTCCTATTTTAGTCTGACTCATTTTCTTCTTCACTTGTTATATTTTATTCAATTATTTCATCTTCACTAGAAAAGTTATCCGTATCTATTTCTTGCTTAACTATATCTATATCTTTAAATTCATCATTATCTAACTGAATTTCTTTTATTTGTTTTTGTCTAGGTTCTTTGCATTCTGTGGATATGTGTCCTATTTTTCCACAATTATAACATTTACATTTTTTAGGATTCCTTTTGAAATAATTTCTATATTTTCTTTTATTTATATATCTTCGTTTTTTGTTATTATTTGTAAAATTCCTTAAATTGTAATTTCTTCTAATGTATTTCTTATTTCTTTTCTTGTAGTGTTTTCTTATTTGTCTAGGGTATTTTTTACTACATCCGTATTTACTTGGTTTATCTTTTGCACAACATAATTGTATATCTGATTTTAATAAATTTCTAAGATTTGTTGCTTGAGTACATCTATCATTTATCCAATTTCTTACATATTCTATCCTAGTTCCTAAGGTGTCTATTGATTTAGCTTCTATTTTATAATCTTTAAATGCTAATAAATTAGTTGGATATGGTAATTTATGTAGGAATAAGTCTAAGATCATAGGTTTCTCATTATTATTAAATCTTTCTTTATAATAAATAATTACTAAATTCACATACATATTCTTCATAGTAGCATAAATCACAAATAACTAAATTTAATAGATTATTTCTTGCTTTTTCTATATTTTTACAAATCATTGAATTTTCTGCTCCTGGCGTGCTAAATTCGGCTGTAATTGATATTACAAATTTTTGAAGTATTTTACTCACATCTGTTGTAGGCTGTGCATTAGCATCTGTAGCTGCATGTAATGCTTTTATCATTTCTTCTCCTAAATTTTCATACCATTCTTTAACATTTCCTACTAAGGTGGTTACAATATATTGTCCTACTTTATCTATGGGTAATTTTGTTTCTAAAATTGTTTTCTCTGTTTTTGCTGACCATTTTTGTATTTCTTTAGTTATATC
This sequence comes from Nicotiana benthamiana, assembly GCA_034376525.1. Taxonomy (NCBI): domain Eukaryota; kingdom Viridiplantae; phylum Streptophyta; class Magnoliopsida; order Solanales; family Solanaceae; genus Nicotiana; species Nicotiana benthamiana. Next base: position 48,382,224 of record CM067336.1, read on the forward strand.
TTCAGAGCAGTCTAAGTCTAAAAAAGAGTTAGTATTTTCTCCTGTAGATGTTTTTACCATTTCTGCTATTCCTCTTATTAATCTTGATCCCCATATTTTATCGTTCCTATGTTGTTTTGAATAATCTGTTTTTTCATAATAACTTCTTTTTTTACAGTCTTTATCTCTTCCTGTTGCGACATTTGTATAAAATCCTTTTCTATTTTCTAGGCCATCTGGTTTAGTCATATTTATATGATTTGTTATTATATCTTCATCTTTAATTGTATCTTTTAAATTATTAGTTTCTATATATAATTTATTTGTTTTCTTTATCAAGTCAGTATATGTATCCGAAGTGCTATCTTCGTCTATATTAATATCCGAATCATTTTCCATTTTATTTATTACTTCTACTAATTTCTTATCAGTTTTTTCTTCTTCTGAACTTATATTTGTTGTTGTATCTGAATCTAATCTATTTCTAGATATTTCAGGGTCAGAGTTTATTGTTTGTTTTTTCTTTTTAAATACATGTTTTTCTAATTTTTGTATTCTTTTATCCATTTTATCTAATTTTTCAAAAATATCTTCCATGGTCACCTTTTTCTTTCTCATATTTTTTCTTTTAGTGATTTCATAACTGGTTGTACTACTATCACTATTATTATTATATGATTCGCTATTATTTTCTTCATTATTTTCTCTGGTTAATCTTACTATTTGTTCTAAAGGTGATTCTATAATATTATCTTGTTTTTGCATAAGTCTATAATTATCATTTAGCTTAATAAATATTCTATTCAAATTTGACATTTCTTTTATTTTGTTATTTTCCATATATGTAATTTTTACATATTCTCCTCTTTTCATAATTCTTCTTTTATTTTTTCAGTAGTTAATGGTACTTTAATTGGCATCCATCCTAATCCTGGTATATTAACATAGCCAGTTTTATTTATAGGTTCTTTTTTTTTTTTTATTATTTTCTTGTAATATTCTTAATTTTATATTTTTAATTTCTGTTTCTATATTTTCTATCCATTTTCTTATTTCTTTTATCTGTTCTAATGTTACTTTATTTGATTCTAAAATATTATTATTTATTATTTCTATTTTATTATTTATGGCTTCCATTTTAACCATCACTTAGGTAGTCTTCAGTAGATACTGAGGTAGTAGTGTCATCTCTATGTTCCATATTTTCTATAATGTTATATAATATTTCTATATGTTCTTCTACTAATTTATCTTCACCTTTTTCATCCATAGTTAATTTTTCTAGAGTATATTTATAAATAATATCAATGAAAAACTTTATATCTTTTTCTTCTACTGTATAATTTCTAAAATATTTATGGAATATTTCTTTAATCTTATGTTCTTTATTTTTATCCTGTAGGTTTATGAAAGTAAATATACTTTGACAGTATGTAAAATAATCATTAGTTATTCCAATATGTCTAGGTCGGGTTCCTAAATATTTTCTAACTATTTGATGTATACCTAAATATTTTATTCCTAACTTTAAGTGTGTTAAAAATTTTCCAAAGTTATTCTCTAATTGATGCAAATAAGGAAATAATGGAGCAAAATAAGGTACGTAATACTATGACTAGCTAAATTTTCTTTGGCAAGATTTTAGGAAAGTAGTAATAATACTAAAATGATAATGATCCTGTGAACACCGGGAGTTCGGCATAACACATGTTTAAAGGTTTAATAACAGCAAGTATTTAAAGCTAAAGTGGATTTAGCCGTGCACTTTATCCGCTCCAGGCAGGTGACCGTTTTGCGGTGTTGTGGTGCTTAAATTGGCTTGGGATCCTTACCTGCTTTACTTACTGCTACTGATATTGTACCTTTAGCCCACTGTTATTCCGTCCCCTTCCCTTTTGGTATCAGAGCCTCAGTATCATATTGGTATTATCATTATCGTCCTAAAAACTTGCCTTATTAAAAAATTTGGACTTGTCAAAAATTTGAATTAATTTTGCCTTATTAATTATTTTGACATGGATTTAAATGCTTGTTTGTATGCTTACAATAAAATACTTGTTTATACTGGAGACATAGAATTTGCTAATGTTACAAGAAAATTAATGGAAACATATCCTATTACTTTCCAGATTGGATTAGCAACTACTCCTTATTTGCATCAATTAGAGAATAACTTTGGAAAATTTTTAACACACTTAAAGTTAGGAATAGAATATTTAGGTATACATCAAATAGTTAGAAAATATTTAGGAACCCGACCTAGACATATTGGAATAACTAATGATTATTTTACATACTGTCAAAGTATATTTACTTTCATAAACCTACAGGATAAAAATAAAGAACATAAGATTAAAGAAATATTCCATAAATATTTTAGAAATCATACAGTAGAAGAAAAAGATATAAAGTTTTACATTGATATTATTTATAAATATACTCTAGAAAAATTAACTATGGATGAAAAAGTTGAAGATAAATTAGTAGAAGAACATATAGAAATATTATATAACATTATAGAAAATATGGAACATAGAGATGACACTACTACCTCAGTATCTACTGAAGACTACCTAAGTGATGGTTAAAATGGAAGCCATAAATAATAAAATAGAAATAATAAATAATAATATTTTAGAATCAAATAAAGTAACATTAGAACAGATAAAAGAAATAAGAAAAAGGATAGAAAATATAGAAACAGAAATTAAAAATATAAAATTAAGAATATTACAAGAAAATAATAAAAAAGAAAAAGAACCTATAAATAAAACTGGCTATGTTAATATACCAGGATTAGGATGGATGCCAATTAAAGTACCATTAACTACTGAAAAAATAAAAGAAGAATTATGAAAAGAGGAGAATATGTAAAAATTACATATATGGAAAATAACAAAATATAAGAAATGTCAAATTTGAATAGAATATTTATTAAGCTAAATGATAATTATAGACTTATGCAAAAACAAGATAATATTATAGAATCACCTTTAGAACAAATAGTAAGATTAACCAGAGAAAATAATGAAGAAAATAATGGCGAATCATATAATAATAATAGTGATAGTAGTACAACCAGTTATGAAATCACTAAAAGAAAAAATATGAGAAAGAAAAAGGTGACCATGGAAGATATTTTTGAAAAATTAGATAAAATGGATAAAAGAATACAAAAATTAGAAAAACATGTATTTAAAAAGAAAAAACAAACAATAAACTCTGACCCTGAAATATCTAGAAATAGATTAGATTCAGATACAACAACAAATATAAGTTCAGAAGAAGAAAAAACTGATAAGAAATTAGTAGAAGTAATAAATAAAATGGAAAATGATTCGGATATTAATATAGACGAAGATAACACTTCGGATACATATACTGACTTGATAAAGAAAACAAATAAATTATATATAGAAACTAATAATTTAAAAGATACAATTAAAGATGAAGATATAATAACAAATCATATAAATATGACTAAACCAGATGGCCTAGAAAATAGAAAAGGATTTTATACAAATGTCGCAACAGGAAGAGATAAAGACTATAAAAAAAGAAGTTATTATGAAAAAACAGATTATTCAAAACAACATAGGAACGATAAAATATGGGGATCAAGATTAATAAGAGGAATAGCAGAAATGGTAAAAACATCTACAGGAGAAAATACTAACTCTTTTTTAGACTTAGACTGCTCTGAAGATATAACTAAAGAAATACAAAAATGGTCAGCAAAAACAGAGAAAACAATTTTAGAAACAAAATTACCCATAGATAAAGTAGGACAATATATTGTAACCACCTTAGTAGGAAATGTTAAAGAATGGTATGAAAATTTAGGAGAAGAAATGATAAAAGCATTACATGCAGCTACAGATGCTAATGCACAGCCTACAACAGATGTGAGTAAAATACTTCAAAAATTTGTAATATCAATTACAGCCGAATTTAGCACGCCAGGAGCAGAAAATTCAATGATTTGTAAAAATATAGAAAAAGCAAGAAATAATCTATTAAATTTAGTTATTTGTGATTTATGCTACTATGAAGAATATGCATGTGAATTTAGTAATTATTTTCATAAAGGAAGATTTAATAATAATGAGAAACCTATGATCTTAGACTTATTCCTACATAAATTACCATATCCAACTAATTTATTAGCATTTAAAGATTATAAAATAGAAGCTAAATCAATAGACACCTTAGGAACTAAGATAGAATATGTAAGAAATTGGATAAATGATAGATGTACTCAAGCAACAAATCTTAGAAATTTATTAAAATCAGATATACAATTATGTTGTGCAAGAGATAAACCAAGTAAATACCGATGTAGTAAAAAATACCCTAGACAAATAAGAAAACACTACAAGAAAAGAAATAAGAAATACATTAGAAGAAATTACAATTTAAGGAATTTTTCAAATAATAACAAAAAACGAAGATATATAAATAAAAGAAAATATAGAAATTATTTCAAAAGGAATCCTAAAAAATATAAATGTTATAATTGTGGAAAAATAGGACACATATCCACAGAATGCAAAGAACCTAGACAAAAACAAATAAAAGAAATTCAGTTAGATAATGATGAATTTATAGATATAGATATAGTTAAGCAAGAAATAGATACGGATAACTTTTCTAGTGAAGATGAAATAATTGAATCAAATATAACAAGTGAAGAAGAAAATGAGTCAGACTAAAATAGGAGAAACAAGTGACAAAGATATAATAATAAACTATACACAAGACATAGATTATGAGAAACAACAGATAATATTTGATGAAAAAATTTATGAGAAAATTAGGAAAGAAGAATTAGACTTTACACCAGACTTAGTTTTTAAAAATCAATTTTGGAATGAAACATTAAAAATTAAAAAACAAAATTATTATATAATCACTAAAAAGGAATTTGTATTAGACATAAAACATTTAAATGGAAAAACAATGATACCTTTAGTATCTAAACATCTAATTGAAGAAGAAACTAAAAGTATTAAAAACAAACATAATTTAAGATATTGCTATTTTGGAGGAATACAGATTATGTTATATGCACATTTTAAAGAAGGTATAGATACACCAATAGAAATATATTTAGCAGATGATAGAATAACTCATCCTATAGAACAATCTATATTAACACAACTAACCGGAAATCTAATATACCAAAAAGCTAAATTTTTATTTAAACCTGATTTTAATATAAGCATGACGGAACAAAATATAGACAAAGCATTAACGATTTATTGGAAAATTAATGGAATAGAAATGCTACTAGGAAGTAAAGTACTAACTATCAAAGCAAAACAATTATACGTACTAAGTAATAAACCAGGAATAAATAAAAATAAAAGAAAAGGATTAACACATATAAGTAAAATCTTTGAACCTATCCTAAAAGAAATTCCTAGGAAAGAACAATTATATATACTACCTAACCAAAACCAAAACTTAGAATTAGTAACTTATAATTTAGAGCAACGAAGAAATCTTCTTAATAGAAGTATGAGTAGAAGGAATCTAAACATAATACCTAGAATTAGGAAAAATATATCGGACCAATATTACGAAAACCAATATTATATAAAAGGAAGAATAATAAGAAATGGAATAAGAATACTAGTACCAATCTTAATTGCTACTAATGCAGGAGAAAATTATAAAGCTAAACAACTAATAAGTGAGATTGACAAAATAGAAGAAAGTAATCATACATATACTAATTTCATTACACAACAAGAAGTAACAAGTATGGGAAAAATAAATAGCCCAATAGAAATAGAAGGATTATTATTCAACATAAATCTAGAAATAATGGATAATGAACCAGAAATTATACTAGGAATTAAATGGTTAAATATGGTAGAACCATGGAATCTAACAGAATCAGAATTAGAAATAACAGTTAATACAATAACAATTAATATAAAAAGAGAAACAATTAATGCTATAAATATAATAAAAGAAAGTATATGAGTCATGAAGAAATACATATCTTAATTAAAGTAAAATGTGAAGGATATAACAGTAGATATTATACAGCATATATAGATACAGGAGCTGGAACTAATATATGTAGAAGAAAAGTATTACCAGAAGAATATTGGAAGGAATTAAAAAATCCAATTATAATTGCTGGATTTAACCAAGAAGGAAATCTAGTCCGACACAAAGCTACAAATATAACAATACAAATATGGGATAAAGAACTAGTACTAAATGAATTATACCCATGTGAGGAAATATTTAATGATATAATATTAGGTTATAAAAAATTCTTAAAAAATTATGAACCCTTTACAATCACAGGAAATTATTTATTATTAACTACCCCTTGCAAGCAAAAAATAATAGCTAAAAGAACCTTGGAAAAACAAAGTGAACTAATACCTTGGATTAAAGGAGATAGTAAAATTAAACAATCACTACCTTGTAAAAGTAAAAATAATAAATTACAAATAAGTGAGATTAGTATTGAAGAAGAATTAACTAACGAATTTAAAGAAGTATTTAGTGAAGACCCATTAAAATTTTGGCAAAAACACAAAACCCAAATACCAATTAGATTACTAAAAGAGGATGATTTAGTCTATAAAAAACCTATGAAATATACTGAAGAAGATATGGTTCAATTTAAATTACATATAACAGAATTATTAAAAGGAAATTTTATTAGATCTAGTGAATCTAAACATAGTAGTCCAGCATTCATAGTAATGAAACACAGTGAACAAAAAAGAGGAAAATCTAGAATGGTAATAGACTATAAAGACTTAAATAAAAAGACAGAAACATTAAATTATCCAATACCAAATAAAGCAGTAATATTAAATAAAGTAAAAGGTTATGAATGGTTCAGTAAATTTGATTGTAAATCAGGATTCTATCATATTAAAATAATAGAAGAATATAGACATTTAACAGCTTTCTCAATACCCAATGGATTTTATGAATGGAATGTATTACCCTTTGGATTTAAAAATTCCCCAGGATATTTTCAAAAATTTATGGATACATATCTTGGAAATATAGATGGAATTATTGTATATATAGATGACATATTATTATTCACTAAAACGAAGGAAGATCATATAAATTTATTAAAAAGATTTAAGAAAATAATAAAAGATGCAGGAATAGCTCTAAGTGAAAAGAAAGCAGAAATATTAAGGAATAAAATAGAATTTTTAGGGATAAAGATAGATAGAAATGGTGTAGAGATGCAAGAACATATATTAAAAAAGATTGCAGAACACATGGAAGAATTGAAAGAAAAGAAACAGTTACAAAGTTTTTTAGGATTAGTAAATCAAATTAGAAATTATGTACCTCATTTAAGTGAAAAATTAGTACCACTACAAAAGAAATTAAAAACAAAAACAACAGTATTTGAATGGACTATAGAGGATAAAGAAAACCTGAAGAAAGTAAAGGAATATTGTAAGAAATTACCCAAATTACAAATCCCAGAAATAAATGAAAAAATAAAATGGATAATCTATACAGATGCATCGGATTATGCTTTTGGAAGTATGTTAACATATGTAAATATGGAAAATAACACACAACATATTACATCATTCAACTCAGGAACTTTCAAAGAAAATGAGACAAAATGGGAAATAAATAGAAAGGAATTATTGAGCGTATTAAAAGCGTTATTATACTATGTAATATATATAGCACATACACATTTTATATTAAGAACATATAATACCCAAGTAAAATTTTGGTTAACAAAGGATTTAAAAAATCAATCAATTACTACCAGAAATATTAGAAATATAGTATGTCAAATATCTTTATTTAATTTTGATATTGAACTAATCAGTACTAAAGACAATTTATTGCAGATTTTTTATCTAGACATATGATACAGGAATAGCTATGAGCTTATAAAGAAGCATTTTATTATGATTGACAGGTACAACCTGAACAAGGGGAAATAGTACAAAAGCTATTGCAAGACATATTACAAAAATTACAAGGTATGGAAAAAAATATTGAAAAGCTGGAAAGCAGAATTAGTCAAATGGAAGATAGCAAAAAAGAAGAAATAGACCTGCAAGAATTTAAAGAAATAACAATTAGCCAAGAAAAATATGACAAAAAAGATAAAGGAAAAGGAATAGAAATTACTACCCAACAGGCCAAAAAACTTAAACCTTTCAATATCCAACTTAGACCAGAACAACCTACTCCAAAAAGGACAGACTTTATTTACCAACTACCAAAACCCCAAACAAATACCTACAGCGAAATTACCAAAAAACCTACACAAAACCAATTTGTACAACGGATATACAATTACCTCAACCAGTTTATACAAGTTGCCAATTACCTAAATAAAAATATACAATCACCAGACTTTAACCCAGAAAATTTAATTGGATGGCAAACTAAACCTCTGAAAGGATATAATAAATTAATTGCCCTAAATAAATCAGATCCAAAATTAGTACAAACCATGTATAACTATGGACTATTGCATGCAGTGTATACACAAGATGGAGATAACCTACAATATATACCAGAACTATACCAAGTAGTAAAAAAAATACTTGGGAATTACTAAAGCAGACTTAATATTTATTAGGATCTATTCGGCACCCTGCGAAGTTACACCACAAGAAATATATCATTCTATCACAGCAGTGAAGCTAGGACTAACAAGAACAATTATGTGTGAAGAACCTATGGAACAACCTGATTTAACCATTCAGGAAATAGTAGAATTTCTACAAAACAAAAGAGCTATTATGACCAAAGTCATTATTCAAGAGCTAATAAGCAGCTATGAAGAAGGAGGAAAGTGGATCTACAATAGCAAAAATAGCACAATTATCTACTCAAATGCCAAGACAACAAAAGACATAGAAGAACTACCAAGATGGATCACTACCCTGGCAAATTGGGAAGCTACACCAACAACTAATGCATTAAGAACATATCCAAAGCAGCTGACAGAAAAAACAAAATATCTACTATGTCAACAACTAAAGGATTTATTCAACCTACACCATTGCAAATATTGCAATTAAAAAGAAGACATTCCCAAGGTTTATCTTCCACCAACTATGGCAAAAGAAAAAGAAGAAGAAGACAAGCAAATTGAAGACAAGAAAAGCGAAGACTAAACTTTCGTGTAAGTCTTGCAAACAAGTATCAAGACAAATGTAGTATTTAGGCTAACATTTTCCAATGTTTTTGTTTTTTAGTTTTGTTTTTTAGTTTTGATTAATGATTTTGTTTTATAGTCTTGATTAAGAGTTTTGTTTTTTAGTATTGATTAAAAGTTTTGTTTTTTAGTCATGTATTATTTTAAGAAGTGTAGTATTTTTAGGATAGATTTTAGTCTTATTAGGAAGAGTTTCTTTTGTCTTGATAGTGTAGTATTCATTCCTTGCCTATATATGTAAAGGTTTGTAATTTAGAGAGGAGTTATCAGCTCTTCTTACTCTTGTATAATAAAATTCTCCCTCTTTGAAAAACACTCTCTCTCACATACTCTTATCCTTGCAAAAATCTAGCATCAACTAAGGAAATAATGGAGCAAAATAAGGTACGTAATACTATGACTAGCTAAATTTTCTTTGGCAAGATTTTAGGAAAGTAGTAATAATACTAAAATGATAATGATCCTGTGAACACCGGGAGTTCGGCATAACACATGTTTAAAGGTTTAATAACAGCAAGTATTTAAAGCTAAAGTGGATTTAGCCGTGCACTTTATCCGCTCCAGGCAGGTGACCGTTTTGCGGTGTTGTGGTGCTTAAATTGGCTTGGGATCCTTACCTGCTTTACTTACTGCTACTGATATTGTACCTTTAGCCCACTGTTATTCCGTCTCCTTCCCTTTTGGTATCAGAGCCTCAGTATCATATTGGTATTATCATTATCGTCCTAAAAACTTGCCTTATTAAAAAATTTGGATTTGTCAAAAATTTGAATTAATTTTGTCTTATTAGTTATTTTGACATGGATTTAAATGCTTGTTTGTATGCTTACAATAAAATACTTGTTTATACTGGAGACATAGAATTTGCTAATGATACAAGAAAATTAATGGAAACATATCCTATTACTTTCCAGATTGGATTAGCAACTACTCCTTATTTGCATCAATTAGAGAATAACTTTGGAAAATTTTTAACACACTTAAAGTTAGGAATAGAATATTTAGGTATACATCAAATAGTTAGAAAATATTTAGGAACCCGACCTAGACATATTGGAATAACTAATGATTATTTTACATACTGTCAAAGTATATTTACTTTCATAAACCTACAGGATAAAAATAAAGAACATAAGATTAAAGAAATATTCCATAAATATTTTAGAAATCATACAGTAGAAGAAAAAGATATAAAGTTTTTCATTGATATTATTTATAAATATACTCTAGAAAAATTAACTATGGATGAAAAAGGTGAAGATAAATTAGTAGAAGAACATACAGAATTATTATATAACATTATAGAAAATATGGAACATAGAGATGACACTACTACCTCAGTATCTACTGAAGACTACCTAAGTGATGGTTAAAATGGAAGCCATAAATAATAAAATAGAAATAATAAATAATAATATTTTAGAATCAAATAAAGTAACATTAGAACAGATAAAAGAAATAAGAAAAAGGATAGAAAATATAGAAACAGAAATTAAAAATATAAAATTAAGAATATTACAAGAAAATAATAAAAAAGAAAAAGAACCTATAAATAAAACTGGATATGTTAATATACCAGGATTAGGATGGATGCCAATTAAAGTACCATTAACTACTGAAAAAATAAAAGAAAAATTATGAAATGAGGAGAATATGTAAAAATTACATATATGGAAAATAACAAAATAAAAGAAATGTCAAATTTGAATAGAATATTTATTAAGCTAAATGATAATTATAGACTTATGCAAAAATAAGATAATATTATAGAATCACCTTTAGAACAAATAGTAAGATTAACCAGAGAAAATAATGAAGAAAATAATAGCGAATCATATAATAATAATAGTGATAGTAGTACAACCAGTTATGAAATCACTAAAAGAAAAAATATGAGAAAGAAAAAGGTGACCATGGAAGATATTTTTGAAAAATTAGATAAAATGGATAAAAGAATACAAAAATTAGAAAAACATGTATTTAAAAAGAAAAAACAAACAATAAACTCTGACCCTGAAATATCTAGAAATAGATTAGATTCAGATACAACAACAAATATAAGTTCAGAAGAAGAAAAAACTGATAAGAAATTAGTAGAAGTAATAAATAAAATGGAAAATGATTCGGATATTAATATAGACGAAGATAGCACTTCGGATACATATACTGACTTGATAAAGAAAACAAATAAATTATATATAGAAACTAATAATTTAAAAGATACAATTAAAGATGAAGATATAATAACAAATCATATAAATATGACTAAACCAGATGGCCTAGAAAATAGAAAAGGATTTTATACAAATGTCGCAACAGGAAGAGATAAAGACTATAAAAAAAGAAGTTATTATGAAAAAACAGATTATTCAAAACAACATAGGAACGATAAAATATGGGGATCAAGATTAACAAGAGGAATAGCAGAAATGGTAAAAACATCTACAGGAGAAACTACTAACTCTTTTTTAGACTTAGACTGCTCTGAAGATATAACTAAAGAAATACAAAAATGGTCAGCAAAAACAGAGAAAACAATTTTAGAAACAAAATTACCCATAGATAAAGTAGGACAATATATTGTAACCACCTTAGTAGGAAATGTTAAAGAATGGTATGAAAATTTAGGAGAAGAAATGATAAAAGCATTACATGCAGCTACAGATGCTAATGCACAGCCTACAACAGATGTGAGTAAATACTTCAAAAATTTGTAATATCAATTACAGCCGAATTTAGCACGCCAGGAGCAGAAAATTCAATGATTTGTAAAAATATAGAAAAAGCAAGAAATAATCTATTAAATTTAGTTATTTGTGATTTATGCTACTATGAAGAATATGTATGTGAATTTAGTAATTATTTTCATAAAGGAAGATTTAATAATAATGAGAAACCTATGATCTTAGACTTATTCCTACATAAATTACATATCCAACTAATTTATTAGCATTTAAAGATTATAAAATAGAAGCTAAATCAATAGACACCTTAGGAACTAGGATAGAATATGTAAGAAATTGGATAAATGATAGATGTACTCAAGCAACAAATCTTAGAAATTTATTAAAATCAGATATACAATTATGTTGTGCAAGAGATAAACCAAGTAAATACGGATGTAGTAAAAAATACCCTAGACAAATAAGAAAACGCTACAAGAAAAGAAATAAGAAATACATTAGAAGAAATTACAATTTAAGGAATTTTACAAATAATAACAAAAAACGAAGATATATAAATAAAAGAAAATATAGAAATTATTGCAAAAGGAATCCTAAAAAATGTAAATGTTATAATTGTGGAAAAATAGGACACATATCCACAGAATGCAAAGAACCTAGACAAAAACAAATAAAAGAAATTCAGTTAGATAATGATGAATTTATAGATATAGATATAGTTAAGCAAGAAATAGATACGGATAACTTTTCTAGTGAAGATGAAATAATTGAATCAAATATAACAAGTGAAGAAGAAAATGAGTCAGACTAAAATAGGAGAAACAAGTGACAAAGATATAATAATAAACTATACACAAGACATAGATTATGAGAAACAACAGATAATATTTGATGAAAAAATTTATGAGAAAATTAGGAAAGAAGAATTAGACCTTACACCAGACTTAGTTTTTAAAAATTAATTTTGGAATGAAACATTAAAAATTAAAAAACAAAATTATTATATAATCACTAAAAAGGAATTTGTATTAGACATAAAACATTTAAATGGAAAAATAATGATACCTTTAGTATCTAAACATCTAATTGAAGAAGAAACTAAAAGTATTAAAAACAAACATAATTTAAGATATTGCTATTTTGGAGGAATACAGATTATGTTATATGCACATTTTAAAGAAGGTATAGATACACCAATAGAAATATATTTAGCAGATGATAGAATAACTCTTCCTATAGAACAATCTATATTAACACAACTAACCGGAAATCTAATATACCAAAAAGCTAAATTTGTATTTAAACCTGATTTTAATATAAGCATGACGGAACAAAATATAGACAAAGCATTAACGATTTATTGGAAAATTAATGGAATAGAAATGCTACTAGGAAGTAAAGTACTAACTATCAAAGCAAAACAATTATACGTACTAAGTAATAAACCAGGAATAAATAAAAATAAAAGAAAAGGATTAACACATATAAGTAAAATCTTTGAACCTATCCTAAAAGAAATCCCTAGGAAAGAACAATTATATATACTACCTAACCAAAACCAAGACTTAGAATTAGTAACTTATAATTTAGAGCAACGAAGAAATCTTCTTAATAGAAGTATGAGTAGAAGGAATCTAAACATAATACCTAGAATTAGGAAAAATATATCGGACCAATATTACGAAAATCAATATTATATAAAAGGAAGAATAATAAGAAATGGAATAAGAATACTAGTACCAATCTTAATTGCTACTAATGCAGGAGAAAATTATATAGCTAAACAACTAATAAGTGAGATTGACAAAATAGAAGAAAGTAATCATACATATACTAATTTCATTACACAACAAGAAGTAACAAGTATGGGAAAAATAAATAGCCCAATAGAAATAGAAGGATTATTATTCAACATAAATCTAGAAATAATGGATAATGAACCAGAAATTATACTAGGAATTAAATGGTTAAATATGGTAGAACCATGGAATCTAACAGAATCAGAATTAGAAATAACAGTTAATACAATAACAATTAATATAAAAAGAGAAACAATTAATGCTATAAATATAATAAAAGAAAGTATATGAGTCATGAAGAAATACATATCTTAATTAAAGTAAAATGTGAAGGATATAACAGTAGATATTATACAGCATATATAGATACAGGAGCTGGAACTAATATATGTAGAAGAAAAGTATTACCAGAAGAATATTGGAAGGAATTAAAAAATCCAATTATAATTGCTGGATTTAACCAAGAAGGAAATCTAGTCCGACACAAAGCTACAAATATAACAATACAAATATGGGATAAAGAACTAGTACTAAATGAATTATACCCATGTGAGGAAATATTTAATGATATAATATTAGGTTATAAAAAATTCTTAAAAAATTATGAACCCTTTACAATCACAAGAAATTATTTATTATTAACTACCCCTTGCAAGCAAAAAATAATAGCTAAAAGAACCTTGGAAAAACAAAGTGAACTAATACCTTGGATTAAAGGAGATAGTAAAATTAAACAATCACTACCTTGTAAAAGTAAAAATAATAAATTACAAATAAGTGAGATTAGTATTGAAGAAGAATTAACTAACGAATTTAAAGAAGTATTTAGTGAAGACCCATTAAAATTTTGGCAAAAACACAAAACCCAAATACCAATTAGATTACTAAAAGAGGATGATTTAGTCTATAAAAAACCTATGAAATATACTGAAGAAGATATGGTTCAATTTAAATTACATATAACAGAATTATTAAAAGGAAATTTTATTAGATCTAGTGAATCTAAACATAGTAGTCCAGCATTCATAGTAATGAAACACAGTGAACAAAAAAGAGGAAAATCTAGAATGGTAATAGACTATAAAGACTTAAATAAAAAGACAGAAACATTAAATTATCCAATACCAAATAAAGCAGTAATATTAAATAAAGTAAAAGGTTATGAATGGTTCAGTAAATTTGATTGTAAATCAGGATTCTATCATATTAAAATAATAGAAGAATATAGACATTTAACAGCCTTCTCAATACCCAATGGATTTTATGAATGGAATGTATTACCCTTTGGATTTAAAAATTCCCCAGGATATTTTCAAAAATTTATGGATACATATCTTGGAAATATAGATGGAATTATTGTATATATAGATGACATATTATTATTCACTAAAATGAAGGAAGATCATATAAATTTATTAAAAAGATTTAAGAAAATAATAAAAGATGCAGGAATAGCTCTAAGTGAAAAGAAAGCAGAAATATTAAGGAATAAAATAGAATTTTTAGGGATAAAGATAGATAGAAATGGTGTAGAGATGCAAGAACATATATTAAAAAAGATTGCAGAACACATGGAAGAATTGAAAGAAAAGAAACAGTTACAAAGTTTTTTAGGATTAGTAAATCAAATTAGAAATTATGTACCTCATTTAAGTGAAAAATTAGTACCACTAATAAAGAAATTAAAAATAAAAACAACAGTATTTGAATGGACTGTAGAGGATAAAGAAAACCTGAAGAAAGTAAAGGAATATTGTAAGAAATTACCCAAATTACAAATCCCAGAAATAAATGAAAAAATAAAATGGATAATCTATACAGATGCATCGGATTATGCTTTTGGAAGTATGTTAACATATGTAAATATGGAAAATAACACACAACATATTACATCATTCAACTCAGGAACTTTCAAAGAAAATGAGACAAAATGGGAAATAAATAGAAAGGAATTATTGAGCGTATTAAAAGCGTTATTATACTATGAAATATATATAGCACATACACATTTTATATTAAGAACAGATAATACCCAAGTAAAATTTTGGTTAACAAAGGATTTAAAAAATCAATCAATTACTACCAGAAATATTAGAAATATAGTATGTCAAATATCTTTATTTAATTTTGATATTGAACTAATCAGTACTAAAGACAATTTTATTGCAGATTTTTTATCTAGACATATGATACAGGAATAGCTATGAGCTTATAAAGAAGCATTTTATTATGATTGACAGGTACAACCTGAACAAGGGGAAATAATACAAAAGCTATTGCAAGACATATTACAAAAATTACAAGGTATGGAAAAAAATATTGAAAAGCTGGAAAGCAGAATTAGTCAAATGGAAGATAGCAAAAAAGAAGAAATAGACCTGCAAGAATTTAAAGAAATAACAATTAGCCAAGAAAAATATGACAAAAAAGATAAAGGAAAAGGAATAGAAATTACTACCCAACAGGCCAAAAAACTTAAACCTTTCAATATCCAACTTAGACCAGAACAACCTACTCCAAAAAGGACAGACTTTATTTACCAACTACCAAAACCCCAAACAAATACCTACAGCGAAATTACCAAAAAACCTACACAAAACCAATTTGTACAACGGATATACAATTACCTCAACCAGTTTATACAAGTTGCCAATTACCTAAATAAAAATATACAATCACCAGACTTTAACCCAGAAAATTTAATTGGATGGCAAACTAAACCTCTGAAAGGATATAATAAATTAATTGCCCTAAATAAATCAGATCCAAAATTAGTACAAACCATGTATAACTATGGACTATTGCATGCAAGTGTATACACAAGATGGAGATAACCTACAATATATACCAGAACTATACCAAGTAGTAAAAAAATACTTGGAAATTACTAAAGCAGACTTAATATTTATTAGGATCTATTCGGCACCCTGCGAAGTTACACCACAAGAAATATATCATTCTATCACAGCAGTGAAGCTAGGACTAACAAGAACAATTATGTGTGAAGAACCTATAGAACAACCTGATTTAACCATTCAGGAAATAGTAGAATTTCTACAAAACAAAAGAGCTATTATGACCAAAGTCATTATTCAAGAGCTAATAAGCAGCTATGAAGAGGGAGGAAAGTGGATCTACAATAGCAAAAATAGCACAATTATCTACTCAAATGCCAAGACAACAAAAGACATAGAAGAACTACCAAGATAGATCACTACCCTGGCAAATTGGGAAGCTACACCAACAACTAATGCATTAAGAACATATCCAAAGCAGCTGACAGAAAAAACAAAATATCTACTATGTCAACAACTAAAGGATTTATTCAACCTACACCATTGCAAATATTGCAATCAAAAAGAAGACATTCCCAAGGTTTATCTTCCACCAACTATGGCAAAAGAAAAAGAAGAAGAAGACAAGCAAATTGAAGACAAGAAAAGTGAAGACTAAACTTTCGTATAAGTCTTGCAAACAAGTATCAAGACAAATGTAGTATTTAGGCTAACATTTTCCAATGTTTTTGTTTTTTAGTTTTGATTAATGATTTTGTTTTATAGTCTTGATTAAGAGTTTTGTTTTTTAGTATTGATTAAAAGTTTTGTTTTTTAGTCATGTATTATTTTAAGAAGTGTAGTATTTTTAGGATAGATTTTAGTCTTATTAGGAAGAGTTTCTTTTGTCTTGATAGTGTAGTATTCATTCCTTGCCTATATATGTAAAGGTTTGTAATTTAGAGAGGAGTTATCAGCTCTTCTTACTCTTGTATAATAAAATTCTCCCTCTTTGAAAAACACTCTCTCTCACATACTCTTATCCTTGCAAAAATCTAGCATCAACTAAGGAAATAATGGAGCAAAATAAGGTACGTAATACTATGACTAGCTAAATTTTCTTTGGCAAGATTTTAGGAAAGTAGTAATAATACTAAAATGATAATGATCCTGTGAACACCGGGAGTTCGGCATAACACATGTTTAAAGGTTTAATAACAGCAAGTATTTAAAGCTAAAGTGGATTTAGCCGTGCACTTTATCCGCTCCAGGCAGGTGACCGTTTTGCGGTGTTGTGGTGCTTAAATTGGCTTGGGATCCTTACCTGCTTTACTTACTGCTACTGATATTGTACCTTTAGCCCACTGTTATTCCGTCCCCTTCCCTTTTGGTATCAGAGCCTCAGTATCATATTGGTATTATCATTATCGTCCTAAAAACTTGCCTTATTAAAAAATTTGGACTTGTCAAAAATTTGAATTAATTTTGCCTTATTAATTATTTTGACATGGATTTAAATGCTTGTTTGTATGCTTACAATAAAATACTTGTTTATACTGGAGACATAGAATTTGCTAATGATACAAGAAAATTAATGGAAACATATCCTATTACTTTCCAGATTGGATTAGCAACTACTCCTTATTTGCATCAATTAGAGAATAACTTTGGAAAATTTTTAACACACTTAAAGTTAGGAATAGAATATTTAGGTATACATCAAATAGTTAGAAAATATTTAGGAACCCGACCTAGACATATTGGAATAACTAATGATTATTTTACATACTGTCAAAGTATATTTACTTTCATAAACCTACAGGATAAAAATAAAGAACATAAGATTAAAGAAATATTCCATAAATATTTTAGAAATCATACAGTAGAAGAAAAAGATATAAAGTTTTTCATTGATATTATTTACAAATATACTCTAGAAAAATTAACTATGGATGAAAAAGGTGAAGATAAATTAGTAGAAGAACATATAGAAATATTATATAACATTATAGAAAATATGGAACATAGATATGACACTACTACCTCAGTATCTACTGAAGACTACCTAAGTGAGGGTCAAAATGGAAGCCATAAATAATAAAATAGAAATAATAAATAATAATATTTTAGAATGAAATAAAGTAACATTAGAACAGATAAAAGAAATAAGAAAAAGGATAGAAAATATAGAAACAGAAATTAAAAATATAAAATTAAGAATATTACAAGAAAATAATAAAAAAGAAAAAGAACCTATAAATAAAACTGGCTATGTTAATATACCAGGATTAGGATGGATGCCAATTAAAGTACCATTAACTACTGAAAAAATAAAAGAAGAATTATGAAAAGAGGAGAATATGTAAAAATTACATATATGGAAAATAACAAAATAAAAGAAATATCAAATTTGAATAGAATATTTATTAAGCTAAATGATAATTATAGACTTATGCAAAAACAAGATAATATTATAGAATCACCTTTAGAACAAATAGTAAGATTAACCAGAGAAAATAATGAAGAAAATAATAGCGAATCATATAATAATAATAGTGATAGTAGTACAACCAGTTATGAAATCACTAAAAGAAAAAATATGAGAAAGAAAAAGGTGACCATGGAAGATATTTTTGAAAAATTAGATAAAATGGATAAAAGAATACAAAAATTAGAAAAACATGTATTTAAAAAGAAAAAACAAACAATAAACTCTGACCCTGAAATATCTAGAAATAGATTAGATTCAGATACAACAACAAATATAAGTTCAGAAGAAGAAAAAACTGATAAGAAATTAGTAGAAGTAATAAATAAAATGGAAAATGATTCGGATATTAATATAGACGAAGATAGCACTTCGGATACATATACTGACTTGATAAAGAAAACAAATAAATTATATATACAAAACTAATAATTTAAAAGATACAATTAAAGATGAAGATATAATAACAAATCATATAAATATGACTAAACCAGATGGCCTAGAAAATAGAAAAGGATTTTATACAAATGTCGCAACAGGAAGAGATAAAGACTATAAAAAAAGAAGTTATTATGAAAAAACAGATTATTCAAAACAACATAGGAACGATAAAATATGGGGATCAAGATTAATAAGAGGAATAGCAGAAATGGTAAAAACATCTACAGGAGAAAATACTAACTCTTTTTTAGACTTAGACTGCTCTGAAGATATAACTAAAGAAATACAAAAATGGTCAGCAAAAACAGAGAAAACAATTTTAGAAACAAAATTACCCATAGATAAAGTAGGACAATATATTGTAACCACCTTAGTAGGAAATGTTAAAGAATGGTATGAAAATTTAGGAGAAGAAATGATAAAAGCATTACATGCAGCTACAGATGCTAATGCACAGCCTACAACAGATGTGAGTAAAATACTTCAAAAATTTGTAATATCAACTACAGCCGAATTTAGCACGCCAGGAGCAGAAAATTCAATGATTTGTAAAAATATAGAAAAAGCAAGAAATAATCTATTAAATTTAGTTATTTGTGATTTATGCTACTATGAAGAATATGTATGTGAATTTAGTAATTATTTTCATAAAGGAAGATTTAATAATAATGAGAAACTATGATCTTAGACTTATTCCTACATAAATTACCATATCCAACTAATTTATTAGCATTTAAAGATTATAAAATAGAAGCTAAATCAATAGACACCTTAGGAACTAGGATAGAATATGTAAGAAATTGGATAAATGATAGATGTACTCAAGCAACAAATCTTAGAAATTTATTAAAATCAGATATACAATTATGTTGTGCAAAAGATAAACCAAGTAAATACGGATGTAGTAAAAAATACCCTAGACAAATAAGAAAACACTACAAGAAAAGAAATAAGAAATACATTAGAAGAAATTACAATTTAAGGAATTTTACAAATAATAACAAAAAAACAAAGATATATAAATAAAAGAAAATATAGAAATTATTTCAAAAGGAATCCTAAAAAATGTAAATGTTATAATTGTGGAAAAATAGGACACATATCCACAGAATGCAAAGAACCTAGACAAAAACAAATAAAAGAAATTCAGTTAGATAATGATGAATTTATAGATATAGATATAGTTAAGCAAGAAATAGATACGGATAACTTTTCTAGTGAAGATGAAATAATTGAATCAAATATAACAAGTGAAGAAGAAAATGAGTCAGACTAAAATAGGAGAAACAAGTGACAAAGATATAATAATAAACTATACACAAGACATAGATTATGAGAAACAACAGATAATATTTGATGAAAAAATTTATGAGAAAATTAGGAAAGAAGAATTAGACCTTACACCAGACTTAGTTTTTAAAAATCAATTTTGGAATGAAACATTAAAAATTAAAAAACAAAATTATTATATAATCACTAAAAAGGAATTTGTATTAGACATAAAACATTTAAATGGAAAAACAATGATACCTTTAGTATCTAAACATCTAATTGAAGAAGAAACTAAAAGTATTAAAAATAAACATAAGTTAAGATATTGCTATTTTGGAGGAATACAGATTATGTTATATGCACATTTTAAAGAAGGTATAGATACACCAATAGAAATATATTTAGCAGATGATAGAATAACTCATCCTATAGAACAATCTATATTAACACAACTAACCGGAAATCTAATATACCAAAAAGCTAAATTTTTAATTAAACCTGATTTTAATATAAGCACGACGGAACAAAATATAGACAAAGCATTAACGATTTATTGGAAAATTAATGGAATAGAAATGCTACTAGGAAATAAAGTACTAACTATCAAAGCAAAACAATTATACGTACTAAGTAATAAACCAGGAATAAATAAAAATAAAAGAAAAGGATTAACACATATAAGTAAAATCTTTGAACCTATCCTAAAAGAAATTCCTAGGAAAGAACAATTATATATACTACCTAACCAAAACCAAGACTTAGAATTAGTAACTTATAATTTAGAGCAACGAAGAAATCTTCTTAATAGAAGTATGAGTAGAAGGAATCTAAACATAATACCTAGAATTAGGAAAAATATATCGGACCAATATTACGAAAACCAATATTATATAAAAGGAAGAATAATAAGAAATGGAATAAGAATACTAGTACCAATCTTAATTGCTACTAATGCAGGAGAAAATTATATAGCTAAACAACTAATAAGTGAGATTGACAAAATAGAAGAAAGTAATCATACATATACTAATTTCATTACACAACAAGAAGTAACAAGTATGGGAAAAATAAATAGCCCAATAGAAATAGAAGGATTATTATTCAACATAAATCTAGAAATAATGGATAATGAACCAGAAATTATACTAGGAATTAAATGGTTAAATATGGTAGAACCATGGAATCTAACAGAATCAGAATTAGAAATAACAGTTAATACAATAACAATTAATATAAAAAGAGAAACAATTAATGCTATAAATATAATAAAAGAAAGTATATGAGTCATGAAGAAATACATATCTTAATTAAAGTAAAATGTGAAGGATATAACAGTAGATATTATACAGCATATATAGATACAGGAGCTGGAACTAATATATGTAGAAGAAAAGTATTACCAGAAGAATATTGGAAGGAATTAAAAAATCCAATTATAATTGCTGGATTTAACCAAGAAGGAAATCTAGTCCGACACAAAGCTACAAATATAACAATACAAATATGGGATAAAGAACTAGTACTAAATGAATTATACCCATGTGAGGAAATATTTAATGATATAATATTAGGTTATAAAAAATTCTTAAAAAATTATGAACCCTTTACAATCACAAGAAATTATTTATTATTAACTACCCCTTGCAAGCAAAAAATAATAGCTAAAAGAACCTTGGAAAAACAAAGTGAACTAATACCTTGGATTAAAGGAGATAGTAAAATTAAACAATCACTACCTTGTAAAAGTAAAAATAATAAATTACAAATAAGTGAGATTAGTATTGAAGAAGAATTAACTAACGAATTTAAAGAAGTATTTAGTGAAGACCCATTAAAATTTTGGCAAAAACACAAAACCCAAATACCAATTAGATTACTAAAAGAGGATGATTTAGTCTATAAAAAACCTATGAAATATACTGAAGAAGATATGGTTCAATTTAAATTACATATAACAGAATTATTAAAAGGAAATTTTATTAGATCTAGTGAATCTAAACATAGTAGTCCAGCATTCATAGTAATGAAACACAGTGAACAAAAAAGAGGAAAATCTAGAATGGTAATAGACTATAAAGACTTAAATAAAAAGACAGAAACATTAAATTATCCAATACCAAATAAAGCAGTAATATTAAATAAAGTAAAAGGTTATGAATGGTTCAGTAAATTTGATTGTAAATCAGGATTCTATCATATTAAAATAATAGAAGAATATAGACATTTAACAGCTTTCTCAATACCCAATGGATTTTATGAATGGAATGTATTACCCTTTGGATTTAAAAATTCCCCAGGATATTTTCAAAAATTTATGGATACATATCTTGGAAATATAGATGGAATTATTGTATATATAGATGACATATTAATATTCACTAAAACGAAGGAAGATCATATAAATTTATTAAAAAGATTTAAGAAAATAATAAAAGATGCAGGAATAGCTCTAAGTGAAAAGAAAGCAGAAATATTAAGGAATAAAATAGAATTTTTAGGGATAAAGATAGATAGAAATGGTGTAGAGATGCAAGAACATATATTAAAAAAGATTGCAGAACACATGGAAGAATTGAAAGAAAAGAAACAGTTACAAAGTTTTTTAGGATTAGTAAATCAAATTAGAAATTATGTACCTCATTTAAGTGAAAAATTAGTACCACTACAAAAGAAATTAAAAACAAAAACAACAGTATTTGAATGGACTATAGAGGATAAAGAAAACCTGAAGAAAGTAAAGGAATATTGTAAGAAATTACCCAAATTACAAATCCCAGAAATAAATGAAAAAATAAAATGGATAATCTATACAGATGCATCGGATTATGCTTTTGGAAGTATGTTAACATATGTAAATATGGAAAATAACACACAACATATTACATCATTCAACTCAGGAACTTTCAAAGAAAATGAGACAAAATGGGAAATAAATAGAAAGGAATTATTGAGCGTATTAAAAGCGTTATTATACTATGAAATATATATAGCACATACACATTTTATATTAAGAACAGATAATACCCAAGTAAAATTTTGGTTAACAAAGGATTTAAAAAATCAATCAATTACTACCAGAAATATTAGAAATATAGTATGTCAAATATCTTTATTTAATTTTGATATTGAACTAATCAGTACTAAAGACAATTTTATTGCAGATTTTTTATCTAGACATATGATACAGGAATAGCTATGAGCTTATAAAGAAGCATTTTATTATGATTGACAGGTACAACCTGAACAAGGGGAAATAGTACAAAAGCTATTGCAAGACATATTACAAAAATTACAAGGTATGGAAAAAAAATATTGAAAAGCTGGAAAGCAGAATTAGTCAAATGGAAGATAGCAAAAAAGAAGAAATAGACCTGCAAGAATTTAAAGAAATAACAATTAGCCAAGAAAAATATGACAAAAAAGATAAAGGAAAAGGAATAGAAATTACTACCCACCAGGCCAAAAAACTTAAACCTTTCAATATCCAACTTAGACCAGAACAACCTACTCCAAAAAGGACAGACTTTATTTACCAACTACCAAAACCCCAAACAAATACCTACAGCGAAATTACCAAAAAACCTACACAAAACCAATTTGTACAACGGATATACAATTACCTCAACCAGTTTATACAAGTTGCCAATTACCTAAATAAAAATATACAATCACCAGACTTTAACCCAGAAAATTTAATTGGATGGCAAACTAAACCTCTGAGAGGATATAATAAATTAATTGCCCTAAATAAATCAGATCCAAAATTAGTACAAACCATGTATAACTATGGACTATTGCATGCAGTGTATACACAAGATGGAGATAACCTACAATATATACCAGAACTATACCAAGTAGTAAAAAAATACTTGGGAATTACTAAAGCAGACTTAATATTTATTAGGATCTATTCGGCACCCTGCGAAGTTACACCACAAGAAATATATCATTCTATCACAGCAGTGAAGCTAGGACTAACAAGAACAATTATGTGTGAAGAACCTATGGAACAACCTGATTTAACCATTCAGGAAATAGTAGAATTTCTACAAAACAAAAGAGCTATTATGACCAAAGTCGTTATTCAAGAGCTAATAAGCAGCTATGAAGAAGGAGGAAAGTGGATCTACAACAGCAAAAATAGCACAATTATCTACTCAAATGCCAAGACAACAAAAGACATAGAATAACTACCAAGATGGATCACTACCCTGGCAAATTGGGAAGCAACACCAACAACTAATGCATTAAGAACA
Source organism: Nicotiana benthamiana (assembly GCA_034376525.1). Classification (NCBI taxonomy): domain Eukaryota; kingdom Viridiplantae; phylum Streptophyta; class Magnoliopsida; order Solanales; family Solanaceae; genus Nicotiana; species Nicotiana benthamiana. Next base: position 48,407,110 of record CM067336.1, read on the forward strand.
TATCCAAAGCAGCTGACAGAACAAACAAAATATCTACTATGTCAACAACTAAAGGATTTATTCAACCTACACCATTGCATATATTGCAATCAAAAAGAAGACATTCCCAAGGTTTATCTTCCACCAACTATGGCAGAAGAAAAAGAAGAAGAAGACAAGCAAATTGAAGACAAGAAAAGTGAAGACTAAACTTTCGTATAAGTCTTGCAAACAAGTATCAAGACAAATGTAGTATTTAGGCTAACATTTTCCAATGTTTTTGTTTTTTAGTTTTGTTTTTTAGCTTTGATTAATGATTTTGTTTTATAGTCTTGATTAAGAGTTTTGTTTTTTAGTATTGATTAAAAGTTTTGTTTTTTAGTCATGTATTATTTTAAGTAGTGTAGTATTTTTAGGATAGATTTTAGTCTTATTAGGAAGAGTTTCTTTTGTCTTGATAGTGTAGTATTCATTCCTTGCCTATATATGTAAAGGTTTGTAATTTAGAGAGGAGTTATCAGCTCTTCTTACTCTTGTATAATAAAATTCTCCCTCTTTGAAAAACACTCTCTCTCACATACTCTTATCCTTGCAAAAATCTAGCATCAACTAAGGAAATAATGGAGCAAAATAAGGTACGTAATACTATGACTAGTTAAATTTTCTTTGGCAAGATTTTAGGAAAGTAGTAATAATACTAAAATGATAATGATCCTGTGAACACCGGGAGTTCGGCATAACACATGTTTAAAGGTTTAATAACAGCAAGTATTTAAAACTAAAGTGGATTTAGCCGTGCACTTTATCCGCTCCAGGCAGGTGGCCGTTTTGCGGTGTTGTGGTGCTTAAATTGGCTTGGGATCCTTACCTGCTTTACTTACTGCTACTGATATTGTACCTTTAGCCCACTGTTATTCCGTCCCCTTCCCTTTTGGTATCAGAGCCTCAGTATCATATTGGTATTATCATTATCGTCCTAAAAACTTGCCTTATTAAAAAATTTGGACTTGTCAAAAATTTGAATTAATTTTGCCTTATTAATTATTTTGACATGGATTTAAATGCTTGTTTGTATGCTTACAATAAAATACTTGTTTATACTGGAGACATAGAATTTGCTAATGTTACAAGAAAATTAATGGAAACATATCCTATTACTTTCCAGATTGGATTAGCAACTACTCCTTATTTGCATCAATTAGAGAATAACTTTGGAAAGTTTTTAACACACTTAAAGTTAGGAATAGAATATTTAGGTATACATCAAATAGTTAGAAAATATTTAGGAACCCGACCTAGACATATTGGAATAACTAATAATTATTTTACATACATTCAAAGTATATTTACTTTCATAAACCTACAGGATAAAAATAAAGAACATAAGATTAAAGAAATATTCCATAAATATTTTAGAAATCATACAGTAGAAGAAAAAGATATAAAGTTTTTCATTGATATTATTTATAAATATACTCTAGAAAAATTAACTATGGATGAAAAAGGTGAAGATAAATTAGTAGAAGAACATATAGAAATATTATATAACATTATAGAAAATATAGAACATAGAGATGACACTACTACCTCAGTATCTACTGAAGACTACCTAAGTGATGGTTAAAATGGAAGCCATAAATAATAAAATAGAAATAATAAATAATAATATTTTAGAATCAAATAAAGTAACATTAGAACAGATAAAAGAAATAAGAAAATGGATAGAAAATATAGAAACAGAAATTAAAAATATAAAATTAAGAATATTACAAGAAAATAATAAAAAAGAAAAAGAAACTATAAATAAAACTGGCTATGTTAATATACCAGGATTAGGATGGATGCCAATTAAAGTACCATTAACTACTGAAAAAATAAAAGAAGAATTATGAAAAGAGGAGAATATGTAAAAATTACATATATGGAAAATAACAAAATAAAAGAAATGTCAAATTTGAATAGAATATTTATTAAGCTAAATGATAATTATAGACTTATGCAAAAACAAGATAATATTATAGAATCACCTTTAGAACAAATAGTAAGATTAACCAGAGAAAATAATGAAGAAAATAATAGCGAATCATATAATAATAATAGTGATAGTAGTACAACCAGTTATGAAATCACTAAAAGAAAAAATATGAGAAAGAAAAAGGTGACCATGGAAGATATTTTTGAAAAATTAGATAAAATGGATAAAAGAATACAAAAATTAGAAAAACATGTATTTAAAAAGAAAAAACAAACAATAAACTCTGACCCTGAAATATCTAGAAATAGATTAGATTCAGATACAACAACAAATATAAGTTCAGAAGAAGAAAAACTGATAAGAAATTAGTAGAAGTAATAAATAAAATGGAAAATGATTCGGATATTAATATAGACGAAGATAGCACTTCGGATACATATACTGACTTGATAAAGAAAACAAATAAATTATATATAGAAACTAATAATTTAAAAGATACAATTAAAGATGAAGATATAATAACAAATCATATAAATATGACTAAACCAGATGGCCTAGAAAATAGAAAAGGATTTTATACAAATGTCGCAACAGGAAGAGATAAAGACTATAAAAAAAGAAGTTATTATGAAAAAACAGATTATTCAAAACAACATAGGAACGATAAAATATGGGGATCAAGATTAATAAGAGGAATAGCAGAAATGGTAAAAACATCTACAGGAGAAAATACTAACTCTTTTTTAGACTTAGACTGCTCTGAAGATATAACTAAAGAAATACAAAAATGGTCAGCAAAAACAGAGAAAACAATTTTAGAAACAAAATTACCCATAGATAAAGTAGGACAATATATTGTAACCACCTTAGTAGGAAATGTTAAAGAATGGTATGAAAATTTAGGAGAAGAAATGATAAAAGCATTACATGCAGCTACAGATGCTAATGCACAGCCTACAACAGATGTGAGTAAAATACTTCAAAAATTTGTAATATCAATTACAGCCGAATTTAGCACGCCAGGAGCAGAAAATTCAATGATTTGTAAAAATATAGAAAAAGCAAGAAATAATCTATTAAATTTAGTTATTTGTGATTTATGCTACTATGAAGAATATGCATGTGAATTTAGTAATTATTTTCATAAAGGAAGATTTAATAATAATGAGAAACCTATGATCTTAGACTTATTCCTACATAAATTACCATATCCAACTAATTTATTAGCATTTAAAGATTATAAAATAGAAGCTAAATCAATAGACACCTTAGGAACTAGGATAGAATATGAAAGAAATTGGATAAATGATAGATGTACTCAAGCAACAAATCTTAGAAATTTATTAAAATCAGATATACAATTATGTTGTGCAAAAGATAAACCAAGTAAATACGGATGTAGTAAAAAATACCCTAGACAAATAAGAAAACACTACAAGAAAAGAAATAAGAAATACATTAGAAGAAATTACAATTTAAGGAATTTTACAAATAATAACAAAAAACGAAGATATATAAATAAAAGAAAATATAGAAATTATTTCAAAAGGAATCCTAAAAAATGTAAATGTTATAATTGTGGAAAAATAGGACACATATCCACAGAATGCAAAGAACCTAGACAAAAACAAATAAAAGAAATTCAGTTAGATAATGATGAATTTATAGATATAGATATAGTTAAGCAAGAAATAGATACGGATAACTTTTCTAGTGAAGATGAAATAATTGAATCAAATATAACAAGTGAAGAAGAAAATGAGTCAGACTAAAATAGGAGAAACAAGTGACAAAGATATAATAATAAACTATACACAAGACATAGATTATGAGAAACAACAGATAATATTTGATGAAAAAATTTATGAGAAAATTAGGAAAGAAGAATTAGACCTTACACCAGACTTAGTTTTTAAAAATCAATTTTGGAATGAAACATTAAAAATTAAAAAACAAAATTATTATATAATCACTAAAAAGGAATTTGTATTAGACATAAAACATTTAAATGGAAAAACAATGATACCTTTAGTATCTAAACATCTAATTGAAGAAGAAACTAAAAGTATTAAAAACAAACATAATTTAAGATATTGCTATTTTGGAGGAATACAGATTATGTTATATGCACATTTTAAAGAAGGTATAGATACACCAATAGAAATATATTTAGCAGATGATAGAATAATTCATCTTATAGAACAATCTATATTAACACAACTAACCGGAAATCTAATATACCAAAAAGCTAAATTTTTATTTAAACCTGATTTTAATATAAGCATGACGGAACAAAATATAGACAAAGCATTAACGATTTATTGGAAAATTAATGGAATAGAAATGCTACCAGGAAGTAAAGTACTAACTATCAAAGCAAAACAATTATACGTACTAAGTAATAAACCAGGAATAAATAAAAATAAAAGAAAAGGATTAACACATATAAGTAAAATCTTTGAACCTATCCTAAAAGAAATCCCTAGGAAAGAACAATTATATATACTACCTAACCAAAACCAAGACTTAGAATTAGTAACTTATAATTTAGAGCAACGAAGAAATCTTCTTAATAGAAGTATGAGTAGAAGGAATCTAAACATAATACCTAGAATTAGGAAAAATATATCGGACCAATATTACGAAAACCAATATTATATAAAAGGAAGAATAATAAGAAATGGAATAAGAATACTAGTACCAATCTTAATTGCTACTAATGCAGGAGAAAATTATATAGCTAAACAACTAATAAGTGAGATTGACAAAATAGAAGAAAGTAATCATACATATACTAATTTCATTACACAACAAGAAGTAACAAGTATGGGAAAAATAAATAGCCCAAAAGAAATAGAAGGATTATTATTCAACATAAATCTAGAAATAATGGATAATGAACCAGAAATTATACTAGGAATTAAATGGTTAAATATGGTAGAACCATGGAATCTAACAGAATCAGAATTAGAAATAACAGTTAATACAATAACAATTAATATAAAAAGAGAAACAATTAATGCTATAAATATAATAAAAGAAAGTATATGAGTCATGAAGAAATACATATCTTAATTAAAGTAAAATGTGAAGGATATAACAGTAGATATTATACAGCATATATAGATACAGGAGCTGGAACTAATATATGTAGAAGAAAAGTATTACCAGAAGAATATTGGAAGGAATTAAAAAATCCAATTATAATTGCTGGATTTAACCAAGAAGGAAATCTAGTCCGACACAAAGCTACAAATATAACAATACAAATATGGGATAAAGAACTAGTACTAAATGAATTATACCCATGTGAGGAAATATTTCATGATATAATATTAGGTTATAAAAAATTCTTAAAAAATTATGAACCCTTTACAATCACAAGAAATTATTTATTATTAACTACCCCTTGCAAGCAAAAAATAATAGCTAAAAGAACCTTGGAAAAACAAAGTGAACTAATACCTTGGATTAAAGGAGATAGTAAAATTAAACAATCACTACCTTGTAAAAGTAAAAATAATAAATTACAAATAAGTGAGATTAGTATTGAAGAAGAATTAACTAACGAATTTAAAGAAGTATTTAGTGAAGACCCATTAAAATTTTGGCAAAAACACAAAACCCAAATACCAATTAGATTACTAAAAGAGGATGATTTAGTCTATAAAAAACCTATGAAATATACTGAAGAAGATATGGTTCAATTTAAATTACATATAACAGAATTATTAAAAGGAAATTTTATTAGATCTAGTGAATCTAAACATAGTAGTCCAGCATTCATAGTAATGAAACACAGTGAACAAAAAAGAGGAAAATCTAGAATGGTAATAGACTATAAAGACTTAAATAAAAAGACAGAAACATTAAATTATCCAATACCAAATAAAGCAGTAATATTAAATAAAGTAAAAGGTTATGAATGGTTCAGTAAATTTGATTGTAAATCAGGATTCTATCATATTAAAATAATAGAAGAATATAGACATTTAACAGCCTTCTCAATACCCAATGGATTTTATGAATGAAATGTATTACCCTTTGGATTTAAAAATTCCCCAGGATATTTTCAAAAATTTATGGATACATATCTTGGAAATATAGATGGAATTATTGTATATATAGATGACATATTATTATTCACTAAAACGAAGGAAGATCATATAAATTTATTAAAAAGATTTAAGAAAATAATAAAAGATGCAGGAATAGCTCTAAGTGAAAAGAAAGCAGAAATATTAAGGAATAAAATAGAATTTTTAGGGATAAAGATAGATAGAAATGGTGTAGAGATGCAAGAACATATATTAAAAAAAGATTGCAGAACACATGGAAGAATTGAAAGAAAAGAAACAGTTACAAAGTTTTTTAGGATTAGTAAATCAAATTAGAAATTATGTACCTCATTTAAGTGAAAAATTAGTACCACTACAAAAGAAATTAAAAACAAAAACAACAGTATTTGAATGGACTATAGAGGATAAAGAAAACCTGAAGAAAGTAAAGGAATATTGTAAGAAATTACCCAAATTACAAATCCCAGAAATAAATGAAAAAATAAAATGGATAATCTATACAGATGTATCGGATTATGCTTTTGGAAGTATGTTAACATATGTAAATATGGAAAATAACACACAACATATTACATCATTCAACTCAGGAACTTTCAAAGAAAATGAGACAAAATGGGAAATAAATAGAAAGGAATTATTGAGCGTATTAAAAGAGTTATTATACTATGAAATATATATAGCACATACACATTTTATATTAAGAACAGATAATACCCAAGTAAAATTTTAGTTAACAAAGGATTTAAAAAATCAATCAATTACTACCAGAAATATTAGAAATATAGTATGTCAAGTATCTTTATTTAATTTTGATATTGAACTAATCAGTACTAAAGACAATTTTATTGCAGATATTTTATCTAGACATATGATACAGGAATAGCTATGAGCTTATAAAGAAGCATTTTATTATGATTGACAGGTACAACCTGAACAAGGGGAAATAGTACAAAAGCTATTGCAAGACATATTACAAAAATTACAAGGTATGGAAAAAATATTGAAAAGCTGGAAAGCAGAATTAGTCAAATGGAAGATAGCAAAAAAGAAGAAATAGACCTGCAAGAATTTAAAGAAATAACAATTAGCCAAGAAAAATATGACAAAAAAGATAAAGGAAAAGGAATAGAAATTACTACCCACCAGGCCAAAAAACTTAAACCTTTCAATATCCAACTTAGACCAGAACAACCTACTCCAAAAAGGACAGACTTTATTTACCAACTACCAAAACCCCAAACAAATACCTACAGCGAAATTACCAAAAAACCTACACAAAACCAATTTGTACAACGGATATACAATTACCTCAACCAGTTTATACAAGTTGCCAATTATCTAAATAAAAATATACAATCACCAGACTTTAACCCAGAAAATTTAATTGGATGGCAAACTAAACCTCTGAAAGGATATAATAAATTAATTGCCCTAAATAAATCAGATCCAAAATTAGTACAAACCATGTATAACTATGGACTATTGCATGCAGTGTATACACAAGATGGAGATAACCTACAATATATACCAGAACTATACCAAGTAGTAAAAAAAATACTTGGGAATTACTAAAGCAGACTTAATATTTATTAGGATCTATTCGGCACCCTGCGAAGTTACACCACAAGAAATATATCATTCTATCACAGCAGTGAAGCTAGGACTAACAAGAACAATTATGTGTGAAGAACCTATGGAACAACCTGATTTAACCATTCAGGAAATAGTAGAATTTCTACAAAACAAAAGAGCTATTATGACCAAAGTCATTATTCAAGAGCTAATAAGCAGCTATGAAGAAGGAGGAAAGTGGATCTACAACAGCAAAAATAGCACAATTATCTACTCAAATGCCAAGACAACAAAAGACATAGAAGAACTACCAAGATGGATCACTACCCTGGCAAATTGGGAAGCTACACCAACAACTAATGCATTAAGAACATATCCAAAGCAGCTGACAGAAAGAACAAAATATCTACTATGTCAACAACTAAAGGATTTATTCAACCTACACCATTGCAAATATTGCAATCAAAAAGAAGACATTCCCAAGGTTTATCTTCCACCAACTATGGCAAAAGAAAAAGAAGAAGAAGACAAGCAAATTGAAGACAAGAAAAGTGAAGACTAAACTTTCGTATAAGTCTTGCAAACAAGTATCAAGACAAATGTAGTATTTAGGCTAACATTTTCCAATGTTTTTGTTTTTTAGTTTTGTTTTTTAGTTTTGATTAATGATTTTGTTTTATAGTCTTGATTAAGAGTTTTGTTTTTTAGTATTGATTAAAAGTTTTGTTTTTTAGTCATGTATTATTTTAAGAAGTGTAGTATTTTTAGGATAGATTTTAGTCTTATTAGGAAGAGTTTCTTTTGTCTTGATAGTGTAGTATTCATTCCTTGCCTATATATGTAAAGGTTTGTAATTTAGAGAGGAGTTATCAGCTCTTCTTACTCTTGTATAATAAAATTCTCCCTCTTTGAAAAACACTCTCTCTCACATACTCTTATCCTTGCAAAAATCTAGCATCAACTAAGGAAATAATGGAGCAAAATAAGGTACGTAATACTATGACTAGCTAAATTTTCTTTGGCAAGATTTTAGGAAAGTAGTAATAATACTAAAATGATAATGATCCTGTGAACACCGGGAGTTCGGCATAACACATGTTTAAAGGTTTAATAACAGCAAGTATTTAAAGCTAAAGTGGATTTAGCCGTGCACTTTATCCGCTCCAGGCAGGTGACCGTTTTGCGGTGTTGTGGTGCTTAAATTGGCTTGGGATCCTTACCTGCTTTACTTACTGCTACTGATATTGTACCTTTAGCCCACTGTTATTCCGTCCGCCACGTCCGGTAGCGCGGGTTCTTGCCATCTGCGAGAGAATAGAATAAGAAGTTTCAGTTCTCAAATCAACAAAGCCGCAGGATAAGAATTCAAAGAAAGTGAAGCGTTTCCTATTAGTTTTGTAGCCCCTCGAGGATATGATATGGACGTCTGCGTACCGATCCGCGAGACTCTACTAAACCGGCTCATAACTAGTGAGGCCTAGTAAACCTAGGCTCTGATACCAACTTGTCACGACCAAAACCCGGTCATGATGGCGCTCGGTCGCAAGGCTAGGCAAGCCCGACCAACACCTTCCCAAATAAAACAATTCAGCCAAACACAAAGCAAGCAAGGAAAAATATGACAACTTTAATACTAAAATCCCAAATAACTGGAAAATGTAACTATACGAATAGGAAACCACAACTGAACAAACTCCCAGGACTTGGGGTCACGAGTACATAGCCTTTAACAAATATTGAACACAAGTCCGAAAAGAAAGATACATATGTCTGAAAAGCAGGAGATACTTTGTAAGATCAGAGCAATCGGTCCCGCGGACGCTGGCAGCAACCTTAATACTCTGGCAACTGGAAAAGCAACAACAGCAACGCTAGACCTCTAGAGCACCTGGATCTGCACGCAAGGTGCAGGGAGTATGGGGTGAGTCTACCAACTCAGCGAGTAATAAGCATGTATAAAAACCCGAAGATAAGAAAACACAAAATAACACAAATAAAGCTATCAATCAGTTCTATGCACCAGTCTCAGAGATATACAGAATAAGCAACAGTAAATAAATGCATGAAATGCAATGCAATGCATGAACACTGCGAAACGTGCAGCCCGATTAATATGGGTATCCGTGCTCACTGTGGGGGTTCAGACTCCGGAGGGGCTCCTACAGCCCAAGCACCATATCATACATTGCTAATAGTTACCACTGTTTCCATCACAATACACGGTGTCCTTAGTTACCGCCGTTTCCATTACAATACACGGTATCCTTAGTTATCACCGTTTCAATTTCAAATACACGGTGTCCTTAGTTACCACCATTTCCATTTAAAATACACGGTGTCCTTAGATACCACCGTTTCCGTTTAAAAATAATATACAGTCCAAAGATAGCGAGATAGTACTCGTCAGCCCGAAATATCATTTAAAAATCATTTGAGTTCTCCAAACGTATAAATATGGTTGAGTTTGCAAAAATAGTATTTAAACCTGGACTGATATCAAATAATATGCAAATCATGATTATGAGATAACGATCACTGAAGGATCCTACAAGTCGGCACAAGGCCCCAAACATGGCGTCAAACCCAAATATCATCAATATAGTATGCGAAGCAACCGCCAACATAGTACAATACATCCCTCGGATTGAGCCGAGTCACAATTCCCAAAATATACGACCCCGCACTAGCCATGGGGTGCGTGTCCAGCCTCATAATAGCGTAAGCGTGATATACCTGGATTTCAAACCCTCCGGTCATCATCTACACCCATTACTCACGTCAAGCCGGCCGCAAACTAGCTCGCAATGCCTTTTCTTCGAGAATCAACCTCCACGGATGCCAAATCTGATCAAAACCAATAAGAATACGTCACAATAGGCTAATGGGACATAACCCAATCGAAATAATTCGAAATACACCCAAAAACACAAAGTTGGGAAAACCCGAACCCCGGGCCCACATCTCGAAAAATTACAAAAATTATTTTTCAGAACCCCCGTCTTGCCACGAGTCCGTACATATCAAATTTACAAGAATTGGAGTCCATTTGACCCCTCAAACCAACATTTTAAGCTCACTTGGTTTCAAGCCCTAACCACCATTTTTGACATTAAAAACCTTGAATTCCTTGTGTTTAATCCATGATTTTTCACTATAATGACTTACTTTAGGTCTAAGAGTTCTTACCTAATGAATTCCCTAAAAATTCTCTCCAAGAGTCGCCCATAATCGCCTTAGTCCGAGGTCCAAATATTCTTCCCTTTTAAATTTTAAAAACCTACTGTTGCATTAATCCTAGGCCGATTTTCGCTTCCGCGGCGATTTCTCCGCTTCCGCAATTCTGCTTCCGCGTCCCTTAGTCTCCTTCTGCGGTTCTTCATTAAATCCTAAGACCACTTCTGCGGTCATTCTTCTGCTCCTGCGGACCCGCTTTAGCGATCCCTGACCTTTCACCATTGGCCGCTTCTGCAGACACCGCTTAAGCAGTCCCTAGACCGCTTCCTGGAAAATACCAAAAGCAGCTGACATATTTCATGCCTAACTTCCAAAATTCCTCGTTTAACCATCTGGAATCACCCCGAGGTCGCCGGGACCTCAACCAAAAGTACCAACACGACTTAATACCCCATTCAAACTTGCTCGGGCCATAAAACACCAACATTAACATAAAAAATCATCAAATTCCTCAAATTCAAGCCTAAGTCAAACTAGAACTTTTTTCCAAATTAGCATTCGATCAAAAACCCGACCTAAACACTTCCGAATGATCTAAAAATTTGTAGGCACATCCAAAATCTCCTAATGAAGCTACTGCAACTCTGGGAATTCCATTCCGACCCCTGGATCAAAATATCACCTATCAACCTGAATTTGCCAAATTTCGAACTTAGCCAATTCAAGCCTAATTCTATACTGGACCTCTGAATCGAATTCCAATATTTCTCCCAAGTCATAAATCATTGCCCAAAACTAGTCGAATAATCGAAAATCCATTCCAAACCCTCTAACTCACAAGTCAATGTCCGGTTGACTTTTCCAACTTAAGCTTTCCTTAAAGAGACTATTAGATACTCTGCAGTCCCATAAAAACAGAATCCCCCCTCTCGTGTTGCTCGCTTCTAAACTTGCATACTTCACCCATCTTCCAGCCCATATTTGTTTGACTATTTCCCTAATATCCCCCTCCACTTTTTTCTCTTGCATGCATATAATGTCCGCCTTCCAGTTCTGCACTTGACTTTTAATGATCTCCCTTTTCTTCTTGTCGTTCAATCCCCTTACATTCCATGAAATTACTTTGATCTTCATGATGGAACGATTGATAGCTCACTTCCCCTACATCTTTTTCCATCACTCTTGAATTTTGACATCAAACGAAGTTAATCCTTTTAATTCCAGAGCTCCTTTGATCCTTTGTTTTTTCACCTCCAACTCTGTCTCCACACTTCTAACTTGTCTGCAGCTGTCAATTTGCATTAAAAGCTCCAAAGCTTCTTCATCATGGCCTTGATAGAAGAAGATCAGTTATTATTGTCCCTGAAATGTCATTCAATACAGGTTGGGTGGATATAGCAGTTAAGATTGAAAGGTTCATTAATCACAACATTCAGAAATCAGTTACAAACCCTTCCAGAACTATAGAGGAAGGCCTTAAATATTCTGACACTATCAGGAGGAGTAAATGGATTTCCAGGGAAATAAATGCAGCTGTAGTCCAGGAAAAGCGAGGAGTTATATGCATTTCAGGAGAGAGTAATCACACCCAAAATGAATTGCTTAACAGAAGTATAGTTGGGAGCATCCCTGAAGGAATTATTGATATCCCTACTCTCTCAGAAATTCGTCGTTGGGCTAGTAGTTCTTGGAAGCAAGCACATGGAGTCAATATTTATGAGATGGGACATAATCGGTTTCTCTTTGAATTCTCTTCGAAGACAACTGCTGAGCACGTCCTGAAAGGTGAATGGTTCTGGAAAATGCACAAGGTCCATCTACAATGGTGGACACCAACAGTAGGCTCTATTCCAAGTAGTGAAAAATTAAACCATGTGTGGATAACGCTCGTTGGTCTGCCTATCCAGTTATGGTCTCATAAAGTATTCGTGGAAGTGGGTGATTATTGCGGTGGTTGGTTACAAACAGAAGAGGAGACAAAGCTCAGAAATCACTTAAAATGGGCTAGGGTAAAGGTGAGAGGGGATGGGGAATCAGTTCCGAAATCAGTGAAGGTGGGATTCGAAGGGTTAATTTATCAGATTCAGGTGTGGTGTGAGGCACCAGTGAGAACTTTCGCCGGAGAAAGAGGAGGAGAGAAGGCTTCGGACCACTGGACTGTAGAGGATGAATATGTATCAAGGAGGGGGGCTCTAGGTAAACCTGTGACAGGGCACGTGGGTTCTTCTACAGCGGCATAGATACAGGCTGTTCCACAAATTCAAATTTTGGAATCCACATGTGACTTCTCACGTGGTAGAAAAGCTCAAGAATTGGTCCCAGTTCAGAAGTTAAGTCAGTTAAAAAGCTCCTTGGGCCCAGATTTGTTGGCCCAACGCTTTTCAGATTTTCTAACACATGAGGTCCAATATGAGCCCAGGACCGATTCCTTTATGGAAGAATTAATTGCAAATTCTACTGCTACACTATCAGCCTCATTAGCGATACAGAATGTTACAGACATAAGAGATAAAGAGAGAGAAAAAGTCTTAGAAAAAGAAGGAGATGAATAAGAACCAAATTGTACGCCCAATGAAGAAAGAGAAAAAGTTACCGAAAAAGAAGGCGATGAAGAAGAACAAAATATCAAGTCCAATGAAGAAAATTCCATGACAGCTTTTGAAGAATGTGGGAATTCTCTCCAAACTACAGAAGGAGAGAACATGCAGACAAGTGAAGGAAGCAAAGAAGTGGGCTGGGTAATTGAAGATGCACAACCTCTGAACTTACAACATGCAGAGACAGAAAAGGATCCAGAATTCGAAGCATCTCTATGGGTTCATCAGAATATAATCCGGCTTAGTAAAGAATTTGGAGTGGATTTCCGAGGATGCGAGAAAGAAGCATTAGAGTTATTCATGAAGATTGATGAGAAGAGGCAAGCAAACAAAGAACCTTCAGATATGCAGATGATAGAAACTCCAAAAAGAAAAGTTTCTAAAGAAGTAAAGAGCCTAGATATTGGGAGCAAATTCAAGAGCAATGGTACCAGAAGCAAGGGGGAATTATTATTATTCATGATCAATAAAGGTGAATATTGTCTCGTGGAATGTGAGGGGGCTAAATCGATACAGGAAAAGATTGTTGATCAAGAGTTTGATTCACAGTTGGAAAGCAGATGTTTATTGCTTCCAAGAATCCAAGGTAGAAGAGGATATTAGGGAAATTATTGAAGAACTTTGGGCAAATAGATGGGGAAAGTTTGCTCAATTGGAAGCTAGTGGAACTAGAGGGGGAATTGTAGTACTTTGGCATAGCAGAACTTGGGAAGGGGAGGTCAGTGGTGTAGGTGCTTATTCAATAACTTGTAAATTCTCTGGTAAATCTCAAGATTTTTCTTGGCATTTATCTAGTGTGTATGCTCCAAACAATAGAATAGAAAGAGAAAATGTTTGGTGGGAGTTGGCTGGTGCTAGAGGTCTTTTCTCTGGGCCTTGGGTGGTTTGTAAGGATTTTAACACTGTTAGATTCCCATTAGAGAAGAAGAACTGCAACAGAATCAATAGGGCTATGACTGAATTCTCAGAGTTCACTGAGGACATGGAATTGGTGGATCTTCAACTGGCAGGAGGGACATACACATGGAGGAAAGGTGACAGGCATGATATAGCAGCACGATTGGATAGGTTTTTGATCTCAGAGGACTGGAATGAAGGTTTCAGAAACATCAAGCAGACTACACTTCATAGAATCATATCTGATCATACCCCCATGATGCTTCAATGTGGAAATTGGGAACCGGTTAGGTCTTATTTTAAGTTTGAAAATTTGTGGCTGCAAACTAATGGTTTCAAAGATAGAATTAAAGGATGGTGAGAGTCTTTTATCTGTGAAGGGAGGCCTGATTTTATTTTAGCTTTTAAATGCTTAGAAGCAGAAGCTTAAAGAATGGAGCAAAACCATTCAAGGAAATCTGGAATTACAAAAAGCAAATATTCTCAATCAACTTGCAGAATTGGAAGAGTTACAGGATCAAAGGAACTTGAATGAAGAAGAAATCTACACAAAAACAACCTTATCAATGGAATTTGAGGAGATTGCTAAACAAGAGGACGTGGCTTGGAGACAAAGATCCAGAGCTCTTTGGTTGAAACAAGGTGACAGAAACACAAAAAAAAATTCACATAACTGCAAATGCTCATAGAAGATATAATAATATTGATCAGCTGATAATGGAAGGAGTTGCTGTGGAGAATGATGTAGACATCAAAAAAGAAATATTAACATTCTACCAGAAGTTGTATACAGAATCAGAGGTGTGGAGACCACAAGGTAATATTAGGGATTGCCCTATGATTACTCTAGAGGAGAATCAAATGCTGCAAAGTTCATTTGGTGAACAGGAGATATGGGAAAGTGTTATGTCATGTGCAGGAAATAAAGCTCCTGGACCGGATGGGTTCTCTATGGCTTTCTTTAGCCATTGCTGGGAAGTGATTCACAATGAAGTAGTAGCAGTTGCTCAAAATTTCCACACGCAAGGAATATTTGAAAAAAGCTTCAATGCTACCTTCGTAGCGCTGATACCTAAGAAGGCTGGAGCTAAGGAGCTGAGAGATTTCAGGCCTATCAGTCTTATTGGTAGCGTCTACAAAATCATCTCAAAGTTGTTAACAGAGAGACTTAAGTGGTGAATAAATTGGTGGATACACATCAGATGGCCTTCATAAGAGGCAGGCAAATTATGGATGCTATTTTAACAGCAAATGAATGTGTAGATACAAGAACCAAAAGCAAAGAACATGGGATATTATGCAAATTGGATGTTGAGAAGGCATATGATCACTTAAATTGGAAGTTCCTACTGGGTACTCTCATGAAAATGGGCTTTGGAGAGATGGATGAATTGGGTCAAATTTTGTATTAGCACGGTCAAATTCTCAGTACTAGTTAATGGTTCTCCAACTGGATTCTTTCCTTCTCAAAGAGGTTTGAGACAAGGGGATCCCCTGTCCCCCTTCCTCTTTATCATTTCCATGGAAGGTTTAAATCATATGTTACAGATAGCTCAAATCAACAACTGGATTAGGGGTTTCAAAGTGAGTTCCAGGGTTGGTAGCAATTTGGTGATATCACATCTTCAATATGCTGATGATACATTGATCTTTTGTGAAGCTGATAGGAACTAACTGATGATGCTGAGGGTGATCTTCATTCTTTTCGAAGCCACACTGGATTACACATCAACTGGAACAAAAGTTTATAGCCGGTTAATGAGGTGGAAGAAATTCATAGCTTAGCTGGAATTCTGGGAGGAAGGATTGGGGAGTTGCCAACAGTTTATTTGGGGATGCCTTTAGGGGCCAAGAGTAAGTCAAAGGGGATATATGGAATGGGGTGTTAGAAAAATGTGAGAAGAAGCTAGCAAATTGGAAAAATCAATACCTATCTTTGGGGGGTAGATTGATTCTAATTAATTATGTGCTTGATGCAATGCCTTCTTATATGATGTCTCTTTTTTCCATTCCAGCAAATGTAATGAAAAGGATAGAGGCAATGCGAAGAAACTTCTTATGGCAAGGTAATAGTGAAAATAGAAAAATCCAACAACAACAACAACTACTCAGTATAGTCCCACAAAGTGGGGACTGGGGAGGGTAATATGTAGACGAGCCTTACCCCTATCCGAAAGGGCAGAGAGGCTGTTTCCAATCGACCCTCGGCTCAGTGAAGGAAAGGAAACACAAAAACAAAAACAAAAGAGCATTAGTAACTCCAGCAGAAATAGCGTAAATAATTATCTAAACATAAGAACCATAAATAAAATAGCATGCAATAATATCATACAGTAACTACCATAAATAACTACCATAAGGGAGACACAATCCAAAACACAAACCAACTATGGATAGCCCCGCCAAGCCTCACCCCACCCCGGGTGAGGAGTACAAAAAACTCTAGGAGCCCCTATCCTACAATCCTGATACTAGACCTCCAGACTTTCCTATCAAGGGTCATGTCCTCGGAAACCCGCATTCTAGCATGTCGTGCCTAATCACCTCTCCCCAATACCTCTTAGGCCTCCCTCTGCCTCGCCGAACGCCGACAATCGCCAGCCGCTCACAACTCCTCACCGGGGCATCAGGACTTCTCCTCCGCACATGCCTGAACCACCTCAGCCTCGCTTCTCGCATCTTCTCATCCACCGGGGCCACCCCCACCTTCTCTCGAATAACTTCATTCTTAATCTTATCTGAACTGGTGAGCCCGCACATCCACCTGAGCATCCTCATCTCAGCAACCTTCATTCTCTGAACATGAGAGTTCTTCACTGGCCAGCACTCCGCCCCATACAACATTGCATGTCTAACCACAGCTCTATAAAATTTCTCCTTGAGTTCCTGTGGAACTTTCTTGTCACACAGGACTCCTGATGCAAGCCTCCACTTTGACCACCCCGCTCCTATACGATGAGTGACGTCCCCGTCAATCTCTCCGTCCCCCTGAATCACCGACCCAAGATATCTGACACTGTACCTCTTGGCGATGACCTGAGATCCAATCATCACGTCCCTGCCTACCTCGCTCGGCTCGGCGCTAAACTTGCACTCCAGCTATTCTATCTTAGATCTGCTTATTTTGAAACCCGTAGACTCGAGAGTCTGTCTCCATAAGTCTAACCTCTCAATAACACCGACCCTCGTCTCGTCTATCAAAACTATGTCATCAGCAAATAGCATACACCAAGGCACATCCCTTTGAATATGTCGGGTTAGAGAATCCATCACCAAGGCAAACAAGAGAGGGCTAAGCGCCGATCCTTGATGGAGCCCCATAACAACTGGAAAATGGTCTGAGTCGCCACCCACAGTCCTAACCCTAGTCTTAGCTCCATCGTACATGTCCTTGATTACTCTGATGTAGGCTTCCGGCACGCTCTTCGCCTCCAAGCACCTCCCTTGGGACCTTGTCATACGCCTTCTCCAAGTCGATAAGCACCATGTGCACGTCCTTCTTCTTATCCCTGAACTGCTCCACCAGCAGCCTGACAAGGTGGATAGCTTCTGTAGTGGAGCGACCCAGCATGAAACCGAACTGGTTCACAGATATAGATGTCATATCCCTCACCCTCGCCTCGATCACCCGCTCCCAGACCTTCATGGTGTGACTTATTAATTTGATGCCCCTATAGTTGTTGCAGCACTGGATGTCCCCTTTGTTCTTGTACAAGGGCACCACTGTGCTCCACCTCCACTCATCCGGCATCCTTTTGGTCCTGAAGATCGCATTGAACAACCTGGAGAGCCACTCCACTCCTGACCTACCCATGTACTTCCAGAACTCCACCGGGATCTCGTCAGGTCTGGTCGCTCGATCCCTACTCATCCTACGCAAATCCCCCATAACCTCCTCCGCCCTAATGCGCCTGCAGTACCCAGGGTCTCTATGTTGCTCTGGATGCCCCAACTCACCTAGCTCTATGTTACGTTCCCCCTCCTTGTTATGTAAGTCTCGAAAGTACGCCTGCCACCTCTGCTTGACTTGAGACTCTCGCCATCAGAACTCTACCATCCTCGCCCTTGAAGCACCTAACTTGGTCAAGATCACGTGCCTTCCTTTCCCTTACTTTAGCTAACAGGTATAACTTCCTGTCCCCACCTCTCTCCCCTAGTTCCCCGTACATGCGACCAAACGCCGCGTTTTTAGCTTCCGTAACCGCCAGCTTTGCTTCTTTCCTCGCCACCTTGTAGATCTCCCTGTTCGCTCTCCGTGCTTCCTCGCTTGTGCTCCCTGCCAACTTAGCAAACGTCGCCTTCTTCACCTCCACTTTTCCTTTGACTACATCGTTCCACCACCAGTCACCCTGATGTCTGCCTGAATAGCCCTTGGCTACCCCGAGCACGTCCCGTGCTACCTCCCTAACCAAGTTCGCCGTCTCTGACCACATAGCTCCGCTTCCCCAGAACTTCTCCAAGCTCCGCCCTCAAATAACCTCCTCTCCAACTCCTGTGCTTTCTCCTTACTCAAAACACCCCATCTAATCCGCGATTGTCCCCGAGCACCCCTCCTCTTCCTCTTTACCCAGAGACCGACATCCATCACTAGGAGTCTATGAAGAGTCGAAAGGGACTCTCCAGGAATAACCTTGCAGTCTTTGCACATACCCATATCGCTCCTTCTGAGGAGGAGGTAATATATTTGAGTCCTCGCCGCCGAACTCTTGAAGGTGACCAAATGCTCCTCCCTCTTCTGAAATGTCGAGTTCGCAATAAGAAGCTCGGAAGCCCTTGCGAAATCAAGCAGTGACGTGCCTCCTCCGTTCCTAACCCCAAAGCCGAAGCCACCGTGCACCTCACCACAACCACCAGTATCGGCCCCAATATGACCATTAAAGTCTCCTCCAATAACTAACTTCTCAGATTGGGGAATACTACTCACCAGATCATCCAAGCCCTCCCAAAAGCGCCTCTTAGCATCCTCGTCTAAGCCCGCTTGCGGCGCATAAGCGCTGATGACGTTGAGGACGCAACCCCCAATAACCAACTTAATAAACATTAACCTATCATTCACTCGCCTAACCTCGACCACGGACTCCCTTAGATCCCTATCTACCAAGATGCCCACTCCATTCTTACCTCTCACGACCCCAGAATACCACAGCTTAAACCCGTCTACATTCTTCGCCTTCAACACTTTCCACCTAGTCTCCTGGACACATGCTATGTTAACCCTCCTCTTTTGGAGAACCTTCGCCAACTCAATGGACTTACCCGTCAGAGTGCCTATGTTCCACGACTCAATCCTTAATCTATGAGCATCCGCTACCCTCTTCCCACCCTTACCTCCCACCCTACCCGCAGGACCACTCCCTGCCCCCCTACTCACCCCCGCCACCGCCCCCGCCCCCACCCCCCGAGGACATGACCTTACACTATCATCCCCGCCGCGGCCACTATCCCTCCAACTGACTATGGAGAATAGTGATGCACACACGCACTATCGCGGAATGCAAAAAGATGCAAACTAAATAGCAACAGAGTAAACCTAGCTAAAATACGTAAAAAGGTGTACAAATTATACAAGAGAGCAGGAGGTACCAACTCCCGGTGGAAAGACCTGAAAGTAGGCTTTGATGCGCCAAGATTAACTGCTACCGACTCTTGCACGTCCTTGCCGGTGTTGTTTAGCTCTTCACTCCCAAACGCCGCGAACTGGCCTTGCCGCCGCGACTAGTACCTAGTGCAATTTTTCCTGAAGCTTATCGGAACGTGTAGTTCTGTTGCGTCCTGCCGAAAGTCTGAACGTGTAGTCGCCGGAAGTACTGTAGCTTGCCGGAAATCCTCGCCGGAAAAATAAGGCACCTGTCCAAGAAAACAGAACACACCCACACACACCACAAAAAGCAGAAGAGAGAATAGGAAGAAAAGCGCATGGGTCGCTGGAAAAATTGCCGGCGAAAAGCAAGAATTCAAAAACCTGATGAGGTGTGATTATACCACCCTCCTCCCAGTACCAGATCTGATGGTGGAATAGTGAATAGAGAGAGACAAAGAGAAGCTTTTGCACGGTCAGAAGAGGGAGTGAAGAGAATGAAAATGCAGTGGCTATGGCGGAATTGGTTGGCAGCAGCGGCAGTTCTATTGGTGATTATAGCGGCGGCGCCGGTGTCTGCTGGCAGCGTAAATGTGAGTAATGACAGAAGGTCGTTGATAATCTCTGTCGATAGTACTAGAGAGAAATAAAAGAAATAAAAAGAACTAGAATTGAGACAAATAAATCGCTAGTGAAAAGCAATTGAGTAGAAAAGAAGACCTAAAAATGGTTCGGGTGGGAGGAGATAGGGGGAATCTGAATATAGAAAAATCCATTTGGTTAAATTGGAGTCTCTTTTAGCTAGCAAAAAGAAGGGGGTCTTGGATCAAGAATTTGAAAGTCCAGAACAAAAGCTTGATGATGAAATGGCTTTGGAGATTTGCAGCAGAAGATCGGCCACTATGGAAACTTGTGATTAAAGAAAAATGTGATATGAAGGAGAATAGACAACCAAAGTAGTTAATAGTCCATATGGGATTAGTCTTTGGAGATCTATTAGAAATTTGTGGCCTAAAATGATGATCAAGTCTAGAGTCAGAGTTGAGGATGGAATGAAGATATCCTTCTGGAAAGACAATTGGCTAGGTCAAGGAGCTCTGAAACAACTTTTTCCAAGCAGCAACAGTTGGAGAGGTATGGGCAAACCAAGGTTGGAACTTAACCTTCAGAAGACTTCTAAATGATTGGGAGATTGGCAGAGTAACACAGTTCTATAATACTCTAGAGCAGTTTAAAGGGATTTCAACTCGGAAAGGCTGCATGATATGGCAAGGGCATAGACAAGGAAAGTTTTCAGTCAAATCTGCCTATAAGGAGTTCAATTTCTCAAAACAATCAAATTGGGTGTTGGCCATGGAAGATGATATGGAAAGTTAAAATTCCATACAAAGTTGCCTGCTTTACATGGTTATTGGCAAAAGAAGCAGTGTTGACTCAAGATAACCTTATCAAGAAAGGTTATCAACTTTGTTCCTAGTGTTACTTATGTGAACAAAAGGCAGAGACAATAAATCATCTCTTTTTACATTGTAAATGGACAACGCAGTTATGGAGGATATTCATTACTTTGAGGGGCATCAGGTGGACTATGCCAAGAAGAATATATGAGGTACTAGCATACTGGAACAACGAGGGTATCTCTTCCGGAGAGAAACAGAGATGGAAAATTGTCCCTGCTTGCATTTGGTGGACAATTTGGGAAGAAAGAAATCAGAAATGTTTTGAAGATAAGGCCAGAAGCATCCAAAAATTGAAAAAATGTCTTGTCCTGTTCTATTTTTGGTGTAAACAAGAGGTCTTAGAAGAACCTGAATCTATTTTTGATGTATTAGAATCCTTATGAGAAGACTAAGGACTAGGAGTTTGTTTTGATTCTTGTAAAAATGGGGGACTACACACCCTTTGTGTAGTTTGTTATTAATATACTAATATGTTACCTTCTCCCAAAAAAAATTGATGTTATTTCTATCAAATAAACTTTTAGATAAAGCTCTGTTATATAAACCCTATAAGAAGTGTGACACAACATATTACGGAAAAGAAAAAGAAAACTATAACAAACTAAGAATCCAAGCTATTCTAGTCTTAGCTGAATATTACCTCTAGATGGATGGGCCATTGAATATGTTCAGCTCCACGTCCCATCAATCTGACTCCATCTCCTATTTGCTTCCCTATTGCCGCAGAATCCTATTGCCACAAGAAGTCAGTTTATCACTCAAGGTGTAAAGGCTTATGCAATATCATTCTATATTGTTGCATCAGAAGCCAGAATTACCTTTAGAGTTTTCATAGTTATCAACTCTGACGAGTCAATCTTCCCTGCATTTATCAGCTTTGCAATCTTTCCCAACCCAATTGGCTGGACAAAGAAAAAGACAACAAACAAGAAATCAGACGGTAATCAGCAAAATTACTTCAAAGTTTTACAGTAATAAGTGGTTTTGGTATCCATACATATGCTCAAAAGTTGTCTCAATAACAAAAACCTTAGTAATATAATGTCCTATCCCTTCTCCCACATGATAGTTAGATAATATCTGTATGGTGCAAATAACATATCTGGGTAGAAGTTGAAGACTTTTGCCAGTTTTTACATTTCCTTTCATTATAATAAGTCCTATGACTATTACAGGTTTCTGTTTATGTCCTTTATGATCTTTTCACCAGTGTATGCATCTCCTTCATCCGTTCGCTCATCAGTGATATGAACACAAATATATAATTTACATTGGCGTTAACAGTATAAAATCACTAAATTGTTCTGGGCTTCTACATCATTATGCAAAACTTTAGCAAGATTAGATATGCTGATATGAACAGCAGAGGACAGTGTAGCCCCATGGCAGCGAGGAAGATCCCTCAGTTTGAATAGAAGGAGCTGTGCTTACACTAATTGACAGATCATCACAAAGAGTACAAAGCTAACAAACAGACATTCTTAATAGCATCCTTGGAATGTTATAAATGAAAGTCACACTTATTTTGTTTGACCAATAAAAAGAAAAAGAAAGTCCAGGTTATTTGATTTTAAGGTAAAATGTAACAGTGCCCTTCATTTGAGATTGTAGTACAATAGAAGGTGTTTTATCTGGTTTCAGAAGCTGGCTAGGTCCACAACAAAATAAACAAGAATTCACTGTCCCGTATGTTATGTAATATACTGGCAATACTCAAGTGCATCCTGAGCATAAAGATGTCATTTTATCACTCACATCCATTTCTTGACCTGCTCCTTAACATAATAAAGCAATCATTACCAATTTCTATATACCATTCAAAAAGTGAAATATTCACAGAAGTTAACATTTTTCTTATATCAATAGATCAGGTAACTAGCTAAAGGTAATACAAATGTGTTCTTTCTTCTCCTGTTGTTCTTTAAATAACAACAGAATCTTCCATATCTCACACTCAAAGAGGTAATGGGAGTGGGTACAACAACAACAAACCTAGTGTAATCCCACAAGTGGGATCTGGGGAGGGTAGGTGTGGGATCTGGGGAGGGTAGGGTGTATGCAAATCTTACCCCTAACTTTAAGACGGACACACGGAGGTAATGCGAGCGGGTAAGTACGGTCCTCACCCAAAGTGCACACTAATTACCATGTTTTCACCAAACACCAATTATCAATACCATTCCCATTTACATGTCCTGCTTTCACTAAATTAAATTTAATATTAACAAAAAGTTGTACAGGGCCCATGTCTACTTTTTTTTTTTAAAAGGTAAGGTTAGCGATTTCAAAAAGCGCCAAGGAGTTACAGCCCATGCCTGCTCCTATTAGAGAAACTTTCTCCTTCATACTTCATTGTATCATCCAACAACAAAATAACATGTGAACTTGCATATTTGTTCAATAAATACTCCCTTCCGAACAAATTTACCTTCGCACTATTCACTAACAAACTCCATAAAAAGATAGAAAAAGATAATCATTTCTCTTCCCATTTGTGTTACAACTTAGACGATAGAGTACCATTAGAGAACTCTATCGTATTTTTTCTTAATTGCTCTCCTTCTCTGGTTTTTCTCAATTCTTCTTACCCTTTTTTTACACTATTCTGTCTTTCATTCTCTCATTAGAGATCAGAAACCTTGGTTCTGATTAGTATTTACTCCAATAAGTGTTCTATGTGAGTAATTTATTAATTTAAGGAGCTTGAGATGTTAAACTACGGATTGAAAATTTTTCTAAAGAAACGAGCGATGACTCCAAGAAACTACCATAGTGATCATTGGACCTCATATTTGAGAGGTAAGGGCTGAACTTCTTATTAATTTTCGAGTAAATTACAACAAGTATTTATGGTTATTGCTTTCACTGCATCGGTTACTTCATCGTGGTTTTTCTTTGCTCATATTTCTTTTTTTAATTGCAGCCTTATGTTGATTATGGGAATTTGATGGTCATTTGTTGGTAGTCCTCTTTGGGATCTTTTGTTGCTTATCAGGTAATGCATGTCAATCGTTGTGCCTAATTTTGATATGCATATCATTATCTAGCTGAAAAGGGTAATTTGATAGTAAATCTTGCCTATTATTATGTTGCTGAAATATTAAAAATGTGATATTAAACTTTGCATGTCTAAGTATGTTCAAAGTGACATTTCCATGTGAAGTCAATATGATGAACCTTAACAACAGCTTTATTTTCATCGGTATCCATGAAGAATGAAACCATTTTTTCAATGACTTAAAAAGGTCCACTTAGAATATGTTTTGAACTCATCCTCTATGTCAAGTTCTGAAAAGGATAAATACAATGAAATCCTTATCCAGTGCGAGAAAGCACGGGAGAAAAATATATATTGATATTAAATATGATACAATGAGCCCTATATATAATACACATAACCTAACCTACTCCTAATACACTTTGGATTAGGGTTATACTATTTACATATTCTAACACTCGCCCTCAAGCTGGTGCATATAAATCATATGCACCGAGCTTGTTACATATGCAGTTAATACGAGGACCAGTGAGGGACTTGGTGAAAATGTCTGCAAGCTGATCATTTGACTTTACAAATTTTGTAGCAATATCTCCCGAGAGTATCTTTTCTCTGACAAAGTGACAGTCAATCTCAATGCGCTTAGTTCTCTCATGGAACTCTGGATTTGACGCAATATGAAGAGCAGCTTGATTATCACACACAAGTCCCATCTAACTAACATCACCAAATTTCAGCTCTTCGAGCAACTGTTTGATCCAAGCTAGCTCACATGTCGCCATAGCCATTGCTCGATATTCTGCTTCTGCACTAGACCGAGCAACCACATTCTGTTTCTTGCTTTTCCAAGATACCAAATTTCCTCCTACTAAGACACAATATCCAGAAGTAGAACGTCTGTCAGAAGGCGATCCTGCCCAATCAGCATCGGAGTATCCAACAATCTGCTCATGGCCTCGATCCTCAAACAATAAACCTTTACCTGGAGTTGATTTTATATACCGAAGAATGCGAACAACTGCATCCCAATGACTATCACATGGCAAACCCATAAACTGGCTCACAACACTCACAGGAAAGGAAATGTCAGGTCTTGTCACTTTAAGATAATTTAATTTACCAACTAACCGCCTATATCTTGCAGGATCGTTAAGAGGCTCCCCCTGTCCTAGAAGAAGTTTAGAATTCGGATCCATTGGAGTGTCAACAGGTTTACAACATGTCATTCCTGTCTCTTCAAGAATATCTAAGGCATACTTCCGTTGTGAGATCACAATACCTAAGCTAGACTGTGCGACCTCAATACCCAGAAAATACTTTAGTGTGCCCAGATCCTTAGTCTGAAAGTGTTGAAAGAGATGTTGCTTCAATTTAGTAATACTATCCTGGTCATTGCCGGTAATAACAATGTCGTCAACATAGACCACTAAGATAAATACAGAGACGTGAATCAGAATGCCGACAGAATACAGAGCGATCAGCTTCACTCCGAGTCATGCCAAAGTCCTGGATAACAGTGCTAAACTTACCAAACCAGGCTCGAGGAGACTGCTTTAGACCATAAAGTGACCGGCGCAAGCGACATACAAAGCCACGAGACTCCCCCTGAGCAACAAACCCAGGTGGTTGCTCCATATAAACTTCATTCTCAAGGTCACCGTGTAAAAATGCATTATTAATGTCCAGCTGATACAGGGGCCAATGGCGAACAGCAGCCATAGAGAGAAAAAGGCGGACTGATGCTATCTTAGCCACGGGAGAGAAGGTATCACTGTAATCAAGCCCAAATATCTGAGTATATCCCTTGGCAACAAGACGAGCCTTAAGACGATCAACCTTACCATCTGGACCAATCTTGACTGCATACACCCAACGACAACCAACAGTAGATTTACCTGAACGAAGAGGGACGAGCTCCCAAGTACCACTCGTATGTAAAGCAGACATCTCGCCAGTCATAGCATGTCGCCACCCTGGATGAGACAATGCTTCACCTGTAGACTTAGGGATGGAAACATAGGACAAAGAAGATAGAAAAGCATAATAGGGTGATGACAAACGATGATAACTTAAACCGATATAATGGGGATTAGGATTAAGGGTGTTCCGTATACCTTTTCGAAGTGCAATCGGAAGAGACAAGTCCGCAGTAGGAGCAGGGTCAGGTGCAGGACGTGAATCAACCGGGCCGGATGCTGGGCGAGGACGACGATGATATGTCAAGAGTGGAGTGTCTTGTGCAGGGAGTCTAGGAGGAGCCACAGTAGACGTTCCAACGTTTGGAATGGGTAAGACTTCTATAGCGGAAGGTGAAGGAGGAGATATAGTAGACTCCCTAAAGGCCAGTATAGGTAAAACCTCAGATATATCAAGATGGTCAAAATGGTCAGAAGAGCTAAAGAAAGGTTTAGACTCAAAAAATATGACATCGACTGACATAAGGTACCTACGAAAATCAGGTGAATAACAACGATAGCCCTTCTGAGCACAAGAATAACCAAGGAAGATACACTTGAGAGCACGAGGAGCTAACTTATCTTTCCCAGGAGCTATGTTATCAACGAAAAAAGTGCTCCCAAAAACACGAGGGGGAACAGGGTATAAGGATGACTGGGGAAACAATACCTCATGCGGAATCTGATTCTGGATGGGAGATGAAGGCATCCGATTAACCAAATAATAAGATGTGATAACTGCATCGCCCCAAAAACGCAGCGCAACATGAGATTCAATGAGAAGTGTGCGAGCAGTCTCAATAATGTGCCTGTTCTTTCTCTCTGCAACCCCATTTTGCTGAGGGGTATAAGGACAAGAGGTCGGATGAATAATTCCATGAGAAGACATAAGCTGCTGAAATTGAAAGGATAAATATTCTAAGGCATTATCACTGCGAAGAGTGCGAATAGAAACACCAAATTGATTTTTAATTTCAGCACAAAAATTCCGGAATATAGAAAACAACTCAGAACGATCTTTCATTAAGAAAATCTAAGTACATCTTGAATGACCATCAATGAAACTAACAAAATAACGAAATCCCAAGGTTGAACTAACTCTACTAGGACCCCATATATTCGAATGAACTAAAGAAAAAACAGACTCTGCACGACTCTCAATACTACGAGGAAAGGAGGCGCGGGTATGTTTTCCGAGCTGACATGACTCACACTCTAATGTGGATAAACTAGACAAATGAGTCACCATTTTCTGAAGTTTGGACAAGCTAGGATGTCCTAAACGACTGTGAAGTAGGTCTGGAGGATCTGCAACTAGACAGGCCTTAGAGGATGTTAATGAGTTAAGGTAGTAGAGTCCGTCTGATTCAAGTCCTGTTCCAATCGTCTGTCCCATACTGCGGTCCTGCATAATAAAAGAGTCATCAATAAAATATATTCCGCAATGGAGGGCACGAGTCAAACGACTAACAGATGCAAGATTAAAGGTACAGCCAGGGACATATAGAACGGAATCTAGAGTGACAGAGGGTAGAGGATTCGCTTGTCCAACTCCTTTTGCTTTAGTTTGAGACCCATTAGCTAAAGTAACGTTGGGAAGAAACTGTGAATACGCAATATTTGACAAAAGGGATTTATTACCAGAGATATGATCAGAAGCAGCTGAGTCCACAACCCATTGTTCAAGAGGACTAGACTGGGAAACACAAGCAAAAGAATTACCAGCATCAGAAGTATCAGTCTGAGCAACAGTGGCTACTTGTGGAGACGTCTGCTTACTTGCTCGATATTTAAGGAACTCATTATACTCCCTTTCAGATACAGAAAATCCCTGGTTACCTGTAGTCTCGGTCTGAGCAACATAAGCATTTTTTGGTGGTCGACCATGTAAAGAATGGCATACGTCACGAGTGTGACCAAGTTTATAACAATAAGAACACTTGGGTCTAGATCTTTCAAAACGACCTCCTCCTCGTCTATACTCCATAGTATGAGAAGCCCGATTGTCCACGGATTGGGATACGAGGATAGATGAATCAAGTGTCTGTGATGAGCTTACTGGGTGACGTGTGTTGGAAACACGTTCTCAATGCGATATACTAAACGTGTATTCTTTTGTAGGTTTTGATGAATGACAAACAAAGCACAAATTGATATATGACGGAGTTCAAGTACAAGAGCACAAATGTTGAGATTGAAGCTCAAGACGTTGTTTTTAATTGTTATTATTGAGTTATTCTTAAATGTGATCTTAATCCTATAACTTGACTCCATAACATGGCTTCTCTCATAAAACTATTTTCCAAAATCATGCATACTTATTTCTGTATCAAATGATTTCAAATGATGCATATTTACATTAGACAAAATGTTTTCTAAACATACCTCAGAAATCTGGGCTAAGAATAATCGATTATGTACTTATGATAATCGATTGTTTATAAGCCAAGACTGCATGACAATCGATTATGAACTAATGATAATCGATTGTGAATAAGACAGTTAACATCAGGTTTTTTCCAAATCTGCAAGATAATCGATTGTGAACTAATGACAATCGATTATTGATGAGGTAAAGTTTTCCAATACTCAGAATAATCGATTATGAACTAATGGTAATCGATTATGTTGAGTTGATGTCTCCCAGTGATTTTAAAATTACTTAAGTAATCGATTAGTAACTAATAGTAATCGATTATGTTGAGTTAACTGGGTTTAACAATCGATTGCCTATGTCCAACAATCGATTGTCAAAGTTTATACTTAGTCGCAAAAACTTTGGCTTGAAACAGTGTGATTTGAGATTTTCAGAAAATGACAAGTAATCGATTGTTGCAAGGGACAATCGATTGTTGAAGCTGACCGTTGTCAAATGATTTTCAAATACCTCAAAGTAATCGATTATTGGTTTTCTGTAATCGATGTTTTGCTCAAAATCCGGAAATAATTTTTAAAACGTTAATGAGGTAATCGATTATTGATTTGCTATAATCGATGTTTTTGATTAAAATCTGTAAATGATTTTTGGAACGTTGCTGAAGTAATCGATTATGGATTTGGTATAATCGATTATCTGAATTTGAATTTTGCCAGTAATCGATTATGGATTGTAAGTAATCGATTATTAAGCGTAAAATCTGGGATTGATTTTTGATCTGACTGGCAGATAATCGATTGTTTGGTCTTGACAATCGATTGTCACTGAGTAAATTCAGCAATTCTTAATTGGCAATTAGACAACGGTAAGACCAAGTTTTGCACCTATAAATACAGCTTCAACTCAGTGTTTTAAACACAACAACATACACTAACTGATCATTACATTGCTTTAAGCTTTCATTCAATTGTTCATCATTTTCTACTCATTTCATAAAGCTTTTGAGAGCCATATTATTGTTCAAAGTTGTTGTGATCTTGAGCGTATTATTTTACTCATATCTACTCATCAAGGAGTACCTTTGTTAAGTGAGTGTTCAAGTATTTCAAATACTTGTAAGAGAATTTTGATTCTCTTGTGTTGAGGAACTTGTGCTTCCTCTGTTGAAGTCTTTGGGATTGTATCCCCGAGCAAGTGAAGTCTTTGGGATTGTATCCCCGAGCAAGTGAAGTCTTTGGGATTGTATCCCCGAGCAAGTGAAGTCTTTGAGGTGAGGAACCTCCGAGCAAGTGAAGTCTTTGAGATTGTATCTCCGAGCAACTGTAAAGGTTTGTTAAGCACCCGTAAGCTTAACAAGTTAGTAGAAAATCTCGAGAGAGTCTCTCGGGGACTGGACTAACCACTGTTGTGGCCAACCAGGATATATCCTTGTGTAAGTTATTTTTATTGCACTTATTTACTTCCTGTAAAATTTAAATTCCGCAAGAAAACGCTAAATTTCATTAAAACGCTATTCACCCCATCTCTAGCGTTAAGCGTAGTTTCTAACAATTGGTATCAGAGCCCAACTCTCTGAAAAACTTAACAGTTTGAGAGAACCATCCATGGCTTCTACTCTAGATTCTTTTGCAGGAATTGAAGAAGGACAATGCCCTACACGACCTCCTCTATTCAATGGCACAAATTACTCATACTGGAAGGAGAGGATGGAAATCTTCATTCGGTCAAATTGTCCCTACCTTTGGAAGGTGTACACAAAGGGAAATGAAATTCCAGTCAAGAAAGTGGAAGGCGAATGGATTCCCAAATCCGAAGAGGAGTACACCACAGAGGACAATAGAATGATTCAAAATAATTATAAAGCTGTAAATTTATTGTATTGTGCTATTAACGCTAACGATTACAGGAAATTTTCATGTTGCAAAACAGCAAAAGAAATGTGGGACAAATTAGAAGTCACTTACGAAGGGACTGACCAGGTAAGAGAAGCAAAAGTTGATTTTCTTACTCATGCTTACGAATTGTTTCATATGAAGGAAGGAGAAAAAGTAGATGAGATGTTTGAGCGCTTTTCAACAATAGTAAATGATCTACACGTCCTCAAGAAGACGTTCACGGATAGAGAACTTGTTCGAAAAGTTCTTAGAAGCCTCACACCGGCATGGCGATCCAAAGCCGATGCTATCCAAGAATCAATTGGAGTCTCAAACGTCACCATCGACGCACTAAGAGGTAATCTTAAAACCTATGAATCTACTATTCTTAACCCGTTTGTTGATGATCAAAGAAGGCAAAAGATTGCTCTAAAAGCAAGCACAAGCCAACCAAAGATTGAAGAGGAAGAAGACAACGAGTTTGGATTAGTCATTAAAAGATTCCAAAAGTTTATACGCAAGGAATATGAGCGCAAAGGGAAAAAACAAGGTGAGCAAATAAAATGCTATGAATGTGGAGAAACGGGACACATCAAAACAAATTGCCCAAACATCAAAAAGGAGAAGAAATCCTTTAAAAAGCAACGGGCATATATCTCGTGGGGAGGCGACTCCGGAGATGAATCAAGTGAAGAAGAAAACGACGAAGCTGCAAACCTTTGTCTCATGGCACAAGAAGACAACCAAAATGAGGTACGTCAAATTTCGTCTGAAAACTTTTCACTTGATGAAATGCGTAATGCTTTTGATGAGTTATATACTGAATTTTTAAAGGCTTCAAAAACTGTCACTAGCTTAAGAGAAAACGCTTCTCTAAAAGAAACGGATTTTCAAAAACAGATTTCTTTAAAAGAAAAGGAATTAGAAAAACTGGTTTTGGAAAATGAGAAGCTACACGAACAAAACAAGTTTTATGGAAAGAGAAGTGCCGACAAACCTGAAAGTTCTACTAAAGGTTGTGTTTCTTGTGTGAACCTTAAGAATGAAGTAGGTAGACTTAAAGGCACACTAGATAAGTTTAATTCCTCGCATAAAAACTTGAATGTTGTTCTTGATAACCTAAAATCAACTAAGCACGGAATAGGTTTTAAAAATGAAGAAAAGGTTGATGCTAAACCTCAAAAACCTAGAGCTCAACCTAGGAACAACAACAAAAATGTGTATCCTAGAAATAGCTATCCTAGAACAAATTTGCATGCTAGACCAAGAAATGACCCTCCGCCTAGAAATAGTCACCATAGACATGATGCATATTTTAGGCAAAATTGTGAACCTCCTAGAAGACCCCAAAATGGTCCTCAACCTAGATATCATCACTCTAGAAACACTACCCATCCTAGAGATCAAAGTAGGAGAAATGATAGCGTTCAAAATAAGGTAAGCAACCTTCATTCATCTAGCTACTATGAACCTAGACGAATGCATAATCCGAATGTGACATGTCATTATTGTAGACGCATTGGTCATATTGCTCCCGCATGTTTTACTCGTCATAGACATGCTACTCAAACATATTATTACAATATGCCTAACCCTCAAGGACCCAAGATGGCATGGGTACCTAAAGAGAATTAATTTGTTTTGTAGGTGTGCTTGAAGGGATCAAGCGTACTATGGTACCTTGGTAGTGGATGCTCCAAACACATGACGGGAGATGAATCCAAATCCCTTCAACTAGAGCACAAAGAAGGAGGAAGCGTCATATTTGGAAACAATCATATTCAGATCGGTTGATATTTTAAGCAATTTGAAAAACAAAATACAAGAAAAGGCATCGAAGGAAATCAATGATGAAATTGTGGAACAATCAACGGAAGAAGCTCCACATTTGGGGAGTGAAACAAAAGAACAAAATGAATGGAGGACGATCAAAGATCACCCTCTTGATCAGGTAATTGGCGACGTCGGAGGAAAGGTAAGTACCCGAAACTCTCTTAAGAACACTCTAGGACACAATTCTTAAGAGTTCACGATATCACTTGATAACACTAATGTAATTTATTCACGTCACTATAAATTACTGACTTGAGCGTCGGAGACGTTTAATTCCATTTTGCAGGTACTTCCCCAAAGGTAAGATAAATTATGAAGTCTTAGCACACCGCAATCGATTATCCCAAGAAAATAATCGACTATCTACTGTGCAGTACATCGATTATCAGTATCAATAATCGATTGTTTCGACTGAGTAGTTTTATTATGCAAATGTGTTTAATTTGTTAACTCCTTATATTGCATAATCGATTTCCGTCTCAGTCATTCAGCAATACTTTTCCAGACAATCGATTATTTCTTCCTATAATCGATTAGTTGTCATATTCAGAAATTCTCCGAGTTCTCTGTATCAACCATATTTCAATAATAATCGATTACCAAAATTGACAATCGATTATTTCTTGTTTAAACTTTGTTACCGTTTGGCTCCAACATCGATTGCTGTCAGGACATAAATGCTCCATAATCGATTATTTTGTGTTGATAATCGATTATCTCATTCAAATTTTTTTACCGTTTGTCTCTTAAATCGATTTGTCAGTTTCAAAATTCAATCCAACAGTAAATACAATCGATTATCTCTGCAAAATAATCGATTATTTAACGGTCAGTAAATTTATTTCTTACCGCTTTTGACTGTTCCAACTTTCAATTTTCAGCAGGTATCTTTAGTAAATGGCTGATCACTCCTTCTCCTATAAATAGCCCTCATATAGGATCATTCTCAAGCACCATTTCTAAAAATCAAAGGTCAATTCCTTGCATCTTAGTCTCAAAAATTCAGCAGTAAAAATTTTCCAATATGTCTGGACGCTCCTCCAAACGTTCTCATTCCAGGCAAGGTGCCTCAGCCTCAACAGTCCCTCCTCCTCTAAACTTCCCATATGAAGACGGGTCCGTTTTGTTCTTCGAAACTCAAGCTGAACTTTCTAGGTTTCTCTCCAAGTTTGAGAAGCGATTTATTCTTCCTCCTCGCTTCTCAACAAGCAAGCTCCTTGAACCTTTCGCCCCTGCCGCCAACATGCTCAAAGAGTGTCAACTCTATGATTTCTTGCTCCTTACCCATCCTCATATTAACACAACTTTAGTTGAAGCATTCTATTCAAATCTTCACAAAGATGAAGATGGTGAGGTGGTCACCTCCATCAATGGCATTCACATTCTCCTCTCTGACGAGAACCTTCACATCATCGCCCGCATTCCAAACGATGGTGAAGATCTTATCCGGTATATTGATGAGGCCGGCTCTCTCTTTGATGAATCCATTCTTTTCCGCCAAGCCGGAATCTCTTATGATCAAGCTTCTTCTCGTCGTCCTATCATCTCGGGCATGGACCCAAATTATCGATTTCTCCTCTACTTCATCACCCGTGTCCTAAGACCTCGTAGGCACAATCATACCACCATATCCCAAGAGGACTCCAAGCTCTTACATGCCATTGTCACTAGAGCCAAGATCAATTGGTGTCGGCTCATTAAAATGCACATGCTCGATGCCGTCGCCGATAACATGCCCCTTCCTTATTCTCTCATCATCATGAATTTTCTTGAAGCATCCGGATTTGTCACTGAAAATGGTCCTCTCAAAAGGAGTACCAAAATCTGGGAAATCTCGGAATCATCCTTCCATCATGATGGTGATCATGTTCCAGCTCCTTCTCCTACCCGTCCTGCCCGTCGTGCTCGTCCATCTCAGGAGCCCACTCTCCAAACTATATCCGACCAGCTCTCTCAGTTGACACACGAGATCCATGGTTATTTTGACCATGTCCATTATCCCTATGCGGGTCTCGTTCCCTTTGAAGCTGCGCCGGATGACGAGGCAGATCGTGATGGAGATAATTGATATTGTATTGTTTTTTTTTCTGTTTTTAATTGTATTGTTGGATGTCCCTCTGCTGTACCCCTTTAATTTTCAATAAATAAACTTTGTTTTATTTCGTCTTTGTGTATCTTTCCTTACTATTTTTTTGCTAATGGCAAAAGGGGGAAGATAACGGGATAACGGGTATGCACCACCTCTACATTGCTAAATTGCACCACCTCTAAATTGCTTAATTGCTTATAAGCTTAAATTGAGGGGGAATTCTTAAATTGAGGGGGAACAAGAACAAATATGCATACTTGTTACTTGTCTTGAATCGTCAATATTATTTGTCAAAATTGCATATCCCGCTTAATGTTTGCCATTATCAAAAAGGGGGAAATTGTTGGAAACACGTTCTCAATGCGATATACTAAACGTGTATTCTTTTGTAGGTTTTGATGAATGACAAACAAAGCACAAATTGATATATGACGGAGTTCAAGTACAAGAGCACAAATGTTGAGATTGAAGCTCAAGACGTTGTTTTTAATTGTTATTATTGAGTTATTCTTAAATGTGATCTTAATCCTATAACTTGACTCCATAACATGGCTTCTCTCATAAAACTATTTTCCAAAATCATGCATACTTATTTCTGTATCAAATGATTTCAAATGATGCATATTTACATTAGACAAAATGTTTTCTAAACATACCTCAGAAATCTGGGCTAAGAATAATCGATTATGTACTTATGATAATCGATTGTTTATAAGCCAAGACTGCATGACAATCGATTATGAACTAATGATAATCGATTGTGAATAAGACAGTTAACATCAGGTTTTTTCCAAATCTGCAAGATAATCGATTGTGAACTAATGACAATCGATTATTGATGAGGTAAAGTTTTCCAATACTCAGAATAATCGATTATGAACTAATGGTAATCGATTATGTTGAGTTGATGTCTCCCAGTGATTTTAAAATTACTTAAGTAATCGATTAGTAACTAATAGTAATCGATTATGTTGAGTTAACTGGGTTTAACAATCGATTGCCTATGTCCAACAATCGATTGTCAAAGTTTATACTTAGTCGCAAAAACTTTGGCTTGAAACAGTGTGATTTGAGATTTTCAGAAAATGACAAGTAATCGATTGTTGCAAGGGACAATCGATTGTTTAAGCTGACCGTTGTCAAATGATTTTCAAATACCTCAAAGTAATCGATTATTGGTTTTCTGTAATCAATGTTTTGCTCAAAATCCGGAAATAATTTTTAAAACGTTAATGAGGTAATCGATTATTGATTTGCTATAATCGATGTTTTTGATTAAAATCTGTAAATGATTTTTGGAACGTTGCTGAAGTAATCGATTATGGATTTGGTATAATCGATTATCTGAATTTGAATTTTGCCAGTAATCGATTATGGATTGTAAGTAATCGATTATTAAGCGTAAAATCTGGGATTGATTTTTGATCTGACTGGCAGATAATCGATTGTTTGGTCTTGACAATCGATTGTCACTGAGTAAATTCAGCAATTCTTAGTTGGCAATTAGACAACGGTAAGACCAAGTTTTGCACCTATAAATACAGCTTCAACTCAGTGTTTTAAACACAACAACATACACTAACTGATCATTACATTGCTTTAAGCTTTCATTCAATTGTTCATTATTTTCTACTCATTTCATAAAGCTTTTGAGAGCCATATTATTGTTCAAAGTTGTTGTGATCTTGAGCGTATTATTTTACTCATATCTACTCATCAAGGAGTACCTTTGTTAAGTGAGCGTTCAAGTATTTCAAATACTTGTAAGAGAATTTTGATTCTCTTGTGTTGAGGGACTTGTGCTTCCTCTGTTGAAGTCTTTGGGATTGTATCCCCGAGCAAGTGAAGTCTTTGGGATTGTATCCCCGAGCAAGTGAAGTCTTTGGGATTGTATCCCCGAGCAAGTGAAGTCTTTGAGGTGAGGAACCTCCGAGCAAGTGAAGTCTTTGAGATTGTATCTCCGAGCAACTGTAAAGGT
Organism: Nicotiana benthamiana; assembly: GCA_034376525.1. NCBI lineage: Eukaryota > Viridiplantae > Streptophyta > Magnoliopsida > Solanales > Solanaceae > Nicotiana > Nicotiana benthamiana. The sequence goes on from CM067336.1 coordinate 48,443,525, forward strand.
TTGTTAAGCACCCGTAAGCTTAACAAGTTAGTAGAAAATCTCGAGAGAGTCTCTCGGGGACTGGACTAACCACTGTTGTGGCCAACCAGGATATATCCTTGTGTAAGTTATTTTTATTGCACTTATTTACTTCCTGTAAAATTTAAATTCCGCAAGAAAACGCTAAATTTCATTAAAACGCTATTCACCCCCCCCCCCTCTAGCGTTAAGCGTAGTTTCTAACAACGTGGTGCTGCAGCAAGGCGAAGTAAGCGAGAGAATAATTCATCAACTGTGGGGACAGTCGGACTAGCCAAAATCTGATCGCGTACTGAGTCAAGATCATTAGGAAGCCTAGCAAGAGTAAGAACTAGAAACAGCTTTTGTCGTTGCTCTTGCTGCTTTGCAACGCTAGCAGAAACTGGCATCAACAACTCAAATTCCTCCATAACTGCCTGCACTTGACCCAAGTAAGTAGACATATCTAATTCCTGCTTCTTTAAATTTGTCATCCGCGATATCACATCATAGAAACGAGATATGTCATTAGTGTATAAAGTACGAGCCTTTTCCCAAACCAAATAACATGTTTGGAATGAACGAAACAAGGGCATCAACTTGGAATCAATAGATCGCCACAAAATACTGCATAATTGAGCATCGATCTTCTCCCAATGTGCTTTGGCTTTTTCATCTCCGTCACTAGACTCCTTGATTAGATGATCCTGAACACCTTGACCTTTACACCACAACTCGACAGACGAAGCCCAAGCTAGGTAGTTTGAACCTCCCAGTAAAGGTTCTGAGGTAATCATAACACCGGAACTGCCAGAACCCGGGTTTCTATACCCGAAAGCATCTAATCCCAAAGACATCTTTGGATTATCAACTGAAAACTCGCTGAAACTGAAACAGAAAACTGAAAACTGGAGCTGCCGGAAAAAAACTGGAACACTGTATTGCCGGAAAAAGTACTGTAGCTGCCGAAAAAATTCAAAGTTGTCGGAATTGAAAAATAAAAGAATGGATAGGCTCGGAATTCAAGGGCGAGCAGACTCTCCTGAAGAAATTCTGGCCGGAAAGTACTTTAGCTGCCGGAAAAGTCAGTAAAGTCGCCGGAGAAAACTCAAAGTTGTCAGAATCGAACGAAAATAGGATGGGTAGGGTCGGAATTCAAGGGCGAGCAAACTATCCTGAAGGAGTCACCGGAGAAACTGGCCGGAAAGGGGGTCACGCGCGCGGCACGTGGGGGCGCGTGGGACTGATTTGGTCGGAGAAATTTCTGGGGTTTTGTCGCCGGACAGAGGCGAGTCTTTTGGTATTGCTGGATTTTGCACAGCACTGACCGAGACTGATTTTACTTGAAAAAAGTCGCCGGAAAAGGGTTCCGATGACTAATTTTACTTCCCGGAATCGCTGGAATTTATGCACAACGATAAATATCTCACGATTGCTCTAATACCATGTGAGAAAGCACGGGAGAAAAATATATATTGATATTAAACATGATACAATGAGCCCTATATATAATACACATAACCTAACCTACTCCTAATACACTTTGGATTAGGGTTCTACTATTTACATATTCTAACAACCAGAACATCAAAAATAAAGAGAAAAGGAGCGATTGAAAAAAAGAAAGAGAAAAGGAGCAACAAATGCGGAAAAATGAAAATGGATGTATGACTTAAATTAAGGATGAGAATTTTCGGCAGGTTTTGATTTGGATGTCAACATATGCCCTGCAACCTTCATCGGCTTCACCACCCTTTTGTTCCCAATTTTCAATACTTATAGCCAACATTCTCTTTCTTAACAATCAGAAAAACCTAGAAACAATTATTTTCGACAAATTTTAAGAATTATGGGAGGACCGATTTGTGACATTGTGTGATAGTGATTAAAAATAGAAAGCTAAAAAGATGTTATGAGAAGAAAAGTTAAGACGTCTCCAGTCATCAATGACCAAAGTTCAGTAGTTTCATGGCAAAAAAAATCTCAAATCTTGGCTTCATTAAAGTTCAAGAACCAAGTTCTCAAAAGACTTCGCATAACAGATATTTCTACATTAAAAAACTTGAAAAGATATATGTGTGCTCCCAATTTTCTATTATGTTTTATGCTTTCAGACGTACGAAGTTACATAAATTTTAGATCGGATACGATCAGAATTCAGTCTTTGGCTATATGAGTGTTCTAATTCAGCTCTTCTATTAGTTCACAAGGTTCAATGTCTCAATAATGGTGAAAAAACTATAGAAAAAAAAGTCATGCTCATTATAGAGGTTTAACACACTATTAAACAGGAAAATATTTACTTTTTCTTTGCTTTGCTAAAAAATGCTACCTTTGAGCTTTGTCTAGATGGTCATAATACACGTGAACAACAAATTGCTGAAATAAGTGTCTTTATTAGGTTGGCTGCAGGGGTGGCAGAGTTAGATTTAGTTGGGGCACTCGAAGATATTAAGGAGCCAGCGATTATTCCTCACAACCATCCCGTTGTAAGTTGATTATTTGTTAATGTAGCTTCAAATTATACATGAAACACAGGGTTTGTGATTAAAGTTAACTTGAAGGCACATTAGCTTTTTAACTATGAGCTCATGACAACAATAATAATAACCCAGTATAATCCCACTTAGTGGGGTCTGGAGAGGGTAGTATGTACGCAGACATTACCCCTACCCTGTGGTAGAGAGGCTGTTTCCATATAGACCCCCGGCATCCCTCCCTCCGAGAACTTCTCACCTTGCTCCTGGGGAGACTCGGACTCACAACCTCTCGGTTGGAAGTGAGGGTTGCTTACCATCAGAGCAACCCCTCTTGTCAACTATGAGCTCATGGTCCCCCTATATTTATCAGAGAGCATAAACAAATTTATATGATTGCATAATATCTTTATTCTCTTTCTGGTTAGTGTAGGAAGAGAATTTTTAAGTCATAGTGGAATTGTGCAACTCAAACTACTGCTGACAAGATCAAGGCTTGGAATTTGAAAAACTCTCCAATCTATCGGAAAAGGAAGATATGTAATGTTATGTTTTCCAATTGTTAATTTCAATACAATATAGTTGTTTCCATTGTTCTCTATTGTAATAATAATAAAGATCCTCTGGTTTACTGTTTGAAATATTGTTATGAAGAGTAAGAAATTCTATGGGTTACCATTTCCCCCCTCAAAATGAACGTTGTAACGTGTCAATTCGAAAAATATATTGTAGTGCCAGTGATCATTTAGGACGTAGGATCTGCTGTCCATCCGTGTTAGGAGATTGACAGAATGGTTCTTTATCATTGCACCAAGCAGATTCTCTCATGAACATTGTGTATATTTCACATATTTTGACTGTTGCCCCTTTTGGATTAGGAGAAGGCAAAAAATGGAAAGAAAGCAAAAGCAGAATCCAGCAGAGAAGAATCGCATGCTGTAGCAGTAAATATTCGGAAAGAAGTGGACGTCAATAATGTAAGTTATACTATTTTCTCCAAAGCATAGTAGCACGTATTCTTAAAAAAGTGGATATAGCATAAAAATAAAATTATAACACCAACTATACTCCACTGCACTCAAAAATCCCACCATACATAACACCACATAAAATAGCTATAGCCTATTACAATCCTCACTCGACCACACCAATTATCAGTTTTTCTACCAAACTATTATTCCCATTTTACATGACCTACTTTCTATTTATTACATTTTACATTAACAAAGAAGATACATAGGAACCTCATTTACCCTTATCAGAACAGCTTTTCTATCACTCTATCATTCAACAACCAAAAAGCGATATGTGATCTCACGCATTAACTCAACAAATACTCCCTCTGTCCAATCCTATTATAATACCGTTCCACTAATAATAATTCATTTAACTAATCAAAAATTTAAAATTTAACACAAAATCAATGACTATACCTGAAATTCGAGACTGAAAGGGTTCTTGAACCCACGTTTAGGCAAACGGCGACGAAGCGGGGTCTGCCCACCTTCAAAACCAAACTTATGGGTTCCTCTAGCCTTCTGACCCTTATGTCCTCGACCCGCTGTCTTTCCTTTACCCGACCCGATACCTCTTCCTTTCCGGGTCTTCTGCTTCCTAGCACCCTTGTTATCTTGCAAATCATTGATTCTCAGAAGACTGTAGGCTCTCCTCATACCCTGATAATGCTGAAGCTGTCGCCCCAATGATCCATTTGGAGCAATTCTGGAGATTGGGTGTTGCGAAAATTTCAAAGATTGAATCTTTGGGGAAGACGTGAATATGGGTTGGGAAATCTTGATGGGTTTGTTATAGATTTGAACATTTTGGAGTGAAGATGATAGTATTGAAGTGATTCTCCTTCTCAACATTTCTTCTACTACTACTTCTGGGGTCTATGTGTCAGCATAGATAGTAGTGAAAGTTTTGGACTTTGCTTGAAAGGTTGAGCTTTGTAGGGTTTTAATGGGGGTTAAATTGCTGTTTTTGTTTTTGGTTGAAATGGCTATTGTGAGGTTTTAGGGAAGATGGGAAGTTTAAACGACATCGTTGCTTCCTACCAGTGTATTTTCTAGGGCACTTTCTCTACTTTTCCCTTTTTTACAACTCACGATCTGAACGGGAAAAAAAACAATTCCCCTTTTTTTATTAATTACACACACATAAGAATTTCCATAAATATGAAAAAAGAAAATAAAGGAGAATTCTTTTTGGCGTAATTTTGGTGAAAGTACTATATTCACTAAGTTTTAGAAAATTCTTTTCAAAAGATGATGCTATACTAAACGATTATCTCAAATGTGATAGGTAAAGATAAAAGATGGTGTTTGGCTAAGCTTATAAGCCGGTCAAATTGGCTTATAAATACTTTTTGGCTTATCTATGTATTTTGTAAAATTAAAAATGCTTATAAGTTAAGTGCTTATAAGTCAAAATTATGTCAAAAGCCATAAGTTGGTCTCCCTCAACTTATCAAATTCCAGCTTATAAGCACTTTAGGTTTGACCAAAATATTTACTATTATATCCCTAAAATAATTCTTTTTAAACAAAATTCTTCGTATACCTGGTTCTTCAACTGCTTATTATTAATTTTATCACTTTTATCCAAACACGTAACTGCTTATTTTTTAAATCAGTTTCAGCACTTAAAAATACTTTTCAATATTTAATGCTTATCAGCTACGTAAATCAGGTAAGTCAAACGTGCTCAAATTCTTTTGTCAATAACGAATAGTGTGCAACAATTCTTTATTTGTTATAACATATATACTGGAGTTGTCGCATTCTTTCAGTCTACTGCAAAGGTTTTAACAGTTGAGTGGATCCTAATGATACTCAAGGCCAAACTGTAAAAGATGTACAAATAACCTCTTGCTAGCAAATCATCATTTCAGCAATTTGAGCTTAATAAGGGGATGGAAATCTTTTAATATGATTTTATTGATGAATAAATGATGTTGACAATGGTAAGAAGAGAATTCTAAATTTTTATCTCCTATAACAAAGGTTGATACCTTATTTATTTTAATTAAATAATTTTAAAATATATATTTTATAAAAATTATATAGATACCTTTTGAGTTATAAAATACTTTTTGTATTATCCCCCCCCCCCCCCCCCCAACGCCATATTTCTTCATGGTTATCTCTCAACGTCATATTTCTGCTCCACACAATAGTGATCTCTCGCTCTCAAATTGTGCAACCCATCAATTTCTTGCTCAGCTGTGATCCATCATTCTGAATGAATTTCTTAGTTCTCAAATTGTTTTGGGTCGTGTTTTATTTGTAATACTAACAACCAAACAATTCTTTTCTTGATTTCATGTATGTACCAATCCATCCTCGCACTCTCCACAATCTTCACTGGGTCGTGTTTTCACTACCGGCTTCCGGTGAACGGCGGATTCGCCGGAGATTAGGGTTTGTTATTCGACAAAGACGACAAAGACGACAAAGTTTGGGGCTGAACAACTTGATTTCTGTTAATGTATTTCATGTATTTTATTGTATTCATTGTCTATTTTTCATTGTAATTCAATGTATCTCGTTGTATTTCATGTATTACATTGTATTCATTATCTCTTTTTTCATCGTATTTGAATGTATCTTGCTGTATTATATGTATTTTCATTATATTCACTATCTCGCTATATTCCATAAATATATTCATATGTTTTTTTAATTAATATAATTTGTGTATTCATATATATTGTATAATTTTTCTAAAGAATGCTATATTTTTGGGGTATTTTTCGGTTGAGAATCTTTTTTATAACTGAAAATATAAAATTTGTGTGTTATAATTGAGTTTATTGAGTTAGTCTATTATGTTAATTGATTTACTTTTCATTTTAAAAACAGTGTAATCTCCTATTTCATGCCGTGAATACAGTCGAATACAATTGAAGACAATAAGTTGTCGAGTTGTAATCCCATGTATGACTCCATGAATACAGTCAAATACACTCGAATACAACAACTAATTAGCTGAACTTCTCTGATTCACGCCTTTTTTGCTACTGTATTCATAAATACAATAGCTTAAATACATCAAATACATCTTATAACCACACATAAGATATCTATAATTCGTAATATAGCAAATGGTATCTATAAATGACTAATTACTATCAAAAGATGGTGCTTTATCAAAATTTCTCTTTCTTATAATATATGAACATAAAGACCCATATGCAAATTTTCGGTTATTTCCAGTATTGATAGGAAAATTTTACGAGGCTAAAGGTTTAGAAAAGGAAAACATGAATTAACCTAAACGGTCCCACTTAAACTAAAATAAACGACAAATGTCTTATATATAAATAATCCATATATAATATGTGTATAACCTTATGCAATTAATGTATGATTTATGTCTACAAATTAAAAATAATAATAGTAAATTTAACTAGCTATTTCTGTAAGGATTCTGTTTCAGATAGCAAATTCTTACACAAATAGCCAACAAAATTTACAATTTACTTTTTCTAAAACGATATATATATATATATATATATATATATATATATAGAAATACTAAACTATAAATTTAGTCGGCTATTTGGGTAAGAATCCCTACTTCATGAAATGAAGTTATCTTTGTGGATTTGGACCAGTTTGTTTGGGCGGATACTTACGCTCATGTAAAAATTGTACGGGATGTTTTATTTGGTCTTCCCTATTTAACTTATACCTATTTTTTAAAATAATTTTAACTTGCACTACCTTTTAAACAAATTGAGCCTCATTTCTCCTCCTCCTCATCCTCCTACCCATCCTCCTCCTTCTTTTGCTTCCTCCTCCTCATCTTCATCCTCCTCCTTCTTCTCCTCCTTCTTCTTCTCCTTCTCTTTCTCTTTTTTCTCCTTTTTCTTCTTCTTCTCCTTCTCTTTCTCCTTTTTCTCCTTCTTCTCATTCTTCTTATTCTTCTTCTTCTTCTTCTTCTTCTTCTTCTTCTTCTTCTTCTTCTTCTTCTTCTTCTTCTTCTTCTTCTTCTTCCTTCTTCTGTTGCGGTTGATGCTGCTATGAAACTTCAGTTGAGGGAGATGATTGTCATAAGTATGTTTATCAGATTATTTAAAATAAATTATAAATAATTTACTAAAGTAAGTTTTGAAGAAGATGATAGTAACTTGTTGCGACTTACGATTAATAAAGTATAATGACTCTTTAAGAACTTGTATAACCAGTACGTACATGCATGTAAATGCAAGTCCATTTCCTTTAATTCACATTCTATTTTTTTAGGTTCAGCTTTGTACATTATCAATGCATTTTAACAGGTCGTGCTAATTCATTTATCTAGTTTTTTAAGTTACTAATTTTACTTATGATAAACTTATTATCTGTACAAAAAATCAATTACATGATAGCATAAAGCATGCTAAGTTCAGCAAATATAGAACAAAACTTTAGCTAAAATATGCTAGGTTCAGCAAATAAGAACAAAATTTTAACTACTAGAATGGTTAAGTTCAGCAATTACAAACAAAACTTCATCACACTTTGTTCAGCAATCTTTGCTACTTCAGGCCCATCTACTACAATGCTCAACTTGCGTGATTGCATTTGCTACTTCAGGCCCGTATGCTGAAGTTACGCGAAAAAGTGATTACACTTGTAATTTTTTTTGTAAAGCTGGTACAAGTTAAAACGTGGCCCAAAAAACGGGTATAGATACAAATGACCCACACTCATTAATGCATGGATTAACTTTAGACACTAGGTTGGAATCGGGATACTTTGACAGGTTATATCAACATAACAGAAGCAAAGAAAATATTTCGAGTTTTTTGTTGATCCGGCGACACCAATAGTCACTATTAGGACTACTATTTAAATAATAGTCATCATTTACAAAGTATTTTCACTTTAGTCGAATATGATTGTTTCGTCTTACTTCTTCATCCGCTCATATTTGGATTTGGGTGGCCGCACAAAAGGATTGTTTAGTTTGGATAATTTCAACAAAATAAAATTAGGTTTTCCAACTAAATCTTGTTAATTAATCATAACTAACGTTATTGTTATAAAGAAAATTAATTTTATGACAAAATGATTATTTGATCTTACAAAATTATGAACTATTGGTTTATTTAAATTGAAAAAACGGTTTGGACAGAAAAATAATATAGTTGAATTTTTTCCCTTTTTTGTTGTTGTAAATCTTCTTTAATTTGAGCAACTATAAAAAATTAGATCAGAGAAATTCGGTACGAGACCAAGGCCGTGCACTTACACACCGAGGACGTGGGCGTACACACCAACGGCCATCTTCGTGGACGTACACACCAAGGACGTAGGCGCACACACCAACGGCCATCGTCATGGACGTACACACCAAGGCCGTGGACGTGCATGCCAAGGTCGGACCGTCATCAACGGTCGTGGCCGTCCGGGCCATAAAGTATCTAGTTTACCTTGAAAAACTCAGAGAGAACATTCTCAAATATTCTCTGTAAATTGTACCTTTTTTATTATTTCGAGGAGGGTCTCCTATTATAAAAAGGAGACCCTAACATTGTAAAAAGGGGGCCTCCTCTTCCTCTATTTAAAAAACATGTAAACATATCTCTCCAAAGAAATGAGAGAATATGTGATCCAATACTTTCATCAGATCCAAAAAGGGTCATGAAGCTCTTGTACACATCTATTATCCATCTTATGAAAATAAAAGAGATCCGCATCACGGAAGATCGGGTGAATCTTTTCCTTTATTTATATTTTTGTTACTTAATGCATCTCTATTCATGCTATTAAATCTGATTATAATCGCCATTGATATTCATATTCAACTATGTCTTTTAATTCGTATTATTCATCTCGGATCTAGAGTTAATTATTCTTAACTAGGATTTACCTACCACTTATTTTGATTGTTTTATTCTCGTAAAGTATATTGATAACTTTTGAGTTAAACAATTTGGCGCCGTCTGTGGGGATTTTCTAGTTAAAATTTTAGTTACCTTTAGATCTAAAAATCAATTCCAACTATGGAGGGTCTTCAGGAGCACAAGCGAATTTGATACACTATATAACTTTTGTATTTGGTGCTTGTGCAAACGAGACACTTGGGTGTGAGTTGTTATTATTATTTGGTGCCCTCACGTGTGGATTTAGTTGATCAAGAACTTACAAAAAGACAAGGGTTGTGAACTATGGCACATTTAGTTTTCATTCCATTAGTTAAAGTATTCCCAAGACTACTCGGCTTAGTGTCTTTGTCATCATATGCCATCTCATGACGCGTGATATAACTTGGTATCCGTATAAGTACGCCCACCTTTCAAATGTTACCTTTCGATGACTATTATCCTTATAGCAAGAGGATATGCCAAACCCAATAGTGGGTCCCATTATTTTTTGCCACACGTGACTTTTCGGGCACTGCACAGGAGAGGGCAACGACTGAGTGCCTCATGTTCCTTGTTGGGTACAGCTATTACTATTTTTCTTGTCCTCATCCATTTTTGATGATGTGAAAGGACAACCTCGCAAACTACTAGTGGAAGAAAGCTTAACAACAATACACATTTCTATCATTTAATTAAAGCTTTCCACTTTCTACTTTTTTCTATTAAGTGAACTCCATTACTGTCCATAACAACTGATGTCTTTCTTGCAAATCTTAGTTTATTCCTTCTTTACAGTGGCCTAACATTACACTTAGCAGCTAAATTACCACGGTTGAGAGAACTGAAACTAATTCTCAAGTATGGAGCACGGCAAATTATCCTCTGATATGACTCATAACTCGTTCTCAACCAAGTCACACGGACTTTCCAAATAGAAGAACAAAAGCTATGAAAATATCAGGCGAGAACTAATAAGCTACCGCCCGAATTTGAGTAGTGTCAACTCGACTAGATACCCCGAGCACAAGACATCAAAACAGGCGGCCTTGTCAAACTGGTAGCGGCTACTAAAAGCATAACCAGAATACTGAACGTGGTCACTCCTCTCCACGTGATAACGATCAAAACAAGGTAACAAACGCTTTCATTTTTAATTAGCTATTTCTCTAAATGGAATATAAGCAAGAGCATTCTCCGAGATACACGAACAGAAAATGCATCATATTCTCTAATGCAAGCAAAATTAAGTAAACTAAGTAACAGACTATGTGCCTTCGCCATCAAAATTCAATAAGCTCGACCTTGTTCGAACTAGGACTCAGGCTATGTGCCTTCGTCATAAAAATTCGATAAGTTCGGCCTTGTTCGAACTGGGACTCAAGCTATGTGCCTTCGCCATCAAAATTCGATAAGTTCGACCTTGTTCGAACTAGGACTCAGGATATGTGCCTTCGCCATCAAAATTCGAAAAGTTCGGCCTTGTTCGAACCGGGACTCAGGCTATGTGCCTACGCCATCAAAATTTGATAAGTTCGGCCTTGTTCGAACCGGGACTCAGGTTATGTGCCTTCGCCATCAAATTTTGATAAGCTCAACCTTGCTCGAACTGGGACTCAGGCTATGTGCCTTCGACAACAAAAAGGACAAAGGTTCAACTACGGTTGAACAATAACTCAGGCTACGTTCCTTACTCAGGTTATGTGCCTTACTCGGGCTACGCGCCTTACTCGGGCTATGTGCCTTACTCGGGCTACGTGTCTTACTCAGGCTACATGCCTTACTAAGGCTACGTGCCTCACTCAGGCTACGACCACCTTCAAAGTATAAATGGCTACAACCATCTCCAAAATAAAAATGGCTACGACCATCTTCAAAGTATAAATGGCTACGACCATCTCCAAAATATAAATGGCTACGGCCACCTTCAAAGTATAAATGGCAACGGCCATCTCCAAAATATAAATGACTACGGCCACCTTCAAAGTATAAATGGCTACGGTCATCTCCAAAATATAAATGGCTACGGCCACCCTCAAAGTATAAATGGCTATGGCCATTTCCAAAATATAAATGGCTACGGCCACCTTCAAGGTATAAATGCTACGGCCATCTCCAAAATATATATGGCTATGACCATCTTCAAAGTATAAATGGCTACGGCTATCTCCAAAATATAAATGGCTATGGCCATCTTCAAAGTATAAATGGCTACGGCCATCTCCAAAATATAAATGGCTACGACCACCCTCAAAGTATAAATGGCTACGGCCATCTCCAAAATATAAATGGTTACGGCCACCTTCAAAGTATAAATGGCTACGGCCATCTCCAAAATATAAATGGCTACGACCATCTCCAAAGTATAAATGGCTACGACCATCTCCAAAATATAAATGGCTACGGCCATCTCCAAAATATAATTGGCTACGGCCATCTCCAAAATATAAATGTCTACGGCCACCTTCAAAGTATAAATGGCTACGGCCATCTCGAAAATATAAATAGCTATGGCCATCTTCAAAATATAAATGGCTACGGCCATCTTCAAAGTATAAATGGTTACGACCATCTCAAAAATATAAATGGTTACGGCCACCTTCAAAGTATAAATGGCTTCGGCCATCTTCAAAGTATAAATGGCTACGGCCATCTCCAAAATATAAATGGCTACAACCACCTTTAAAGTATAAATGGCTACAGCCATCTCCAAAATATAAATGGCTACGACCATCTTCAAAATATAAATGACTACGACCATCCTCAAAGTATAAATGGCTACGACCATCTCCAAAATATAAATGGATACGGCCACCCTCAAAGTATAAACGGCTACAACCATCTCCAAAATATAAATGGCTACGGCCACCTTCAAAGTATAAATGGCTACGGCCATCTCCAAAATATAAATGTCTACGGCCACCTTCACCGTATAAATGGCTGCGACCATCTCCAAAATATAAATGGCTACGACCATTTTCAAAGTATAAATGGCTACGACCATCTCTAAAATATAAATGGCTACGGCCATCCTCAAAGTATAAATGGCTACGACCATCTTCAAAATATAAATGGCTACGACCATTTTCAAAATATAAATGGCTACGGCTATCTCCAAAATATAAATGGCTACGACCACCTTCAAAGTATGAATGGCTACGGCCATCTCCAAAATATAAATGGCTACGGTCACCCTCAAAGTATAAATGGCTACGGTCACCTCCAAAATATAAATGGCTACGGCCACCTTCAAAGTATAAATGGCTACGGCCATCTCCAAAATATAAATGGCTACAGCCATCTTCAAAGTATAAATGGCTACGGCCATCTCCAAATATATATGGATACGTCCATCTTCAAAGAATAAATGGCTATGGCCATCTCTAAAATATAAACGGCTACAACCATTGTCAAAATATAAATGGCTACAGCCATCTTCAAAGTATAAGCGGTTGCGGCCACCCCCCATATGTATACTGTTGGGGCTCTCGACAAAGTGCGTTTGGGGTCATGAAATTCGAATACGGCCCGGACCATTCACTCCACTACGGCCAAGACCGTCAACACAAGATGGCTAAGGCCATCGATCTCGACATTATAATCTCCAATGTATAAATGACCACGGCCATCCTAGATCACTACCAAAACGGTGTTCGATCTCCCCCTCCGAATTTCTTGAACTATACTCGGCAAAGTCCGCTCATCGAGCCCGGCCAGATCCCAACCTCATTAACCGGAGGGACTAACCGTATGGGTCAAAATTAGATTAGAGAAATTCGGTACGAGATCAGGGCCGTGGACGTACCCACCAAGGACGTGGGCGTACACACCAACGGTTATCTTCGTGGACGTACGCACCAAGAACATGGGCGTACACACCAACAACCATCTTCGTGGACGTACGCACCAAGGACGTGGGCGTACACACTAACGGCCATCTTCATAGACGTACACACCAAGGCCGCGGACGTGCATGCCAAGATCGGACCGTCATCAACGGTCATGGCCGTCCGTGTTGAAACACGTTCTCAAGGCACTAAACTAAACGTGTGTTCATATTTGTAGGTTTTGATAAATGACAAACGATGCGCAATTGACATATGACGAGGTCCAAGCACAAGCACGCAAATGTCACGTAACGAAGTTCAAGCACAAGACAAACAAAGATCAAGATTACACAAAGTTATATATGAGTCGCTCTTTAATTGTGATCTTGATCCGACAATTTAACTCAAGACTTGGCTTCTCTCGTAAAAATATTTTTATCAAATAATGCATATTTAATTTAGAGCAAAATGATTTCAAATCATGCATATTTATTTTAGCAAAATGATTTTTAAACATGCCTCTAAAATCTGGACAAAGATAATCGATTATGTACTTATGATAATCGATTATGTTAAGGCAGCTGCAAGACAATCGATTGTGTACCTTATGACAATCGATTGTGTTGAGGCAGTGTCCATCAGATTTTTGAAATCTGCATGACAATCGATTGTGTACCTTATGACAATCGATTGTGTTGAGACAGTATCCATCAGATTTTTCAAAGCTACAAAATAATCGATTGTGAACTTTATGACAATCGATTGTGTTGAGGCAGTGTCTATCAGATTTTTCAAAGATACAAGATAATCGATTGTGAACCTTATGACAATCGATTGTGTTGAGGCAGTGTCTATTAGATTTTTCAAGACTGAAAAATAATCGATTGTCCATATAGCATAATCGATTATGTAAATGATCGTTGCCAAAATATTTTCAAACTCCGTCAGATAATCGATTATAGAATTTTAATAATCGATTGTTTTAAATAAAATCTGGAAAAGATTTTTTGAACGTTGCCAAGTAATCGATTGTATATTTCTGATAATTGATTGTTTTAACTAAAATCTGGAAAAGATTTTTTGAACGTTGCCAAGTAATCGATTGTATATTTCTGATAATCGATTGTTTTAAGTAAAATCTGGAAATGATTTTTTGAACGTTGCCAGTAATCGATTATACGTCTTAGATAATCGATTATGCTGCGTAAAATCTGGGAATGATTTTTGGAACGATGGGAAAATAATCGATTGTGCCAATTAGACAATCGATTGTCGTAGCACAAAATCAGCAATTCTTAATTGGCAATTAGGCAACGGTTATGCATGTTTTTGACACTATAAATACATCTTCAAATCAGTCTCCTAAACACAACAACTGATCATATTATTGCTAAAGCTTGCATACTCTCTTATTCATCATTTTCTATTCATTACATAAGTTTTTGAGAGCCAAATTCTTGACGAAAGTTGTTGCATTCTTGAGCGTATTTATTTTACTCATATCTACTCTTAAGGAGAGTCTTGTTTTGAGTGCAAAGTGTTTTTATACACTTGAAGGGAAGTGTTAATCCCTTGTATTGCAAGAAGGAACGTTGTGATTCCTTTGATTGAAGTCTTGAAGTGTTGTATCTTCGAGCAAAGGTTGTTGAGGCTTGTGTGACTCAAGTTCTCAGTTTGTAACGGTTTGTTAAGCACCCGTAAGCTTAACGAAGTTAGTGGAAATCTCGAGAGAGTCTCTCGGGGACTGGACTAGCCACGGGTTGTGGTGAACCAGGATAACATCGGTGCGCTCGTTCCTTATTATTTACTTATCGCACTTATTTCATTCCTGCAATTTTTAAATAGCGCAAGTTTACGCTGTTTTTTATTATGACGCTATTCACCCCCCTCTAGCGTTAAGCGTATATTCTAACAATTGGTATCAGAGCCCAACTCTCTGAAATTTAACCGTTTGAGAGAAACAATCCATGGCTTCTACTCGTGATTCTTTTGCAGGAATATGTGAAGGACAATGCTCCACCCGACCACCACTATTCGATGGCACAAACTATACGTACTGGAAGGAAAGGATGAGAATATTCATTCAATCGAATAGTTTTCATATGTGGAAGGTTATAATGGAGGAGAACAAATTCCAACCAAAAAGGTTGAAAATGAATGGGTTCCAAAATCCGAAGATGAATACGATGCGGATGATATCCGAAAAGTGCAGAACAATGCTAAAGCCATCAACTTATTATATTGTGCTATAAACGCTGATGATTACAGAAAAATATCATGTTGCACAACGGCGAAGCAAATGTGGGATAAGCTGGAAATCACGTACGAAGGTACGGACCAGGTAAAAGAGGCTAAAATTGATTTTCTAACCCATGCATATGAACTGTTTCACATGAAGGAAGCCGAAAGGGTCGATGACATGTTCGAACGATTTTCAAAAATCGTTAATGACTTACATGCTCTTAAGAAGACCTTCACGGATAAGGAACTTGTCCGAAAAATTCTCCGAAGTCTCACTCCGGAATGGCGCTCCAAGGCCGACGCGATTCAAGAGTCTATTGGCATTTCAAATGTCACCATCGGCGGATTAAGAGGTAACCTTAAAACTTATGAATCTACTATACTTAACCCTCTTGTTAATGATCAAAGGAAACAAAGAATCGCCCTCAAGGCAAGCACAAGTCAACCTCAAAATGATGAGGACGGAGATAACGAGTTCGGACTCGTTATTAAGAGATTTCAAAAGTTCATGCGAAAAGAGTATGAACGAAAAGGCAAACAACAAGGAGATCAAGTAAAGTGCTATGGATGCGGAGAAATCGGGCACATTAAATCAAATTGCCCAAATGTCAAAAAGGAGAAGAAACCCTTCAAGAAACAACGAGCATACATATCTTGGAGAGGCGACTCCGGAGACGAGTCAAGTGAGGAAGAAGAAGACGAAACCGCAAATCTTTGTCTTATGGCACACGAAAACAATCAAGAAGAGGTATGTCAAATTTCTTCCAAAAACTTCTATTCTCTTGAGGAAATGCAAAATGCCTTTGATGAGTTGTATAGTGAATTCATTAAAGCTTCCAAAACTGTTAAAAACATTATGGAAAATGCTTCTTTGAAAGAAAAAGATTTTGAAAAACAACTCTCTTTGAAAGAAAAGGATTTGGAAAAACTGATTTTGGAAAATGAGAAGTTGAAAGAAGAAAACATTTTTTTCGGCAAGAGAAGCGCCGACAAACCCGAAAGCTCTAGTAAAAATTGTACTTCTTGCATGCATCTAAAAGATGAGGTAGAAAGACTTAAGGGCACCTTAGATAAGTTTAATTCTTCTCATAAAAATTTGAATGAGGTTCTTGTTAATTTGAAATCGACCAAACACGGGATAGGTTTTAAAAACGAGCCAAAAGAAAAAGTTGAAGCCAAACCCCAACCTCCTAAGGCTCAACCTAGAATAAATAAAACAAATGTTCATCCTAGAAATAACAATCCTAGAATCAACATGCATGCTAGACCAAACACTAGAAGAAACTTTGAACATTTTAGGACACCTAGAAATGGCCTTCAACCTAGAAATAACTATTCTAGAAATGATGCATATCCTAGACCAAACACTAGAAGAAACTTTGAACATTTTAGGACACCTAGAAATGGCTTTCAACCTAGAAATAACTATTCTAGAAATGCTGCATATCCTAGAACAAATAGTAGGAGAAATGATCTTCATGAAATGCGCAATAGTCATATTGTCGAAAATAGAGTAAATAAATTTCGTCCGTCCAACTACTATCAACCTAGACAAATGCATAATCCTAATGTCATTTGTCATTATTGTAATCGAATTGGACATATTGCTCCTTCTTGCTTCACTAGACATAGACACTTAACTGTATGTCAAGCACAACAGCATGTTACACCTAACTCTCAAGGACCCAAAACAGCTTGGGTACCAAAGACACATTAATTTGTCTTGTAGGTATGTTTGAAGGGATCAAGTGTACTTTGGTACCTTGATAGTGGATGCTCAAACACATGACCGGAGACGAATCCAAGTTCCTTCAACTAGAACACAAGGAAGGAGGAAGCGTTATTTTTGGAGATAACAACAAGGGAAAAACTATCGGCATTGGATCGGTCGGTAAGGATGAACCTTCTTCCATTAAGCATATATTGCTAGTTAAAGGTCTAAAACATAATCTCTTGAGCATAAGTCAATTATGTGACAAGGTAAATCTTGTTTTATTTGATTCGGATGAACGCTTAGTTTTTCGCCGTAGCGATTTTAAAATTATCCTTCGTGGTTTTAGAATGGATAACATCTATATGGTTGATCTCGAAAATTCTTCATCTGAGTATGTGAATTGTCTTATGAGCAAAGAAGATGATATGTGGTTATGGCATCGTAGAGTAGCTCACATCAACATGCATCTTTTAAACAAATTGGTTTCACAAAATTTAGTTATTGGTCTTCCAAATTTGAAATTTGAAAAAGACTCCATTTGCGATTCTTGTCAAAAACGGAAGCAAACAAAAGCATCTTTTAAATCGAAAAATATTGTTTCAACTACTAGACCATTGCAACTTTTTCACATGGACCTTTTTGGACCATCTCGCATTGAAAGTCTTGGTAGAAATCGTTATGCTTTTGTTATTGTTGATGATTATTCTAGATTTACATGGACACTATTTCTTGCTCATATAAGTGAAGCTTTTCATAATTTTAAATGTTTTCTTAAACGTGTTCAAAATGAAAAGGACACAACCGTCACTTCAATAAGAAGTGATCATGGGGGAGAGTTCGATCACAATCTCTTCGCGAATTTTTGTGACGAACTCGATATCGAGCACACCTTCTCTGCTCCACGCACACCACAACAAAATGGAGTGGTGGAAAGGAAAAATAGGTGTCTCGAAGAGATGGCTAGAACCATGCTCGATGAGGCTAAGATTCCCAAACCTTTTTTGGCGGATGCCATGAGTACCGCATGCTACGTTTTAAACAGAGTAGTCATAAGGCCAATACTCATGAAAACTCCCTATGAACTCTACAAGGGAAGGAAACCAAATATCTCCCATCTTAGAGTATTCGGTTGTAAATGTTTTATTCATAACAATGGTAAATATAATTTGGGAAAGTTTGATGCCCAATCCGATGAAGGAATTTTTATTGGTTATTCTTCACGTAGCAAATCATATAGAGTATTCAATAATAGAACCGAAACTGTGGAGGAATCCCCTCATATTGTGTTTTCCGAAAATAATGCTCGCTTGGCGAGAAAGGGTTCTGGTTTTGAACTTGCAGGTAGTTTAAACTCAATGAGACCTCAAGAAAAAGTACAAGAGGAAACTCCTAAGGAAATTCAAGATGAAATCTTGGAACAATTATCGGAGGTAGCGCCACAACTGGAAAAAGAAACGAAATTGCCTAACGCGTGGAGGACAATCAAAGACCATCCTCTCGAACAGGTAATTGGCGACATTGAACAACATGTAAGTACTAGAAACACTCTTAAGAACACCTTAGGATATACTGCTTTCGTTTCTCAAATTGAACCTTCAACCATCTCCGAAGCAATTGGGGATGAATTTTGGACCTTGGCAATGCAAGAGGAGCTTAACCAATTCAAATGAAATGACGTTTGGGATTTGGTGCCAAGACCCGAAAATCATACCATAATTGGTACGAAATGGGTTTTTCGAAACAAACTAGATGAAAATGGCGTAATCACTAGAAACAAAGCTAGGCTTGTAGCAAAAGGCTATAATCAAGAAGAGGGAATTGACTATGAAGAAACATATGCACCCGCAAGGTTTGAAGCTATTCGTTTATTGCTTGCTTTTGCCTCTTCTATGAATTTCAATTTATATCAAATGGATGTAAAAAATGCTTTTCTAAATGGTGTTATTCAAGAAGAAGTTTATGTAGAACAACCCCCGGGCTTTGAAGATTTTAAATCTCCCAATCATGTTTTCAAACTTAAAAAGGCGCTTTATGGTCTCAAACAAGCTCCCCGAGCTTGGTATGAACGATTGAGCAAATTTCTTTTGGAAAATGAATTCATTAGGGGGAAAGTTGACACCACTCTATTTGTTAAGCATAAAAACAATGATATTTTATTAGTTCAAATCTATGTGGATGATATTATTTTTGGTGCTACTAACAATGCTTTGTGCAAGGAATTTTCTGATTTAATGACAAGCGAATTTGAAATGTCTATGATGGGTGAGCTAACCTTCTTTTTGTGGCTGCAAGTAAAGCAAATGAAAGAAGGAACCTTCATTTGTCAAGCTAAATATTGCAAAGAATTGCTAAAACGATTTGAAATGAGCAACGCAAAAGCAATGGCCACTCCCATGAGCACATCCGACCATCTAGACAAAGATGAGAAAGGTAAGGAAGTCGACACCAAGAAGTATCGAGGTATGATTGGATCTCTCCTTTATCTTACTGCTAGTAGACCGGACATCATGTTTAGCTTGTGCTTATGCGCTCGTTATCAATCATGTCCTAAGGAGTCTCACCTAACTGCGGTGAAACGGATATTGAAATATCTTGTTGGTACTGTAAATGTGGGTCTATGGTACCCCAAAGGTTCTTCATGCCAACTTGTTGGCTATTCCGATTCCGATTTCGCTGGATGCAAATTGGACCGCAAGAGCACTAGTGGCACTTGCCATTTTCTCGGTAGCTCTCTAGTTTCTTGGTTTAGCAAGAAACAAGTAAGTGTTGCGTTGTCCACAACCGAGGCTGAATATGTAGCCGCGGGGAGTTGTTGCGCTCAAATACTTTGGATGAAACAGCAACTCTTGGACTATGGCCTAAGTATCGATCATATCCCTCTTAGATGTGATAATACTAGCGCCATATGCTTGACGAAGAACCCCGTTCTTCATTCAAGAACAAAACACATTGAAATTAGGCATCATTTTATAAGAGATCACGTTCTCAAAGGTGATGTCGAAATTGAATTTGTTGAAACAAAGATCAATTGGCGGACATCTTCACAAAACCTTTAGAGAAAGAGTCCTTCTTCCGAATTCGTAGTGAACTCGGGATTCTTGACTCCACATTGATCTAAGTCATGCATTGCATTTTCCCTTTCATATGATTACTAACTTGAGCGTCGGAGGCGTCTAACGTATTTTTGCAGGTATCGCCCTAAAAGCAGGGGGGGAATTATAAAGACTGGTGCAGAATAATCGATTCCTCTTTAAAATAATCGATTTCTCTTTAGTATATAGTCGATTATCAAGTATCAATAATCAATTATGTTAACATTATTTGCTTTATTATCCCTTTTATGAAGTTGAAATTTTTGATTAATCAATAAACAAGTTATTTACCAATTTTTTTTGCTAATGCCAAAAGGGGGAAGAATAAGGGCTATGCACTTAATATTTACTTAACATTTATTGGCAAATTGAGGGGGAATTCATATGTTGAGGGGAACTAATTGCATATATATACTTGTCTTGGATCGTCATTATGAATTACCTGATATGCATATCCCGATTAAGGTTTGCCATTATCAAAAAGGGGGAAATTGTTGAAACACGTTCTCAAGGCACTAAACTAAACGTGTGTTCATATTTGTAGGTTTTGATAAATGACAAACGATGCGCAATTGACATATGACGAGGTCCAAGCACAAGCACGCAAATGTCACGTAACGAAGTTCAAGCACAAGACAAACAAAGATCAAGATTAAACAAAGTTATACATGAGTCGCTCTTTAATTGTGATCTTGATCCGACAATTTTACTCAAGACTTGGCTTCTCTCGTAAAAACATTGTTATCAAATCATGCATATTTAATTTAGAGCAAAATGATTTTAAATCATGCATATTTATTTTAGCAAAATGATTTTTAAACATGCCTCTAAAATCTGGACAAAGATAATCGATTATGTACTTATGATAATCGAATATGTTAAGGCAGCTGCAAGACAATCGATTGTGTACCTTATGACAATCGATTGTGTTGAGGCAGTGTCCATCAGATTTTTGAAATCTGCATGACAATCGATTGTGTACCTTATGACAATCGATTGTGTTGAGACAGTGTCCATCAGATTTTTCAAAGCTACAAAATAATCGATTGTGAACTTTATGACAATCGATTGTGTTGAGGCAGTGTCTATCGGATTTTTCAAAGATACAAAATAATCGATTGTGAACCTTATGACAATCGATTGTGTTAAGGCAGTGTCTATTAGATTTTTCAAGACTGAAAAATAATCGATTGTCCATATAGCATAATCGATTATGTAAATGACCGTTGCCAAAATATTTTCAAACTCCGTCAGATAATCGATTATAGAATTTTAATAATCGATTGTTTTAAGTAAAATCTGGAAAAGATTTTTTGAACGTTGCCAAGTAATCGATTGTATATTTCTGATAATCGATTGTTTTAAGTAAAATCTGGAAAAGATTTTTTGAATGTTGCCAAGTAATCGATTGTATATTTCTGATAATCGATTGTTTTAAGTAAAATCTGGAAATGATTTTTTGAACGTTGCCAGTAATCGATTATACGTCTTAGATAATCGATTATGCTGCGTAAAATCTGGGAGTGATTTTTGGAACGATTGGAAAACAATCGATTGTGCCAATTAGACAATCGATTGTCGTAGCACAAAATCAGCAATTCTTAATTGACAATTAGGCAACGGTTATGCATGTTTTTGACACTATAAATACATCTTCAAATCAGTCTTCTAAACACAAAAACTGATCATATTATTGCTAAAGCTTGCATACTCTCTTATTCATCATTTTCTATTCATTACATAAGTTTTTGAGAGCTAAATTCTTGACGAAAGTTGTTGCGTTCTTGAGCGTATTTATTTTACTCATATCTACTCTTAAGGGGAGTCTTGTTTTGAGTGCAAAGTGTTTTTATACACTTGAAGGGAAGTGTTAATCCCTTGTATTGTAAGAAGGAACGTTGTGATTCCTTTGATTGAAGTCTTGAAGTGTTGTATCTTCGAGCAAAGGTTGTTGAGGCTTGTGTGACTCAAGTTCTCAGTTTGTAACGGTTTGTTAAGCACCCGTAAGCTTAACGAAGTTAGTGGAAATCTCGAGAGAGTCTCTCGGGGACTGGACTAGCCACGGGTTGTGGTGAACCAGGATAACATCGGTGTGTTCGTTCCTTATTATTTACTTATCGCACTTATTTCATTCCTGCAATTTTTTAAAAGCGCAAGTTTATGCTGTTTTTTATTATAACGCTATTCACCCCCCCTCTAGTGTTAAGCGTATATTCTAACGGTCCGAGCCATAAAGTATCTAGTTTACCTTGAAAAACTCAAAGGGAATATTCTACCAAATATTCCCTATAAATTATATCTTTTTGATTATTTTGAGGAGAGTCTCCTATTATAAAAGAGAGACCCTAACATTGTAATAAGGGGGCCTCCTCTTCCCCTCTCCAAAAAATATGTAAACTATCTCTCCAAAGAAAGGAGAGAATATGTGATCCAATACTTTAATCAGATAAAAAAAAGGGGTCATAAAGCTCTTGTACACGTCTATTATCCATCTTTATGAAAAGAAAAGAGATCCGTATCACGAAAGATCGGGTGAATCTTTTCCTTTATTCATATTTGTGTTACTTAATGCATCTTTATTTATGCTATTAAATCTGATCATAATCGCCATCGATATTCATATTCAACTGTGTCTTTTAATTCGTATTATTCGTCTCGGATCTAGAGTTAATTATTCTTAACTAGAATTCACCCATCATTTATTTTGATTGTTTTATGCTCGTAAGTATATGGATAACTTTTGATTTAAACAAACTACTTTATCTTCTTTTTCCTTTCGAGTTGAAGCCCAACAATAACAATTCAAAAGTAATCTAAATCACGCATTTGAAATTCAACAATAAAAGCTCAAATTTTAGAGCTTTAGTTTGAAGTTCTAACTGCCACAGAAAAACTTCGCGCCTAGATAAAGAAAAGTAAGCCAACCTCATCTTGAAATATATTGCAAATGTTGGTTATGCTTTAGACGACAACCCTAAATGTGGCTACCGGTACACTCACCCTATTGAGAATGACATTCAGATAATTGAGCTTATTTTAAGGGATTTTACTTACCTATATTATATACCAAATTTTATTACCTTCGTTGTTTAAGGATTGTCTTAATTACATTTAAGCATACCAAATTATCATTTATATACCATAATTCAAATTAAGAGTATAATTATTGCTTCATTTATTCTAGGCGTGATTTTAGGAGCATATATTCACTTTATTTCGTTTACCCACCTCGCTCTCCTCCCACCCACACACCCCCTCGATTTACCTGCTTAATCATATATGTAAGGTGCATGATTCAGGATGAATTCAAAATCAATAAGGAGAAGGAGGCTTCGGTCCAATAAAGATGGTTCCTGCCCCAAAGCTGGTTTGGTGTTCCTGAAAATGAATTGAGCAAGTTGATTATAGTTTCGCCCAACGCATAGAATCTAGAACTTATTTTTTTTTCATGTTGGAGTTCCATCCATTTCATTTACAAAAACATATTTCTTCTATGTATGTGAAGTTATTGGCTACAGTTCTTTGTAATAATTGATTATGATATCAACGACGAAAATTTTCTCTTTGATCAGTGTATTAATACTTTATGTGATTATATGAGAAATAGCAACTTCAAAAGTCAACGCTTTATTCAATTTCTATAAGCATGTTCAACCTACGGTTTCAACTAAGTCACTGATCCATTTATGAAAGCAGTTACAAAGGTATTCAGCTGGAAGTCCTCTAATTAATCAGTTGGCTAAGAGGATTTCTGACAGCACAATGTCAATTGTAGTTTATTTGTAGTTTTTATGTAGAAATTTTGTAGATGAAGAGCAAATTTTGTTGTCAACATTCTTTTTTGACACAAGATTGTAGTTTAATTGTAGTATAAATGTGGTAATTTTGTAGATACTCTTAAAAATAATATAACTTTATAAAAAAACTTAAACTGATTTGTAGTTTATTTGTAGAGATTTTATCTACAAGATATCTACAAACTGAATATATTGAATTTTAATATCCCAATTCATATTTCAATTGTAGCATAATTGGTATTTTCGACATAATTGTAGAAGACTTGTAGAAGTTTTAGTCTTCTTAGTGTACAATTTACCTACAAATTATCTACATTCTACAATTTATTTACAATTTTTGGAAATATGTCTTCTTCTTCTTCTTCGACGAGTTTCAATGTAAAATTCAGCCAAAAACCAAGTCTAATCTTCAGCAAAACCCCTCAAAATTGAGATATAAACTCCTAAACATAATCTGAATTATTTACAACAACACCCAATCCAAACAAATAATGATTTTTGAAAATCAAATTTGAATTCAAAGATTTCAAGCTTTTTAATGACTATCAATGGTGGAAAATATATGGAAGAACAAATTTTTTCAACTTTGAGATCTCTTTCCGTTTCAAATTTCGTATTTACTGTTGACAGAATCACACGTAGATTTTGTGCCTTCATTTTCGCGCGTTTTTATTGGTAAAATCTACTATTTTTGGATTGGTATATAATTTATAGTAAAAGAATGGATAACACAGGTAAATAACAAATTATGAATATTTTTGATAATAAGGTTTGATATATGGTATACAACAACAACAACAACTACCCAGTATACTCCCACCAGGTGGGGTCTGGGGAGGGTAATATGTAGACAAGCCTTACCCCTACCCGAAAGGGCAGAGAGGCTGTTTCCAATCGACCCCCGGCTTATAGAATAAAAGGAAAAACAGCAGTAAAACAAAAACAAAAACAAAAACAATAAAGCATTAGTAACTCCAGCAGAAATAGCGTAAATAATTATCTAAACATACGAAACATAAATACAATCGCATGCAATAATATCTTACAGTAACTACCATAACTAACAGCCATAGGGGGGACATAAGCTAAGACACAAATCATCTATGGGTAACCCTGCTGACCCACACCCATCCCCGGATGAGGCGTACGAAAAACTCCAGGAGCCCCTATCCTACAACCCTGATTCTAGACCTCCACACTTTCCTATCAAGGGTCATGTCCTCGGAAACCTGCATTCTAGTCATGTCCTGCCTAATCACCTCTCCCCAATATTTCTTAGGTCTCCCTCTGCCTCGCCGACCGCCAACAATCTCCAGCCGCTCGCAGCTCCTCACCGGGGCATCGGGACTTCTTCTCCGCACATGCCCGAACCACCTCAGCCTCGCTTCTCGCATCTTCTCATCCACCGGGCTACCCCCACCTTCTCTCGAATAACTTCATTCTTAATCTTATCTAGCCTGGTGTGTCCGCACATCCACCTAAGCATCCTCATCTCCGCAACCTTCATTCTCTGAACATGCGAGTTCTTCACGAGCCAGCACTCCGCCCCATACATCATCGCATGTCTAACCACGACTCTATAGAATTTCCCATTGAATTTGTGTGGAACTTTCTTGTCACACAGGACTCCTGATGCAAGCCTCCACTTTGACCACCCCGCTCCTATACGATGAGTGATGTCCCCGTCAATCTCTCCGTCCCCCTGAATCACAGACCCAAGATATCGGACATTGTCCCTCTTGGCGATGGCCTGAGAACCAATCATCACGTCAGTGCCTACTTCGCTCGGCTCGGCGCTAAACTTGCACTCCAGGTACTCTGTCTTAGATCTGCTTATTTTGAAACCTTTAGACTCGAGAGTCTGTCTCCATACCTCTAGCCTATCATTAACACCGACCCTCGTCTCATCTATCAATACTATGTCATCAGCAAATAGCATACACCAAGGCACATCCCCTTGAATATGACGGGTTAGAGCATCTATCACTAAAGCAAACAAGAGGGGGCTCATCGCCGATCCTTGATGGAGCCCCATAACCACTGGAAAATGGTACCCCCACCGTCCTAACCCTAGTCTTATCTCCATTGTACATGTCCTTGATTACTCTGATGTAAGCTTCCGGCACGCTTTTCGCCTCCAAGCACCTCCATAGCACCTCCCTTGCGACCTTGTCATACGCCTTCTCCAAGTCGATAAGCACCATGTGTAGGTCCTTCTTCTTATCCCTGAATTGCTCCGCCAGCCGCCTGACAAGGTGGATAGCCTCTGTAGTGGAGCGTCCCGGCATGAAACCGAACTGGTTCCCAGATATAGATGTCACCTCCCTCACTCGCGCCTCAATCACCCTCTCCCAAACATTCATCGTGTGACTTATTAATTTGATACCCCTATAGTTGTTGCAGCACTGGATGTCCCCTTTGTTCTTGTACAAGGGCACCACTGTACTCCACCTCCACTCATCCGGCATCCTTTCGGTCCTGAAGATCGCATTGAACAACCTGGAGAGCCACTCCTTATTTAACATGTTGAAGTTTTGGGCTTATGGAACGAGCTACAGTTCGTTTAGTAAATAAAGTGAGAATAATCTCTTTTATTGTCCATTAGTTAAGCTTTTAATTAGGAAAATAAGTAGACCTAAATATTGCCTTTTTTAGCTTATGTTTTAAAATAAGTAAGTATGAACATGAGTCCACTTTTCAAGAAATAAACTAGACTCACGTAAGTAATGTTGGTTATGTGACTCATATATTAAAATTTCTCTGATACCACCAAAATAAAAGTAGTGTTTGATGCCAATCTTTTCCTTTTTTCATATTTCTTTTGAATCAAGGAATATCTTTTTATTCCACTTAAATATTAAAACTACAAATTTTTATATTGGTATCATGCCTCATCTATCTGGAGAATAGTTGAATTAAATTAACATACTTAGTGGGCATTCGGACATAAAAATTGTAAAATGGTGCATTTTTTTAAAAAATAAAATAGTATTTGAAATTTAGAGTTATGTTTGGACATGAATATAATTTTGGGCTGTTTTTAATGTTTTGTGAGTGATTTGAGTGAAAATTTTGAAAAACAACTTTGGGAGGTTTTTCAAATCTTTGAAAATTTTCAAATTGTATCTTCAATTGAAAATTGCAAACTTTATGAACAAACGTTGATTATGGAAAAAAGTGAAAAAATTTTGGAAAAAAAGAAAAAATTTCTTATGTCCAAACGAGTTTTTAAAAGTATAATTTACAATTTTGTATGTTAAGGAGGTTTATAAAACATTTTGAAACGATATAAAAAGAACTTTAATAAAGGGTGTGTTTGGTACGAATCCGGAAAATATTTTTCAATTTTTCCATGTTGGTTGGTTTAAATGTTTTGGAAAATATTTTACTTGTCAATTCATTTTCCTCCAATTGGAGGAAAATATTTTCCTTATCAAGAAAGGGGAAAACATTTTCCAAACCTACTTCTCAACCTTCCCCACCTTCACTAACCCGCCCCATCCCCTCTCCAAAAAAAGATTTTTTTTAAATTTCAGTTTTTTTAAATTAAAGATATTTTTTAATTTTAAATTTATATTTTTTTATTTTTCTGCATCACCCCCAACCCCACTCCCCTGATTTTTTTACTTTTTTTGTAATTTAATTTTCTGTTTTTTTTGGGTTTTACTTCCCTCATCCCCGCCCCGTCCCCCACCCACCCACTCCCCCTCGAAAAATTTTTTTAAAATATTTTTAAATTTTAGTTTTATTATTTATCGGTTTAAATACTCAAAATTTTACAAGTTCCAAAATTATGAGTTCAGAGGTTAATGTGTTTGAAAGTTTACGGGTTTAGAAATTATAAAGTTTATGTGTTCGAAATTTTATGGTTTTAAATATTTAGCGGTTCGAAAGTTTATGAAATTTGTGGGTTTAGAAGGTTGTTACTTTGAAAGTTTATGGCTTCATATTTATTATATCTAAAATATTTATGAATACTCTTGATAAGTCATTTTACTTAATTTGCATACCAAATATCGAAAAATAAATAAAATTACTACTTGTTTTCCAAAAAAATATTTTCTTGAAAAATATCCGTTATACCAAATACGCCCAAATACTCCTAATAAAACTTTTATCACAAAAAGAAATACTAATACTTATAAAGTTTGGGTTTAACGTGTCTGTTTCGCTCCTCCACTACACTGGCAGTTGCTTTTTCAGACTATCTGCATTTTCCCATTGTTGCCAGGTCTGCTGTCTTTCCTTCTTCTGCTTAAGCTACATTTACGCGTCTCTGTTCTGTCTTTCTACATTAACCATACTTTTATACTCTGAAACCATCACATTTTGCTTCACTGGAAACATCGATCACTGAGTTGGAGCTTAAAAAGTGGGTTTCTAAGTTCATAATGGAATGAATCCAAATAAAACACTTTAGCCTTCATATCGAATTACTTGGAATAACAACATAAGCGGAAGCGTACCTGAATCCATAAGTGGAAATCTTTAGTCCTTCTTGAGGATTGTCCAAGGCGTGCCTTTGAGAAGCTCCTTGATACTTCCTTTAAGATTGTCTTGAAGTTTTTGCTTTCACAAGAATATATCCAAGACCAAAAATTAAGGATTGGTTTTCCACTTGATATGCAAGGCCAAAATGCTCTCTAGTTTCAATGGGAGGAAGAAGAGAATGTCTTGCATTCTTATGGGAACCATAACCCCCTCTTATAACATATGAGTTATGAAACTCAAAAGTCATAAGCATGTAACCATGGTTACATGTATGTAACCTTAGTTAGCCCATCATTAACTAAGGTTACCCTTTTGGGTATCTACACATTAGTCCTACACTTTATATGACAATATATTGGCCCCCTTAACAATGTCCATAAGACCACCAATTTAGGCCAAACCAAAAGATAGCACATAACATATAATTAATCCATATATTGTTCATATGTATGTAGATATAAGTCCATATATCTAACAATCTCCCACTTGGACGAGATACTCATACATATGTACAAACCTTAGCATTATATGTTACATTATAACCTTATCAGCTCAGAATTGCTATCATAATAAAATTGTCATGAACAATCCGGTCCATCAATCATACCAACATAGGATCTAAGAGCTCTTAGTTACTCTTGCATAACTAGAACCAACATAGATCACGTATATCAATATAACCAACGACATGGATCAAGTATAGGTGTGTAGCATGGAAATAACATAAAGTGTGGTCTGAAATAGAATGTCTATTTCCAACTGGTTCTCTTTATTGAGATCAATCATAAACCTTAAGAGTACATAAAACTTTAAAACTGAATATCTGCAGATATAACCTTAAAACTGAATTACTGAATGTAATGGACAATACATAATTGTATAATACAAACTCCCACTAAAATTCATAATCCTTAACTGATTTGACACCCATGCAAGCAATATGCTCATGAAATACTTTTGGTGTCAATCCCTTAGTGAGCGGATCCGCAATCATGGAGTTTGTACTTATGTGCTTTATGCACAATTGTCCATTCTGTACTCTTTCTTTAACAACCCGAAATTTGACGTCCATATGTTTTGCTTTCGTCAAACTACTGTTGTTGTTAGCATAAAGGACTGCTGATCTGTTGTCGCATAATAGCCTAAGTGGCTTTTTAATGCTGTCAACTATGCGCAATCCACTAACAAAATTCCGCAGCCATAATGCCTCATTGGATGCTTCATAACATGCCATGAATTCCGCTTCCATGGTGGAAGTGGCCGTAAGAGTTTGCTTGATACTTCTCCAAGAGATAGCACCGCCAGCAAGCATGTAAATATAGCCTGATGTAGACTTCAGATTATCCTGACATCCAGCAAAATCGGAGTCGGTATACCCGATGATCTCAAGCTGGTCCGATCTACGACATGTAATCCTTTGTTCTCTGTAAGTACCTCATGACTCTTTTGGCTGCCTTCCAATGGTCCATTCCCGGATTGCTTTGATATCTGCCTAGCATCCCAACAGTGTATGCTATATCAGGTCGTGTACATACCTGAGCATACATCAGGCTACCTACAGCCGAAGCATAAGGTGTCTTCTGCATTTCCGAAGTTTCAAAATTAGTATTTCGGCACTGTTTGAGACTAAACTTGTCTCCCTTAGCAACATTGGTGTTGCCTGGTTTACAATCCTGCATGCCAAATCTTTTAAGAACCTTATCGATATAGTCCTTTTATGACAGACCGAGAACACCTTTGGAGCGATCTCGTTGTATCTGAATTCCTAATACAAAAGAGGCATCACCAAGATCTTTCATTTCAAGTTTTTTTGAAATAAATTTCTTAGTTTCATGCAATAATGCTATATCATTACAGGCAAGCAGTATGTCATCGACATATAAAACCAGAAAAATATATTTACTCCCACTGAACTTATGGTATATACAGTCATCAGCAATATTAGGTTCAAAACCAAAAGATGTAATGACTGCATGAAACTTATAATGCCATTGACGGGAAGCCTGCTTGAGCCCATAGATGGATTTCTTTAATTTGCAAACCCTTTTCTTTGATTCTTCCGAAACAAAGTTTTCAGGTTGCACCATATAAATTGTTTCCTCAATGTCACCATTGAGAAACGCTGTCTTAACATCCATCTGATGAAGTTCAAGATCAAATGTGCTACTAGTGCCTTTATAGTCCTGAAAGAGTCTTTCGATGAAACTGGAGAGGAAGTCTCTTTATAATCAATGCCTTCCTTTTGAGTGTAGCCTTTTGCGACAAGACGAGCTTTATACTTAATGACATTGCCCCATGAATCCCTCTTGGTTTTAAATATCCATTTACAACCAATCGGTTTAATACCTTTGGGCAATGTAACAAGCTCCCAAACGCCGTTATCGCTCATAGACTTCATCTCATCATTCATGGCATCAATCCACTTTTGAGAGTTAGAACCTTTAATGACTTGACGGAAGTTGATTGGATCATCTTCCTCAAGTCCAATGTCATTTTCTTGTTCTTGGAGAAATACAACATAATCATCCGGAATTGCATTTCTCCTCTCTCTAGTGGATCTCCTTAATGGCGCTTCAGTTTCTTGAGGTTGTTGAGTTTGATTTTCATTAGTAATATCAGGAACTTGATTGGGGAGATTTTCGAGATTGTCTTGAACTGGAGTTGTGTGATCCGTGTCAGGAATGAGAACACCCTGACCAAGATCGACAACTAGAGGGAAAGACACATGTTCTTCCTCAAAGACAAAATCTCTAATAACTTTATCTCCCCACCCCCCAAACTCAATATCCTCAAAAAATCTAGCATTACCTGTCTCAAAAATAGTTCTAGAAGTGGGATCATAAAACTTAAACCCCCTGGATCTTTCAGAGTATCCAACAAAATAGCTACTAACCGTTTTAGCATCCAGTTTCTTTTCATTCGGCCTATAAGGCCTTGCCTCAGCTGGACAACCCCAAATGTGTAAGTGCTTAATACTGGGTTTATTCCCAGTCCAAAGTTCATATGGGGTTTTGATTGTAGCTTTAGTTGGAACTCTATTAAGAATATAAGCTGCGATTTTTAATGCTTCTCCCCAGAGTGAGTGTGGCAAAGTAGTACGACAAATCATACTTCTTAAAATATCCTTAAGGGTCCGATTTCGTCTCTCAGCTGCACTATTCATAGTAGGACTGCCTGGCATAGTATACTGAGGGACGATCCCACACTCATCTAGGAATTTAGCAAATGGCCCTGGACGTTGTTCACCTGAACCATCATATCTACCATAGTATTCACCACCACGGTCAGGTCGAACGGATTTAATCCTTTTGCTTAGTTGATTTTCAACTTTAGCCTTATATGATTTGAACACGTCTATGGATTGAGACTTTTCATGAATAAGATATAGGTACCCATAACGAGAGTAGTCGTCTATGAATGTGATAAAGTATTGTTGACCATTCCTACAAGGAGTAGGGAATGGCCCACAAATATCCGTATGTATCAATTCTAAGACATCCGAAGCTCTCTTAGCACCTAATCTCGTCTTGTTTGTTTGTTTTCCCTTGATACACTCAACACAAATATCAGAATTTGAGGAATCAAGAGAATCAAGAATTCCATCTGACACGAGTTTCTGAATTCTTTGAATGGATATGTGACCCAAACGTTTGTGCCAGAGTGATAACGAATTCTCACTAGTTAATTTTCTTTTGGTACCACTTGAACTTGTATGCAAAGTTTCATTATGTGAGGTTATTATATCAACCAAATATAGGCTATCATATGTTGATAAAAGACCAGTACCGATAAGATTTGAATTTTGAAAGAGACTAACTTTATTGTCACCAAATGAACATGAATAACCGGATATGTCCAATTTGGGAACAGAAATTAAATTTCGTCTAAAAGACGGTACAACAAAAGTCTCATTCAAATCTAAATAAAAACCAGTCTTAAACAACAGTCTAAATTTGCCAATAGCCTCAACTTGCACCTTTTTGCCGTCACCCACATAGATGTATCTTTCACCATCATTTGGTTTTCGGCAGTTCAGGCAACCCTGCATAGATATACTTATGTGAGTAGTAGCAGCCGAATCTACCCACCAAGTATCCTTAGGTACCGAAATTAAATTAACTTCAGAACAAACAAGAGAAAGAGATGTACTTTTTTTCGCACGCCAAGCGTGGTACTTGGTACAATCTTTCTTCATGTGATTAGTCCCCTTACAGAAGAAGCAACCTGATTTTGTAGTTTCAACCTTAGGTTCCTTATTTTGCTTCTTCTGGGGCCTTGCAACCGCAACTTCCTTATCTTTCCTCTTCTTATTATCTTTAGAAGAGGATGCCATATGAGCACTTTCTGACTTATCTTGCTTTATCCTTTCCTCCTCTTGCACACAATGCGAAATGAGCTCATTAAGAGTCCATTTCTCCTTCAGGCAGTTGTAACTGACCTTAAACTGATTAAAGTGTGCAGGAAGAGAGATCAAAACTAAGTACACAAGCAGTTCCTCAGGTAATTCCAGCTTGAGTGACTTTAGTTTCGAAGCAAGATGAGACATTTCCAAAATGTACTCCCTTATGTTTCCCTTGCCTTTATACCTCATGGAAACAAGTTTACTCAGAAGAGTACTTGTTTCCGCCTTTTCGTTTTGTGCAAAACCCTTTTCAAGGTTTTCAAGGAAAACTTTGGCATTATTTTCATCATTCATAGTGCCCCTGAATGATTCTGGAATTGCACGTTTCATGATCATTAGACTCATGCGATTTGAGCGTTTCCACTTCTCCATCTCCTTCTTTTCATCAGAAGAAGATGTATCCTCAAGAGAAGCAGGTTGCTCAATCCGAAGTGCAAGGTCTAGATCCATGCAACCGAGTACGATCATAATGTTCTCTTTCCATTCCTTAAAGTTTGTGCCGTTAAGCACAGGGATGCTGTTTATATTTGCAGATATCGAAGCAGCTGAAGAATTCACTGAATATAGAACAAGGATAACTTAATACATGCTTACAATTACTTGAACTTTAACTTTAGTTTACAGATTCAAAATAGGCAAATCCTATTACAAGATACCTAGCACAACATTGATTTTAGTCTTTGGACAGAAAATCAACTTGTAAGTGGTACTCTTGATGTAGTAATCAAATATTGACAATAAACTCCTGTCAAATATTAAGCCTTCCTTTGGGCCGACTTAACATTCACATGAAAAATCGAATAATTTGTCACATATTTATCACCACAAGCATGTTCGAATTCCTGCCAAATAACAACCTTCCTTTGGGCCGGTGTTAAACGCATGGAATACTAACATACACAGTCATCTTATACTTCAAGATTAATCAATCTAGACAAAAGAGGTTACTTTGGCAACATAATGCTTCAATTGACTAATTTAAAATATTAGATGCTAAATCATATAGTTCTTTAAGCCATATATTGAATCTTCACTGAAAATTTACATGTTTTGACATGTAAAATCTGAATATTAATTGTTTTAATCTTAATTGGACAATACCAAAATCTGAAGCATGATGGACTAAAAAACAATTAGTATTAGAACTGAATATTAATGTACAAAACATTAATAATTAAAAAACTGAAAATTGACATATTATTAATGTACAATTAAAAAATCTGAAAACTTAATACTTAAAACGTTTCATTAATTATGAAAAACGTTTCTTACATTATGTCCTCATTAAACTGCCAGAAAATAAAACGTTTCTGCAATTTATGGCCAGATAATCGATTATCTGAGCCTGATAATCGATTATCTGGGCCTTCTGGAATCTCAAAATTTGCTGAAAAACTAGGATAATGGATTATCCTTTTAGGATAATTGATTATCTTGGCTCTCTGGAATTTCCAATTTTGCTGAAAAATTCCAGATAATCGATTATTTTAAAAATAATCGATTATCCTCAGGTTCTGTTTCAAAAAATTTTTGATGAACAAAACAGAATAATCGATTATTTCATAAAAATAGTCGATTATTCTGTGCTACTGTTTTTGCAAAATTTTGGTCAACCTTTCAAGATAGTCGATTATCTGGATAAGATATTCGATTATCTTACTATTCTGTCCAACGACTTAATATGGTTTTCAACAAGAAACTTAAACAAGAAATCATGTTGATCATCAACCAAAATTATGCAAATTTCAATATTTCAAATCATCTAGAGACAACAAGATATTGAAACACCAAAGTTCATCAACAACATATCATTCATGAAATCATGCTATATCATGGTACTAGAATTTCATAATCAAAATTCCATTTTAACAATCATAAACTTTATATAACATGGATTTCATGAACTTCCAAATAATCCAAATATGAAGGAGGCTCTGATACCAATTGTTGGAATGAATCCAAATAAAACACTTTAGCCTTCATATCGAATTACTTGGAATAACAACATAAGCGGAAGCGTACCTGAATCCATAAGTGGAAATCTTTAGTCCTTCTTGAAGATTGTCCAAGGTGTGCCTTTGAGAAGCTCCTTGATCCTTCCTTTAAGATTGTCTTGAAGTTTTTGCTTTCACAAGAATATATCCAAGACAAAAAATTGAGGATTGGTTTTCCACTTGATATGCAAGACCAAAATGCTCTCTAGTTTCAATGGGAGGAAGAAGAGAATGTCTTGCATTCTTATGGGAACCATAACCCCCCTCTTATAACATATGGGTTATGAAACTCAAAAGTCATAAGCATGTAACCATGGTTACATGTATGTAACCTTAGTTAGCCCATCATTAACTAAGGTTACCCTTTTGGGTATCTACACATTAGTCCTACACTTTATATGACAATATATTGGCCCCCTTAACAATGTCCATAAGACCACCAATTTAGGCCAAACCAAAAGATAGCACATAACATATAATTAATCCATATATTGTTCATATGTATGTAGATATAAGTCCATATATCTAACACATAATATTTGGTGAATTTTTTGTTGTCAAGGAACAGGAAAAGATGTGTATATTTTGTGAAGAGTTTTTCAAATCGTCCTGTGTTAAGTTGCTGAATTTTTTAAAGTTATATCTTTGATTTTTCAAAAAATGATCATGTTCTCTCTTGCTCTTTCAATAATGGTGGTGTCCAAGCCAGCTTGTGGTTAATTTTCTCCTTAGCCTAGAGAAATAGAAAAATCACCTAATGAGCACTCAAGGGTTAATGAAATGGGAGAATAATCATGAGGTCTCGGCTCAAATTTTAGTAGATGCAAAAAATATTAGGTGATTTTTGCTCATGTCTAAGTTTTGAGGTACAGAGTTAACCGGTATTTGTGCTTGTGGGAGATAGCAGGTATATGATAGAATAGTTGATATCTGGTGCAAATTGGCCGGGATACAACAAGCCTTTGTCAGTAGAGTTACCCCATACCTGTGCTGGTGGAAGGCAGCAGGTACCTAGTGGAATAATCATTATTAAATCACCAAATATTTTTTGCTCCACGCTCCAGCTAGAATTTGAACCCTGGTCCGCCATAGTTCATTTTCCGCTGCACATGTATCTGGTAATTCTTCCATAAAACGAATAGTAAGCTGAACACCTAGTGTTTTTGCCTATGATGAGATTTAAAGCCTGGTCTCCCAAAAAATTTGTCTCACTTTATTGATAGTTAGGGCACAATTTGGGTGGCAAAAATGATCATGCTCTCTTGGGTGGTAAATGTGGAAACAGGGGTGAGCTATAGGTTGTAGTCGTTCTTAGCGTCCCGATGATATTTACCTTCGACTTCTGAACACCAAAATAAACTAAATAACTAGACAAGTGGAGGCATATGTTCATATGTTGTAATTAGTTTTTTTTTCATTTTCAAATGGTTTTGCTAGACCTCTTGTTGTGCAATTTATGGAATTTAATGTGACACTTTATAGGAATCTTTCCATTTACAAATTTTAAGCAAATTGAATTCATGTGTGGCTGTGTCATCTCTCTCTCCTTTTGTTTTTAAATACAATGTATAACACAAACTTCCCGGAAAAACCATTAGCATGCAATATGGTTAGCTTGCTTGTAATAGTATTTTTATTTTTTTCTGTTATAGTCACGATGAGTAAGTTTTATGCATATTAATTTTTCAGGATGGGAGCAGGGAGAAGAACACAGACCTTTGTATTTGATTCTGCATCATCACTACCCAACCAGACAAGCTACGTTGGAGATTTTAGATACTTGATGAAAAGACAACTTGGCGGTGTCATATTTGGTTGCACGAATGATACCATGAAAGAATGTCTATGTAAACAGCTATTTGGTTAGTTATTTGGGTGCTAATAAGTTGGCCGCTTGGCCTTTCACAATAGTACTTGGGACATTTAGGAGTAAAGGCATATATATGGTTTGATAATTAGCTTTAAATGTCCTTTTTAACTATCACTTCCAACCGAGAGGTTGTGAGTTCGAGTCTCTCCAAGAGCAAGGTGGGAAGTTCTTGGAGGGAAGGATGCCGGGGGTCTATTTGGAAAAAGCCTCTCTACCCAAGGGTAGGGGTAAGGTTTGTGTACATACTACCCTTCCCAGACCCCACTAAGTGGGATTATACTAGGTTGTTGTTGTCCTTTTTAACTATCACATGAGAGCTGGAAATTGTTATATATACTCTTTCCTTTCTTCTTATTTTTGTCCTGTGATCCAATTGCTTATCTTTCTTTCTTTCTTTTTCCTTTTTTCCTTTTTAGGTTTGCCTGCTAAACATTTTTCATATGTGAAGAAC
Source organism: Nicotiana benthamiana (assembly GCA_034376525.1). Lineage (NCBI taxonomy): Eukaryota > Viridiplantae > Streptophyta > Magnoliopsida > Solanales > Solanaceae > Nicotiana > Nicotiana benthamiana. The sequence continues at coordinate 48,480,731 of CM067336.1, forward strand.
ATAGATCAAGGTCTGCCACTGTTTTTGTTCAACTACAGCAATAAGGAGCTTCATGGTATTTTTGAAGCTGCAAGCTATGGAGAAATGTCTATCAATCCATATGCTTGGACAAAGGACGGTTCTGGAAGAACACTATATCCTGCTCAGGTTTTATGTCATGGTTTTTACTTGGGGTTTATTTTCTTTTGTTGATGCTTTCCTGTTTATGTCCGCAGAAGTATCTTCTGTTAGAAGTTTGCTGTTTTCCTGTTTATAAATAAAGATTCAGATGCGTGTCCGTCTGCAGTGCCAACCACTGCCAGGAAGTCTGTTTAAACCTATAATTCTGGATAACTATTACAATCAGAACCATTTCTTATTTGAGCTAGATCATGTTCAAGCTGGTAAATTGATCTCCAAGCTCTCATCTCTTGCATTTTCTCCCAGCAGCTGCATGCCGGAGAATGCAGCTACATGGAGAAATATAATACAAGGTTTACCGGCAAATGACAATAGAGAGGAAAATGGTCAATCTGAGCCACAAGACTTGAAAGAAAATTTTGTCAACCCACTTGATTTAAATGGGAATTTTGGTGGGGGAGACATTTTTCTTTGTCCTAATGGCGCTGACCACCAGTTGGAGGCACCATTAGATAATCAAGTAGAATTATATGATAAGGATCTTATACACACAGAAATTAGAGAATTGGCTATTCAACATGAATGCTCAGGGACCTCTATAAATGGGCATGCAGAGGAAAGCACTAATGCAGTGACGAATGCCACTATAAATGATGTAAAGACTGGGCAAGAAACTTTTCAAAAAACAGACACTGAGAGAGGAAAAGAATGAAGAAAGCTCGTCTGACTTGGCTCTCTATCCTGATATTATAGCCCAGGTACTTCATCTTCTTGTAGTATCTGCTGATTGATGGAATTTTAGCACTTCAACTATATATTTTGATTACAGCTGCTTCAAGGAATGGAAAAATTGAAAGCTTCTAAGGAGGCGCAAACTCATAAGATGTGTAGTTTGGAGCAGAAGCTGGTATGCAATCTCAGAGCTATAGTACCATATCTATTATGTGCTGAAATTGCATTCCTTCTTGGTTTGTCTCTATTGGAGAATATGGCCGCAGAAGACATGCACTATGTTAAATATCTTGGAACAATGGATGAATATGGAGATCTGATATTTTCTTCTCCTTTTTTGTTTCCTTTTCCGTTTGGTATTTTTTATTTTTTAGACAAGAGGGGTTGTTCTGATGGTAAGAAACCCCCACTTCCAACCGAGAGGTTATGAGTTCGAGTCTCCCCAAGAGCAAGGTGGGAAGTTCTTGGAGGGAAGGATGCCGGGGTCTATTTGGAAACAGCCTCTCTACCCAGGGTAGGGGTAAGGTCTGCGTACATACTACCCTCCCCAGACCCCACTAAGTGGGATTATACTGGGTTGTTGTTGTTGTTGTTGTGTGTGTTGGGGGAGGGGAAGGGGTGTAGGTGGAGGTGTGTTGGCATAAGTAAGAAAACAGATTTTCATATAACACTGGAATCCATATGCATGACATGGATTAGGCATGTCATGCATGGCTAGAATATGGCATGACATGGCTAGAATGCGGGTTTCCGAGGATATGACCCTTGATAGGAAAGTCTGGAGGTCTAGTATCAGGATTGTAGGATAGGGGCCTAGAATTTTTCGCACTCCTCTCCCGGGGTTGGATGAGGCTTGACAGGGCTATCCATAGATGATTTGTGTATTAGATTGTGTCTCCCTTATGCTAGTTATTTATGGTAGTTACTGTTTGATATTATTGCATGCCATTTTATTTATGGTTATTATGCTTAGTTAATTATTTACACTATTTCTGCTGGAGTTATTAATGCTCAAACAGCCTCTCTGCCCTTTCGGGTAGGGGTAAAGCCTGTCTACATATTACCCTCCCCGGACCCCACTTTGTGGGACTATACTGGATAGTTGTTGTTGTTGTTGTACTGGAATCCATATGCAACCCAAGGATTTGTATTACCACTTTTGACTGTGAAAAGTCATCAGTCTGTCGTCTTTCAAACAAAATAAAGGAGTTTCAGAAGGATTTTGGCATTTGTCTCCTCTTTCGAAGTAAATGAAACAATCAGAACAAGCAATAACTTCCAATGGTCTTCAGGATTCATTGGGATGTATGTATCTAAGAAAAGCTAGCCTAATTTCTGAAAGAAGATGATAGGTATATTGTTACCAGAAAATTATCTTTTTGAGTAGCTCATATGAGAAAGTTACTCTGTTTTCAAATGATATTTATGATAATTGACTAAATTAGCGACCAAAAGATAGAACTGTGAAAGTAAAGGCTTAATGATAAGTAGAAGTGAGATAGAATATATGCACTTCAAATTTATCCCCCTGTAAGAAAAATGTAGGTCGGGTGAAATTAGATGAGATTCTGGTGCCTAAGTGCAAACAATTCAGATATAGGCTCAGTCTTCTAGGAGAATGGTTGATATACCTTACATAATCAGAGTAATGTTTTTAGGTGGTATAGTGGTGGAGCTTTAATAGGCTGATTCATGGGTTTTATTATTGCTATGAACATACCGAAGGACAAAAAGTAACATGAGTAGTAATTATAGAACTGGTTAGTTTACTTTAAAACTCTTTAAGTTGGACTCAATTGTTGAGAGAAGAAGATACTGGAAATTGAATATTTAGAGGAGAACCACCTGTGGGATTACACTAGGTATGTTGTTGTTGTCGTAGAGGAGAAATTATCAGCTTTAGGCTGTAAGAGACTTGGAACATTATAACTTAGGGGAAATGGGAATTTGATCATTCAACAATTTGTAATCGGACGTCATGGTGTAATTAAGGTTACATTATGAACCAAAAGGAATGAAATAAGGTTCTTGGTTCGCTGCAGGATGCAAAGGGAAAATGATATTTGTATTCACGAAAACTGAGAAGTGGATCCAGTGTTATTATCTAGCGTCAAACATGAGACAAACCTTGTGTTTCCTTTATCAGAAAAGAAGAAGAAATACAGGTATTTTGGAAACCTTGTGGCTGTATCAGGAATTTTGTACTTTCTTCTCTTGTTGCTTATTGTGCATTCCGCTGTATCTAGATGTTCTAAGGGTGAACAAATCCTTCTGCCCGCCTCTGGAATTCTAGTATTTTTCCCACTTCATAGTGTTTATTGTGCATGTTGTACTGTATCTACACGTTTTGACGATGAAATTTTGTATTCTTGTCCTCTTTGGTACATAAGAACTTACCACTTGTTTGCATGATGTGCATTTTAGAAATGCACTCCTGATGACTGTTATCTGCCTTGCATTTCAGGCCGATGCAAGAGACGAGATTAAGCAGTTAAAATATAAATATTTCATGCCTGAGTCCTCAATTCCGTCATGTCAATTGGCTGACGAAACAGTGTTTGAGCCAGTTGATCAAGTACTGCTGGATCCTGAGTCAATCTTCCTAGCCGGAGGATATGACGGGGTATCATGGTTATCTACCTCGGAGTCATACTCACTTTCAAGTGATGTGTTAACGTCTCTTAAATGAGTTCCGTTCGATCATATGCCTCAGTTGCAAAACTGGGTGTGTATTTGGTGGTGGAACTGGAAGCTTGTTGTATGACAGAGGTACATCTTATAGTTTTTAGCCCCCAGCTCTCATAGCTCCCATGTGCCACTTTCTCTAGCATCTTAAGTTGCTAATGCTGATGCTATGCGGCTTTTGTATAGTTGAATCATATAATCCAGCAGATAACGCTTGGACCCTACGTCCTTCCTTGAAAAAGAAAAAGGGTAGTTTAGCTGGTGCTACTTTGAAGGACAAAATTTTGCAATTGGCGGTAGCAATGGGATTGACTGCTTTTCAGAGGTTGAGATGCATGATCCTCTAGTGGAGGCGTTGGATTTCTACAAGATCCATGTTGCAGAAGGTTAACTTCGTTGCTCCTTTTATTTGCATGTACCGGTATTTATTTGTTTCAGAAACAAAAAACTATATATGAAAAGATGAAACTTGTTTGCTTAGATGGACAAATTTGAAATGATGAGAAAGCTTATTTAGGTTAAAGTCAAATTTCCAACTAGCACATTGATGTGTATTGCTCTGGAATTTATTGTCACTCTTAAACGTTGTGGCAAGTCAATATGGGATTATCTTGTCCTTGAGCTTCATTTTTTCTTATTGAAATCTTTATGTGTTGCCTCTTGGTCAAGCCTTATCAGCCTCTTATTATAATTAATTCATAATGAGAAAACCTAAATATGTGGAGAGGAAGGATAACTTAAATTGCAAACTGAAGTTATGCAGGCTGATTAGCAATGATTTTAATCCAACAGCAAGTGAATTCTTGTCAGTGCTCGGTAACTCAGACAGTATGCTGTTTCCTTGCCTTGTCCTTGTTTAAACATCAGGACCTTCACTTATCTTGTTTTGCATTATTGTTCTTAAGTAATTTCTCATATATGTTTCCATTTACTTCCTTTTACTGTTATATCTGTCTTACAGAAGCATGACTTTATCTTCCATGAGTGTGTATTTGCAGCGATTTTCTCTTGCTGCAGCAGAACTCAATGGTGCGTTATATGCTGTTGGTGGATATGATGGAAGCAATTACCTGGCGTAAGTTATCAAATTGCCTTTTTTCTTATTCTGGCGCCTTCTTTGAACTGTATGTTTGAATGATACTTGACATTGTACCTCATGTCTCCAATCACTTTTATAATTGTTAATATCTTCCCCAAGGAGGAGACTTGGTTTTCCAAACTGTTGGTCTCGTAATTCTGATTACGCGAATTTTAGTCAAAGGAATTCTGCAGAAGTGCATGTGTAAAGACATTTATTTTTTTGCTACAATTTTCTGCTCTCTTCTCTTATCTCTGTTCGGGTCAAATGTTACCACAGGACTGCTGAAAGATTTGATCCCAGAGAACATTCCTGGACAAAAATTAAGAATATGAGTACGAGCAGCGGATGCCATGCATTGGCTGTGTTGGACGGGAAGTTGTAAGTTGTTATCATTTTCGTGCTTTTTGATTGCGTATCTAATATTATAGTGCCTTCAAAAGGAGCAGAAGGTGCATTCTCCTGTAGTCACCCTCTTTATTCTGGTTTGGGGATGGGGTTTGGGAGCAGGGACCAGGGGCTATGCCTTATGTTGTAGCCTTTCCCATTTGGGATGAATATCATCTTGTTATTTACTTTTAGCTTCACAACTGCTATGTAGATACACACTTGGTGGGTACGATGGGTCTACAATGGTGTCTAGCACTGAGATACATGATCCCCGTCTTGAAACATGGATGGTTGGAGAGCCAATGAAGCACTCGAGAGGGTATTCAGCAGCTGTTGTTCTACAGGAGTCCATTTGTGTGATTGGAGGGGTTCAACCTGGTGAGGTAGTTGTAGACGTGGTGCGTATCGTTATTAAATAAGTTATATACATTGTTGGTATAAGTAATATTTTACTCTATCAACCTCTTTAAAATGTGCGATGTGCGATTTGTAATTTTGAAAATTAGACAGGTTACCTGCTACTATAGGTAAAGTGACATGATGGTGTAAAAATTCCTTATAGTAATAGTGTTTATAATTTAAACTCTTATTTAATTGTTTTTCATCATGCTAAGTTTCCATTATGTACACGTTGCTCCTGCTAGCTAACTCGACGATCATGATTGCAGATCGAATGTTATAAGGAGGGTCAAGGTTGGCAAACACCCAACTTGAGGGGAATAGGGAAAAGGTGTTTCTGCTCAGCTATAGTTTTATCAGAAGACTAAGTTCTGTTTTCGAAGTACAGAAGCTCCATCTTCGTGGGCATCCTTTGTTCAACGAGTTTAATATTTGCCATTTTACAAATTGTGAATGGGGTTACTATATGTTTTGGAAGCACTAAAAAGCACGTCCTAAACGTTGGGAAGTAGCAGAGTTGTGTCTGTTGGATCAACACCAGAAATGGCGAACCCTGTAGAACACTGATAGTACAGTTAAGTAATAGTGTCGCTGGCCATCTTTTGCTAAAATTCTCTTAGGAAAATCTCTAATTCCTTTCACAACATTATGCTCTTCCCAAGGGAAAACAGGAAGAGCATAATGTTGTTGGAGGGTTGATATTCGATGTTTTGTGTCTTTTCCTGCACTTGCATTTCTGGGATGTTTGCACAAATAGTCGATCAAATTCATTATTTACTTTTCCTAGACTCTATATACATAGATTATATATGGTTATACTCATATTATACATGGATTATTAATGGTTATTTTTAGTTTAAATAATTAGGTGAAAAGCTATTTAGGTTAATTCTTCTAAATTTTCTGCTAAAATCACCAGTTAGTGGTGGCAAAATGAATTTAAAAAACAGTTATCCTATACTACCCACTGAAAAAATGGGTTAGATAATGAGTTTTTAAAAAATGAATCAAATATTATTCATTTAAAAAATAGATAACTAATGAGTTTAACGTGTGTATTTTTGTAAAGACTCAAATTGGGGTTCCTCGAGTTTGAGAGACTAGGAATTTTCGGAAAAATGATCATAATCAAGAATCCATGTATAATATATCTGCCGGTTAATCAATTTTCTATCCGTATTAAATATGAATCGAATCAAATAATTTATTCATTTGCATTACCTATTTTCGACCTTTTCATATTCGGCTTTGGGGTTAGGAACGGAGGAGGCACGTCTCTGCTTGATTTCGCCAGGGCTTCCGAGCTTCTGATTGCGAACTCGACATTTCAGAAGAGGGAGGAGCATTTGGTTACCGTCAAGAGTTTGGCAGCGAGGACTCAAATTGATTACCCCCTCCTCAGAAGGAGCGATAGTGGTATGTGCAAGGACTGCAAGATTATTCCGGGAGAGTCCCTTTCGACCCTTCATATACTCCTAGTGATGGATGTTAGTCTCTGGGTGAAGAGGAAGATGAGGGGTGCTCGGGGACAACCACGGATTAGATGGGGTGTTTTGACTAAGGAGAAAGCAGATGAGTGGGAGAGGAGGTTAGTTGAGGGCGGAGCTTGGAGAAGTTCTGGGGAAGCAGACGCTATGTGGTCAGAGACGGCGAACTTGGTTAGGGAGGTAGCAAGGGACGTGCTCGGGGTAGCCAAGGGCTATTCAGGCAGACATCAGGGTGACTGGTGGTGGAACGATGTAGTCGAAGGAAAAGTGGAGGTGAAGAAGGCGGCGTTTGCTAAGTTGGCAGGGAGCACAAGCGAGAAAGAACGAAGAGCAAACAGGAGATCTACAAGGTGGCGAGGAAAGAAGCAAAGCTGGCGGTTACGGAAGCTAAAAACGCGGCGTTTGGTCGCATGTACGAGGAACTAGGGGAGAGAGGCGGGGACATGAAGTTATTCCGGTTAGCTAAAGCAAGGGAAAGGAAGGCACGTGATTTTGACCAAGTTAGGTGCATCAAACCAAAAGGATGCCGGATGAGTGGAGATGGAGCACAGTGGTGCCCTTGTACAAGAACAAAGGGGACATCCAGTGCTGCAACAACTATATGGGTATCAAATTAATAAGTCACACCATGAAGGTCTGCGAGCGGGTGACCAAGGCGAGGGTGAGGGATATGACATCTATATCTGTGAACCAGTTCAGTTTCATGCCGGGTCGCTCCACTACAGAAGCTATCCACCTTGTCAGGCGGCTGGTGGAGCAGTTCAGGGATAAGAAGAAGGACCTGCACATGGTGCTTATCGACTTGGAGAAGGCGTATGACAAGGTTCCAAGGGAGGTGCTATGGAGGTGCTTGGAGGCGAAGAGCGTGACGGAAGCCTACATCAGAGTAATCAAGGACATGTACGATGGAGCTAAGACTAGGGTTAGGACAGTGGGTGGCGACTCAGACCATTTTCCAGTGGTTATGGGGCTCCATCAAGGATCGGCGATTAGCCCTCTCTTATTTGCCTTGGTGATGGATGCTCTAACCCGACATATTCAAGGGGATGTGCCTTAGTGTATGCTATTTGCTGATGAAATAGTCTTGATAGACGAGACGAGGGTCAGTGTTATTGAGAGGTTAGAGGTATGGAGACAAACTCTCGAGTCTAAGGGTTTCAAAATAAGCAGATCTAAGATAGAATACCTGGAGTGCAAGTTTAGCGCGGAGCTGAGCGAAGTAGGTAGGGACGTGATGATTGGATCTCAGGTCATCGCCAAGAGGGACAATGTCAGATATCTTGGGTTGGTGATTCAGGGGGACTGAGAGATTGACGGGGACGTCACTCATCGTATAGGAGCGGGGTGGTCAAAGTGGAGGCTTGCATCAGGATTCTTGTGTGACAAGAAAGTTCCACAGAAACTAAAGGGGAAATTTTATAGAGCTGTGGTTAGACCTGCAATGTTGTATGGGGCGGAGTGCTGGCCAGTGAAGAACTCTCATGTTCAGAGAATGAAGGTTGCGGAGATGAGGATGCTCAGGTGGATGTGCGGGCTCACCAGGTTAGATAAGATTAAGAATGAAGTTATTCGAGAGAAGGTGGGGGTGGCCCCGGTGGATGAGAAAATGCAAGAAGCGAGGCTGAGGTGGTTCGGAAATGTGCGGAGGAGAAGTCCTGATGCCCCGGTGAAGAGTTGTGAGCGACTGGCGATTGTCGGCGTTCGGTGTGGCAGAGGGAGGCCTAAGAGGTATTGGGGAGAGGTAATTAGGCATGACATGGCTGGGTTTCCGAGGACATGACCCTTGATTGGAAAGTCTAGAGGTCTAGTATCAGGGTTGTATGATAGGGCCCTAGAGTTTTTCGTACTCCTCACCCGGGGTTGGGTGAGGCTAGGCAGGGCTATCCATAGATGATTTGTGTTTTGGACAGTGTCTCCCTTAGGGTAGTTATTTATAGTAGTTACTGTATGATATTATTGCATGCTATTTTATTTATGGTTCTTATGTTTACATAATTATTTACGTTATTTCTACTGGAGTTAATAATGCTCTTTTGTTTTTGTTTTAGTTTTTCCTTTCCTTCACTGAGCCGAGGATCGATTGGAAACAACCTCTCTGCCCTTTCGGGTAGGGGTAAGGCTCGTCTACATATTACCCTTCCCAGACCCCACTTTGTGTTTGTGGGACTATACTGGGTAGTTGTTGTTGTTGGCCTTTTCATATTTGATCCAATCCTCTATTTGCCACCCCTAATCACCACCAAGAAACCTCAAAATTGTCGGGAGAAACTAAATCCAAAACTTTAAAACAAAATGGAAAAGGTGGATTGACGTTACATAAAATCACTATATCATGCTTTCATTGCTTTGCAAACAAAAAAGAGAATGAAAATGACAATGATATTGGTTTGAGAAAATTAGAGTTTGGAGAATTTGGTGGCCATAGTTGTATCGTAGACTTTAAGAAAAAATCGAGTTCTGGGAATGGAGAAATTATTGTGCAAAATGGTGCCGAGAGTAGCAATAAGGTTTCTCTTGACATCCGAGTTAATGCCACCCATTGATACAATTTCAGCAAATGCAGCTGCTTCCTTGTTCCCTCCAAATGATATGTCCACTGACCCTTTCAGTACAACCATTACGAACTGTGAAAATACATACATGTAAAGTCAAAACACGAAATATACTAAGTGTTTGTTTTCTTTTTTTCGTTAAAAGTCTAATAACATCGTGAAACCATAAAGAAAAAGGAAAATGATATTATATAGCTGCTTTGAAAATAATAATCGAATATATATATATATATATACAAAAGTCTATACCAATTTTATATACTTTTCGGCTATTGCGTATAAATAATTTTTGGCGCGGGCTAAAAGTATTAATTTGATGTTGCTTCATAATAATAGTAACAATTAATAGTAATAAGACTCATGTCGTAGTATCTTTCTCCATGCAAAAATAATAAACTCAGTATAATTTCAGTAATAGAGTTTTGGGAAGGTAATGCATACGTAGAACTTATACCTACGTGTAGAGGCATAGAGGATATCTAGACCCTCACCTCAATGTATCCTTCATTTTTTTTTGACGCGCATTAGCCTTTTGATACGACAGGTTACCTGAAGTCACTGAATTACGTTACATATTCTTCCAGAGAGCGTAGCTTTTGTCCAATTCTCATTTTTCAGCTCTGGCATTTTAATATTAATTTTATCTATTAATTTCTTATTTGATCTATGATGATAAAGGCATTTACTTGCATGCATATAGTCTTTATCATACTGTCTATTACACTCACATGATTCCACATCAAATTATGTCATTTGGACATGCATAATATTATATAAAAAAAATAGCAATTCAATGTTTAGATAACAATATTGCTGGGTATTTCAACTTCTAATTCAAATAAATAGAACATTTGAAGTTGAATTAATAGTTTGAGTAATATATTTCAAGTGCAATAATTGTTTCTACTGACGGATTTTCAACTTACACAAACTTATTTTCAAGTGAAGGTCATACCCAACATAAGCAATTAGTAATCTTTTTCAACTGTAACTTCAAATATATATTTTTTCCACTAAATATTGCCAGACACGACTAGTGGAGAAAATAATACGATGGTCAAAACTCAAAAAGAGTTTTTTTTGGTCACTTTCCAATAACAATGGACACGTTTTTATAACCTGAAAAAATGTGTCAGTTTGTTCATAGTTGCTAGGGATCTCAAATAACCTCTAACCCTCGGAGGCCATTCATTTTGGTCAAGGATATATTATGACTCTTTTTTAGAAATGATACCATGTAGCTTTTTTAAAGTTCAGCGTATGTCTCCTGAATTTTTGTTTTCCAATTCAGATTTTCAGGATAAAAACATTCTAAATTATCTTGAAGTTAAAATTTTTAATTCAAAAATTCAGGTTAAAATAAATATTGGGTAAAATCTAAATAGCATCTTTAAGAATGATTATATGTAAACTTGCCCTTTTTCAAGCTAAACACAAACTTTAGACTAAGAGGTTTCACCGACTTAGGATCAGAGGCGGAGCCAGGATTTCAAGTTTATGAGTTTAGGATTCTAATTGTTTTAAATTACTAGGTGTTAAACTAATAATTTATACATATTCAATAATTTTTTAAGCTAAATATAAAGTTCGAACCAAAATTATTGGGTTCGTCCGAACCCGATAGCGGCACTCTAGCTCCGCCCCGCTTGGGACATTTGTTTTGGATAAGAAAAGTGTGAACCATTTTAAACAACATACTTCAATCATCTCCACTACTTGATAATACACAAATCAATCGCCTGATATATAATCATAAATATGTCAAGAAAGCTTTTGAAATCACAAATTTTAAAAGTAATTTTAATATGAAAAAACTCGTGCTGAAAAAAAAAAGAGGAAAAAGTAATGATATATATGGATAAGAAAAATTCATATAGTGGATCCTCAAAGAATACATACGTTCTCGGGTTTACCGATGATAGAAGCAACAGCTTTGGTGGCTTCGGAGAAGAAAGGAGCAGTGTCTACTCCATCAAGATTCACGTTAGTTGAAACATTAAAGCAAGGCATGCTTTTTCCTGTCTTTAATTTGCTGTATAATAGAAGAGAGTGTTAATAGGCTCTACACTTTCTTAATTTATAGAATCCCAAATTAGAATTATGTTGCAACTTGCCTTTTTTTTTTTCTTAGAACCTTTCGTGTATGGTACTAAATAATGCTGCTTGTCCCCCTTATTATTTTTATTTTTTATTTTTTATTTTTTATAATGTCCCGAATTAGCGTGCGTGTATGTAGACTAATCTGATAGATATTTTTTTTTATCTACAAGCTACGACCAACATAGGCAGTGGCGGAGCCACGTTCATTCATTTTGATACCTCTTCATCTGAAAATTATATTAGGTTACGAGATAAATTTTTTTATATATATACTATATGTTGACTCCATAATATTTTTGTATATTAATGTTTTTTTTATTTAGACACTCCTTTGTAAAATTTCTAGTTTGGTCATCGCCAATAAACATAGGCACCTGATAACCTTCAAAATTTCAGATGGAAGGAAATCACTTGGTGCATATTTTTATCCTTACTCTCTATTAAAATTTAAATTTGAAACCTCGTGATTTTCGATACATTTATTGACTATTAAATTCCAAACTACAGATCCAATTGCCAAAAAATATCTGCATTCATTTTTCAAGTCGGTGGTTATTGATAAAAGCTGAGTTGTTAGTACTGATTCGGTAATGATTCTTGTTGGCAATTTCTTATATTTTGTCCTTCTTAATTGCTTTTAAAGACTGATATATGATCAAACTGTTATCCTTAATTATGGTCATTAACTGATTATAAATGTGTATGTGCTGCTATTATTTTAATACAACTTCCAGATTTACGTCTCAAATAAATTAAAAGAAAATTGCATAACAAATTACTGTATTCGTCATTGGTTTTAGAACGATAGCACCATTTTTCTACGTGTGTTCATTGGCATTTGAAGAGTTTATATATATATATATATATATATATATTCTAGTATTTTTTTGAAATAATATATTTATATCTTTAATTACTACAATATTAATATATATTAAAGAGTGAGTATATGTTAGCATGTCGAAAATCACAGATTGATTGAGATAAAATTGAAGATCAGGTGAGAGCGCTGGAGGAAGGGGCTTCAAAGAGAAGAGCGGAGAGAGAGAGAGAAAGAGAACTGAGTCTCTGTATTTCTGTGTATCTATGTTTACAAAGAAAGAATGAATTAATTAATTACAAGATACAGAATCCTCTAGAATATATACACTTTGGGCCGAAAATAAGTGTATGTAACTTGGGCTGCTTGGTTGGTCTGCTGGGCTGCATATTTGGGCTGCTGGGCCAGGTCCAACACTTGGGCTGCTGGACTGCAGTCACTAACTCTAACACCCCCCTTCAAGGTGGAGGGTGATTGAACCCCCAGCTTGAGCAATATGGAGTGATGCAGAAGCCCTGTCAAGGGCTTAGTAAAAATATCAGCAAGCTGAGAGGCTGTGGGAACATGATGCAGGACAATGAGGCCCTCATGAAGCTTGGTTCTAATGAAGTGGCAATCCACTTCAATGTGTTTGGTCCGCTCGTGAAACACAGGATTCTTGGCAATGTGAAGAGCTGCAAGATTGTCACAAAACACAGGCACAACAGTGGTGACAAGAACACCAAAATCTGACAGAAGTCTAACAAGCCAGGTGAGCTCACCAATAACTTTACTCATGGCCCTGTACTCAGCCTCAGCAGAAGAAAGGGACACCACATGCTGCTTCTTAGCCTTCCAACCAATGAGAGAGCCACCCAAGAGAATACAAAATCCAGAGACAGACCTCCTAGTGTCTGGGCAGGAAGCCCAGTCACTATCACAATAGGCAGTCAAGGAGAGATCAGGGGTGTTGCTGATGAAAACCCCAACTGCAGAAGTTCCTCTGAGATATCTGAGTGTATGTAAGGCTGCATGCATGTGAGAGGAAGTAGGCTTCTGAAGATATTGACTGAGGTGTTGCACAGCAAAGGCCAAGTCAGGTCTAGTGTGAATAAGAAAGTTGAGCTTCCCCACCAAACTTCTGTAGGATTCAGGAGATGGGAGAGCATCCCCTTCAGCCATTTTGAGCTTGACAGAAAGGTCAAGAGGACAGGTAACAGGAGAAACATCTTCACAGCGATATGCTCTGAGAAGGTCAGTAATGAATTTCTTTTGATGAAGAAGCAGCCCATCAGAGTGATAACTAACTTCAATGCCAAGAAAATAATTGAGGACTCCCAAGTCCTTGATTTTAAACTCAAAGTCCAGAAATCTCTTCAAGGCAGTTATTTCCTCCAAATCATTACCAGTGAGAATAATATCATCAACATAGACAGCCAACAATACAATAGAAGAGGCAGATTTCTTAAAGAAAAGGGAATAATTATTGAAATAAGAAGAATAGCCTTTAGAACATAAGGCTTGAGACAGCTTGGCATACCACTGCCTAGAAGCTTGTCTCAAACCATATAAGGATTTCTGAAGAAGACAAACCAGAGGAGAAGAAGAAGAGGAACAAGTGACAGTCAGCCCAGGAGGCAGTCTCATATAGACTTCTTCATCCAAATCACCATGTAAAAAGGTATTATTCACATCAAGTTGAAAAAGAGACCAGTTCTGTTTAACAGCCACAACAATGAGGGACTTAATAGTGGGAAATTTGACAACAGGGGAGAAGGTTTCATTGAAATCCACACCCTCAACTTGGGTGTCACCCCTAACAACCAATCTAGCTTTATATCTTTCCACAGACCCATCAGCCCTATACTTTAACTATAGACCCATTTGCAACCAATAGGTCTTTTACCAGGAGGAAGCTGAACTATAGACCAAGTGTGATTAGCTTCCAAGGCTGCAAACTCCTTTGTCATTGCCTCCTGCCATACAGGGAGAGAGGCAGCCTGCTGATAAGATGTAGGCTCTACCTCTGCACTGTTAACCAAACTGTGAAGGCAGGTGGAAGAAGTACTGGGGCCAGAAAGAGATGGAGGGAGAGTGCAAACATACTGTTGGAGATGAGCAGGAGGAACATGAGTCATGCTGGACCTTCTAGGAGCAGGTTCTGCAGGCACAAGAGGAGAATGGTGTGGGGAAGAAGGGAATGAAGAAGGAGAAACAAGGGGTGCATAATTGGAAGAAGGTGAGGAAGAAATTGAGCAAGGAGTCATCAGTAGGAGGAAGCCAAACAAGAGATGGATTAAGAGTAGGAGAAGGAACAGGAAAAGTATTCCCTAAAGGAGCAAAGGGGAATACATCCTCATGGAAGACCACATCCCTGGAGGCTATGGTAAGCTTAGTCTTCAAGTTGTACAGCTTGTATCCCTTTTTACCCAATGGATATACCAGAAAAACACAAGGATCAGCTCTGGGATTATCCCTATTCTGTTTGGGGGCTGAAGCAAAACAAAGACAACCAAATGTTTTAAGATGGCTATAAGAAGGAACTTGTCCAAAAAGCAATTCAAAATGTGATATATTGTTAAGTAGTTTGGAAGGAAATCTACTTATGAGATAGGTTGCAGTAAGCACACAATCACCCCAGAATCTAAGGGGTAGTTGGGAATGAAAAAGTAAGGCTTTGGAGGTTTCTAGCAGATATCTGTGTTTTCTTTCAACCACACCATTTTGTTGTGGTGTGTGAGAACATGAGGCTTGGTGTATTATTCCATTTTCAGCAAAGAAGCTGCTGCCAGAACCACTAGACCCAAGTTCAAAAGCATTGTCACTTCTAATTGTTTGTACAACAGTCTGGAATTGAGTTTTGATCATGGCAATGAAAGCTTTGATAAGGGGAAAGGCATTGCTCTTGGACCCTATAAGGTGAGTCCAAGTAGCTCTAGTAAAGTCATCAACTATTGTTAGGAAATATTTACATCCATTATGAGTGGAAGTGGCATAAGGACCCCAGGTATCTACATGAATGAGTTGAAAAGCATGTGTTGTCTTAATGAAACTGTCATGAAAAGGAAGTCTAGATTGCCTGGCTAATGGGCAAAAAGTACATATGAAAGGTTGTTTATTTGCAAACTTGCATGGAATATGAGGAATGTCTTTCATTCTAACAAAAGGTATGTGTCCTAGTCTATTATGCCATAACATCTCCATTTTATTCAATTCAGAATGGTATGTACAATGAGAGGAAGAAAGATAATCAACAACTATGGAGAATGATATTTACAAGGAGTATGAGATTGAATAGAAGAAGAAGAAGAAGATTGCAGAAGCCTGTAAAGTCCATCGTCCAATTTACCAATTTCCAGTGGCCTCTTCAGAGAAGGGGCCTGTATCAAACAAGAAAAATTAGTAAATAGGACAATAGAATTCAACTGTTGCACAAGCTTGGACACAGAGATAAGATTGTAATGAAAGCTTGGAATATAAAGGACATGATGTAGAGTGAAACAAAGGAATTGTATGGATCCAGTACATGTTACCTTTACCTTATAACCATTAGGCAAGGTAACTACGTATGGTATAACTAATGGTTTAATATCAAACAGAAGGTCTTTGTTAGAGGTCATGTGAGCAGTGGCACCAGAATCTATAATCCAAATGCACTCACTAATTTTGGTTAACATGCAAGCTCCATAAGATACATTCTTTAAACGATTATGAGGAGAAAGAGTACCAGCAAAGTTGGCAGATGCCATAAGACTGGATTGCTGTTGAGACTCTGAAATTTGTGTCTGTTGGAGCAGCAACATGAGTTGTAAATATTGATCTTTAGTTAAACCAGGAATCAAAGATTCTGATTCAGAGGACCCCTGAGTACTATCAGCATTGTTTGGAGACCCAATAGAGTTCGGACATCCCTGCACCTCAACATTTGTTGCAGTCCTCTTGCTCCTTGTAAATTTGAAGTCTGGTGGGAATCCATGAAGTTTGTAGCATTTGTCAATCATATGACCAGGTTTCTTGCAATATCTACACACTAAGTTTGTCTTGTTAAGATCAAAGCTGACTCTTTGATTGAACTGTTTAGAATGGGCAGGTATCCCAGGGAATTTGTTGGTGAAATAAGTGTTGAAAGCACTGGAGTCACTACGGAACTGAGAGGGTGATGATATAACTTGTCTTTGCCTCTCATCCTGAAGCAGAATGTTGTACGCACTGTCTAGAGATGGGGGAGGCTGCAGCATGAGGATGTTGCCCCTAACTCCAACATATGTATCGTTAAGTCCCATGAGAAATTGATGCAGCTTGTTTTCATCATCCTCCTTTTGAAGCTCGAGTCTGGCAGCACATGTACAAGTGCTACCACGAGATGCACGCATAAAACCCAACTCATCCCACAGTTTCTTCAGCTTGTTGAAGTAAGATTCTATATCTAAATATCCTTGACTAGTAGATGCTAACTCTTGCTTAATCTCAAATATTTTGGTACAATTCACAGTCCCATACCTACTGTTAAGCTGAGTCCAAATACTTTGAGCAGTGTCAGAATACTGAACAGTCTCAGCTATCTCTGGCGTAAGAGAATTAATGAGCCAAGAGATAACCATATTATTACACCTATCCCACTGCCTAGAATGAGGGGAATTTTCCGGAGGTTTGGGAACTGTTCCATCGACAAAACCTATCTTATTCCTAGCAGATAGTGAAACAATTATATTTCTCCTCCATCCACCAAAACCAGTCCCTGAAAAGGGATTACTAACCAAAGAGACTCCGGGTACATCAGAAGATATGAGAAATAAAGGGCTCGAAGGGTCAAGTGTGAAATTAGTGGGACCAGAATCAGAATTATCACCAACATTAACTATTTTTGTGACCGAGAATCCTTAACAAGCCTGAAACCTCACGAATCGAAACCCTGAGTTCGTGGATATCCCCATCCTTAGGAATCGAGTTATTCCTATGTCGAACCGATGAAAACGATGAAATAGAAACCTCAAAAAAAACCAAAAGATTGCAGCGGAAAACCCAGCAAAACGAGAAAACCCTAAATCTTCAGATAACAACGAAACTCGGATGAAAATTGATGAGGGTAACATCGCGAGAAAGCCGGTGACGAGCAGAATCGGAATCGATGCTCTGATACCATGATAAGAATGGACCTTGGGCCTAACTCAACCCCAAAAGCTAGCTTAGGAGGTGAGGATTGCCCAAGCCATATAAGGAGACCAAGGACCTTAAATCCATCCGATGTGGAACAACTCAACACCCCCCACGCCCAGATCTCTAGAGCGTGGACAACATAAATGGGGGCCCAACATCGGTAACAATAATTGGGATGGGCCTGGCTCTGATACCATGTTAACATGTCGAAAATCACAAATTTGATTGAGATAAAATTGAAGAGAAGAGCGGAGAGAGAAAGAGAGAAAGAGAACTGAGTCTCTGTATTTCTGTGTATCGATGTTTACAAAGAAAGGATGAATTAATTAATTACAAGATACAGAATCCTCTAGAATATATACACTTTGGGCCGAAAATAAGTGTATGTAACTTGGGCTGCTTAGTTGGTCTGCTGGGCTGCATATTTGGGCTGCTGGGCCAAGTCCAGCACTTGGGCTGCTGGACTCCAGCCACTAACTCTAACAGTATAATATTAGAAAAGGGTAAATTAGATTAAATTATACTCCCTCCGGTTCACAATAAGTGACCAATTTGCTTTTTCATTTTGGTTCAAAATAAGTGTCCAATGTAATCAAGAAAGAATTTAATTTATTTTTACAAAATAACCCTAAAAGATTTTCTTACTCCTCACATTAATTATTTAATTAGGGGTAGTTTTGTCATAGTAGTATTTTTGTATAGAATTTAGTATTTTCTTAATGGGCGTGCTAAAAATAAATTAAACACTTATTATGAACTAGAGCGAGTATGTTTTTATGATAAGTAGGTTAACACAATTGTTAAAAACTCGCACTAAGCTCATACTTGACTAAATTGTAAGCTCGACTTTACTCTTTACTCTGCCTCAAAACAGTAAAAAGCTCATATCGCGCTTAAACTTTATGACCGGATAAGATCGGGAGAAATTTAAAAATAGCTAGATTTATCATTGGTTGTTGAAAAATAGCCAAGTTTTAAAAATTATTAAAATTTAGTCACTTCAAATCTGAGCGAAAACACTGTTCAAAATCCGAAAAAATACGCCCGCAAATTTTACGGGAGTTCCAGCATAAGTATACTTGACTCCCATAAATTTTACGGGAGTTCCAGGATAACTATGCTGGAACACCCCCAAATTTTACGAGAGTTCAAGCATAATTATGCTGGAACTCCCGTAAATTTTACGGGAGTTCCAGCAAGTATAATTGTCCAGCATAATATACTGGAGTTTGGAGCACTGATGCTCCAGTCTCCCGTAAATTTTACAGGAGTTAGCAAAGTATACCGGTCCAGTAATATGCTGGAGTTCGTACACAAATGCACCAGAACTTCCGTATATTATACTGGACCAGTTCATGTGCAGCAAAATAGCGGCTATTTTTGATTAACTTGGTAAACACTGACTATACCATGATATTTTAACGATAAGATCTAAACTTCAATCAATTAAGTTTTCTTCAAATGAAACCTTGCAACTTTTAGTAATCACTTTTCTTTTTGAGTAAAATATTTCCCAAACCAATTTTACAACCATGCACTTTTCTAATACTTTTTGCCTAGCAAGCTTTGGAACAACATTAAAATTATCTTCATATGACCTTAAAGCTTATAGGGCCGAGCCAATAAATCAGTTGGTGACCTTGTATACACTATAACTCCTGGATGGGCCGACCCTTCCTCTAATCTTGCGTTTAATAGACTGCTTAATTACATCACACACCCTTGGATAGGCCCTTCTCCTAACCTTATATGACCGCAGTATGTTTTGCCTAGGGAGGAAAGAAGTCTTATAACAACGGTAAAATTATCCCATGTGACTTAAATGGAATGACTTTGAGTCGTGAATCAATCGGCTATTCTAGCACCACCGGAGTAGGCTGCTTATACGATACCACATATGATGGGCCCTTCCACTTATCTTGCATTCAATAGGTTGCTTACATAACACATTCTTAGATAGACTTGTGCCGTAATCCTACCTGTCAGAACGTGGTATGTTTTAAGCACCGGTCTTAACACAACCCCCTTCAATTTTTATTTTTATTTATCCTTTGCCTAGAGAAAAAATGATTATACAAGATGAAGACACAATCTGGTGGGTCAGTGAATGATGGCATTACTGAAGTGTAGCACTAGTTCTTGAGTGGCTGCTCCGGGAGATAAAAAAAAAGGAAGCGAAAATAGCATTAAGGTAATGGAAAAATATACTAACTGTTTAAATTCCTGCTAGGTATATCAAGTGTTTATATTATGAATCTTATTAGGTGAAATAGAGTGGGATTAAAAAATTAAAAATAAAAAGGACGGGCATTTTACTGAAGCTAATTTTGAAACATCCTATGTGAAAAATAGCACGGGCTAGCCAGTTTTTGGACTGATCATTCAAAAATAGCCAGCGTTTGTCAATTCATTGAAAAATAGCCACTATTTTGCTACAATAGAGACCGGTCCGGCATAATATACTGGAGTTCGGTGCACTCGTATATGAACTTTCAGCATATTATGTTGGAACTCCAACACGCGAAAAGTTCCAGCAAAATATACTAGAGATTCGAGCACCTGTTTATGAACTTCTAGCGTATTATACTGGACCGATATACTTTGCTGGAACTCCTGTATATTATGCTGGAGTTCTAGTGTACTTCTTCCAAACCTCTAGTATAATATGTTGGAGTTCTAGTATAATAATGTTGGAACTCCAGTATAATATACTGCAGTATTTTCCAAATTTTGAATAATATTTTCGTTTAGATTTATCTTTACATGAAAAGCGACTAAATTTCGATTATTTTTGAAAGTGTGGCTATTTTTGAATGACCACTTGTAAATTTGGCTATTTTTCAATTTCTCCCGAAAATAAAAGATTGAGAATCAACAATAATGTTATACCACTTGTTACGGTGCTTTCGTGGTCCATTTTCCTCAAAAATTAAAGTCTAATTTATGTTTTCCATTATATATGTAAATTCTTCACACCTTTTTCTTGCCACACATTTGTCTGTCTTCTATGACAAGAGGGGCTTGCTCTGATGGTAAGCAACCCCCACTTCCAACCGAGAGGTTGTGAGTTCGAGTCTCCCCAAGAGCAAAGGTGGGTAGTTCTTGGAGGGAAGGATACCGGGGGTCTATTTGGAAACAGCCTCTCTACCCCAGGGTAGGGGTAAGGTCTGCGTACATACTACCCTCCCAGACCCCACTAAATGGGATTATAATGGGTTGTACATTTGTCTGTCTTCTCATTGTCTCGATCATCTTTATACCAACCTATTTGAAAATAAAGGATTGAGGTACAACAATAATGTTATACAACTTGTCTATCTTGTATACCTCTTCTATGAAATAGACATGAGACTAGCATCTTTATGTAGGAATACAAGAATAGTTCACATCAGAAATGCAAATTCTACGGTGGAATACAAAATTAATGATCATCTTTGACGGAATATACAAATAGCAAAACTAGAAGAATAAATGAGAAAATATCACTTGAGATAAATAGATCATGTCTTATGTGTAATCTTTCAAAATGAATCGCTTTATTTGGTGAAATATTTAAAACAAGGTTAAAGTTTTAAGAACAAAATGGGAAGGCAAAATTAAGCCCTTTAGAGAGAAATAACACATTAAAAGAATCTCTCTAGGATTAGTGTTTCAAAGAGGAATCTCAATCTTGCACTTTATTCTCATCTATCTTTCTCAGTAATATGGCACATTTTGATATTTTTCCTTTGACCTTGTTAACATGGTCGGTTAGAATATTTCAGAAGTCAATAGCCTGGAAAAGAAGATGCCTAGAGGAGGAAGAGCAAAAAGAAATTTTGCATTCTGGAAAATGAAACCCCACCAAAATTATGTGCTACACCTTAAAGTGACAAAGTATATGAGTTGGATGGCTACTGGTTTTAATGTGCCTTTTATCATGTGCCATGTAAGATCATGTAGATTCTATTGTAGTTCTTTCACTAGGCAAGAATACTACAAGAATGCCGCAATTCCAAACAAACAAGTTGAGGTCGGCTATATGAATCTTTCTAACCATGTTTACACCCAAGAAGAACGTCGCCTCTAAACCTAGATGGTATTTTGGGATCTCTCACATCCAGAATATCTGCAATCCAGTAAAGGTACTGTGGCTTCTCAATAGAAAAACAAAATAAAATAAAATTAAGCCAGCATTGTTTCTGTATGTTTTACTTCAAAAGAGGAAATAACAAAATCTTGAAGAATGAGAATGCAGGGAAAACTTATCCAGAAAGAAAGAGTACATGAAGAATGATACTCTTTTACATTAGTATACAACTGTATGCGTCAAATAAGCTGTCTGTTCAAATTTACAAGTATCACTTGGCCGATTCCATAGCCTTCTCTCTATGCATTATTTTACAAAATGGAGAAAAAGGAAAAGAAACTTCTCCAAGTTGGAATTTTGCTAGACATTTCTAATGGTCAGTGATGATGTCGCTTAATCATAGGTTTTTGAAAAGGATGGTTGTTCTTGAAACATCCACAATAGCATTCTCGAACGTAAATCATTAGCCCCTAAGTAGATGCCAAACAGATTGATGAAATCAACATGCTTGTACTGTAGAATGGTCTTCCAGTTTTCAGGAGTTCAATTTTGTCTAGATCTGCAAAAAACCTGTATAAGGTATGAGCAGCAATTCATACCATTCTTAGCATACGCCTAATTGAGTTTTCCGACCATTTATAGATAATCAATCGCTTGTTCTTTGAAAGTCAGACACCATCCTCTTCCATATCCGACCGAAGAAATTTCCATGGTCCATCTCTTGTTTGTAACCTGCTATTCACAAGTACTTGTCAAAATAACGATTTTAGATCATTTTCCATTTTATGGTGACTTAGAAGCATAACCCCTTGGCCAGTTAGGCCATACGAGAGTCTTAAAGTTAATTGTAGCTGCATCACTGAAGTAGATTTTGTTCACCTTGCTGCAAGTGGAATATTATGAAAACGCTCGAGGACAAAAATCAAATAAACCAATCAAAAGCCATTACTTTTTCTTTTTCTTTCTAGAAATATAAAGAAATCTGAGGCTTTGATTCAACCTACAACTTCCAAATGATGACTAAATATAGTCAAAATGGTAAACAAAGGATTTTTACTATTCATTACAAATTAAGCAACTGACTAAGACTATGCCACTTCATTAACTAACTAAAAAAACTTAGACAGCATTTACGATAAAATGCAACTTCGTTCAATTTGTAAGATTACCAAAATTCTCTCTAAGGTTGACGAAAGAGATAGATACAGAGATTTACCTCAAAAATCCAGCTACAACACGCAAAGTCATGAAGAGAAAAAGTCCCGCCCAGACTCCAGGAAGACCAAATGATGGTGCAGCCACAAGTAAGAAGATTGAGGAGACTAGTCCAATCAGAAACTGTTTGACAAATATAGGAAGCTGAATCAGAAGGAAAGAACATAATCTTAAGATATTTATCTTGTTGGTCATAATGTAGGACACACTCCAAATCCACCATTTTTTTTCCCCCAATTGGTCCTTGGATCACATTTAATTAGATACACCAATTCAAGAATGCTCAAGCAGCATCTCACTGATTGGCTAAAAGCCAGCCAACTCAAATTGAAATGTATGTTCTAGGCTCTACTTTGTTCATTTGTAGCAAAGACCCTAGAACATGTAGCAACCAACAGTGGGAGTTGGGACAATAATTCATTACTATGCATAATCAGCTTCCAGGACAACTTATTGCTTGATCCTTTTTTAACTCTTCTCTAGATGTTTCCTTCCAGGCGTCTTCTTACATAGTGTTACTGAAAAAGCAAAAGCCTAACCAGAAAAACAAATATCATGTAAAGATTTCTTTTTGTTCTACATTCTGTTCACCTCAATGAACCATATAGACTCTGCTAAAGGTTTTGCTTTTAATTTGCCGCTGGCGCTAATAGAAATTCAACTAAAGCAAAAACTAAGTGTACATATCTAAATAATAGTAGGTGCTACCATGCAAGAGTTTACACCATTGCCCTCTCACTTTGATGCTACTCTGGCTCAAATTCTGGTTTTGCAGTTCAGAATACTATTTTCTGAAAAAGGTGCAGAAATGTGCAATAGTGCTTACCATAGAATATGCAGCAAATTCGAAGTCTGAAACACCATAATAGAGCCCATCAAAAACGAAGGCAATGGCATTTATTGGCTGAGATCCAGCAACAAACTGTCCAACAAATCATATTAATAAGAAAAGAAAGAGTAGTTTATCATTCAAATAATCAAGTTAATCCATGTATTGAAACCCGACAATTTTATACAAGGTTAGAAATGACAGCTGAGTAATTACTTCTAAATGACCAAAACTATTTCATGATAAAGTAATTAGCTAGCTGGTGCAAAGCAGGAATTGTAGTCTAACATAAATATATGTCAACTTTGGGGAATATGCTACAGTATTGGGGTTCAAAATCCACGAAAAAATGCTGAGTGATCTGGATAAGGCTTTCATACCAGAGTACCATATCTGGCAATTTCCAGGACTTCAGAATCTGAGCTGAATAAGCCGGAGAGCGCTTCAAAACCAACAAACAAGGTAAAACCCAAGGTGACTCCTGTCAATGCACCAATCTGACATAATTCCCATAAAGAGTAAAAGATGTAGTAAGTCAATATTCTGTTCTTAATGTTTTCTCTTAAAAGCTGAGTCAGTAATCAAGGTTGAGAATCAATAAAGAGTACTGGAGTAGGCACCCAAGTTACCTGTAGAACTTTATAAACCACTTCTCGTGCCTGGCCATAATTACCTTGAGAAACTCCACTGGCAAGGAGAGCCTAAAACTCAACAGAATAAGAACGCAACCAAAAAAGCAACGAAAGACTAAACTCCTATTTCATAACTAAAGATT
Source organism: Nicotiana benthamiana (assembly GCA_034376525.1). NCBI lineage: Eukaryota > Viridiplantae > Streptophyta > Magnoliopsida > Solanales > Solanaceae > Nicotiana > Nicotiana benthamiana. The sequence goes on from CM067336.1 coordinate 48,505,118, forward strand.
GCGGGAAATAATTCCATGGAAATTGTCTAAATATGACCCCGTTGGGAATTTCAGTTAAAGAAAAGCCTGTGACTTCATAGGTAAGTGACAACCAAAAAGAAATAAGAAATTAAAAGAAGAGATTCAAGAGTTATATGATGTAGTTCCATCTGTTACAGGGAAGCAAAATTGAGGTCCTAATCACTAATAAAATTGAATAGTATTTGGCTTTCACTGAGACGTAAAAACAGAGCTGCTAAAAACTTCTCTGAAAATAATTCAATAAAGCCAGAAATGATGGCAGAGAAAACAAATAGTTTAGTCAAAGTATGATCACCTGTCCAGCAAGTGCCAAGGCATCAGTTAGCAATGATACAGCTAGCCAAACTTGAACACAGATTTGATGACCAGCCATAGGAACGGGGCCCTCTCGTGCTGCCATTGCTGTTGATAGCGTAGTGGTAATTAGAAGTGCTAAAGTCCTCCCTATTAGAAGGGAACCTGGAAAAGATAAGAACAAGCTTAACCTAAGATAAGTTCGATCTTTTCATTTTGAATACGCTAGAGCATTTTGATGTGTTCTAATAAAGTCCGCAAGAGAAACTCTTAATTATCTTTCAATGGGTTCGAAATTCTGACAATAAAAATTCGGCAGTCGCCCAAAGACCAAATGCTACTTTATATGTTTGGTATAAGTAATCCTTTCAATCTATATTTTTTCTTGAAACAGATCTACAGAATCTATAAAAGTAGTTAGTTTCATTAAAGGGCAAGAGATTGTATTTATGAAGTATCATGGGATAGATTAAATCGATATAGTTTTTTGTATAAACTTAATTTCCTGTACCTTTGTCATTCTCCCATTACTCAATCTTCAAATTTGAATGAAATTATATTCACATCTTCAATTATTTCCTCATTTGAAGTATTCATAGATTTATATGCAAATATACTGATTTCAAGTTTCACTAGCTGCTGCTAATGCTATAGGAGATTCAGTTGGACATATTTGAATATCGTATCAAACACATTATCCAAACAAAATGGTGGCCTTTTCATCAAAATTTTCTTTGTTAACTACAAAACATATCCTGAATTCAGGTGTCGTTTTGACAGTTTCCAAGAAAGTACCAGATTTAAGATACTGAGCAAATCTTCCCACGTCAACGTCTGGAGCAATAAGACACACTTTTTCGTTTAACTTCCACATAAGGATAAAAGCAGACAAGTATCTGGTAAAAATGTAGATCAAACAAAAAATAAGATAGAGAATGGATAGGATGTTATATCACGTACAAAGTGAAGGTTTACCACATCACTAACATACTCAGATATCACAGCAGCAGTTGCAGCCCCACTAATACCAAGACCAAAGGGAAATATCAAAATTGGAGACAATAATGCATTTAGCAAGTTACCAGCTCCTGACAATCCAGAACTGTTCTTTGTCAGATACAGAAGTAGAAGCATTAAGGAAGGATTATACTTTAATATTTGGGACATAACAAAAAAAGAGCTGCATTTAGCAGACCATACCTTTGGGGGGGGGGGGGGGGGGCAAAAATTTTTTAATATAGAGCCATACTCTAGCACATCTCACAAGGTAGTAGAATTCTCAAGAGTTGTTTTCTATAGCTTACTAAGCTAGACAAAGCTCTGATAAACGTTGGATCTTATCCCCACTTCATCAATATGAATAAAATCGCAGGAAGCCAACATCTAAAGTAGTGCCTACCTGCCCATATATTTGGAACAGTACTTATGCGTGAAAGATTACTATATGTCGAGGTTTAATAAACAGCATTTAGCTCAACTAGAAGAGCGGTCCATATCAACAAAATATTTCCATCTCAACTTTCCCAATGAGCTCGTGAAATCAATATCCAAATAGCAATGAACAGCTTGAAACAGTTATCTATCCAACAATCCATAAATAATATTTATGAAATATGAATATTAGACACAAGATGTCGGGACGGATTGCACTTGGCCTTTGTTTTATGTAGATTAGAGAAGTATTTGGATATCTTTGATACTTGCCAACAGCATATAAAGGAGTTTTTGTGTCCTTAAATCCGCGAAATGTTCCTTGAGCAGCAAGTGCTATTACAATTGGTGGAGCTCCAAAGGCCCGCATTGTAAGGAATTGCTCTGCTGGTACACGCATTGGTGAATCCTGCAACACATCAACAATCCCAAATAGATTTACATTGAAGATCTTCAGCAAACATCAAGATACATGGGCTTTATACTAATGCACAGGAATAGGGGAAGCATAAATCCAAGTGGCATCTCTGAGGTCTGATTGTCACTATGTAATTGTCCAAGATATACTGGCCGAACAAAAAATGCCCTCAATAACTTACGACTTAGGAATTGGAAGAGAAGAATTTATCCTCGTGCTAGAAAATAAATTTGTTTTCCAAATATAGACATACAACAGATATACCCATGGTATTCATCAGGAAACCGGAGCCAAAAGAAAGTCCAACAGCTTCAGCAATGCCAAGGCCAAGAGCAAGTAGCAAAGAAGTTGATACTGAAGGAAGTAGTATTTTGCTTTGTGAATCAGGTGAGCGACCTAGTTTAAGAAAAAACTATAACTCATATCAGGTAAATGCCGAATGTTTGATAAATTAAAAGTAGATGCTTTGACAAAAGACCACTGTCACCTTTAGCAATTAATGCCTGCTCTTCAGCAACAAAAGAAGTTGTGACATTGAGCAAAGGCACATTGAATAATTTCGAGATGAGATTGAAAATTGATACCGAAATGCCTACTGCTGCCAGTTCAACCGATCCTACAAAACATATGCATACATAAATAAGGCATACATGGACTAGAATATTGTACTTCATCATTTCAAAATTTTCTTCCCTCTTGGTGTTTTTCAGCCATCTCAGTAGAGTACATATTTTTCTTAAAGTGGGACACACTCTTCTAATTAAACTTTAGTTTGGACCCACATATACACTACTTGAACTCGCTATAAATTTATGAAAAAATTAAATTGCTTTACATTTGTTGGCCTGAAATGAATTTAAATGGAAAAACATGGTCAGGAAGATTCATAAAGCTTACCCCAACTTGTTTGTAACTGAGGCGTAGTTGTTACCGAAAATAATGGGTAAAACACATTTCAACTTTCATCATGATCCTAATAACTACATCGCATAAAATCAAACAAGTAATAAGACAAGTGAAGTAAACCACAACAAAGAGGGGATACTATAAAAGTACCTAAATGTCCAACAAATGCAGTATCAACAAGTGAAGTAATGGGATCAGCAGCAAGAGCTAACGCCGCGGGCAACGCAATGGACATAATCTCCCATCCAATTCCATCAAATTTCAGCTCTTCCCTGGGAATTAATAACCCAAAACACAATTCAGGAGAGGGGGAAAAAACACAAACATAAAAAATAAAAAAAATACTGCTAAAAAAACAAAGAGACGTGTGATGAAGATAATACAGTAGGGAAGAGACTGAATCCAACATCGATGACGAGGATGGAAGGTCCGAATCGGGTCCTGGGTCAGGATCCGGACTCTTGACCGGACTTTCTCCTAAATCAGAATTGGAATTGGAATTATCGACAGAAGTTTCGGATATGACAGTACGATTTTTGTCCCTAGAAGATTTGATTATTGTAGTACGCAATCGAGCTGAGTACTTAGTATTATTATTATTCTTCAGTGGAAGAATAGTAGAGTAACAGAAATAACTGTAATTATAATTGTTATGGTGAAGAGACTGTGTAAATAAGGGATTATTTTGGTGGTAAAGAGCAGACGCCATTGTTGCTTATTTTGGAGCAAATAAAATATTCTGGATAGAAAGAAGGAGGTGAGTAGAATCTGGCCAGAATATCAGTTTTGTTTGGCTATCAACTGAATTAACGGCTGGAATGCGAGTTCTTCAATATAATATCTTTTCCAACATTATTACTGTACCAACACTTGGGGCGCCAATTTTGAGAAATTAATTTAAATAGCTGCTTGCCTAATAATATATATATATATACGGTTAGGAGGTATGAGGTATAACTATTTTTTGGTCGAGCAACCAAATGTGTAACTTCCTCGCCACGATGAAAGTATCTGATTATAGCACGACGTTGTGTACCATCCGATTTGCAACCCCTATTACATCTTACGATATTTATTATATTTCGTACGTTTCGGATATAGCATGTTCCCTTTTTTATTTACTATATGAAATCCATACTTTGACACTACTATATGAAATCCATACCTAAGATTCCGTAACAAGTAGATATTTCCGCATGAGCATAATCTATTTTAGATGTTTTTCCACACTTTCCACATTTAGTTATTTTTGTGGTTGCACACCCTCCTTGCACTTTTTTTCTGCGTGACTCCTTAAAAGTGGAATGTTAGGTAGATGGCCTATCTCATATAGAATCTTATGTAGGAACTTCATAAAATAAAACACATTAGATCGTTATAGAGTAATTTTTTATATTTAAATTACACACTCATTTAAACAAAATTTCGAGCAAAACAGAAGAACGGTTTTTTTCTGCAAGGCTGATATCCGCTAGTTTGAACATACCTCAACTATTTCAACGAATACTTACTATCAAAGTGAACTCAAAAGAAAGAAGCATCATCTCTTCACTATGTAATTGCTTTACCTTGAGGTTCAAGAATTTGCTTCAATACTACAGTAGAAACATGGGCGTGCTCGTTCGAGATGTACATTTCGTTCAAGGTGTGAACTTTTCTTTTCTCCGATGATAGTGGAAAAATTACTTACAAAGTGCACCTGTTTATTTCACAAAAATTGAAATAGCAGCTCGTTCCATACATCAGGAACGCCAGGCAAGCACCAATGGATGCAATCTGAGTAACTTGCAGGATCTGCTAATTTCTCGGGAGTCAGTGTCTCCCAAAACTTACGGTAGATGGAAGGGTGGCCGTCTTTCCTATATTCTGAGAGCTGAGTAATGTTGAGAACATTAACCTTTGAGCCCAACTTGTCCAGTATCCTTTCCACCATCTGCATTGTGGGAAAATCAGAATCTATACCCCAGTATGTTCCATTCTTTATTGGAAGCTTCTCGTCATAGCAGTTTCCTTCGCTTCCTGGTTCCCATTCTTGTTTCCTGAATGTTGAAAGAAGAAATAAAAACACTGATTTCTTACTTAGACAAGAGATAAATCTGAACCAAGATAAGCATCTTTCATGTTGGATATCCACAAACTGGCTGTACTAAAATATACAATTATATGCTATGGCCATTTGACCCCAAATAAGTAACAGAATTATGACTTGCTGTTGCTCGTCACTATTTCATATCTTGTAACCAGTGAAGTATTCATACACAAGACAAAAAAGTTATTATGGTTCTCCGGGATCATGTTGTCTGCAGAATGGACTCATAGCGCATTTTTGACTTCATATTTCAAATGAAAAAGGAACTCGATATGACCAGTATTTAGTAACTTGTATCAACAAATGCACATCCGCAAATCAAATGGAGAGCTGTATGCTCTGTGCAAACTTTTGATTAACATACACAAAACATCCTGCTTTAAATCTCTTAATTATTTCACATATAAAATCAAAGTTGATTCTAAATGTTTGAAATCCAGTCAAATCCAAGCACTGTACCTCAGAGTTGTGACAGCAGAGCACATTGGTAACCAACAAAAACTCATGTCATGTTCGATAAGTAATTTAGACCTTTGTAGTTATGTATTTAGTGTAAGCTTTAGAAATAAACGAAGAGCTTCTCACTTACGTGAAATGTGTAGGGGACATAGTAACAAAAAAGACCACCTTTGCAGGATCAACATTGGAATCCACCCACTTTGCCCAGGCTTCCATAGCTAACTCCATGCCTCCCAACCCAGCTATTTCCTCACAAACTCCATTTTCTTCGGTACTCCACCTAAAAAAGGTAATGGAATGGGTAAGAAAGCAGTCCTCTTTTCTCCACAAATTTCCATTTATTCTAAATTAGAAACATATATAGTTTTAAAAGTTTATCAGATATATTGGGTCGGTGATTCAGGGGGACGGAGAGATTGACGGGACGTCACTCATCGTATAGGAGCGGGGTGGTCAAAGTGTATGCTTGCATCAGGAGTCCTGTGTGACAAGAAAGTTCCACAGAAACTCAAGGGGAAATTTTATAGAGATGTGGTTAGACCTGCAATGTTGTATGGGGCGGAGTGCTGGCCAATGAAGAACTCTCATGTTCAGAGAATGAAGGTTGCGGAGATGAGGATGCTCAGGTGGATGTGCGGGCTCACCAGGTTAGATAAGATTAAGAATGAAGTTATTCGAGAGAAGGTGGGGGTGGCCCCGGTGGATGAGAAGATGCGAGAAGCGAGGCTGAGGTGGTTCGGGCATGTGCAGAGGAGAAGTCCTGATGCCCCGGTGAGTAGTTGTGAGCGGCTGGCGATTGTTGGCGTTTGGCGAGGCAGAGGGAGGCCTAAGAGGTATTGGGGAGAGGTGATTAAACATGACATGGCTAGAATGCGGGGTTCCGAGGACATGACCCTTGATAGGAAAGTTTGGAGGTCTAGTATCATGGTTGTAGGATAGGGGCTCCTAGAGATTTTCGTACTCCTCACCCGGGGTTGGGTGAGGCTTGGCAGGGCTATCCATAGATGATTTGTGTTTTGGATTGTGTCTCCCTTATGGTAGTTATTTATGGTAGTTACGGTATAATATTATTGCATGCTATTTTATTTATGGTTCTTATGTTTAGATAATTATTTACGCTATCTCTACAGGAGTTACTAATGCTCTTTTGTTTTTATTTTTTTTTCCTTTCCTTCACTGAGCCGATGGTCGATTGGAAACACCCTCTCTGCCCTTTCGGGTAGGGGTAAGGCTCGTCTACCTATTACCCTCCCTAGACCCCACTTTGTGGGACTATACTGGGTAATTGTTGTTGTTGTATATAGTTTTAAAAGTTCCTTGTAAGCTGAAAGTTTGCAGTTTCAAGAAGTATGAGATGTGTCAATACAACCGAGATAAAATGGCAGAAACAAAGCAATCAGCCCTCTTTTCTATCTTCTATGTTTCAAATTTTCATTCAAATATTAGTTCTTGGATATCTGCTGAAGTGATGACCTAATTAGAGTTCATACTTACAATAACTTAACAGGGCCCTGTCTCCACCAAAGATATGAATTGAAGACTAATATATCAGCGTGCATCCACTCTGATGAATGCCTAAGAAGTGAATCAGGACGAAGTATTCGCTCAGGCAGTCTGTGATCAACTGGATCATCAGAATTTGATTCGACAAGAAGTGGCGCCCAAAGGAACTCTATGCTGGCGTTGTATTCCTGTCATCAACACCGAAACACATGAATTTAGTAACAGTTGTTACTTTAAATTGACATAATGATCATCATCATCTGTATGTACCAAAATACATTTAAAGTTGAGCGGAACTTGACATCGTATAAAGTTTGAGATAACTTAGTTGATTGCTAAATGTCATATACTCAAAATAAGTTCACTGACCTCTGCTCTAAATATTGAAAGGTGAGCCTGAGGTGTCATGAACTTCTTCTCAGCAGGGATAACAGATTGCAAAAGACACACCATCGATATCCACTGTCCTCTATTCAGAGAATCTCCCACAAACATTAGTCTTTTCCCCCTTAATTTCTCCCACATTTCAGTCACATTCCACCTGCGTATCCACATTAACAAGTCAATAAATGTAACAAGCATGACACAACAATTTCGACAACCATTACAAGAACTCAAACATAGCTGAAGGTCTATCGAAAACAGCCTCTCCGCCCTCTCGGGATAGAGGTAAGGTCTGCGTACACACTACCTTCTCCAAACCCCACTTGTGAGAATTCACTGATATTGTTGTTATTGTATTAGAAGAACTCAAACAAGTTAGGGTGAGATTAACTAATTTAATATTTTATAATTTTGATTAACATTAACAAAAAGATTTTTATGACGGTGGAGTTAGGACCAACTTGTGCACACTTAGACTATTCCACCCGGTACCTGCTATTTCTGACCAGCACAGGTACCAGGCAACTCTATCTGCTAAAGGATTGGGCAAATAGAAATTAATCGAACATTCTTTCATCTAGTGGTTCGGTTGGTTATTTAAAACAACAACAACAACAACCCAGGGAAATCCCACTAGTGGGGTTTGGGGAGGTTAGTGTGTACGCAGACCTTACTCCTACCCCGAAGGAGTAGAGAGGTTGGTTATCTAATGTTACTATATTTAGGTATTGGTTATAAGTGAGCTATTACACAAAAGCAGAAAAGAAATTAATGGAAATCAAAATGTTACCTCTTCAAATTGCAGTTGTGAGGTTGCCATCTCCAGTATTGGTAATCCAGATCTTGCCGACCATGCTTGTGACACGCCAATTGATCAGACATATAAGGACAATCAGAATCTTTATACAGTGGATATGAACTATTATCAAACACCCATTCCCCTGAAAAATAATCACACGTCTCCGGCATTTCTCTCCGGCCAGTAATCTCCGGTTTGAAGCTATCCCATTCAGCTCGCTTTCCACTGTACTTCACAGTGGACTGGCAAGCACTCGATTTATCCAAAGGCACTACAATACCACAAAAATCCTCTCAGATGGACTCAAATGAAATACTCCCTCAGTCCCATTATGCAGAACACTTTTCTTTTTGGTTTGTCCCAAAAAGAAATGACAACTTCCCATATTTAGAAATAGTTTAACTATAAAATTCTCATTTTATCGTTAATGGGATAATTTATAGCTACACGGATATCTACCTCTTGTTTTAGATCACATGTTTCAAAAGCCTTTCTGTCTTTCTTAACTTGTGCTCAGTCAACACCGGCAGCTAGAACACGACCTACTGGGTTCAGCCGAACCAACTAGCTTTTGTCCAAACCATCTATTTGTCTTAGAAATTCATGGAATATGTACAACTTATTAATTTAGAACCCAGTAATTTAAAGAGATTACATTCCCGACCCATAAACTTCAAATCTTAGCTCCACTTCTGTCGGTTAAACAAATGGCACATAAAATGGGATGGAGTGTGTAAACGTCAAATTTCTTTTTTCATTTTTAGCATAATATTTGAAATAACTTATTCAAGGAAAAAAGGGGTTCTAAAAATATGTTTGTTTCTGAATTCCAAGTTCAAGAAAATGCACAAAAAGGCACTGTATACAGAACCCAACAAAAGAGCCCTAGAAAATTGGCTCAAAAAACAAAGAAAATGTCAAAAAGAAAGGATTTTGCTGATACCCAAGAAATGACAAGATCACAAGACTGACCTGGAGGAATTCTAGGGAGGGTGTGTTTGGAATGAATTTCTCGGATATTACTTTCATTATAGAGGATAGAGAAAACTATGAAGACGAAGAAGACAAGAGCTATGAGAGGATAATGTGTTCTCTTCTTCGGCCATTTCTGCATTTTGTGTGTGTGTGTGTGTGAGAGAGAGAGAGAGAGAGAGAGACAGGGGAATGAAGAATATTGATTGACTAGTGTATTTGGACAGCCGACAGTGACACCCTTTTAAATCTGAACTTATGAAAATAATAATATCTGCTTATTGCAATTTAACTAGGATTTTGATAATTGTGTTTGCTTATATGGCAACAATTAAGAATTATGTTTTGGATTAAATTGCCGTTAAATTTTTGATTTATTAATAATGGAAGGGTCCCCCTTATTGATTCCTAGATAACGTGCATCTAACTAAGGGAGTTGTATAAAATAAAAATTAGAAAAAATTAAGGAGCTGTTTTTTATCTTTTAGTTCACCAAAAAAAAAAAAAATAATAACAATAATTAAAAAAAACTATGGGAGTTGTTTGTGTTTTGCACGTTTACTGTTGGTTCCTGTATGGGACAGAATATGCCCGTGATAATTAGCGAAATTAATTACATCTTAAGCTATTTTTTAGTTAATAAGTGGTATGACCACCTATTAATCGCCATACCCGATTCTCGACTAACTCACTCATTAAGGCTACGACCTATTCACCATCATAGGGATGAGACCTCAGCGCATTCACGACTATCACTGCCAGCTCATACATCTCGTATTTATAAATACAAAGAGAGGGAACCCTCTAAGGAGGGCTGCTTCTTCTCCTTCATCACTATTCCCTAGAAAAGAGAGAACATGATTGTAAGGCTCTGAACCTCTCCATGGAGAGACAAACCTAATCAAAATTATCAATAAAAAGATCTCTACATATTTCTCCCTAATAAATAACATCTTTCTCTTACATTTTTCATTTGGTCTTTTGATTATTACGATCAGCTATGTTTGACCCTCAAATTTAATTTTATTGTTTTATGTTTGCAAATTATATGATAACTTTGTTCCCGTTCTCGTTCTCGTTCCCGTTCGCGGACACGAGCCTCACGAGCCCTCTCCAGCTCTCGTTCCCGTTCGCGGACACGGTCCGCCGTCTCCAGCGTTCCGACCTTCGATACGGCATCCTTTGCCTGCAGCCTCAAGGCAGTGGCCTCGGTCTCCAAACCTGCCTGGTCAAAGCTTCAAAGCCTCTACTGCCCTGGCCTGATCCTGGCATACCTTCTCAGTAGTAGCCCGCCTCTCGGCCTCCGTCTCCTTGTCTTTACGACAAAGCTGCTCTTCAAGATTGTTGACCCTACCAAGGGACTGCTGCATTTGAAGTTCCCGCCTCGTCAGCTCTTCAACAAGGTTCCGGTTCCGGGGGTCGTTCCTCATACGCTCACGCATCTCGCGGCACTGGTCCCGATAACAACGGTACTTTTCCAGCACCCGCGAACAAATCCCCGAATGAATGTTAGCTCGGCAGATGCTCTCCACTTCCGACAAAAAGAGCTGTAAGAACGAAGCAATAATCAGGACAGAAAAACAAGCAAAGTAAAACACATAAAAAGATGAACTAAAAGTCACTATACATACCATTAAGCTATGCGCGACCACCTCGCCCATCAACCTGACGTCTAAAATACCCCTCAACGATGTACTCTCTGCCTATGAGCATAGTACCTCGAACAACGACTCTAGATTTTCCTCTTGAAGCAGCAAGTTCTGCTCCGGTCGGGATCTCGACTAACAGAGCTACCCTTCAGCACACACCGTTGTCTGAGTGTGGACGTCCTGAAGCATGCGGGCGTCGTTAGGATCTAGGTCGGACTCAGAGTCAGACCCTTCGCCCACGGCGCCCCTCCCTCCACCCGCCGATCGGGAAGTTGAGGCTCGCGCCCCTGCCAACACCATGGCTCTTGATTCTCCAACCAATGCAGTTGCTGAGGAACCTCCTCCTCTCTCAGCAACCGGAACTGATAATTGATCCGTTGAAGCGATAATGTCACCTTAGCCTGAGCCAACCAAGGCAACCCCCACTGAATGCCCGCCCTCAAGGGCAGGCATCACCGCTAAACTCTCCTCCACGTCCGATGGCGGGGAGTCCAAGTTTATCACCACCGGAGCAGGTGTAAATGCAACCCTACGCCTGACCAGTGGCCTCTCCTCTTCCTCATCATCCTCGCTCGGGGCCAATTCATCCCTGGGGCGTACGATCCTCGAAGGCTCCTCGGCCCGAGGTGCAGATCGTGTTCTGAAATGGGCCGCCAAGGATTCAACCGAAGCTGCCTCGGCACTGTAGGAGGTGTCGGCATTATTACAAGTCTAACAGTCGCGTCCGGCCTACGAAAAGCTAATTGAGGCACCCTCACGTGGCGTGCCCTCCCTAATCAGAGGAAAAACAAAAGTTAAGAAGAATTAAACAGGAATAAAACGAAGACAGAGCGAAGCTAGAACTCTTACCTGAAGCAGGCCTGCTACCCCGCCTTTCCCAGAAATATGGACACGTGCAAATCCCCGCTGTGTGAGGGAGCACGGCTTCGACCCATTCGCGAATGCCAGGCAGTGGAGCCAGTGGCAGTCATTCAGCTACGAATGAGAGGCAAGGTTAGTACTTATCAGAACATGACTAAAAAGACGAAACTGACGAAGAGAAAGACTTAATTGCATGATTCCACGTCTCTAGGAATCTAGTGGCACACACCACCAGATGTTCAGTCCTGATATAGAAGAAATTTTCATAAGTATGAGGCTCGACCGCATTATCCAACTCCGCGGTCAAACCCCTCGCCCTATGAGGGAAAACCCGAATCATCGTACCACGGACCCTTTGAGGAGCGTAGAGGGTCAACTCATGTTGCAACGTGATCTCTCTCCGGGCCAGCTCAGCATATTTTAGGTGCATGGCAAAAAGCTTGTAAAGGGAAGGAGCGAGTTGACCATACATACTCTGTAGTTATTGCAAAAGTCCACCACCAACATCGGAAGGGGGATCCTAAACCCCAACCTAAAAGGATAAGCGTAGAAAACGCAATACCCCATACGGTCAGTATGGACCCTTTCCTCACGTCTAGGAAGGGATATATCGGCAAATTGGGGAATGCACCACTGCACCCGTAGCTGTCCGATACCCACTTCCCCCATCAGTGAGGATTCATCCACCTGATCCTCCCCCTCATCGGAGATGAAGTCAGTCGCCAGACCTCCGGTCAAGGATAGAATATTGGCCATCGACGGTAACCCTTCGATTTCCGCCGATTTAGTGGCTCTGGCGGCGGTAGACGATCCTTGAGGCGCCGGAATAGTCGCCGAAGCAAGGGTAGCACGAGAATTGCTTGCCATTTTTCGATATATAAATGGGAACAGAGTAAGATTCACGAGAAGGAAAACGAAGAACACCGACGAACAAGAAAGAAGATGAACTGATAGACAGGAAGCTTCTTCGGAAATCTCACCTAAACAAAGATGGAAACGTAAGAGATGAATGACACAACCCCTTATTTATAGGAAGCACAAGTAGCTTTTATGAATTCCAATAACTATCATTAACTGCACGACCAACCGCAAAGCGGTTCAGTTCCAAAGAAACGTGCATCATTATGACGAGCACCACAAATGGCTTTTCAGTTACAAATTGACGCTTTACCTTCGAAACGGTTACAACGACCAGAGGTTACCAAAAAGACGTTCCATAAGCCTTCGAGCTGCGGACGCCGCCAAACACATGCTGATCATGCCCGTACTCACTTCGGCCGCGCAATATACGACTCGTCCGCAAAGGACGACGACTATGCCTTAAAACAAACAAAGATTCACATGCCATCAAGCTCGACCCCACCCGAAATAAATTGAAAAACTAAGCGCCTTCGCAAGGGGGGACGATTCAACCTTCCTCGAACAATGGCACAGTGATGCCGAAGTAATATCAACACCCCACAAGGCTAAGGCCATCCACAGTATTAAGGCTATGTCCATCTTCAGTATGTAAACGGCTAAGGCCGTCCACAATATTAAGGTTATGGCCGTCTCCAGTATGTAAACGGCTAAGGCCGTCCACAGTATTAAGGCTATAGCCATCTCCAGTATGTAAACGGCTAAGGCCGTCTACAATATTAAGGCTATGGCCGTCTCCAGTATGTAAACGGCTAAGGTCGTCCACAATATTAAGGTTATGGCCATCTCCAATATGTAAATGGCTAAGGCCATCCATAATATTAAGGCTATGGCCGTCTCCAGTATGTAAACGGCTAAGGCCGTCCACAGTATTAAGGTTGTGGCCATCTCCAGTATGTAAGGGTGTCCACTATATTAAGGCTACGACAGTCCCCAATGCGCAAGCAACCAAGGCCATCGACACGTAGTCCGTTCATCGAGCTCGGTCAAGGCACGACCTCAATAAGCGGAGGGAACCCTGGAAGGAGGGCTGCTTCTTCTCCTTCATCACTATTTGCTAAAAAGGAGAGAACATGATTGTAAGGCTCTGAACCTCTCCATGGAGAGGCATACCTAATCAAAATTATCAATAAAAAGATCTCTACATATTTCTCCCTAATGAATAACATCTGTCTCTTACACTTCCCATTTAATCTTTTGATTATTATGATCTGCTATTATTGACGCTCAATTTAATTTTATTGTTTTATACTTGCAAAGTATATGATAACTTTGAGCTAAACAGTTCCCTTTACAATTAGCAATAATTTTTTTTCTGTTTTAAGATTTATCCATAATCTCTTCAATATTTTTGCAAACCCCGAACTCTTTGATTTACATTCTTATAATGTATCTTTTCCTTTTATTTTCACTTGATCAACTTTTTTCTATTACGGTCTATGTCGGTGATTAGTCGAAATTCCTTATAAAAGGATGCAAAATGAGAAAAGAGTATAAGTTAAAAGTAAAACACAAAGAAATTATTATTATGCAAAATAATAATAATAATAATAATAATAATAATAATAATAATAATAATAATAATAATCATAATAATAAGGAAATTATAAGGTAAATCATAAAAAGTACAAAGAACCTACCTTAGAGACGTTGTGTTCTTGGTAATTCTAAGGCTTCCTATTTAAATTATTATTTTTAAGATGGAGATTTCTTATTTGATGATTGGAGTGGAATTTCTTTGCAATAAATAGGTGGAAGGTTTCACATAAATGCACCATATACCTGTGTATACAGACATATATCAATAGCTACAAATTCTCATTTTCATAATGCTTTACCTTGTATAAATATTCATTCTTCTTTCCTAGCAGATTAAAGGGATATAAAAATGTACCCTTATAGAAAATATGTAATTTCTCTTGTTCATGCCATAAAAGTCTATTAATCTTCTCCTCATAGGTGATCAGATCAAGGTAATGAGAACAACTAATTGCATCATTAAGAATCTCTCATTAGGAACACATTTAACACGAGTAATCATCCAAATTGAAACGCACAATATAACTGTATACGGATAAAATATGGCTTGTCCGATTCTGCTATTTAATCGAAGACCAGGGAATCACGTTGAGGCTCAGTCTCATAATGGATCAGGTCAGAGTACTAAGATAAAGTATCAAGCTCGAGAATTGTGGTGCTCGTCGAGATCGAAGCCAACAACGATCAAGACCATATATGACAGACTCCAAACAAAGTGCAATAATGGAAATGCCCGTTATCCGTAATCGATTGGAGATCAAGGTGGAAATTCCGAAACAGATCAGAACAAGGGCAGTTGTTTAGGCTACTCATGAAATTTACTTCTGTAATTAGGGTTATACCCTCTACTATGTAAAGAGGAGCCCCCATCATTTGTAAACACCTTACATTCACGAATATCAAAGCAATATAATATTTTTCAACTTACATTCTTGTTCATCATCTTACTGTGTCTTAAACTATTCTTGCATAATTAGCTCGAGGGTGTCCAAGCTCGAGGGCTATTTCCAAATGCTGGTTTACTTTATATTATTGTCAATTTGCATCACTTATGTTTACGTTTATCAATTGGTATTAGGTAAAATCTCATATCCTTAAAATCACATTATAAGTTTAATTATTATCTAACTTTTAGACTAAACAGTTTGGCGCCCACCGTTGGACTAAGGATAATAGTGATTGCCTAGTATTAATCCTCATAACACACTGCTTTTACACTTATTCTCGTAAGTGTCTTTGATTTCAGGAATCAACATATCAAACTCTCAAGCAATGCCTACTCACACAGACTCCGGCCTTGGTCTTCATGGCGAAAACGAGCATATAGTCGCCCCGAAAAGCATAGTACCTCCAGTCAATATCGATGGACCATAAGCCGTAGATCCAGTCGATGTCAGTTCTCGTGTCGCCATCCGTGGAGATTTAGGTGCCGACCCTGAAAATGGCATCTCTAGAAATGCCTGGGAAGCTCATCAGAATGTACATAGTGGTGAAGAAGGCGGGATTAGCCTTTGGGGGTGATATTTGACATGTTACAAACTCAACAGGCTACGATAGCGCAACTCCAAAATCAGAATCGAGCACCAAGCAGAATCGAACTCGATACATCACAGGAAGTTTTTCATAGGGTCGAACCTGTACAGGAGAAATTAAATGATAATGTATCTAGAATTTTGTCCACCATCATAAAAATGCTCGAGAAGCTCACTAATCAATTTGAGTCAGGAGAAAAGAAAATCGAGACTAATGATAAAAAAAAGTAGAAACATGCAACTCACGGGTTGATCAAATACCAGGGGTACCCCTGATTCTCAAGGGTTTAGATTCAAATAAGTTTGTACAAAATCCCTTCTCACCAAGTGCAGCTTCGAATCCCATTCCAAAGAAGTTCTGCATGCCAGAAATTTCCAAGTTCAATGGGACCACTGATCCTAATGAGCACGCCACTTCTTATACATGAGCAATAAAAGGAAATGACTTAGAAGATGATGAAATTGAGTATGTTTTGTTGAAAAAGTTTGGAGAAACTTTATCAATGGGGCAATGATGTCGTACTACAATTTGCCGCCCAATTCCATCGATTCCTTTGCCATGCTTCCTGATTTGTTCGTAAAGGCACACACCAGAGCAATAAAGGCCGCGACTAGGAAGTCAAAACTCTTTAAAGTGATACAAAAGGACAATGAAATGCTAATGAAATTTGTATCTCGGTTTCAAATAGAACACATGGACCTACCCCCGGTTACCGATGATTGGGCTATCCAAGCCTTCACTCAAGGTTTGAACGAGCGAAGTTCAGTAGCATCACGTCAACTAAATTAGAATTTTATTGAATATCTAGCGGTGACCTGTGCCAATGTGCATAATTGATACCGGTCAAAGATCGCAGTCGAGGATGACCAGTTGAGAGCCCTTTCCTGTTCCGTTTACCCAAATAGATCCGAAGGCAGGATTCAAAGAGACATCGACAGAGAGCCCTATCTGAACAGATATCCGTACCAACCATACAACGCAGAACGTAGAAACAACGGACCGAGACGTAATCCCGTTCAAAATGATGGAGGTCAAAATTCCCGAGGGCTCATGGGTAAGAGTGGCTTCGATAAACATGTTGAGCCAAAAGAAGCACCATGGTTATCGGAATATAACTTCAGCTTCGATACTTCGGGTATTGTGTCATCCATTGGACGAATCAAGGATACTAGGTGGCCTAGACTCCTACAGACCAATCTAGCTCAAAGGAATCCAAACCAAATGTGCAAGTACCATGGAACTCATGGTCACGGAATCGAAGTCTGTAGACAGTTAAGGGAGGAGGTAGCTCGTTTATTCAACAAGGGTTACCTTCGAGAGTTCTTGAGTGACCGAGCTAAAATCACTTCAAAGTTAGGGATGCAAACATGAAAAATGGACAGGAATAACCGCAACATGTGGTTCATACCTTATCTTTCAATGATGAGGATGTAGAATGGATCGAACAGCCTCACAATGATACACTGGTAATATATATCCTTATGAATAAAATTCAAGTTAAATGTGTGTTGGTTGATCCAGGTAGCTCGGCAAACAGTATTCTATCGAGGGTCATAGAGAAGCTCGGCCTTCAGGACCAAATCGTGCATACAGTTCAAGTGCTCAATCTAATAAAAATTGTCAGAACTATCCTGGAAATTAGTTCCATGTAATCGAAGGTGATATGAGGTATAACACACAGCTCGGAAGGCCCTGGATTTATAACATGAGGGCAGCTCCATCAAGTATTGAAATTTCCAACAATGGAAGGTATCAAAATGGTGTACGGTGAACAACCCGCTGCCGAAGAGATGTTTGCAATCGATGAAGTAGTGACATTATCGGTACATTCATCAGCAAAGGATCACAGTCAAAGGAAGAACAAGAACTCAAATAGCAACATCATGCACCAGCCCCGACCCCTTCGGTGGAACATGAAATCTCCGAGGATGAAGATTATGTGATTCCTCAAACCTTCATAACCCTCGATGATTCTGATGCAATGAAGTCGATGGTCGAGGATCTGGACTAACTTATACTAATCGAACACCTTCCCGACCGAAAGGTATACCTGGGATCAGGGTTAACTCCCGAGCTCAGTAAAAAACTCATTCAATTTCTTTCAAAATAACAAGGTTTTTTTTGCTTGGTCCCATCCAGATATGATAGGGATCCCACTTGAGATCACGACACAATGGCTGAGCATGGACCCAAAGTTCAGAACGGTAAAACAAAAGAGAAGACCCCAGTCCGAGGTAAAGCATACATTCATCAAGGACGAGGTAACTAAACTTCTCAAAATAGGATCCATCCAGGAAATAAAATATCCCGAATGGTTAGGAAACGTAGTTGTAGTCCCCGAGAAGGGAACAAACTTAGAATGTGTGTAAATTATACAGATATAAATAAAGCATGTCTGATGTCACACCTCCTTTTTCACTATACAACGGGATTTATTATTAAGATTTCAGATTCACCACTTGAGAGATTAATGGTGTCCCACTTCACCAGTTAAATCCCGAGCCGAGAAAAATCATGACTCTGTTAACAGTCTGAGAACCAGAAATCCGGATAAGGAATTCTGTTAACCCGCGAGAAGGTGTTAGGCATTCCCGAGTTCCGTGGTTCTAGCACGGTCGCTCAATTGTTGCATTTAGCTTTTATCAGATTCTATTAGATGAAGAACCTATGTGCCAATTTTAATTTTTAACCGTTTTTATTCACTGTGTATTTATTTAAGAGAAAATGAACGTTGCTTAAAATGTACTTTCGGATTGCGCCGCATGAAATGAACCCGCAATCCTAGGCACACTCTATTCAATATTTTAGGATTTGATTTGGGTTGCATGAAATGCACCCGAGTTTAAGAAGGTAATTTTATTAGAATCGCGTCTAAAAGAGTCTAATGCGCCATTTTCTTTTGGGAGGGTCGTAAAATTCACTAAATGACCCTCCCTGATTTTCTAAATATTTTTTAAACCTTTATTGAGGGCCCCAAAATTCTGTATTTTATTGGGCGAGGCCCATCTCATTTTATTTTAAAGGGTAAACCTAAGAGCGACTATATTTTTTGATTTTTGCCTCTAAAAAGAAAAGAAAATCGTACTTAATTATTATTAAAATCTGGGCCTCAAGTTCAAGTCTGGGTTTAAACAAAAGGAAGCACCTTTTAGCTTGAACCCGCTACCCAACTCGATATCCAAATTTAAATTATTATCAAATCTCGAGTAACACATTTAAAAATAGGCCCAAATTGCGAGCCAAAGTTCTGTGTGCAACTGGGCCTATGAAACGCCCTCCATCTCAAATTCGAGGAGGCCCAATTCACCCACATATCAAGGAATGCAAGTTCGAAACCAGATGGAAACAAATCATCGTATTCACACATTTGAGCAACCTTGAAGCTCATGAATCCAGATGTGCAAAATGTTGAGGTAATGGGTTCGAATCTCAATTATTTTACTTACTAGCTTACGTTGAACCTTCACATATAATGTTAATTCAATTAGAAAGTGATTCACAAATAGAAACATATCAATTGTTAAACTTTACAAACTCTTGCAATCAATTAATCATGGTGTCAATATTATACCCTAGTGATCACATGCACCAAACAGTGCTTACTTCATTTATGAACTCCTTTCAATTTAGCCTGAAATCAATTACTTTAAAAATGCATAGTAAACTGGGAATAACGACAATATAACGGTTATCACAATATTTCAAATGAAAGCTATAAGGCCCAGAATTAAACAGATCCCAATTAATGTTCTAGTTAACACAGTCCCGATATCTTGATACCAACTCCAATTTAAACCAACTACCATCAAACTATCACTGTTCCAATTCTATATCTTACAACTGTGATAGAGTTCACATAAAATCGATTGAAACAACCACATTAATACAACTATGAAGCAATCAACATGAGGCACTCATAATCACTTAAAATCCATGAGATTTCTTTATTTTGTCTTCCATCTCACAACTACATGACAATGAGTTAAAAATGGTACTTGGAAATGGAATTTGTAACAGAAAAGGAAAATCAGCATCATCACTATATCAACAAACCAGCAGCTATGTGAGTAACACGTAGCCCAGGAATCAGTTTATAACCCAGAAGAGGTTTGAAAACCAAAAGCAATAGCAGTTTCCCAAATCACCAAAATCGACCCAAATTAAACCCAATCAGAACTGAAAGATCGACTCAAACAACTCCAAAACAAACCAAATAACCTTGGAAATTACCCAGAAAGAGTTTAACACTTTCAGCAAACAAAAATCCAATTCAATTGGATCTAATCTCATTCGACATTAGCTCATATAACTATGAAGTCTTAGCCATCAACCTTGAACTAAGCAATGAAGATCAAATGCTCAAAATTTGGAATTAAACTCAGGATCTCAATGCAACAGTCTGTTTCTTGGTTTTTCTATTAAGATTTCTATTGTTTTTGGGTTTTTCTTTTTGAAGAAGTTAGAATCTAAAGGAGTTTCAGATCTGAATTTTTTGAATTCTAGATCTGGAAGCTTGGAGATTATTATTGGGGTGGTTTTTAGGTTGCCCAAACTTGTATGTTAAGGCACTAATGATGCCTTTTTATAGGCCTAAGGGAGGGCAACCCTCAATTTTCAGTTTTCTTTTTAGTCCCTCCTAATTTTCAGTTTAGTCCCTCTATTCTAGACTTGCTAAACAAGTAAATGCATCACAATTGCTGAAATCTACACTTGTATCCCATTCTAGAAGCCTCTAGCATGCTCTTTTAGCTAGGTAATTCCTATACTACTCTTACCCCTGTTTTGAAATTACTATTATTCAAAAAACTATCCTTTTCTATCCCCAAACTACCCTTCTAACAATATGAAATTTACTAACCTCAGTTAATTATTCCAAAACCCATTTACCCTTAGCTAGAAACTAACTAAAGTTAATTAAAAGTGAACTATTCAGCTATACCCAAACAACAATCTTCAACATTATCCTCACTAACACAGAATTTGGACAAACAATTAATACTACTGAAATCAGTCCCAAACAACCTTCAAAGAAAAATCTACTTGACTAATCGACCCAATATCAATTAAGCATTCAAAATCAAAACAAAAGAAAAATTGAAATTAACCTAAACCTATAGCTAACAATTAACAGACATGATTGTATCGACCCAAACTAATCGATCATGACGATTCTAAAACTAAGGCTATGAATAACTTAAAAAACAAAGCATGAATTAAAATGAAAATTAACACTAGGCAGGATTTATTGATTAAAAAGATGAGTAAACAAATCGAAAGCGATATTAAACTATCCTATTAAAACAAACACCCAATAAAGCGTGACATCCAAATCAGCTAAGAATAGCCATATAGAAATTGGCTAATTGATCGGAGAAGAAGGAGAAGTAAGCATTAAGCTAAACTAACTAAAATCATAACACTAAAGAGGACTTACCATAAAGATCAATTGAACAAGAAAAATCCCCGAACAAGCCAGACCATATGAACCCTGGATGTGGGATTGAGGGAGGTCTGGTGAGATTCAAGGGCTTTTGACTTGAGATTCCAAGTAATGGAGCCATGGGGACTATGGAGTGTGAATTTGAGCCGGTTTGGATGAGATTGTGTTTTGACCGGACTTTTCGGATTAAGATTCGAACACTTGAGTGATGATTGGAAGGAAATCATTGGTACAGTTGGAAAGAGGAGAGTGAGGAGAGTGGGGGGTGGAGGGGTGTTAGTTTGGTGGTGATTGGAGGCGGCGCAGCCACCGACGGCCTGGGGAATTAAGGGCGGCGCATTATAGGGTTCATTGTCTATGAGAGATGAGGGGAACGAAGGAGACGAGACAGGGGTGGGGGTGGGGGGCGTTCGGACATTTATATAGTTAGGAGTGGGGCTTCTGGACCGTTTGATCAATCAACCTCAACGGTCCAGATTGATCCTAGTTAAAACGACGTCGTTTGGTCAGTTGAAGAGCCGGACCGCGTTTAGGAATTGGGCCTGGGCGTGGGGTGGGTTCTTTTGGGCTGGGGCTAATTGTATTAAGCCCAATCAAACATCCATTTTCCTTTTGCCTTCTTTGCTTTCTTTCTTTTTATTTCAATTGTATTATATATATATTTTTTCTGATTTTGCAACAATTAAAATCCTAATATATTTCAAAACAAAACAAATTAATTCCTTAAATTGTTTAAAACTAATTCAATTAAAATACAAAAGTGAACTATTTTTATGAATTTTTGTGCTTTGTTCTAAAATAAATTAATCCATAATTAATCCTAAAAATAGGAAATTAAATGCAAATGCAAATATAATTTTTGTATTTTCCATATGAATAAAAATGCACAAATAAAGATTCAATCAACTATTAGAGAATGACACAAAATTCACAAAATTTGTAAAAATAAGGAAAAATTATTTTGATTGAATTTTTGGGAATTATTCATATATAGGGCAAAATCACGTACTCACAGCTGCCCCTCTTTGCTTGGAACATGAAATATTTTCGGGCAAAGATAAGTGAGCAAATACGAGTGATTTTTTCCCGTTTGAGAATTTCATGTGAAGCATTTTTGAAAAGCTTGACCGCACCCTGCTTCAAAGGGTGCCTACATATCCTGGGCTAAACAGGAATCATGTCAGTGTAGTTCGGGAGTGTCTGGTAGCTGGGACTACCAGGAGCTGTGATTTTACTGCGTTGCTGTTGCTGTTACTGCTCGATGACCTTCCTTATTACACCATGACAGAATAAAATAAGCTAGACTAAACTATGAACTATGAATTACAAAAATTCTATCTAAGATCTTCAAACTTACATCTTGTACTTCCTTGTTGTCTTGCATTCTCTTGTGTTTCCTCATTGTGAAATCCCTTGTTGTTACTTCAAATTGCTAATAGAGATGTTGTTCCTTCACTCCGAATTGCTGGACTTGAATAAACTTGAACTTGATTGTATTCCTTTGTTATCTGGGTTTGAAAACTAGGGCTTGTTACCACATACCAATAAGAATAGAAAACTGAAACTTGAATTGCAAAGATTGAAGTGTGACCTTAAAATTTACAAACTGAAATGTATTCCTCTGTTATCGGGGCAGGCTCCCCACTTCAAAACTTATAATTTAAGGACTGAAAAGGCTTATAATTTAAAGACTAAAATGTATGCCTCTGTTATCGGGGCGGGCTCCTCACTTCAAAACTTAAAATCTAATGACTCGAAAGCTTAGAATTTAAAGACTGAAATGTATGTTGGATTTCGGTCAAACCTGTTTTGGTGCTTGCTCTTTCCCCTACGGAGTGTTTCCCTGAAACAAATGAAATTTCTGCCCCTGTTTTAATCAAAGAAAAATCTTGTCAGTTTAAATTGGTGGTTGGTTTGCGGCCTTGAACTTTGCAGTGATTTCTGATTCGCTTGCCATGATACTTGATTTTCGTTCGAAGACCTGGCTTGTTTTATGGACCAACCCTTTTTCTGTTGCCCTTATCACATAAAGTGCATATGGCATGAACCGACCTCTCCCCAATCTTGTCTTTCACATGAATTTCACAGCACGTCCATCGCCCCTCCACAGTATGTTGTTGTTTCTTGGCCTATCTGATGGCCTTGGCCTTGAGGTTTGTTGCTCCCTTACTTGTCATGATAACTTTCATTTCCCATTTGAAGCCCCCACCTGTTTCTTGCCCAGCCACTTCCTTTGTCATCATTGGCACAGAATATACCTTTTCTACATTTTAACCCTATACCTTCCGTTTGTTGCACTGCTTCTGAACTGACTTTTACAAACCCTTGTGCCTCATGTGAACCCCCAAAACATGTTGATTGCCACCTACAGAATGTTGTTCTCCCAAATTGAAACCCCCTGGATCTTGACCTTGAGGTCTACTTCTCCTTTTGTTGTACCCTTGTCATAGAAAATATCTATTCTTCGTTCAACCGAATACCCTTTATCTGATGCATTGCTCGTGACTCGGCATCTACCAGACACAATCCCCCAATGCCTGTTGATTATTACCAGGTCAGTGCTCTTGTTGTTTTACTGACTTGTGACACTTTGATACGCAAGCCAAAACCCCATTTTGCGCAATTGGAAAGTTGGTGGCAAATTTTGCAATCATTTCTCACTTGTTATAAACCAACAGACTCAGAGAGAGGAAGTGAAAAAAATAAGGAACGAATTGAAAGAGAAAGAAAGAGATGAATCTTAAAGGGAAAACTACGAAGTAGAAAACTATCTGATGAGGATACCAACTCTGATGACCATGACATGCACCTGTAGATATTCTGTCAATCAATTTTGACATACAACTCTTGTTGTACCTTTCGATGTGAAACTGGGCTTCAGTGCTCCGCTTATCCAATTTGATTGTAGTGCCTAAAGGGTTTTTTCTAACAAACCTCTCTTATTTGTTCTTTCGCTCAACTTACCGTCACCTCAAGGTGCCTATGAAGGTTTTTACCAATGAGATTCTCTCATTTTTATTTCTCTCAGCTTTCATCGCCTTGCGGTACCCATGAAGGTTTTTACCAATCCGTCTCTCTCATTTTTATTTTTCTTGCTTGGACCGGAGTGTTGCCCCTGACATGATTTACCCTGCTTGCTCGACTTGGCACGTCTCGAAGACTGATTGGAAGGTCTTTCTTTGGACCGTAATGTGGCTTTTGGACAGGGTTAGAAAAGAAGGGTATAAAAGCTCAAAACAATATCAATATGGATTAAAAGTACAACCTTCAGAATCTAATTTCTTTCAACAATCACAACTTCTGCCCCAGTTTCTTACTTGGGGACTTTTGAAATTTTATTTTGGTATGACTGAACCTCGGAGACGCTGCCTACGTACCCTTTCGGGATCAAGTCAAACGTAGTTCACGCCATAGAAACTACGTTGTTGTGATTTTCTTTCTGATTTTTTCTTGCTTTTTCCTTTCTTTTCTTCATTTTTCTTTTTCTTTCTTTTCTTTCTTATCTTTTTTCTCTTTTTTTTAACTTATTTGTGGCACCAACGTCTCTTTGATTGCACTGTTGATTCCGAAAGATGGGCACGAAAGAAAATAAAAACGACTCAAAAGGGGTGACAATGAAAAAAAGTGTTTGGATATTAGAACAAAACGCCTTCGTCATTTCAAACTTCAAAATATGCCAAATACAAATAAGTGCAATCAGAATAAAGAAACCATACACATCATCTCTTGACCGCATCGAAATTGACGGGCATTTCCACACATTTTCCTTCTACATTGTCAGATATAATGTGCCATTGGGCAACACTCTTACTCTTATTACCACGATCGCCCCCCCTGCCACTTTGGCCGACTTGCTTTTACGGGGATTTTTTTATATGTTTACTTGCCCCAGTTTCACATGGTTCGGGCATCAAACAATCTCACAACGTCCAAATCTACTCTTATTTCCTCAAGTGCCCTCATCGTCTTCAGAATGGTTTCATTTCTTCCCGGCCATCCATAGCTTTTAAAGATCCGACTGAGAATTATGCGTGCATTCCATGTCACTAGAGCCAACAGAAAAAAATTTGTAGAAAGAAAAGAGAACTAAACAAAAATGACTAGAAATGGAAGAAAATAGAGAATTGTATTAAACAGAAGGTGAAAGGTTTTAACAACAAAACAAGCAACACAAACTGGGGTACAATACTAAAACAAACCTATATAATGCTACATAAGATATGACGACTAAAGGAACTAGACAAATAAAAGGATAGAAGGGTTTGAATCAAAAGACAATATCCAGAATACACCCCTGGAAATAATCCGGACAACAGAAAAGACAACAAAATAAACCACCAAAACTTCTCTCCAACTAGCCAAGAGATGAAGCGTCTTTACAATTACCATGCTTTGCATCTTAGCCACTGATTTTTGTATCACCAGCATTAGGAACTTTACAAACTTTTATCACATCATCCTCAACAAGTTGTTTTTGGGTCTCCAAGGCTCTCAAATAATTCTCACATTCCTTTTCAAAACAAATCATACCCACCATGTCTACTTTATTATGCGTAGGCAACGGCTTTTGGCTAGTGTCTGGTGCATCCGGATTTTGTACGATGATGTTACCGCGTCAATAAGCTCCTGAATTGCTTTCTTCAGTTTCCAGCACCTTTCCATGTCATGCCCCAGAGCATCTGAGCAATATGCACACTTTAGAGAAAAATCACATTTCTGAGGGTTTGTCATTTTTATCTGAATCCACTTTAGCATGCCTACTTGCTTCAACTTCTGGAACACACTGGCATATGATTCTTCAATAGGGGTGAGAGCCTTTTCTCATTTCAGCAACCTCTCGTTCTTACACGCCTGATTTGGCCTAAAACCTGACCCAGGGGGTTTCCAATATGATCGTGGGGGTGGATAGACATTTTGTGGAGATGGGTATTTGGAGAGTGAGGTATGTCTTTGGGAGTCCTGTGGAGAAAAGTAACGTTCGGGAGGGTCATCCAGTTCACGAGGATATTCACGGGTACAATGTCGAGGTTGGAAATGTTGATCAGGAGAGTCATTTGGATCATCTTTTCTGTTTCTCTTTCTCCCTTCTGAGCTTAACGAGATGTCCTGAATGTATTTCGAGCAACTCATTATTTTGTCCGACTTGATTCCCTGTTCTACAAACTCCCCCATTCTTAACACATCATCGAAAGGTATGCCCACGGCCGGGATCAAATGTTTGAAGTAGGTGGGCCCCTGGGCCTGTATGAAAATTTCAATCATCTCTTCTTCACCAATCGGGGTATTGACTCGAACATCCCTCTCCTTCCATCTGAGCCCAAACTCTCATTCTAGATAGAGAGGAACGGTTTGGGACAATGTCTTTATCGTTCTGAAAATGTCGCACAAAATCTCGAGCCATGTTGCCCAGCATGTACCACTTCCCGACATCTTGACGATCATGCCATTCCAAGGCTGCCCCAGTCAGGCTCTCACTGAAATGCGACATCAACAACTCATTTTCCTTGCCGACATTCCTCGTTTTATTGAAATAATCCCACAAATGGTCCCCTAGATCTCCCCGCGCATCATACAAATTAAACTTGAGCATCTTAAACCGTTCCAGCTTTCTGGTTATCTCATTCTGCTCCACTGTTTTAGCAAGCTTCGTAGTCTCACCGGGAGACCCAAAATGAAGAGCGTGATGGTATGGACTCGAGGCCTTGAAAATTGGTTCTGGAACGTAATGTTTCATTTTTCATTTTTCTTTTGCTTTTCTTTTGCTTTTCTTTTTTAGTTGTGGTTGTTTCTTATGGAGATTGCCTACGTATCAGATAGAAGGTAAGCGACTATAAAATATTTTTTGGAATTTTTCCATTTTCATAATAACGACAAAACTGACCAACTTAACGATGAAATACAAACTCGAAAATTAAACGACCCATATACTCTGATCAAAAGAAATACAAACCAAAAAATAAAATGATAGATTCCTTCCCATATATTCCAATTTTGACCCAAAAGCTGAACGGTATTCACTTGAACACGGCCTTCCAGCTCCTCGAGGACGAAGATGTTAAGGATGTAAGGGTCAAAAATTAAAATATGACAAAAGGTGGTTGTTTATGCAAATTCAGCCTTCCGGTGCCCGTTTGGGAACATTTGGCAATTTTTGAAAAAAATGAAATCACTTGGTTTATTTATGACTCTTTTCTTGTTTTTTTTCAAATTAAAATAAATGACCCGGTATTGCAAACACGGCCTTTCAGCGCCTCGGGGACGAAGATTTTAAGGCTGTGAGGGTCAGAAATGAAAATATGACCAAAGGTTAGTGTTTATGCAAAGTCAGCTTTCTGGCACCCCGTTTGGGAATATTTGACTTTTTTTTTTTGACAAAAACGACATCACTTTGTTTATTTATGACAAAAATTAAAATTTTGACATTTTTGGCTATTTTTGTAAAGGGGAGGTTAGACCCGGTGAGGGTTGCCTACGTATCTCATGCCCTATAAGAATCAAACCATGCGTAGTTCGGAAAAATTAACCGATCTATTTTAAAACAATGCTCTTTTTCATTTTTGGCATTTCCTAAAAAAACTACTTTTAAAAACAAGACTCTTTTTCTTTTTCTTTTTCAACAAACAATAAAATAGCCTAAAAATAAAAGACTCTTCTTTTTTTTTCATTTTCTATGGAAAAAAAAACTATTTTTCCATTTCGTATTTTTGAAAACAATACAAAATAACGACTCTTTTAGTTTTCATTTTCAACAAACAACCTATTTTCTCAAATTAAAATAAAGACTCTTTTCTTTTTCTTTTCAGCAAACAGTTTCCAAAATGAAATACTTTTTCTATTTTTCCTTTGTTTTTTAGTAATACAAAATATTAAAAATAAAACATTTTTTTCTATTTTTTCAAAATTTCGGCAGAGTTTCGATAGTACTTGGGAATTGGTTTTTCCAAAACAATCAATTAACTCTCCAACTACTATTTTTTCTCTTTTTATCTTTTTTTTTTAATTTTCTAACATTCCCGAGATTTAAAAGCCAGTCAACATGCAGGTTTGAAACAAATAAATGCACAGAACACAAGTAGGATGCATCAAGATAGTCTTCATTTCTGGTTGCTATCATAGACGGACCCAACCCCTCTGTTGAGTCCCCTAAGTCAACATGCACATGATGCAGATAAGCGTTCCTACTAGGGATCCAGCATGAAGTTGAGTTATTCTAGGTTCAAAACCTGGTTGTCTGTTCCAGACCTGGCTTACCCGAGCGGACAGCTCGAGCCGAGGGGGAGGCATCAATCCGGGAATACAGAAGCTTCGCCGGCTTTGCAACTTATCCATACCTCGTTCTAAATTGGGATTTGACAATATACAGAAAAGAAGTCGTACGAAGTACACCTTTCTTCATGATTTAGAAGACTCAGAGAGGAGATGGGTTTCGGTACAGTTTATATACAGTTCACATAATATCAAAATGGTAAAAGGCAATCAATTAGCACATTAGGCACATATCATGTAACAAAATCAAATAAATCCAAACCCAACAATTATTCCAAGCTCGAATTCTGAACCTGAACAAAACGTTATGGGTTCTTGTCCCCAGCAGAGTCGCCAGAGCTGTCACACCTCCTTTTTCACTATACACCCCCGTAAGGGCGTAAAGGAGTTTTTTCAAATAAAGGTCAATCATAACGGATTTATTATTAAGATTTCAGAGTCGCCACTTAAGAAATTAATAGTGTCCCAAGTCACCGGTTGAATCCCGAACCGAGGAAAATCATTACTCTATTAACAGTTTGCGAACCAAAAATCCGGTTAAGGAATTATGTTAACCCGGGAGAAGGTGCTAGGCATTCCCGAGTTCCGTGGTTCTTGCATGGTCGCTCAAGTTTTGCATTTAGCTTTTATCTGATTTTATTACATGAAGAACCTATGTGCAAATTTTAATTTTTAACCGCTTTTATTCACTATGTATTTATTTAAGAGAAAGTGAACGTAGTTTAAAATGTGCTTTCGGATTGTATCGCATGAAATGAACCCGCAATCCTAGGCACTCTCTATTCAACGTTTTAGTATTTGATTTGGGTCGCATGAAATTCACACCCGAGTTTAAGAAGGTAATTTTATTAGAATTGCGTCTAAAAGAGTCTAACGTGCCACTGTCTTTCGGGAGGGTCGAGAAATTCACTAAACGACCCTCCCTGATTTTCTAATTATTTTTGAAACCTTTATTGAGGGCCCCGCAATTATGTATTTTATTGGGTGAGGCTCGTCTCATTTTATTTTAAAGGGTAAACCAAAGAGCGACTATATTTTTCTATGTTTTTTATTTTTGTCTCTAAAAGGAAAAGAAAATCCTACTTGATTATTATTAATATCCGAGCCTCAAGTTCAAGTCTGGGTTTAAACAAAAGGAAGCACCTTTTAGCTTCATCCCGCTACCCAACTCGAGATCCAAATTTAATTATTACCAAATCTCGGGTAACACATTTAAAAATAGGCCCAAATTGCGAGCCAAAGTTCTGTGTGCAACTGGGCCTATGAAACTCCTGCCATCTCAAATTCAAGGAGGCCTAATTCACCCACAGACCAAGGAATGCAAGTTCGAAACCAGATGGAAACAAATTAGTGTATTCACACATTTTAGCAACCCCGAAGGTCATGAATCCAGATGTGCAAAATGTTGAGGTAATGGGTTCGAATCTCAATTATTTTACTTACTAGCATACATTGAACCTTCACATATCATGTTAATTCAATTAGAAAGTGATTCACAACATTTTTCACAAGCATGAACTTTCGGCCCGACTGGCCAAATGGGCCGTCGAAATCAGTGGGTATGATAATGAGTATCAACCCCGAACGACCATCAAGTCTCAAATCTTAGCAGACTTCATAGTCGACTTCATTCCTTCCCTCGTACCCGAGGTTGAAAAGGAACTATTGCTAGAATCAGGAAAATCCTCAAGGGTGTGGACCCTTTTCACATATGGAGCTTCAAATATGAAGGGGTTCGGTCTAGGCATCATTTTGAAGCCACCCACACGCAGTATAATTAGATAGTATATAAAAACCTTATGTTAACTAATAATGAGGCCGAGTATGAGGCCATGATTACAGGTCTAGAGTTGGCTAAAAGCTTGGGAGCCGAGGTCATCGAGGCCAATTGTGATTCCCTGCTTGTGGTTAGCCATGTCAATAAGACCTTCGAGGTTAGAGATGATCCAATGCATAGTTACTTGGACAAACTGTAGGAAACCCTACACCGGTTCAAAGAGTGGACCCAATAGCATGAACCTCGAGAGCAGAACAACCAGTCTGATACCCTTGCAAACTTGGGGTTATCACTCGAAGATGATGAAATTAGCCCGGGGACTGTCGTTGTGGTCGAAGAAGGCCACGCTGAAATAAACTCCACGAGCCTAACTTGGTGTTGGAGGAACAAAAACATCGAGTATCCAAAGAATGGGAAGCTTCCATTGAACCCTAAGGAATCGAGGACTCTGCGAGCGAAAGTTGCACAATTCACATTGGTCAAAGATGGAACGTTGTACAAAAGGATGTTCGATGGGCCGTTGTTAGTATGTTTGGGCCCGAGAGATACCGACTACATCTTATGATAGATTCACGAGGGTACTTGCGGGAACCATTACAGTGCCGAATCACTGCTTCACAAAGTCATAAGAGCAGGGTATTATTAGGACAGAATGGAAAAGGATACTAAGGAGTTTGTTCAAAAATGCGACAAATGCCGAAGTCATGCACTGATGATCCATCATCCATCAGCCCAGGGAGCAACTATATTCAGTCTTATCCCTATAGTCGTTCATGAAATGGGGAATGGATATCATAGCCCTCCTGCCATTGACCCTAGGTAAAGCTAAGTTCATTTTATTTATGACTGACTATTTCTCTAAGTGGATTGAAGCACAGTCTTTTGAGAAAGTCAGAGAGAAAGAAGTTATAAACTTCATCTGGGATCACATCATATGCTGATTCGAGATACCTGCCGAGATAGTATGCGACAATGGAAAATAATTTATCGGCACCAAAATAATGAAGTTCCTCGAGAATCACAAAATAAAAAGGACATTATCAACGTCGTATCATCCTAGTGGGAACAAACAGGACGAATTAATGAACAAGACCATCATTCAAAATCTAAAGAAAAGATTGAACAAAGATAAGGGAAAACGGAGAGAAATTTTGTCCGAAGTCCTTTGGGCGCATCGAATAACGTCAAAATATAGTACGGGGGCAACACTATTCTCCTTAGTATATGGCACCGAAGCCCTAATCCCGATCGAGGTCAGGGAACCCAATGTCAGGTTTCGATACACAATGGAAGAATCGAATTACGAGGCTATGAACACAATCCCAAATTGCCAGATGAAAGATGGGAAGCCGCTCTCATTAGAATGGCAGCGCAGAAGTAGTGCATCGAAAGATACTACAACAAAAGAGCCAATCTTTGCCAACTTTCGAATGGGGCCTTTAGTTATAAAAGTCACCCCCAACACTCGATACCTAAATGAGGGAAAACACGACTTGAATTGGGAAGGACATATCATGTCCTCAGTGTCATTGGAAAGGGATCTTACAAACTTGGCACGATGAACGTCGAATAATTGCCAAATTATTAGAACATATCACTCCTCGGACAATATTATTGCTAAGGCATAACTCTCTCCTTTTTTTCATTTGTATTTGATACTAACTTGTTGCAGGTGTTCGATCGAAGACTTCGAGAAATTCTTCAACACAAAGACCTCAGATTTTAAAGCATGCGTTATAATCTTTTTCCCCTAGATCAGGTTTTGTCACAAATTGTTTTTTTCGGCGATATTTTTAATGAGACAAAAATTATTAGTGCTACATGGGGACAATTCAACAGTATCTGAGGCTTCTTTACAATCAACCTCAAATACTGGGGGCATCTCGGA
The DNA here is from genome assembly GCA_034376525.1 of Nicotiana benthamiana. NCBI lineage: Eukaryota > Viridiplantae > Streptophyta > Magnoliopsida > Solanales > Solanaceae > Nicotiana > Nicotiana benthamiana. The sequence continues at coordinate 48,537,265 of CM067336.1, forward strand.
TGTATTCACTCTCGGATTCTATGTTCTCAAGGAAAATACTTCATATCAGCAAATCTCGATAGGTAAAATTTTGTAAAGGGCCAAACGATTAAATGAACCATATCCCTGTAGATTACTCGAGATACGATAGCAAAACATGTACGCATGAAAGATTTATGGAAAGAAGTATTTTTTTCTTGCAATATGTTCCATGCCTTAGTGAAATTTCAACTTTAGTTATGATCTATTGCGGAAGCCGGCTCAAGTGTCGATCACAACTAAAGCTCAAGCTATCAACTCCATACTCGGGGGTTGTCGTCCAAAAATTGACTTGTTTGAATTATTAATATCCGAGACCATAAGACCTTGAAACTTCAATCCTCGGTTTTATAGTCCATGGCCACCGTACTCAGGGACTGACACTTCGAACAAGTTAGAAGTATTATTGAGAAACTTGCCCAAAAGGAAAATCTCAAGTTAAAGGATATGGCCAAACTGAAACGGTTCGGAGATGTCTGAATTTCGTAATCAAATAGGACTACAAATATTTTCATAAAACCGGTTAAAAGGGCTATCCTCGGCAAATTTACATAGGATTTCGATAACATCAACCCTCGAAAACCTAAAGAGGTACCAAATTGTTCGAGAGTCCAAATTGTTCGAACTCTCGAACAAACTTATGCTAAGGCATGACAAATTTTTTCGATATCACTGAATCCTAATGGATACAGATTTATCTCGTGCTAAGGCATAACAAATTTTTATATGATTAAAACTTTTAAGCTGAAAAGGGGGAAAAGCCACCTTTTAGGCCATATTTGCCCAATTCAAGAGCCTAAGGACCATTATATTGTTGAGTTCGAGGATTCACCTCGCTCAACCAAAACCTAAGGGTTTTTCTACTCTGAGTTCGAGCAAGTACTCACTCGATTATAGAGACTATACTAATCTAACTTCGACAAAATTTTTGCAACAAAGTGAGCCACGATTCTCGCAAGATATAAAGTATATCAGAATTGTCATAAAGCGAAAGTAAAATAAACTTTTAACAAAAATAAATTGGAGACAAATCAGAAAGAAAATGGATCTTTCATATATGCAAAAATATTTACGAAGGCTACTCATGGTCTTACACAAAAATCCAGAAAAAGGAAAAAAAAATCTAAATGCCTAATCTTCCCCGAGAGACCCATCTTTATCTTTTCCGCTCTTGGAATCGCTCGCTCTCCCGGGGTCATCATCATCGAAATAAAACAGCACTTTAGCGTGAGCCTCAAGTATTTTCGCATTCTCGATATCAACGACAAAGTGAAAGCCACGAGCATGAATCTCCTTGAGAGTCTCTCTTCGAGGTTGAAACTTGGCATGCCTAGCGGCAGTATGATCGAGTCTGGGATGTGTCACCCGCTGCCCTTGCTAGAACTTGATCAGCTTCAGCATTAGCTCAATAGACGGCCACTATCGCCTCAGCATCAACCTGTATTCTTCCTGCTTCAAATGTGGCTTTTGCAAGCTTAGTGGTCAACCGAGTCTTGAGCTCCTCAATTTTCTTGGCTCGGGCCAAGCTCTCCTCTTTCATTCTTTGGATTTAATGCTCAGCTGAAGATATATGGGCTCGAGTAGTATCTTTCTCCGTGAAGAGGCGGTCCATGTTCTGCTTCCTCCCCAAAGTTACTGCCTCCTTTATCTTGGCCTCCTCACGGAGCTGCTCGATCTTTTCGGCCTTCTATTGAACATGTAGGATCAAAGTAATAGTCATCATCCCCGATTTGATACATCAAACTTCTAAGAAAACTCTTCATTATCTGTTCGATCGGGTCAGTCAACTCTTTTTGAGCTTTGGCCAATTCAACTCGGAGGTCCTAGATGTTACATCCCGTACTTTTCTGTATTGGATTTGTCATAAGATGATTTACATAAGTTAAAGTACAAGAATATTTTGAGGTTATAAGTATTTATGATATGTCAAACAAGTGATAAGTAAGTTTTATGAAGGTCAAAGGGTAAACGAATCGAAGAAATTGAGTATCGCTTAAGTTTGACATTTTGAGATGAAATACAGTCCAAGCTATAATACCCCATATTTATAGATTAGTACTATACCATATGATCATGAAAGTTAGGTATATGAAATATATTAGTATTTAAGTGAATCGAGGCCTAGCAATTATTATGTGAATAAATGGTTAAATGTTGGTATAAAGTCATGGAATATGAAATAAGTTATAAGTGGATAAATGTAATTTTGTATGAATCCAAGTGGAATCATTAGGATAACGATGACTCATGACTAATTAACTTTATAAGGATTGAAGTGGAAGTAAATAGGGAATTCAATATTAACTAAGCAAGTCTTGAAGCTGTGTGGCAAGATTAGAAAGTTTTGGTAGCTTAGTTATCAAACAAAAAGGTGGGTACGTGTGCAAATTAGGTGAGGCCATGGAATGGGTGTCTAATTTTAGTAGGTGTAGTGTAAGTATATATCCATGTGTCATCAATTAAGGAAAGATTGGAGGGAGGAGGATTACATGTGTAGTTGTGGAAGACAAGTATCCAAAATAGGGGACAATTATGAAGTCCACGCGGGGCTACTAAAATCTCCATCCTTATGACTCATATTCCATGGATAAGAATGTCCTGGTGGCTGCCCCATGCCCAAGCTTTTTTTTTTCTTATTAAATGATTATATATGGGCCCCACAACCTATTAAGTATTAGCAAGCTTATATATATATATATATATATATATATATATATATATATATATATATATATATATATATATATATATATATATATATATATATATATATATATATATATATATATATATATATATATATATATATATATATATATATATATATTATGAACAAGTATCACCACCTAGCCTTAAAAGGCACAAAAATGTGAGAGATTGAGAGAAAACCTTGGTATTTTAATTCAAGAATTTTTTGTCTTTTGATGGGGCAAAACGTGGGCAGCAAAATCATAACAGAGAAATTATCCCTCCATCATGGATTAGCTTGTCGTGGTTGCTTATGGCATTACTGGTTAGAGCATAATTGGAAGGTCCTAGCTTATTGAGGATTGGCATACTAGTACGTTGTTGGACTGTGTTGACGACACGAGATATGCTAAGGCTATACCTTCTTCCTTTTGGCATGATTCAAGTAACGCTACGTAAACGTAATGCTATTCCATAAGTGATTCTACTCTTAACAGTTAAGGATGTCTACGTTATTCATTCCAATAAAGTTATGTTCAAGAATGTCTAAGTATGTTCCTATGTCTATATTAAGGCATATAATAAAAATATTAATGTTCGTAATATAGTGATACATGCATATTCATTTACCACCGTGCTATGGCCGATTGGGAAATCATGCATCATTATTTACTATCGTATTACGACCGGTTGGGCAATCATGCATTTATCATGGGGCTATGATCGGTCGGGCAGTTACCACTGGTTGGGTAGTTATGTATTATTATTTCCCACTGGTTGGGTAGTCATACATTTACTACCGTGCGAGGGCCGGTCGGACAATTACCACTGATCAGTTGGGCATTCATGCATCATATGATATGGATAATAGTCTCAAAGAGAAGAATTATATATATAAGTATAATAAGTAAGCATATACAGAGATTCAAGTTGATTCTTATATGCCTTTACTTAATGTTGACTTACTGTTATCGTTCAGTTCTGCCTTACATAATGAGTACATTATTCCTACTGATGTCCTTTTGTAGAGACACTACATTCATGCCTACATGTATAGATAATCAGTTGAACGATCCCTCATAGTAGACGATGTTAGCATTCAGCGAAGGATCGGTAAGACTCCACCTCACTCGAAGTGCAGCCGAATCTATAAGTCATTGTGTTAGAGTTTTGCTACAAATTTATTGGTAGGCCGATACTCTATCCCATTTGATGTCAATTACTCTTAGAGGCTTTGTAGACATAGGTTCAATATGTGTAGTATGTCATAGGCCTTGATGGCCCGTATATATTCATGTTTTAAGAACGATAGTTCATTGATGAAACGATATTCCAATTATAGTTATACATTAGGAGTTGTGACCATGTTGGCCCATGATAGTTATAGAAATAAGAATGAGTTAAAAAAAATGGTTCTCTAGGGCCAGTATAACAATGGGTGCCAGCCACACCTCCCGAGCTTTGGGGCGTGACAAAATTGTATCAGAGCAGGTCGTGTCCTAGGGAGTCTACAAATCCATGCTAAAAAGAGTCTCACTTATGGGTGTGTTTTGCTCCACATTTATAACTGAGAGGCTATACAGAATTTAGGAAATGCTACCCTTCATTTGTTTCATATCGTGCCATGGAGCTGAGTCGTAAGAAGTCAATATGAAGCTTCCACCGGATTTTGTATGCACCAAAGGTGCAGATAACATAGTAGAGCTTTAAGGCATAATTTTCGCCTATGTGGAAGGGAGGTTATGAAACCGACAGAAGATACGATGCGAAATTGAAAGGTAAGTAAGGTAAATGTGATGAAAATGTGAGATACTTAAGTACAAAATGTTGTGAATAATCCAAATTCAGATAGAGGTTTGGTTTTAATTCAGTTTATAGAGGAGACCGTAGCCAATTTTTTGTAAATCCCTAAGAGTTAACATTCGAGAACAAATATTTTTAAAGGGAGGAAGGATTTTACATCCCGTACTCTTTTACATTGGATTTGTTATATGATAATTTACATAAGTTCAAGGATAAGAATATTTTGAGGTTACACTTATTTATGATATATCAAAAGAGTGATAAGTAAGTATTATGAAGGTTAGAGGGTAAACAAATCGAAGAAATTGAGTATCGCCTAAGTTTGACATTTTGAGATGAAATACAGTCCAAGCTGTAATACCTTGTATTTATGGATTAGTGCTATACCATATTGTTGGAAATCATGTATATCTATGATATGTGCGCTTTGGTTGTATAAGCATGATTTTCAGGTATAGGTTTTGATGAATGACAAACAATGAAGTCAAGTGTCAAACAATGATATAATATGACAATCAATCAAATGGCGAGAAGCATACTGATGACGGAATTGCATGAACGAGCCAAAGAGTTCAAGACCGAAGACCCAAGACGTAGGTCGTTTGGTAGAACCAATGTAAGGACAACATTTAAGTTATTTTATCTTTTGGCTCAACATTAGGTCATCATAAACATGCATAAAACATTTGATTAAATCTTATTTATCATAAACATGCATCTTTGTGTTAAACCAAAATGATTTGTATTTTAGTCAAAATGGTTTTTAAACATGTCTTTTAAATCTGGACCTAAACAATCGATTATATGCTCCTTACAACCGATTGTGTTTTTCAAAATAGCAAACAATTGATTATACAGTTTTAACAATCGATTGTATTAAGACAGTGTGATCTGAAGTTTTTCAAAATAGCAAACAATCGATTGTATTGAGACAGTACTTAAACTGAATTTTTCAATCAGCTAAATAATCGACTATATGTTTTTAACAATCGATTATAATCAGAATAATCGATTATGGTTTTTATACAATCGATTATATTCAGACCGTTCCCACAGAATCTTAAATTGATTTTTGAACGTTGAAGAACAATCGATTATATAGATTTTACAATCGATTGTTTCCCTTAAAATCAGGAGTCTGTTTTTTGAACGGTCCTCAAACAATCGATTGTATGAGCAAAAATTCAGGGATTTTATTTGTCAATTAAGCAACGGTCAGCACCACTTTTTCAACTATAAAAAGAGGTCTTTTGAGCTGATTTTAAACACACAACTCCTCCATACATTGTTATACATATTGATCATTTTCAAGCATCATTTTAGAGCTTTTGTTGATCCATTTGATAGACAACTTTGTGTTGTTCATAGAGCTTATTATGTATCTCTTTATCCACTCTATTGAGAGAGTATTTGTTGTAAAAGAGAGTTGTTTGAGAAGAACATATCTTCTCATTTGTCGGGTTTGCTAAGTACCCAAAGTCTTAGTGGTTGAAGTCTTGGGGTGAGGTATCCTCAAGCAAGTGAAGTCTTAAGGCGTGGTATCCTTGAGCAACTGTAACGGTTTGTTAAGCACCCGTAAGCTTGACGAAGATAGTGGAAATCTCGAGAGAGTCTCTCGGGGACTGGACTAGCCACGGGTTGTGGTGAACCAGGATACATTGGTGCGTTCGTTCTTAATTATTTACTTATCGCACTTATTTCATTCCTGCAATTTTTAAATTCCGCAAGTTTACGCTATTTTTTATTATAACGCTATTCACCCCCCTCTAGCGTTAAGCGTATTTTCTAACACATATGACCATGATAGTTAGGTATATGAAATATACTAGTATTTAAGTGAATTGAGACCTAGAAATTATTGTGTGAATAATTATTTAAATGTTGGTATAAAGTCATGGAATATGGAATTCATTATAACTGGATAAGTGTCATTTGTATGAATCTACGTGGAATCATGAGGATAAGGGAGACACATGCGTAATCAACTTCATAAATACTGAGGTGGTAATAAGTAGGGAATTCAATATTGACTAGGCAAGTCTTGATGCTAGGTGGCAAGATAAGGGAGTTTTGGTGGCTTAGTCATCAAATAGAGGGGTGGGTACGTGTGCAAATTAGGCGAGGTCATGGAATGGGTGTCTAATTTTAGTAGGTGATTACTACAAGTAGATATACATGTATCATCAATTAAGGAAAGAGTGGGGGGAGGAGGATTTCATGTGTAGAGTTGGAAGACAAGTGTCCAAAATAGGGGAATTGTGAAGTCCACGTGGGGCTACTAAAATCTCAATCCTTATGACTCATATTCCATGGATAAGAATGTCCCGGTGGCTGCCCATGGCCAAACGTTCTTTTATTATTAGATGATTATATGTAGGCCTCGCAACCCATTAAGTATTACAAAGCTTATATAAAGGCATCAAAATGTGAGAGATTGAGAGGGAACCTTGGGATTTTAATTCAAAAAAATTCTATTTTTTGATAGGGCAAAACGTAGGTAGCAAAATCATAATAGAGAATTTATACCTCCATCTCTTATGGTTAGCTTCTTGTGGTTGCTTATGGCATGACTGGTTGGAGCATAATTGGCAGGTCCTAGTTTATTAAGGAATGACATACTAGTACGTTGTTGGACCGTGTTGGCGATACGAGATATGTTAAGGCTATTCCTTATTCCTTTTGGCATGATTGAAGTAACAATACATAAACATAATGCTATTCCTAAGTGGTTCTACTCTTAACAGTTAAGGATGTCTACATTATTCATTCCTATAAAGTGATATTCAAACATGTCTAAGTATGTCCCGAGGTCTCTATTGAGGCATATGATAAAGATATTAATGTTCATAATATAGTGATACATGCATCTTCATGCATATTCATTTACCACCGTGCTACGGCCGATTGGGCAGTCATGCATCTTCATTTACCACAGTCTATGGCCGGTTGGGAAGTCATGCATCTTCATTTACCACTATTCTACGAACGGTTGGGCAATCATGCATCATCATTTACCACCGTGATACGACCGGTAGGGAAGTCATTCATTTACCATTGGGCTACGACCGGTCGGCCAGTTACCACCGTGTAACGGTCGGTCGGGCAGTTGCCACTGATCAATTGGGCAGTCATGCATCATATGATATGGATAATAGTCTTAAAAAGAAGAATTATATATATAAGTATAATAAGTAAGCATATATAGAGATTCAGGTTGATTCTTATATGTCTTTACTTAATGTTGACTTACTGTTATATATTAGTTCTGCCTTATATACTCAGTACATTATTCGTACTGATGTTCTTTTGTTAAGGACTCTGCATTCAAGCCTGCAGGTATAGATAATCAGTTTGATGAGCCCTCATAGTAGACTAGGTTAGCATTTAGCAAAGGTCAATAAGACTCCACCTCATTCGGAGTGCATCCGAGTCTATAAGTCGTGTGTCAAAGTTATGCTATAAACTTATGGGTAGGTCGGTACCCTATCCCATCTGATTTTAATTACTCTTAGAGGATGTATAGACATAGATTCATTATGTGTAGTATGTCAGAGGTCTTGAAGGCCCGTATATATTCATGTTTTAAGAACGATGGTCCATTGTTGCAACGCTTTTTCACTTACAGTTATACATTACGAGTCGTGACCATGTTGGACCATGACAGTTACAGAAATAAAGATGAGTTAAAAAGTGGTTCGCACGAGCCAGTATGGCACCGGGTGTCAGCCTTGCCTCCCCATGTTTGGGGCGTGACAAAGTGGTATCATAGTAGGTCGTATCATAGGGAATCTACAAAGTCGTGCCTAGTAGAGTCTCACTTATGGGTGTTTTGCACGTCACATTTATAACTGAGAGGCTATAGGGCATTTAGGAAATTTTACCCTTCTTTTTTTTCCATATCATGCCATAGAACTGAGTTGTAAGAAGTCAATATGAAACTTCCACCGGATTTTGTATGCACCAGCGATGCATATAACATAGTAGTTTAAGGAGTAATTTCCACCTATGTGGAAGAGAGGCTATGAAAGCGATAGAAGATATGATGCAAGATTAAAAGGTAAGTAAGGTAAAGGTGAAGAAGATACGAGATACTCAAGTACAAAAGGTTGTGAATAATCCAGATTTAGATAGAGGTTGGGATTTAATTTAGTTACAGAGGAGACCCTAGAAAATTTTTTATAAAGCTCTAAGAGTTAACATTCAATGATGAATATTTTTAAAAGCGGAAGGATGTTACATCCTATACTTTTCTACATAGGATTTGTCATAAGATAATTTACATATTTTCAAGGAAAAGAATATTCTGAGGTTATAAGTATTTATGATATGTCAAACAAGTGATAAGTAAGTATTATGAAGGTCAGAGGGTTAATGAATCAAAGAAATTGAGTATCGTCGAAGTTTGACATTTTGAGATAAAATGCGGTCCAAGCTGTAATACCTCGTATTTATAGATTAGTGATATACCATATGACCATGATAGTTAGGTATATGAAATATATTAGTATTTAACTGAATCGAGGCCTAGAAATTATTATGTGAGTACTTGGTTAAATGTTGGTATAAAGTCATGGAATATGGAATTAGTTAAGTGGATAAGTATAATTTGTATGAATCCACGTGGAATCATGAGGATAATGGGGACTCATAACTAATCAAATTTATAAGGATTGAGATGGCAGTATATAGAAAATTCAATATTTACTAGGCATGTCTTGAAGCTAGGTTGCAAGATTAGGGACTTTTAGTGGCTTAGTCATCAAATAATGGGGTGGGTTACGCGTGCAAATTAGGTGACGTCATGGAATGAGTATCTAATTTTAGTAGGTGATTAGTGAAAGTATAATATCCATGTGTCATCAATTAAGGAAAGAGTGGAGAGAGGAGGATTCCATGTGTAGTTGTGGAAGACAAGTGTACAAAATAGGGGACAATTGTGAAGTCCACGTGGGGCTACTAAAATCTCCATCCTTATGACTCATATTCTATGAATAAGAATGTCCTGGTGGCTGCCCCATGGCCAAGCTTTCTTTCCTTATTAGATGATTATATGTGGGCCCCACAAGCCATTAAGTATTAGCAAGCTTATATATATTATAAACAAGCATCACCACCTAGCGTTAAAAGGCACAAAAACCTGAGAGATTGGGAGAAAACCTTGGAATTTTAATTTAAAAATTTCTATTTTTTGATGGGGCAAAATGTAGGCAGCAAAATCAAAATAGAGAATTTATCCTGTGAGCACTTGATTTTTGCCTCGCTTGAAATATTCCTATAGAATTCATAAAATTAGGATTTTGTTTCTTTTATTATTTGATTTTTAGGATTTAATTGCGTATTTTTGTGTGTGCATAATAATTCATATAAAATACAAAAATAGCACACTTGTATTTATTACCCAATTTGTTTTTAGTTCCACTAGTTAATTAACATTACAGGAAATAGAAGAAAATAACAAAAATAGTCCTCTTTGCATTTTACTTTTAATTTTTGATTTTTTCCTTAGTTTTCTTTCAAATTAGGGTTTAGTTAATTTGTGAATCTAGAGTTAAAATCATGTCTTTGTTCATTTTAATTTTTTATTTAACAAAAATCAAGAGAAAAATAAATAAAAAATGATAGAAAATGAAAGAAAAAGATTCAAAAGAATTAAAGAGGGGCGTGTTTACTATTGGGCCAGTTTCTTTCCTAATAATTCAGCCCAAGCCAACCCCCAAGGATACCCGGCCAAACAGCCAAATCTCAAACCCCCAACATGGTCCAGCTTTGTTATGCCTAAACAACGTCGTTTCCCTTTCTTTGATCATGACCGTTGGATCTCATCAATCTAATGGTCCAGAACTAACTAGATTTCCAGTATAAAAGTATCCAAACAGCCCCTACCCCCCCTCAAATCACCGTCTGTAACACCCTAATACCTACGACCGTCCCTCCCCGTCCGCCGCCGACCGAAAATTGCCTCTGCCGGCGGCAACTCTCCAAATGCTCCCAAAAATACACCATGAATTCCTCTCGTTCTCCTCTTTCCAAAACTTCAAACCCCATCCCTCAAATCCCAGCCGAACTTCTCGTATCTTAAATCAAAGAGACCGACCAAAACCCTATATCATCTAATTTGTCCCAAAATCATACCAGGGCCTCTCGCCACCTCCCTCATGGCCATGCCACCATTGTCTCTCTTCTAATATCACTAGAAGCCTTCAAAAGTCCCAAACCCTAGCCGCCGCCTTTGTTCTCTGGTAGCAGCGACGTCTCCAAACCTCACCATTTTTACACCCCTTGGTCTCCTCTACCTCCTCGTCCTGAATCTCAAACCAAAATTCCTCAAATCCAATAGGAATCCCACGAATTTTAGATCTAGGGTTTGATATTGAAGAAGTTCAACCTTGTATATATTTTCACGTTATTTGTTTATTTTTGGTAAAATAGACATATAACATTAGCTGAGGATCAAATTCGAGAGTCAGTCAAGTCGAGGATCAAAATCAATAAGTTTTTGTCATTTTTTCTTTCTTTATTTGTTTTTCTGTCTCTTTGCATAAGTAAATTTTTTGTTCTTTTACTTCTAGTATTTCTTTGAGTTAGGGTTCTTCGATTTGGTCTCTGATATTCGTATATTGCAGTCATATGGTTTAGTTCTTATTTGATTGTGTGTGGATGATCCTTGATTTTTGCTGTTAATTTGACTTTAGTTTCAATTTTATTTGTTTGTTGATTAATTGTTAGTTCACTGATTGTCTTAGATTATAGTATTGATTAGAATTAATTTGATTAGTTAGATCGATTATTTTTATTTTAGAGTTTATTTGGGTATAGATGACCATTTCCATGCTCCTTGGTTAATTAACCATAGTCAATTTTGACCAGGATAAAAGGGGCTGGGGTTAGTTAACATACGTTAGTAATTTTAGGACTAATGAAGGGACAATATGGGTAGTTTAGATCAGGAAATCTTGATGTAACAGATTTGGAAGCCCCTACAAGCTTCTAGTGTGGGGTGTTTACTACAATTCCTCACTTTGGGTAGTATAACTTGACTAACAAGCCAAAATTTTAGGGACTAAACTAAATGGTTAAAAATTAACAATTGAAAGAGGGACCTAGGGTGTAAATGAAAATCCGAAATAGCCTCAGTCTCTTCTATAAGACGGGCAGTACCCCTGCCATTCAAGCTAAGTCAGAGAGATTCAAAATTTGAAATTCAAAAAAAAAACTCAAAAGCTTTGAGAAGTAGAGATAGATCTGAAATCCCAAATCCAAACAAAAAACCAAAAAAAAAATATCCTAAACCTAGAAAGATGAGAGCTAATACTGAAAATCAACAGTAATCCTGTTAAATCTGAGAGTTTTCAAACTTTTAGAGTTCAAATCCTAGATCCCCATGCATTGAAAGATCTGAAGTTTCAGAGGTTCTGGTGTTATTTCAAGTGCAAGTTGTGTCATTCCAGTTTGGTTTAAGTGTTTGTTGTTTGCTGATTTGTGTGAAATTATTTCCTGGACTATTTGACACCATTTGCTGGGTTTTGAATTTGGTTTTAAGCTATTGTTGAATGTCTGCTTACTGCTGCTCACTCTTCTCTTTTCTTACATTTCCTTATATCTCCAGGTACACATCCTGAATCCACTTCAATGTAGATCTCAAGTTGAAAATGAAACAAAAGTTATGTGTGATTTCTTTTTTGGATTTTGGTTGTTTCAATGATTTATTGTATTTCGAGTTGGTCCCTGACTTGGCGAAATCTTCATGTTAATTAATTCTGGACTGTGAATTGTGACATATTCTTATTTGATTTCAATTCTAGTAGTTTAGATAAGTTCTATAAACCACTATTTATTTGAATGCCTACTACTGTTATTATGAGTAATTCTTTACTCCAAATGTTCATCACCAGGTTTTCAAAGTCCAGTTTAAGTTTTATGTGAATCTGAAACTAAATCGCAGAATGATTGGATAGCATGTACTGCTTTCGCTTTTACCAGTTTAATAGGTGTTAGAAATAATAAAATCAAAATCATGTACATTTTCTAAAGCATGGGTATCACTGTCGGTTTATCCACTAATTGCTAATCGAAGTCTTATAGAAGCTAGGCTGTGGGTTGGATTAATGTTCATCAATGTTCAAAATTTACAATTAGGTAATCAAATCCTAAATATCATGTTCCTGTACTGATACTGATTTCGCCTGGGTTATTTGCCTATTATTTGGATCATGAAAACTAGGCCTAACGTTGGGACCAGTTATATAACAAAAAGCCTTAGTCCTGCCATTGCCTTCGAAATGGGTTTGTAATTGAAGCCCAGAACTCTAAACAACTTGATTAAACAATGCTGAAGTGATATTTCCTTCAATGGGCTGTTTCGAGGCCCAACCTGCTGAAAGTTGTGTTTTACTTACTAAAGTTATTGTGTTTGGATGATTTAAAATTTAATCATAGGCTTGGGCTTTCAAGTAATGCTAATTAATTAGGCTTTTAGAGATAATCTTTAATAGAGAATAATAGTCTCATTTAGGATGGCCTTAAAAATAAATGAGGTGCACCACGCCACCAAAATTCATGAATTGTGTGGCCCTCTTTTATTACCTATATAAAAAGTATTTAGAAATCGGGTAAGCCATTTAACAAATTTCCATGGCTTCCCACAAAGATATCAACACGTTAGTTGCTTTAGGCCCGTCATTTAATAATATTACGTTCTTAAACTCGGGTGCATATTTATGTGACCCAAATACAAATCACAACGGCGTTAAAATATGTCAAAAACTACGTGTGCATTTATGTTACGTGGTTCGAGACGTATTTTAATAATATTGCAAAATTCCTTAAAAATTTAATTTAAAGCGGTAAGTAATTTAAAATTGCACTATAGATTGAAATATGTATTAAAATCAGACATTTAGCCATTTATAATAGTTTAAGCGAATGTGTTAGAACCACGAGACCCGTCAACAGAATTCTATAGTCAGAATTTCTGGTTTGCAGACTTCACTCGGAATGTTGAATATTTTTCTCGAATTGGGATTCAAGATAAACCGGCGACTTGGGACACCGAAAACCAAAATCTATCTCAAGTGGCGACTCTGAATAAATAAATAATCTCATTTCAAATAATGTCACTTAAAATGGAAAAACTTCCTTATACACTATCCTTCAGGGTGGCGTTTGGAAAGGAGGTGTGACAGCTTTGGCGACTCTGCTGGGGATGCAAACCCAGAACTTCGGTTTATGGTTCAAGAATTCGAGCTTAGAATAGCTATTATATTTGACTTTATTTATAATCTAATTTTCCTACATGTTTCATCCTAATGTGCTAAATGCTTTACTGCTTAATATTATTTGAAATTGTATATATAAACTGTTACGAAACTCTTCTCTTCTCATCTCGGGGGATGTGCTCGCTGGTCGAGACTCTGTTCTATTAATGTCATACCCTAAAGTAATAAAAAGGCCGGACAAGTTACTAAGACGTATGGCTTGTTGGTTCCCGGTACGTAGCCCCCTCCTCGATTCGAGTTGTCTTCTCGGGTACACAGTCTAGAACATATCCTCATGTTTTGAACTTAGAATAACTCGACCTCATGACGGATCCCTAGTAGGAACGCTTAGTTTGCATCACGTACATTTGACTTAGGGGACTCAACACTGGGTTTGGGTCCGTCTATGACAGGTAACTTGAACTGAAAAGACCATCCTGATGAATCCTACTTGCTATTTGCGCACTTATTTACCTCGAATCTGCATGTTGACCGGCTTGTAAATAATGGAGAAATTTGAATAACGAGGAAAAAGAAAATAGAATAATAAGTTTTAGGATTAAGTGAGTTAGTCACCTGTTTCGAAAAATCCAATGCCCAAATGGTACCGAAACTCTGCCGAATTTTTTTTTAGAAAATGAAAAGAAAGTTTTTCAAAAATAGTTGGTTTTGTTCAATCTGACCGAACTACGCGGAACTGATTCTCACCGGATATGAAATATGTAGGCAAACCTCATCGGTTCCGACCCCAATTTTCAAAAAAATCCAAAAGTATTTTCTTTTAGTTCCTTCTTTATAAATCCTTCATTGGAAAATTTAAAAAAGGGAAAAAAGAAGTTTTTAAACTCAAAAAGCAGTTTCCTTCTTTCTAAAGTCTTTCATATGAAAAAAAAAAACAAACTGAATAAAAATTTAAAATGCGGGTTCTTTATTTTGAAGTATTTTTAAAAAAAAATACAAAAACATGGAAAATATTATTTTCTTTCTTCAAAAGTATTTCTTTCATAAATGTTAACAAAAAATAATTCAAAAAAATTGAGGTCCAAAATTTTTTATTTTTTGCTTTTCTTTAGAAGTACTTTGGCAAATAAATCAAAAGCTCAAAAATTCAAAATAATTTCTTAAAAGTCTCTCTTTCAAAAATTAAGAGGCAGCATCTAAAATTCAAAAATAATTTCTTTCTTTAGAAAAAGAGAAAACAAAAGAAATTTCAACAAAAATATTTTCTTTTTACTTTTAAAATTTCCAAAAATCCAATCAAAAGCAATTGAATTTTTATAAGCCGTTCTTTCAAAAATAAAAGAAAAATCAACACAAACAAAAAAATATATCTTCTTTCTTCTTTTAAAGCAATTCTTTGAAAAATTAGAAAAAAAAGAGTTAGTTTATTTATTCTATTCTCTATCTTCCCGAACTATGCAAGATCTGATTCATTCGGGGTCATGATATGTAGGCAATCCCAACAGATTCGACCATTGCCATAAAATAAATTGAGTGAAAAATAAACTGAAAAAGCAGAGAGAAAAAAATTGAGTGAAACAAAAGAAAAAGTGAAAAGAGAGCGAAAAAAAATAAAAAAGTGAAGAAAAAGAAAAAAGAGAGTGCCAAAAATAAAAAAGTGGCAGAAATGAAGAAAAGAGGTACAGAATGAAAAGGGCTAGTTAACGCCGGGATGAAGCATACAACCGTTCAAATACATGGTAGAAGCGTTTAACTGTTAGGTGCATTGCATCCAGCATGCGATTTCCTATGTGTTAAATGTTACAAAACTAACAAGGTTGTTAGATGCGCAAAAGGCCAGGTTTTGGTGGTTGGTTTTGTTGATAGTCTAGCCTCCCCTCCTTCATAAAATCCAAAGGCACAGATGGCCTCCGCAAGCAATTTACCAATCGTCAATCTTGAGAATAGCCAACATGGCAATTCTGCAGCTAGAATCAGCAGATGTTGAAGAGAATAAGATGTTGTGTCTCCGCGTAATGGAAATGTGGGATGCCTGGTCTAATGGTAGGGAACCGCCAAGTGCAATCCCTGTGTTCCCTGAGTTGGCCCCCAGTTCAGGTGAGGTTACCAACATCCATGTGCCCAACTGCTCATCCCATACGAGTACCCTCCAATGCCCTCCAATACCCTCCAATGATCTTGTATGCCTTATGTGGTTCTCCACCAGGCACCGGCTTCAAGGGAACCGCCTCCAATGTTCACATTTCAGGGTCCACAGCTTCAGTCAGAAATAGCATATGTGACCCCATACTGTTTCACTCAACCTCCGCAATATGATCTCTCAGTGGAGCAAGAAAGGTTGTTAAAAGTCCCGAGCAAGAGTAAATGGCTCGGAAGATGAAGAGCCTAGAACAAAGCCTGAAAAACATGCAAGGTATGAGTGGTTGAAAAAGTGACTCATACTCTGACCTCTGTATATTTCCCCATTTACACTTGCCAGATGGCTTCAAGATGCCAAAATTTTAAAAGTATGCCGGGCACGGAGATCCGATCGCTCATCTGAAATGATATTGTAACTTGTTGAGGGGTACTGGTGGAAAAGAGGAGCTGTTAATGGCCTATTTTGGGAAAGCCTCACTGGAATCGCTTATGAGTTGTTTACGAATCAAGAAATTGCTCATTGGCATGTGCAGGACGATATGGCCCGAGATTTTGTTCGCCAGTTCCAGTATAATGTGGATATCATTCCAGACGAAACTCTTTGTCCAATTTGAAAAAGGAAACCGCGGAAAGCTTCTGCGAGTATGCTGTAAAATGGCGTGTGCAAGCTGCGAGAGTAAAGACGCCAATGGATGAAATTGAAATGGTCACGGCTTTTCTGCAGGACCAAGAGGTTGACTACTTCCAGAACATGATGTCTGCAATGGGTAAGCCGTTCGCTGAGGCTATGAAAATTGGGGAAATGGTTGAAAACGGTTTAAAAACGGCCAAAATCTTGAGTCATGTTGCCTTTAAGGCCACATCATAGGCTGTTTAGAATGGTTTGGAGGGTTTGATGAGCAGAAATGGGTTTGAAAAGGGAACCACGAGAGTGTCAACCTCGAAGGGGCCCCGCAAGTCGTTCAGCCAACCATATGTGCCTCATATCGTCCCACTACACTATTATCCCCTTCAAGATGATGCTTATGCCGTGGCACCGCCTCCCTATAAGGTGATGAGCACGCAATCTTACATGCAACCACGTTATTATCCACAAAATCGAGCTCCACCTCCCAGAAATTCCCATCCTCACCAAGCTCCATATAATCCTCAACCAAATGATCCCCAATACAATCCTCGACCAAGAGAGACTTTCAAAAAGAATCAGTTCACCATTATTGATGAATCATATCCAAGCTTGTTCCAAAAGCTAATCAAGCTAGATTTATTGCAGCCAGTAGCCCCAAACCGGCCAAACCTGAGTCCCCGCGCACCGAGCTGATGCTATATGTGAATACCACTCTGGAGCAGTGGGACATAGTACAAAGGACTGTTGGACCCTCAAAAGGGCAGTTGCAGATTTTATTGAAGCTGAAAGAATCGTTTTTCGGTATGAAGAAGCTCCTTATGTAATGAACAATTGCCTGCCCATAACATCGAGCCAATAGTCAAAATGGTTTGTGAAGCTCGGGAATTTGATCTGGCACTGAAGGCCATTGCAGCCATTGCCGAGGCAGAAGAAAAGCCAAAAAATGGTCACCAAGTATGAAATTTCCCCATCAGACCTCGGTAGCCAATCTTGTTATCCTTTCTGCGTCCGGATTATTTCAGGGTGCGATCCGGATGTTTTACTTTATTGTTTTACTTTCCGATGTAAAACCCTCTATCAAAAAAATCAAATGAAATTAATATTTCATTGTCCATGAATGTCTCTTTTCTTAATCTTGTTATTTTTCTCATTCTCTTTTTAGTTCTATTAAATGCATATTTCAATAACATGACATGTTTGCGGACTTTATGCCCGGATCTTGAAATGTTGTCAGACCTCGAAATAATGAATCAAGAATTAGATCGCAATGAAGATAAGTTTAAGTAAATAAAACAAAGAGTTGGAACATCTGAATGAAAATTGGCTCCAGATTGAAAAGGTACATACATTGCAACAAGAGTACTACCAAAAGAGTGCATTGTAGTTGGGGTTCATCGAAGAAAATGTTCTTGAGATAACCGCCAATGCAAATGCAGTCAAAGGGTACTATGTTGGATTTTCCATATAGTTCTAATATTATCCGGTTGGAATGACGAAGGCATTCATTCTCGCTACCCAAACACTATCAACCATTTGCAAACCCTTTAAGCCAGCTCTCATTCTTTGATTACCCTCTTTGGAGCCTGAAAGTGTTATTGAAAATTAAAATGAAAAAAAAGAAGAAAGAAATTCAAAAGAGAAATAAAAATGAAAAAAAAAGGAAAAGAAAGAGAAAAAAAAGAAAAAAAAAGAAGAGAAAACAAAACAAAACGAAAAAACAAAAGAAAACCAAAAACAAAAGTTCCCTAAACTACGTTCGACTTGATTCCGAAAGGATACGTCGGCAGTCTCTCTCTGGGGTTCAGTCACACAAAAATAAAATCCACATTTCCCTCCAAAGTTTAAACTGGGAAAAAGGTTATAATGGTTCGGCGATGGTTTCGCCTAAAAGGTTCCAAAGTTGTAATTCAATCCAAACTCTTTTTACCCCAAATCCTGTTCAAATCCTTCCAATGAATCGGTGAGAATGTTCAAGGATAAGAGAATACAATTACTTGGATCTGATACAGTCAAAATGAGAAAAATAAAATAAGAGAGTCTTATTGGTGAAAACCCACACGGGAACCATGAGGCGACAGTAAGCAAAGAAAAATCAAAATGAGAGTCTTATTAGTGAAAATTCACACTGGCACTATAAGGCGATGGTGAGAAGGAAAATAAGAAAGGTCAGCTCGTGAAAACTCGCAAAGGGCGCCCCTGACCAAAAAGAGGATCCTCATAGCCATCGGCGCCGACAAAGTCCTCGCGAGGTTTTTCGATTTTGAGACAAAAACTGTGATGAATTTTTGAGAGTCGAACGGTTTACAGATATCAGGCATCTAGTCCAAAAGGCATGTCATGTTCATTGAAGTCCGCATGTACTCCAGATAAGTCCTTCTTTCCTTTCCCCGAAAGGGACACTTCTTGTATTAAACTCATTCTCCGTTCATTATTTGTTTTCTTGGAATCCCTTTCGGTCTAACGCTATTCCGAACTAAGATAAAGAAAGGATGGTAAGATTGATTTACAGGGTTCTCATTTGACACGAGCCAATGTGCAAAAAAGCATCCAGCCTCAGCAGGTGCATCAAGTCGACGTAGACTAGACATGACGGCCGATGCTTCGAAACCAAAACTCTTGGAAGGAGAAAATCAAATTGAAGTGGCCACAAAGGCAAATAAGTTGAAAAGGTTAAGTCCCACGTGGTCAACCGTCTCAGCAAAGGTTGAAAAGCCAAGGTGCCCCAAATGCTCTTAAATTGAAATTGGAAGAAAGAAGCCAGAAATGAAAGGCCTATGAAGGCGAAATAAAATTGGAAAAGGTTTGTAGACATGCGCCAGACTATACTCCTTACCCCAATTACCCTGGAACTTCCTCCCAAACTTTCCATGTTCCTAGCTCCAGATACCTAATACTACGCCCCGGAACCCACCTTCAAAATCCCATATCCTTAGCCTCACACTCCCCAATTTGAACCTCATGTGAAAACTGACAAACCACCCAAGAACGTAGAGCAGGAAGAGATGTTTAGAAAGGTAAAACGTCTGGAGCAATCATTGAGAAATATGCAAGGGTTGGGAAACCAGAGTGTGGCCTATAAGGATTTGTGTTTGTTCCCCGATGTCCAACTGCCTATCGGGTTCGAAAAGCCTAAGTTTGGCATGTATGACGGACATGGGACCTTGTAGTTCATCTGAGGGGCTACTGCAACAAAATGAGAGGTTCCGGGGGAAAAGATGAGTTGCTAATGGCATACTTCAGCCAAAGTCTGAGTGGGGCAACTTTAGAATGGTATACCCGCCAGGACGTTAGCCGATGGTACACCTGGGACGATATGGCTCAGGCCTTTGCCCGACACTTTCAGTACAATATAGACAATGTTCCAGACCGCCTATCTTTGACCAAGGTGGAAAAGAAACCCAGTGAAAGCTTTAGAAAATATAGGTTTCGATTGAGGGATCAAGCTACACGAGTCAATCCTCCAATGGAAGAAGACGAGATGGTTAAATACTTTCTTCAAGCCTTAGATCCCAATTACTATGGCCACTTGATCTCAGGCATTGGTAAGTCTTTCAATGAGGTGGTAAAGATGGGATAAATGGTGGAAGAGGGGCTCAAATAGAGTAAGATCATGAGCTATTCTACCTTAAAAGACATAACACGGCAAATCAGAACGACATAGGAAGCTTACCAGTTCCGAAGAAAAAGGATGATGTTGCCATGGTTGTCTCGGGATCCTGGCATGGCCCAACAGGTCTGCCTAGCCAATATACTCAGCCTTGACCCCGACCCCAGCTCCAAGCCTATCATCGGGCTCCCTATAATCCACCTCAATAATATCCTCCTAACACTGCCCAGTCATTTGTTCAACCAATGGGTCACTTCTTATGGCGAGAACCAGCACCGCAGAATACTCATTTGCCTTCACAACATTTTTGAGCACTTAAAAACCCTAGGAAACAGGGGCATAGAGGGGAACAAAGGCAAAGAAATTATTTCACTCTAATCGGATAATCCTACCCAAGTTTGTTTGAAAAGTTGAAACAACCTGGCCTAATTGAGCGTTCCTCGGCTATACTCCAGATCCATATGCAAAAGGTTTTGATCCTACTGTGCGGTGCATGCACCACTCTAATGTCCAAGGGCATAGCATTGAAGATTGTCGTTCTTTGAAAAGGGAGATAGAAAGAATGATTCAAGAAGGGATAATTGTGGTCCAGGACAGTGACACCCAAAATATCGCACAGAATCCTTTACCTGCACATGATGGTGCACACTTTGTGGGGGAGATGCGTGGTGACAGGGAATATGAGAATCCTCTTGGGAACTTACTGGCTGAAGTCAATGATATTGAAATTGGTGAAGGTCCCAGCAACTTTGATGTGCAATCCAGTGGCTAATATGTCGATCTTAGTAATTGGAAAGGCGCTCCTTTCTTGGCTAGCTAAGGAGGAGTTTTGGTGGTTTATTTTGTTTTCATTTCTATTTGTCCGGGTTATTTTAGGGTTGTAATTCGGACATTGTCTTGTGGTTCAAACTCTTATTCTTTTTATGCCCAGTTCGTTTTACTGTAGAAACTCATCTAATATTATCTAGGATTGTTCCAGGGTTGTAACTTATATCTATTTTGCTTGGTTTATTCAAACCATGTTCACCATCTGTCTAATGCAATCTCCTATTTTCTGTTATTTCAAGTCAGTTTTGTTTAAGTCATTTTTTCTTTTATAGTTCTTTCATGTTGACTCTAGTGGCACGACATGCACGCATAATTCTCAGCCTGATCTTGAAAGTTAGTCTAATCATGAAGCAATGGCACAATTTTGAATATGACAAAGAGATATTTGAGGAAACAACTAAATAATTCACGTATTCTGAGATAATTTTTATTCTTTGTTGCCCAAACACTTTTATCCTTTGCTATCCATTTTTAGCCATAATCTTTTGTTTCATACCCTTCTTTTGGAATCAGAAATAGAGTTAGGAACTAAAAAGGGAAAAGAAAAAGAAAAAAAAAAGAAAAGAGGGGAAAAGTGAAAAAGAAAAAAAAAAGAAAAAAAGGAGAAGAGAAAAAAGAGAAAAAGAGAAAAAAAAACACAACTTTATCATTTGAACTACGTTTGACCTGATTCTTTACATCTCAAGATACGTAGGCAGCCTTATTGTTCGATTAAACCAAATAAAATATTTCATAATCCCCGAAGTCAAGAGTGGGGTAGTATTTCTTAGAAATTCTATCAAAGCAAAAATGCAAAAAAAAAATTCTGAATTCCAAGAAACTGGGACATGTCACACCTCCTTTATCGCTATACACCCCCGCCAAGGAGTGTAAAGGAGTTTTTTCACTTAAAGGACAATCGGGACGGGATTTATTTATTATTTATTCAGAGTCGTCACTTGGAAGATTAATGGTGTCCCAAGTCACTGATTGAATCCCAAACCGAGGAAAAAGATGACTCTGTTCACAGTCCGCGAACCAGAAATTCGGATAAGGAATTCTGTTAACCCAGGAGAAGGTGTTAGACGTTCCGGAGAATCGTGGTTCTAGCACGGTCGCTTACTGTTGCATTTGATTTTATCTGATTTTAATACACGCTAACTTATGTGCTTTTTATTTATAAACCGCTTTTACCAATATTTATTTTAAAAGACTTGCGACATCGTGAAAACGCGTTTCTAACCACGTCGTCATCAAGGCGCCCGTGTTCGTCAACAGATTTTGACTTAGTCGAGATTTGGATTTAGCTTGCATCAATGCACACCCGAGTTTAAGAAGGTAATGTTATTAAAATACGCGCCTAAAAAGTATAACGCGTTATTATTCCCGTGCAATTAGCTAAACGGGCCCATCCCGGAGCCTCGAATTCTAAGGATAAACAAAATCAATTAAACGGGGCCATGGGTTTTGAGAGTCAGTTGGGAAAAAGTATAAGTTTTAACTACTTGGGAATTAACTTTAGTGGGACAATCTTTATTAATTAAGAAAAAAGAATTAACTTATATCTAAAAACCAAACACAACTCGTAAAATGATTGTTAGAACCTCATGGTCCTATTAACAAATGCGCTAAATCATCTAAACGAGTTCTCGAAGCCAAAAGCTAGAATATCAACACATAGAACACAGTTAAATCCCCCATTAACAAAATACTATTCCATATTTCTAGTATTCCCCAATAATGCATGAAATGGAAGTTAAACATAAAATTTTAATAAACCATGAAAAAAGATCAGCAAAAATATTCCAATAAACCATGAAAAACAGCAAAATATTCATATGGCATACATATAATAATAATAAAAAACAAAGTATCATTCAAATAAAAGGGTTAAGGAGAAGGAAAGGGACTAGAATGGAACCTTCTGTTGCAACTTCCAATATTTTTAATGAAGAATAGCTTCAAATTTGCAAGCTATAATCGGAGAGCTTTGCAGCAGCAAACACGACTTCCTCACTCATGAGCCAAATTGAACAAAATTCGGCTAAAACACTCCAGCAATCAGAACATGCTATATTAACTTTCAAAGTGTACCAAGAAAGGCATGCCGAAGAAGCTAACAGCGAACAGATCCGCTAACAAGAGACGTCAGAACCTCGAAACTCGCCGGGAACAGCTCGTCGACTCGGCTCGAATCTGTGATGTTGTTTTGAGGGCTGTTGCAGCAGATTTTAGCTGCGATTCGAGAGCTATTTCGGACAGGGTTTCAGCTGCGTTTTGGGGCTGAAGTCTGCTACGTTTCAACTGATTTTGTTTGAGCTGTTTTGACGAGTTTCAGGGCTGTTTTGCGGCCGGATTATAATTGCTGTAGGGATGGCATCTTTGGTCGTTTGGACGGGGTGTGAGAAGGTGGTCGGTCATGGAGTATGGGCTGGACGTTTGGAAGGTGAGCAGCGGCGTTGCTTGAGGGTCATTCATGGATCGGTAAAGCAGCTGGGTTGGGCGACGAACTGGAGGAGAACGGGTGGTCAACGACGGGGAGGGTTGTGTTTTTGGGTGTAAAAGCTGAAGCTTCAAGGGTCTTGGAATGGAGATTGGCTATGTGTATTGAACCCCTGAAGAAGAAGAAAAGAACGCGATGGGAGGGGTCCTCGGATTTTTGTGTTGAGTTGCGCAGCTTTTGTTTTTCTCCTTCCTTGATTTTAGGTATTAGGTCCACTTTTATTGTTGAGTCTAGGTCTAGGTTTAAATTTATGTATTTGTTATGAAATAATATAAAGACAAGAACAATAATGCAAGAACAAGAGCAATAGAGAGAGAAGTATTCTTATTGATACTTAGAGATTCTTAGGGATGATTTACAATGGTAGAAGACCCCTTTATTTATAGGGAGGGGGATGATTTAGCTACCAAGAATAGAACTCTAGAATCTCTCTAATTATAGACATTCACCTTAAATAGGAGATTTCATAACACTCCCCCTTGAATGTCTATTCAACAATGTGCCTCGTTAAAACCTTAAAACCAAAACCCAATGGGAAAAATTAAAGATATATATAACTTTGTTCTCATAAGAAACAGTTTAGCTATGTACCTCGTTATAACTCTCGTATACAACGTATATCAAACTGATATATATAACTTTGTTCTCATAAGAAACAGTTTAGCTATTAAGTGGAAGCACTCAATAATTATCTTGCTAAACCAACTTTGATATAAACCAACTTATCAAGATGAACTATCTTGAGTAGAAAATTTGAAAATTATGCTCGAAGTTAGATTACTGAGCAATTTACCTCGCAAGCACCGGCCAGGCTGCGGGTTAATAACAATTGCGCATGTAACCATATCATAGACGCATCATATGTGGTATACATGGCAGGTGAATGGGCCCATATTCACCTTTGATATTTCCAGAATTTATGAGCTTCAACCCGAACTCTTTAGTTGGTCAGTTCATTAATGAGAACAAGTGATACAAGAGAATTCGTAAAGAACTTTCTAGTTCTTTGATATTCATCTGTGTGAATTTGCACATCATACTTAAAATGAGATGGCTAATACGAATGCTAACTGAACAAATTATCAATATTGGTAAACTTCAAATTTACACCATGACATGTGCACTTATCGATAAACTTCAGGTTTATTATGACATGGGTTTTTATACCAATAGATATCCACTTTATTGTGGCATTCTTTCTTTTGTGTAGTACAAACTGGAGAACAAAGCGGGTAGCTTTTCATATGCAAATTACCCCGCTACAAGTTGTAGTAATAGGAGATATCAAAGCCTTCCTTTATTTATAGTCTCAATATAATCATTCGCTTTCGCGTGTACTTTGGAAACTGAATAAGTTTCTTTGAGACTTACTACAGCACAATACTCAATTGTGTTTCTCCAACATAGTAATAATTGGCTCTTCTAGAGCTCTCAATTAATTTTGTACTACCACAGGTTCATCAACATCCATGTGGTGAATATCTTTCTTAAAGAGAAAGTTATACCATTATGGTCATGTCAAACTTATATGCAAGATATGTTTCTTGCATTATCGTTGTCCTTTAATAGTCATATTTCCAAAATACTTTGGCGTACAATAGGTACGTGACCAACGATCATTCATGCCATATATCATCTCAAACCTCCTTCTAGGGGTGAGTGTGGTATCATCTCAAACCTCCTTCTAGGGGTGAGTGTGGTATATTTAATACCAATTTCATGTTCATATTCTTCCAATAATGAATATGTATTCGTGAATCAGATGTTGTCACATTCACTTCGGGGATATGTGATTTTGTTATCCTTTTCAAATCTATAATTGCGTCAGGCATTTGATTTGCTATTCTTTGCAAATGGATAATCTTTTGTGCCTCTTTCACAAATAGAGGTATGTGGATCAAGATGAGATAATGATGCATTTTTCCACAAAATTTCCCGTTTGGTTTCACCAACTTCTCCCCCTAATTTTGGGAAAAGTGTCTCATCAAATTGACAGTCTGCAAATCGTGCAGTGAACAAATCTCCTGTCAATGTTTCGAGGTAGCGAATAATGGAGGGCGATTCAACCTCAACATATATTCCTAACCTTCTTTGCAGACCCATTTTGGTGCGGGATGGCGGCGCTACAGGCACATATACTGCGCATCCAAAGATTCTTAAATGGGATATATTGGGTCCATGACCCAAAACCAATTGCAACGGGGAATATTTGTGTCAATTCGTCAGTCAGAGACGAACTAGCATTGCTGTATGCAAAATGGCGTGTCCCCAAACCGAAGTGGGCAGCCGACGAACTAGCATTGTTGCATGCAAAATGGTGTGACCCCAAACCGAAGTGGGCAGCCGACGAACTAGCATTGCTGCATGCAAAATGGCGTGACCCCAAGCCGAAGTGGGCAGCCGACGAACTAGCATTGCTGCATGCAAAATGGCGTGACCCCAAACCGAAGTGGGCAGCCGACGAACTAGTATTGCTGCATGCAAAATGGCGTGAACCCAAACCGAAATGGGCAACCTCGTTTTCATGAAGAATTCAAGATTATTCTCATCTATTGTCTCAATATGATATCCATTTTGAATGATATCTTTAAAACTCAACAAGTTCCTTTTAGACTTGGAGGAGAACATTGCGATTGATATCATTAAAACTCAACAAGTTCTTCTTAGACTTGGAGGAGAATATTGCATTCTCTAAGATAAACATCGTGCCTTTGGGCAGAGTTACAGTTGCTCTTCCGGAGCCTTCAATCAATTTACTTCCCATGGTTTGACATATAAAAAAAATATACGAACATGAGAATAAACAACTTCAATCCGTTTGTGTCACATAATATTTTCAAAATCTGCTGCTAACAGTTGACTAACGAAATCAGATATGTTATCCATAATCGATTACTATGCAGCTTGAAAATTTTTAGTTTAAGCATTTTTCACACACAATCGATTGTTTAACATTGACAATCGATAGTTGATTAATTTTGAAAAATTCCGGATCACACTGTCTAACGACAATCGATTGTTAGACATAGACAATCGATTGTGGATGACTTTTGAAAAATTCCAGATTACACTGCCTAACGACAATCGATTGTTAGACATAGACAATCGATTGTGGATGATTTTTGAAAAATTCCAGATTACACTGTCTAACGATAATCGATTGTCAGACATAGACAATCGATTGTGGATGATTTTTGAAAAATTCCAGATTACACTGTCTAACGACAATCGATTGTTAGACATAGACAATCGATTGTGGATGATTTTTGAAAAATTCCAGATTACACTGTCTAACGAGAATCGATTGTTAGACATAGACAATCGATTGTGGATGATTTTTGAAAAATTCCAGATTACACTGTCTAACGACAATCGATTGTTAGACATAGACAATCGATTGTTGGTTATTTTTGAAAAATTAGACCTCACTGTTTTAAGACAATCGATTGTTAAACATAGACAATCGATTGTTGACTATTTTTGAAAAATTCCATATCACACTATTTTAAAGACAATCGATTGTTGATCATTGACAATCGATTGTTTTGCAGTTTTTATGCGAAATATGAGATAACCGACTAGTTTTTCAGGTTAGTCGATTACCTCTACTGGAAAGTAAAAATATTATTGATATTTGAGCATATTGATACATTCTAAAGAACTAATACTAACATTATATCATGAACTAATTAATACGAGCTAATACTAATGGCTATTAGTTTATTCATTCACTAATACAAACAAGTAAAATAAAATCAAACAGCTCCATCTTCTTTCATCACGGATCCATCACCGATTAGGTGGTCTATCTTCCCCTCGGGTTGCTCAAAGAAGTCTGCCACATCCAAGTGGGTGATGTCAAAGTTGTCGCCAAAGACAAAATTCGTTTCAGGGCGTTTACTCTTTCGAGATGCTTGATAAAGGTCAACCAAATGTCATGGTATACGGCAAGCCTTTGACCAGTGCCCGTTTCCACCGCAACGATAATATATAGTTTATAAACTATTTGCTTTTGGATTCTTATCGTATCGTGCTTGTGGCAGAGTGACCAACTTCAGGTTGTCATATCTCTTCTTTAAGCCATCTCACAAGATAGGTGGATCTTTGACTGTGATATATTCAATTTTCAAACCTTCATCAAGGTGATGGCGCAAGTAAATCAAGGCCTTAGCACAGTTTCAAACCTTCATCAAGGTGATGGCGCAAGAAAATCAAGGCCTTAGCATGGTTTTGGGTGGATGCATTATTTCTGTCTTTAATGGCGTCTCCAAGACCCATAGCATCTAAGTGGATTTCAGCATCCAACACCCATGTCATATAGTTCTTGCCCGAAATTTCAAGGGCAACGAACTTTCTTTTCATAATGTCAGACATAAAACAAATTTACATCAAGACCGTGTTCATACTTACGGGCTCTATTACAATTATCACATTCACTTCAGGGAATGGATCATAATCATGTGCTTTACACAATCTCATGTCAAATATTACTTTCATAAAGTGAAAGATTATTTTGAGAATCTTTATTATTCTCATTATCATAATAATGACGATTATAATTTCGTCTATTGCCACGTCCACATCCATTGATACCTTTACGGTAATAATTTTGTCTTCTTTCAGACTTATCATATACTGCTTCCACATTCTCTAAAGGGAATGGAGCAAATTCAATTGGACGGATTTTCAATCTTTTGCCCACAATCATACATGAATTTAATCATGGCAGGACATAGAGATTTAACCACTTCATGTGGTTATAATTTCTTACACACTCCATTAGAGTTATAATCAAACTTTGTTGTCTATGTTTGTATATAAAATCAAATTATAGAATTCCAAGAATTTGAAAGAGAAAAGTAAAATACTTACCTTAATTTTCTCAAGAAGATTCTTGAGACGGTAGAGTCTCGTGCCTTTTAGAATCACGAATTTCTGTTTCCAATCTTTCTTTCACGTTTTCTATTTCTGTTTTCTTCCTTTTCTTTCTTCCGTTTCTGTTTCCCTTTTTTTTCTTTGTTTTTCGTTTCTTTCTTCTTTTGCTTCTTTTTCTTTCTTTCAACGTTCTGTTCTTCTTTTCCGTTTCCCCTTTTTTTTTCTTTTTCTTTTCCTTCTTTCTTCATTCTTTCTTTGAAGCAAAACCTTAGACAAACAAAAGTTAAGACAATCGAAAATTTCAATTGGTTAGAGACTCGTGCTGATAACGTGTTATGAAATAATATAAAGACAAGAACAATAATGCAAGAACAAGAGCAATAGAGAGAGAGAAGTATTCTTATTGATACTTAGAGATTGTTAGGGATGATTCACAATGGTAGAAGACCCCTTTATTTATAGGGAGGGGGATGATTTAGCTACCAAGAATAGAACTCTAGAATCTCTCTAATTATAGACATTCACCTTAAATAGGAGATTTCATAACAGTATTCGTGCATTAGTCCCTAGCTTTTTGTGCATTAGGTTCTTAAAATCTTTTTATTTATTTTTTGTCCTAAAGAAGAATCCAGAAGGCCCCTAGACTACACAAAGGCCTTTAAAAATTGAATAGAAATACTACACTACATAAAAACTAATCCTAATTAAACCTATTTTTTTGTATTTTCGAAATTATATAAAGGTGAAAAATAAAGTACTATTTTTATATTTTTTAAAGATCGTGAGAAATACATAAACTAAAATTTACATATATATATTTTAAAATTTTTTATTTTTGTGACCAAAATAAAGTAAAAGAGTCAAAATTAGCTGAAATAGTTCTATTAAGGCTAAATTAAATATTTTACGCTAAATATATGAAAAATCTTGGGGAGGGTCAAAAATCACACGTCTATAGGGCAGAAATTTTAATTTTGCCAAAAGGCCTAATTCCAAAAGTTGTAAGTTTGAACTCTTTCATCTTAAATTATTTTGAGCATTCATGCCGCCCTTTCATTCCAACCCTGTCCAAAAGACTACATTACGGTCCAAAGAAAGACCTTCCGACCAATCTTTGAGGATGCCAAATCAAGTGTGTGGTGAAAGTATGATTTTCCTACATCATAGGTAATACCGTGTTCTCATTGCAAAGAGAGAAAATGATAATGAGCGAGTCTAATAGGTGAATATTCTCAGGGGTACCGTAAAGCAACAGTGAGTTGAGAAAAAAGCAAAATTAGAGAGGCTTGATGGTGAAAACCCTTCAGGGCACTACAAGTCGACTAAGGATTGTGGATCAAATGGGACAATGGAAGCGCTAAAGCCCAGTTTCACAACGAAGAGGTATAACAAGAGTTGAATATTAAACTTGCTTGAGAGATTAGACCACTTAATCCAAATGTGCATGTCATGGTCATTAGAGTTAGTATCCACATTTAATAAATTTCTACCTAGTAATTTTCTTGTTAGGTATCATCTCTCTCCATTGTCCCTTATTTTGTTCCTCTTATTTTGTTTGAGTCCCTTTTTGAGTGTGTTTTATCAGAACAAGTAAAGAAAAAACTTCAAAATCTACTACCAACTTTCCAATTGCACAAAGCAGAGTCTAGCTAGCACATCAAAGTGATATAAGTTAGGAAAGAACCGTATGCGCACTGAGTTAGTAACAATTAACAGGATTTGGGATTCATGTGAAATATAAAGATTCGGTAAATGTCAATTCATGATCACAATGCAACAGAAAAAGGGTATTGTATTTGAACGGATCAGAGATATTTTTTAGATAAGGGTGATAGAAAAACAGTAAGTCAATCAACAAGCAAGGTATTTCAAGTCGAATCAAAGTTATCGTGAGAACTGAAGGAGCAATCGCTCTCAAAGTCAAGGCCAAAAACTAACCATCGTGTTTTAAACTCACAAGTTTTCTTTGTTTGAATCATGGATGAAGGTTATGTTCATAACAAAGCCTGAATTTTTCAGGTGTAATGTTCCAATTCTGCTTACGCAAAGGCTATTTAGAAGATCACACATCACCCCTAGGAGAAGCACTTCCTAGTCTAGGCCTTTGTATATTTTGTTTTAGGAGACGCACTTCCTAAGTTGAGATTTTACCCATAGGAGACGCATTTCGTAGGCTGAGTTTTTCAAGTTATGTTTTTATTTTAGGAGACGCACTTCCTAATATTGGTCTTTTAAATTCATCCCTAGGAGAAGCACGTCCTAGTTGGAGTCATTGAAATTTTACCCGTTAGAAGATGCACTTCCTAGTATGGGTCTTTCATATTATACTTGTTAGGAGACGCACTTCCGAGTTGAGTCATTTAAGTTCATTACTAGGAGATGCACTTCCTAGTTTAAATTATTGGAGTTTCTCCCCTAGGAGACGCACTTCCTAGTATGGGTCCTTCATTTTATATTTTTGTTTTACCAGATACACTTTCTAAATTGAGTTTTTACCCGTAGGAGACGCACTTCCTGGTTTGTGTAAGCTAAGTTCATTGCAAGGAGATGCATGCCCTAGTTTGAGTCATTGAGTTTCACCCCTAAGAGATAGACTTCTTGGTTTGGGCCATTTAAGTTCATTCCTAGGAGACGCACTTCCTAGTTTGAGAAATTGAGAGTCTACCCTTAGAAGACGCACTTCCTAGTCTGGTTCTTTCAGGTCATATTTTTGTTTTAGCAGACACACTTTCTATGAGATTTTACTCCTAGGAGACGCACTTCCTAGTTTGAGTCATTGGAATTTTACCCCCTAGATGACGCACGTCCTATTCTGGGACTTTCAAGTTATATTTTGTTTTAGGAAACGCACTTCCAAAATTGAGATTTTACCTCTAGGAGACACACTTCCTAGTTTGGGTCATTTAACTTTATTCCTAGAAGATGCACTTCCTAGCTTAAGTCATCGAAATTTTACCCCCTAGGGGACGCACTTCCTAGTCTGGGTCTTTCAGGTTATTTTGTTTTAGGAGACGCACTTCCTAACTAAGTTTCACCCATAGGAGACGTACTTCCTGGTCGGGGTATTTTAAGTTATATTTTAATTAGGAGGCGCACTTCCTATATTGATATTTTACCCCTAGAAGACGCATTTCCTAGTTTGGGTCATTTCAGTTCATTCCTAGAAGATGCACTTCCTAGATTTTCTCATTTAAGTCCATTCCTAGAAGACACATTTCCTAGCTTTGTTCATTTAAGTTCATCCCTAGGAGACACACTTCCTAGTTTGAATCATTTAAGTTTATTCCCAGGAGACACACTTTTTAGTTTGAGTCATTCATGTTTTATCCCCAGGAGATGCACATCCTAGTCAAGTCTTTCGTTTTACTCTAATCATTGCATCAATAGCATATGTGATTTACAATTTTGCTAACAACTCACAAATCTTCCTAGCGCAAATTGGGGTAGAAAATTTTGTTTGTTTTGTTGTTTTGAGTACAGGCGCCCACCTGAAGAACAAGAGAATACAGTTCAAGTTTTGGCAATCAGGCGTCCACCTAGAGAACAAGGGAAGTCATTTCAGTATCCAATTCATGTTAGAAGTAGCAGAAGCTCATGCCAAGAATACGAGTCAATAGTCCAAGATGATCAACATATGTAATTTCAATCTAGAATAGAAAAAAAAAAGAGAAAAAAGAAAAGGGAAGTGAATCCAAAATGCAGAAGCCGAGACAAGAGGTGGTTCACAACCATGGTGTGTCCGGTTTTGATATAAAAAGCTGAAGAAGAGTGAACTAGCACCTGCAGCTAGCGAGAATCAAAGTTCAAATATGAAGAAGTCTGCCTAAAAACCGTTCAAGACTTAAGATCAAGCTTCAAAGACTTGTAGATAGAACTTTTATAACTCATAGTTAACAGGCCTAGTTAGTCTTTTTCATTTTTTGATTGTGATGTAATAACAAGACCGCAAACTAGAATCTCGACGGAACGGCTCTTCGATCAACTCTCCACCTCGGTATACTCCACCATCCCACTCATCTCTTAACTACACGTGTCCCAGTTCCTTTATATCCAAGGATATGTAGGCAACTCAGATACCAGGGCTGGGTCACATTCTCTTTCCTCTTAGCTTTTAGTTCTATCTGAATAAGGGTCAGGTCAAAAAACAAGTCTTATCATTCTTTGTCTAAAAATACTTCGTATTCCAATAAAAGAGAGGCAGCTGTAGACAAGTGATTTTTGACCCTCCCCAAGATTTTATATATTTTAGTATTTCAATACTTAGTTTAGGTCTAATTTAGTTATTTCAATCAATTTTGACTCTTTTACATTATTTTTATCACAAAAGTGAAAAATACAAAATTGTTTCATTTTTCTCTATTTAAATAAGTATTAGATATTTTTAGAAAAATATTATTTTTAATACATTTAAATTTTAGTATAATCTCCTGAAAATACAAAAATTAACTTCGTATCATAATATAGTTAAAATTAATTAATTAGGAATGATTTCACAATTTTATTATATATTATTTTAGGAATTAATATATTTAGCCTAATAGAGTTAAAGGACCACTTTTAAAGACAAATTTGGCCAAGAATTGGCCAATTCAATTTTAGCCCTAATATGAAGCTCAATACCATGACCCAACTACTCTTCTTTTTCTTCATACAAGACTAAAAACTCTAGGCTCCTTCATCTTCAACCCGGGAAGATATAAGCAAAACCCTAGCAAGACAACAATGGAGAAAAGAACATAAACCCTAACTGAACCCTAGGCGACCCCCACGCTACTCTTCTTCTTGTTCTTCTTCTTCTAACTAAAGACCCCTAACACCCTAACCTAGGGAGCCAAGAA
The DNA here is from genome assembly GCA_034376525.1 of Nicotiana benthamiana. Lineage (NCBI taxonomy): Eukaryota > Viridiplantae > Streptophyta > Magnoliopsida > Solanales > Solanaceae > Nicotiana > Nicotiana benthamiana. The sequence continues at coordinate 48,570,386 of CM067336.1, forward strand.
ATCACAGAACCGCCGCCGGACAGACCCCAACAAACTGGCGACCCATCTTCTTTGCCACTGCATCTTCTTCTCCGTCTTCAACCAGTGAACGACCACCACAGCTCGCCGGAAAAATGACCCCAAAACAGCCGCCAGCTCGCCGAAAATCCCTGAACCTCCATAGCCTCCAGTGAAACAAAACAGTTGGTTAGTTTTATCAACTGAAGCTCGTTTAGCATCTCTTTTCGGCGAGTTTCGAGGTTGTCTATCGAGACCCGTCGAAGTTCTCGTCTCTGTTCCGTTTAAATTCTGGTCTTCATCGGTGCCGAGGTTCCAGCTCTTTGTACGTTGATTTTATTGCTGTCACTACTAGTTTTCTCAAAATCTCAGATAAAGGTCCATTTTTGTTCTCATCTCGTATTTATTTCAAGTTGGGCTGTGTTTTTTAATTACTTTTATTTTTGAGTGATTCATGCTCATTTTCGTTATTTTTGGCTTAATTTTTTTTAAATTGCCTTCCTGTCTTCTTTCAGTATGATAGTTAATCTTTTACGGAGTAATTCGAACCAATTGAGATTGAGTATAAATGAAGAATGCAAATATGTTACAATTTTATGGAAAAGACAAATTTGAATTCGGAAAAAAGGGGTTTGATCTAGTGCAAACTTGGACTTTAGATAGTAAGTGTTACCGGACCAAATCTTTTAGGCTTCTGCACAAGAATTTTAAGGCTGGGTTCTCTATTTTTCTAGATTTATTGCGTGAGATTTGTTGGTATTTCTTTGCTTTAATTGATATCTATTAGCAATTCTTGCTTTAATTCTTGTTAAGTAGGTGGTGACCAACGATATTAAAATTGGAATCAAACTTTGACCATGGATCTTGCATGACTATTAGGTTTTAACTGTTTTAATATTTATTTTATTGCTTATCGCTAGGAATATGTTTTAGGCCGACAACACTGGTGCAGACTTAGTTTGAAGTCCGAAGTGGTTTTAAAGGAAAATCATTTTTGAAAAAAAAATGGTGACCTGGAGCACGAAACAAACGTCAGGTGGCGACTTTGAGTTATTTTTTTTTTAAACACAGTTTTGTCACTTCTAATTGAAAATCCTTTTCAAGATTTATTAAATTTTTATTAATATTAGAGGATTTAGTAAAGTTTTTTTTTTTTAAAAAGGTGGGTGATATCTCTGGCGACTTTGCTGGGGAGTTACGGGTTCGAGCTAGTACTTGATTTCGTTGGCTTTTAGAACATTTGGTTGAGGTTTTTATGCTTTTTCATTAGCTTTACTTAATTTTATTATATTTTATATTTTGTTAGTTGTTTATGTGTTTACAGTTTTTGCTTTATGTGTTTACTACTTTATAACTGTCATCATATGCATTACCCGGTCAATTATTTCTGCAACAAGTCTCAGAGCACGCGTCACGTGCACGAATTCTTTGTTGAGTCACCCTTAATTTAGGAGGGGGTCGCCGGACGTATGGAGTGGTGGAAAGATTGAGCAGCCACCATTGACCATACGCTCCCCCGAATTGCCTTGTTAGTGAACCCCAAACTTAGGTCAACCTTTAGGTTATTTTTATTCGCATCATGTCATTTAGACCTAGTAGGGCTCGGTCCCAAGTACCGTGTCCCTTTATAGGAAGCCTTTCCAAATTTTGTCAAAATGACATGTGGCCCAAAATGACATCTAACCATTCTATGTGCTAAATGTTGTATCTATGAGGGTGAAAAGGTCATTTGACGAAACGATGTCTTGAAAAGAAGGGTGAAAATGAAGCAAGTAGGGCCTACTCGCATTTTTCTTTCATATTTTTACACTATCCCATTATCGTTTTCAAAAATTCAAAAAAAAAGAAAGAAAAAGATTTTACGCTTTTCCATTATTTCCAAAAAATTCAAAAAAAAAGAGAAAAAGAAAATCCAAAATATTTTATATTTTTCATCATTTTCCAAAAATTCAAAAAAAAATGAAAAAGAATATCCAAAAGTTTTTCATTTTTCAAAAAAACAAAAAATATAGTTTTTTAAAATTAGTTGCATCTTATTGAACTACGCGAATCTGATTCTCGTCTTTGGAAGCGAGATAGGTAGGCAACACACATAGGGTCTGGTCTTCCTAGCAAGTCTTAGGTTCTTGTCTTTGAGGGGTCATAGCCAAAATCTTGCATTTCTAGCCACTTTTGGCCATATCGGCCATTATTGCAAAATGGGGTCATGTTTGCAAAAGTGGTTCAATTGCCCATGTCTTAGGATATTGAGTCTACAACTCGGTGTCATATTACTTTAATGTTCTTCCTTTTTGAGTTTACATCTTTAGCCACTTCTGGCCATATCGGCCATTTTTGCCAAATGGGTTATTTCCGCAAAGTAATTTTCTAAGCCCATAGTTATTCGAAGTTTAAATCCATATAAGCTTTTGTGAGGTATTTCCATGTCGTTGAGGTCACCATTTTTCATTTTGCACTTCTAGCCACTTTTGGCTACGTAAGTTAATTTTCACAAATAGTCTAATCGCGTCTTGTGTGTGTCCCATTAAAGGCATTGTGGCGTCGCATAGTATCTTGAGTCTCTAACATTTTGGTAATATTTTTCTCATTCAGGTATGGATCAGTGTACCAGAGCTCGAGCATGACAAATATCCCGGGACTATTACATTCAGGAGCTGCTTAAGGAGCCTTTTTTATATTTTGAGTTTGTTTTCATGTTTTCTCTTACTTGTCTTGTATAGTAGTATTCAATCGTTTAGTTGGTGTCAGAGTTTTCGTAGTATAGTTTAGTTTTTCGAGTCTCTCAATGTTGTACCTCCTATTTACAGAACTACGCTTGATCTGGTTCATGAGAGGCATGATACGTAGGTAACCTACATAGGGTTCGATCTAATCAATTTTAAAAAAACAAAAAAAAAAAGAAACAGAGAAAAAGAGAATGAAGTTGTGGGACGTGTGAAAATGAGAGAAAATCGCCGGATGCAAGAAAAGAGTGGTAAAAAGAGAATGGATGAAAGAAATGAAAAATCAAGCGGAAGATGAAGAAGGAAATGGGGCAAAAAGAGTGAAATTGGGATGATGCCATATGACATTCGTACCCTCAAAGCCATTCTAGAACCGTTAACTGCGACTAGGGGGCATTGCACGCAATGTGATATTTTTATATGATAAATGCTCTAACCTTAACATGTTGGTTTTGTTTTGCTCCTCTTTGTTACTTTCATTGTTATTATACATACGGTGGTTAGTTTGTGACACTTTGGTGATTCGCCCATACAGCACCAGAAAACACAAGACGGTCATGGCTAGCAAAGAAACAAACACTAGGGTTGTAGAACCGTCGAGGGAGATTGTTGAATCAGAATAGGAATTGAAAGAGGAGGTCCGAAGGTTGAAAATCAGATGGCAGAAATATATCAGTCTTGGATCAGGGGGCATCCTCCACTTTCATTCCCTACAAACTATACAGAAAACCATGCCTATGTTCCACTACTGTCCCAAATCCAGATGCCCGCTACCGTTGACCTTTCTCCTCAACATGCACCGAACTATACCCCTTACCACAATTACCCTGGCACTTCCTCCGAAACATTCCATTCTCCACCAGCCAAAACAATCGCATTCCCAGCTCCAGATACCCAATACTACGCCTCAGAACCCACCTTCAAAATACCAGATCCTTACCCTTACACTTCCCAATTTGAACCTCATGTTGAAACTGAAAAACCACCCAAGAACGCAGAGCAAGAAGACATGTTTAGGAAGGTACAAAGTCTGGAGCAATTATTGAAAAATATGCAAGCGTTGGGAAACCAGAGTGGCCTATAAGGACTTGTATTTGTTCCCCGATGTCCTACTGCCTGTCGGGTTCAAAATGCCTAAGTTTGACATGTATGACGGGCATGGGGACCCTGTAGCTCATCTGAGGGCCTATTGCGGCAAAATGAGAGGTACCAGAGGAAAAGACGAGTTGCTAATGGCATATTTCTGCCAAAGTCTGAGTGGGGCAGCATTAGAATGGTACACCCGCCAGGACGTTAGCAGATGGTACACCTGGGACGATATGGCTCAGACCTTTGCCCGACACTTTTAGTACAATATAGACATTGTTCCAGACCACATATCTTTGACCAAGGTGGAAATGAAACCCAGTGAAATCTTTATAGAATATGGCTTCCAATGGAGGGAGCAAGCTACACGAGTCAATCCTCCAATGGAACAAGATGCGATGGTTAAATACTTTCTTCAAGCACTGAGCCCAATTACTATGGACACTTGATCTCAGCCTTTGGTAAATCTTTCGATGATGTGGTGAAGATGGGATAAATGGTGGAAGAGGGTCTCAAATCGAGTAAGATCATGAGCTATTTTGCCTTAAAAGACACAACACGAGCAATTCAGAATGACACAGAAAGCTTACCAAGTCAGAAGAAAAAGGATGACGTTGCCATGGTTGTCTCGGGATCCTGGCATAGCCCAATAGGTATGCCTCGCCAATATACTCAGCCTCGACCTCGACCCCAACTCCGAACCTATCCTCAGGCTCCATATAATCCACCTCAATACTATCCTCCTAACATCGCCCAATCATTTGTCCAACCAATGGGTCACTTCTTATAGTGAGCACCAGCACCGCAGAATACTCATTCACCTTCACAACATTTTCGAGCACCCAAAAACACTAGGAAACATGGGCATAGAGGGGAACAAAGGCAAAGAAATTGTTTCACTCCAATCAGAGAGTGCTACCCAAGTTTGTTTGAAAAGGTGAAACAATCTGGCATGATTGAGCCGTTCCTCGGCTATACTCCAGACCCATATGCAAAAGTTTTTGATTCCACTGTACGGTACATGCGCCACTCTAATGTCTAAGGGTATAGCATTAAAGATTGTTGTTCTTTGAAAATGGAGATAGAAAGAATGATTCAAGAAGGGATAATTGTTGTCCAGGACAGTGACACCTAGAATATCGCACAGAATACTTTACCTGCACATGATGGTGCACACTTTGTGGGGGAGATGCGTGGTGATATGGAAAATGAGAATCCTATTGGGAACTTACTGGTAGAAGTCAATGATATTGAAATTGGTGAAGGTATGTGCAATCTTGTGGCTAATATATCGAGCTTCGTAATTGGAAAGACGCTCCTTTCTTGGCTAGCCAGGGAGGAGTTTTGGTGGTTTATTTTGTTTTCATTTTTGTTTGTCCGGATTATTTTAGGGTTGTAATTCAGACATTGTCTTATGGTTCAAACTCTTTTTTTTTCTAGTTCGTTTTACTGTAGTAACTCATCTAGTGTTATCTAGGATTGTTCCAGGGTTGTAACCTATGTCTATTTTGCTTGTTTTGTTTAAACACTATTCACCATCTGTCTAGTGCAATCTCCTTTTTTCTGTTATTTTTAGTCAATTTTGTTTAAGTCATTTTTCCTTTTATAGTTCTTTCATGTTGACTCTAGTGGCACGACATGCACGCATAATTCTTAACCTGATCTGGAAAGTTAGTCTAATCATGAACAATGGCACAATTTTGAATATGACAAAGAGACAGTTGAGGAAAAACCTAAATAATTCATGTAATTTGAGATATCATGAAGCTTGAATTGAGTGAAACTGAGGAAGTTAGTCTGGAAAATCAAGAGATCGATGAGAGCATACAGCAAGGGAATGTCTCTCAAGAAATTTGAGGTAGATCAGTCACTGTTTAAATGCATCCTTCCGCATCAAGATAAGTTTGAATATCAAGTCTGCTTCGAAATGGCAAGGATAATTCATTGGTATAGATATTACCCATTTGCACTTTTTTTAGATTTATTTGTTTATCTTCAATTGCATGTTTATACTTGGCATTTTTAAGTTTGGTATCACGAAGGCATTTTATTGCGCTACCCAAATACTTTTATCCTTTGCTACCCATTTTGAGCCATAATGTTTTGTTTCATACCCTCTTTTGGAATCAGAAATAGAGTTAGGAACTAAAAAAAGGAAAAGAAAAAGAAAAAGAAAAGGAAAAAAGGGAAAAATGAAAAATAAGAAAAAAGGAGAATAGGAAAAAGAGAAAACAACCACAACTTTGTCGTTTGACCTATGTTTGACCTGATTCTTGACACCTCAAGATACGTAGGCAGCCTTACGGATCGGTTATACCAAATAAAATATTTCATAATTCCCGAAGTCAAGAGGAGTAGGTTTTCTTAGAAATTCCATCAAAGCAAAAATAAAAAAAATGGATTCCAAGAAACTGGGCGGAAGTTTTAATTTTGCCAAAAGGCCTGCTTCCAAAATTTGTAATTTGAACCCTTTCATCTTAAATTATTTTGAGCCTTCATGCCACCTTTTCTTTCCAACTTTGTCCAAAAGCCTACATTACATTCCAAAGAAAGACCTTCCTACCAATCTTTGAGGATGCCAAGTGTGTGGTGAAAGTATGATCTTCCTACATCATGGGTAATACTGTGTACTCATTGCAAAGAGAGAAAATGATAATGAGAGAGTCTTATAGGTAAAAATCCTCAGGGGTACCGTAAGGCGACAGTGAGTTGAGAAAAGAGAAAAATGAGAGAGGCTTGATGGTGAAAACCCTTCAGGGCACTACAAGTCGGCTGAGGATTGTGGATCAAACGGGACAATTGAAGCGTTGAAGCCCAGTTTCACAGCGAAGAGGTACAACAAGAGTTGAATATTAAACTTGTTTGAGAGATTAGGACACTTAATCCAAAGGTGCATGTCATGATCATTAGAGTTAGTATCCACATCTAATAAGTTTCTACCTTATAATTTTCTTGTTAGGTATCATCTCTCTCCATTGTCCCTTATTTATTCCTCTTGTTTTGTTTAAGTCCCTTATTGAGTCTGTTTCGTCAGAACAAGTAAAGAAATGACTTCAAAAATCAACTACAACTTTCCAATTGCACAAAGCAGAGTTTGGCTAGCACATCAAAGTGTCATAAGTTAGGAAAGAACAGTATGCATGTCACGACCCAAACTCGGTCGTGATGGCGCCCAACCATAACGCTAGGCAAGCCTGACCAACAATTGCTCTTAATTCGACGAGAAATTCAAAACCGACAATTTAAGAAAAAATGTCATAGTTTTAGAATAATAATCTAATATTTATCGTAAAATAATATGGAGAGATACGAAATCTGATAAAACACTCCCATAAGATCTGGGGTCACGAGTCTAGAGCCTCTAGAACAAACTGGTTAATAATATCTGAACGAAAATACACAAGTCTGGAAATGTATATATATAAATAAAACGGAAAATAGTAGGAGTAGTCAGGTCCTGCGAACGTCAAGTAGCTACCTCAACAACTGTCATAAGCTCTGGAGACAACGACTGGTCAGCTAAGCCTTCGGTGCACCTGAATCTGCACACAAGGTGCAGAGAGTAGGGGTGAGTACTACCAACTCAGTGAGTAATAAGAATATAAAATGTCTGAAGATAAGAATCCATAAAATGCCACAAAGTAAAGTTAAAACTAACAGTCCGACACCTTAACTACGAGCCAACAGCAAAACAATATCAAGTATATCAGTCAAGTATAATGCAAGAATGCAATGCAATGCACATGACCCGCTGCGGCGTACAACTCGATCCATTTAACATCGACGGCGCTCACTGGGGGTCTGTACAGACTCCGGAGGGGCTCCTGCAGCCCAAGCGCAATATCATCATATCATTACTGCGACGTGTAGCCCGATTCATACTCAGCCCACAGTATGCATATGAGTCACATAACAGATTCAATTAATTTCCCAGTTTCCAATTATTAAGAAGAATATAATTTAGTTATTTAACTTCAGGAAAAGTGACTTAGCATTTAATAACAGTGATTAAACACAGTACTGAGATCTATGATTATGCAAAGCATGTTATAATGATATTCATCTTCTGAGGATGCTACAGATCGACACAAGGCCCCAAACATGGCAATAAGCCCAGATATATTCAATACAGGGTGCGTATCAGTTGCCAATATAGTAAAATTCTTGTTTGGGATGGACCAAGTCACAATCCCCAATCATAACAATCCCATGCCTGAGATGGGGTGCGAGTCACGCCCTAATATAGCGTCACAGTGTGATAAACCGGGGTCTCAAACCCTCAGGTCATCATCTATACAAACTACTCACCTTTAACCGGCCGTAGACTGGTCCGCAATGGCTTTTCCCATTGAATCTTCCTCTACGCGCGTCGAATATAGTCAAAACCACAACGAATACATAAATATCGGCTAAAGAAACATAACCCAGTCAAAAATACTAAAATGTTCTAAAAAATTCTTGAAGTTGGTAAAATCCAAGACCCGGGTATACTTCTCGAAAAAATTTCAAAAATCACATCAACGGATTTCTTGTCTCGCCACGAGTCCGAACATATAAAGTTTGTCGAAAACGGAGCTCAAATGCCCCTTCAAATTCTATTTTTACATCACAATTTCTCAAGCCCTAACTTACCTCATTTTGCTGATTTTCCACTGATTTATACAATAATATTGCCAAAAACTCGAATAATTAGGCTAAGGAACTTACCTCCAATTGGTTCTCAGTCAATTCCCTCAAAAATCCTTGCCCAAAGCTCGTGAGGGGGTTAAAAATGGTGGAAATAATGTTGAAGTTCGTGGGGGGTTTTAATTATAAAAACCCTTATGTATAGCTATTCTCGCCTCTATGCAATCGCATCACTACCCCTGCGATCGCATAGGCCGAAAATCCAGGGCCCTAATTTCCTCTTATGCGATCGTAGGACAAGCCATGCCATCGCAGAGCACAGGATCCCCCCTTCTACGCGATCGCACTCAAGCCCATGCGACTGCAGTGCACAACCTCCCAGACCTATGCGATCGCAGGCCCCTTCATGCGATCGCATAGAGCAACTTCTGATACCCCTCAAAGCCTTCTATGAGATCGCAGACACACCTATGTGATCGCATAGAGTAAGCTCTTTGATGCATTTTCTGCTACATTTCTTATTCAAATTCCACGTTAGCCATCTGAAATCACCCCGAGGCCCTCGGGACCTAAACCAAACGCATATATATGTTCTATTACTTCATTCAAACTTGCTCGTAACATAAAAATACTATCATATACATCAAAATCATCGAGTTACCATGGATTCAAGCCTAAATCAAACTAAAACTTCCGAAACTTGCATTTGATCAAAAACCGACCTAAAACCTCCAAATGACCTGAAACTTTACACGCTATCCAAAATCACCTAATGGAGCCACTGCATCTCTCGGAATTTCATTCCGGCCTTCGGATCAAAATCATCTATCAACTGGAATTCGCCAAAATTCAAACATAGCCAATTCAAGCCTAATTCTACACCGGACCTCCAAATTCAATTCCGATTGCGCTCCTAAGTCACAAATCAGCACCCGAAATTAGTCGAATCGTCGGAAATCCATTCCGAGCCCTCTAAATCATAAGTCAACATTCGGTTGACTTTTCCATACTAACCTTCTCATAAAGAGACTAATTGTCACATTTCTAACCGAACTCTATCCGAATTACTTAAAATTCTCCAAAAACATATAATAAAATATATAGAAGCATAAAACGGGGAAAACGGGGCAGTAACTCTCGTGACGACGGGTTGGGTCGTTACATCCTCCCTAACTTAAACAAACACCCGTCCTCGAGCAGGTCAAGAAACATACATGGAATCTCAAACAAGTGAGGATATATGCTCCGCATCTCCTGCTCGGTCACCCAAGTGGCCTCCTCCACGGGACAACCTCTCCACTACATCTTCACCGAAGATATGTCCTTTGATCTCAACTTTCAAACCTGACGACCCAAATAAGCCACCGACTCCACATCATAGGTCAAGTCCTCATCCAACTGAATCGTGCTGAAGTCTAACACATGGGACGGGTCCCCAACATACTTCCAGAGCATAGAAACATGGAACACCGAATGAACTCCCGACAAGCTAGGTGGAAAAGCAAGCATATAGGCCACCTCCCCAATCTTCCTATGTATCTCAAAAGGTCCAATGAATGTTGGACTCAACTTCCCTTTCTTTCCAAACCTCATAAAACCTTTCATAGGCGAAACCTTCAACAAGACCTTCTCACCCACCGCATAAGATACATCTCGAACCTTCCTGTCTGCATAACTCTTCTGACGCGACTGAGCTGTACGAAGTCCTGGATCACTTTCACCTTCTATAAAGCATCCTGAACTAACTCTGTCCCCAATAACCTAGCCTCGCCGAGCTCAAACCAACCAACTGGAGATCTACATCGTCTCCCGTATAAGGCCTCATACGACGTCACCTGAATGCTGGATTAATTGATGTTATTATATGCAAACTCTGCAAGTGGCAATAATTCAACCCAAGAACCTCCAAAATCAATAACACAGGCACGCAATATGTCCTCCAATATTTGGATAGTGTGCTCGGACTGTTCGTCCATCTGAGGATGAAATGTCATGCTCAATTGTACCTGTGTGCCCAAATCCTAATGAAAAGTCCTCCAGAACTGAGAAGTAAAGCGAATGGCCCTAATATGAGTGGAAAACCGGGACCCCATGCAACCGTACGATCTCCCGAATGAAAATCTCTGCTAACTTCTCCACAGAATAGGTAGTACATACCGGAATGAAGTGCGTGGACTTGGTCAGTATATCCATAATCACCCAAATCGAATCAAACTTCTTCGAGGTATGAGGAAGAACACTTACGAAATCCATACTAATATTCTCCCATTTCCACTCTGGAATATCCATCCCCTGGAGTATACCACCGGGTCTCTGGTGCTCATATTTGACATGCTGGCAGTTGAGACACCGAGCCACATAACTCACAATATCCTTTTTCATCCTCCTCGACCAGTAATGTTGTCTCAAATCCTGGTACATCTTCGCGGCACCCGGATAAATTGAATACCGCGAGCATTGGGCCTCCTCTAATATCAACTCCCGGAGTCCATCCACATTGGGCACGCAAATCCGACCCTGCATCCGCAACACACCATTATCTCCAATGGTCACATCTGTAGCATCATCATGCTGAACCCTGTCCTTTAGGACAAGAAAATGTGGGTTATCATACTGGAGCTCTCTAATGTGGTCATACAAATAAGATCGGGAAACCGCACAAGCCAACACCCAACTGGGCTCAGAAATATCTAACCTCATCATCTGATTAGCCAAGCCTGAACATCAACTGTAAGGGGCCTCCCCAAACTGGAATGTACGCCAAACTACCCATACTAATAGTCTTCTAGCTCAAAGCATCGGCTACTACATTGGCCTTCCCGGGATGATACAAAATGGTAATATCGTAGTCCTTGAGTAACTCAAGCCATCTCCACTGCCTCAAATTAAGATCCTTCTACTTAAACAAGAGCTGAAGACTGCGATAGTCCGTATATACCTCATAAGATCGGCCATAAAGGTAATTCCTCCAAATCTTCAAGGCATGAACAATAGCAGCCAACTCCAAATCATGAACATGGTAGTTCTTCTCATGGGGCTTTATTTGGCGTGAAGCATAAGCAATAACTCTACCCTCATGCATCAATACACAACCGATCCCAACTCTTGAAGCATCACAATACACTGTGTAAGAACCTGAAGCTGATGGCAATACTAGTACCGGAGCTGTGGCCAAAGCCAACTTGAGCTTCTGGAAGCTCTCCTTGCATTTATCCGACCACACAAATGGAGCCTTCTTCTGTGTAAACATTGTCAAAGGTGAAGCAATAGATGAAAAGCCCTGAATAAACTTGTGGTAATAACCCGCCAAGCCGAGGAAACTCCAAATCTCAGTAGATGAGGATGGTCTGGGCCAACACTGCACCGCCTCAATATTCTTTAGGTCAACCTGAATACCAATACTGGACACCACGTGTCCCAGAAAAGCCATAGTTCTAAGCCAGAACTCACACTTGGAGAACTTCGCATAAAGCTTATCCTCTCTCAGTCTCTACAATACCACCCTCATGTGCTGCGCGTGCTCCTTCTGTCTATGCGAGTACACCAAGATATCATCAATAAACACGATCACAAAAGAATGCAGATACAGCTAAAATACATTTTTGATCAAGTGCATGAATGCGGCTGGGGCATTAGTCAGTCCGAAGGACATCACTAGAAACTCGTAGTGCCCATATCTCATCCTGAAAGCCATCTTCATAATGTCTGAATCCCTAATCTTCAGCTAGTGATAGCCTGATCGGAGGTCAATCTTAGACAATACCCCTGCTCCTTGAAGCTGATCAAATAAATCCTCAATACGGGGTAGTGGGTACTTGTTCTTCATTGTCACCTTGTTTAACTTTCTATAATCAATGCACATTCTCATTGTGCCATCCTTCTTCTTTACAAATAAGATCGGTACACCCCAAGGTGACATACTCGGGCACATGATCCCCTTATCTAGGAGTTCCTGAAGCTGTTCCTTCAGCTCCTTTAGCTCCGCTGGTACCATACGATACGGAGGGATAGAGATGGGTTGAGTTCCCGGCACCAGATCAATACCGAAATCAATGTCCTTGTCCGGCGGCATGGCTGACAGGTCAGCTGGAAATACATTAGGGAAATCCCTCATAACGGGAATCGAATCAAGACTTAGAGCCTCAGCTCCCACATCTCTCACGAAAGCCAAGTACGACAAACAACCCTTCCCAACCATCCGTTGGGCTTTTAGGAAGGACATTACCCTGCTGGGTACATAATCAGCCACGCCTCGCCACTCGATCCTCCGAATATCCGGAATAGCCAACGTAACTGTCTTGGCATGACAGTCCAGAATAGCATGGTACGGAGATAGCCAATCCATATCTAGAATCATGTCGAAATCCACCATACATAATAATAACAAGTCAACTCGGATCTCTAGACCCCCAATATTCACCAGACACGATCAATATACATGATTCACAATAATAGTATCACCCACCGGGGTAGATATGAGCACATGCAAAGCAAGAAAACCATGGGTCATACCGAAATGATGAGCAAAATATGAAGATACATAGGAATAGGTAGATCCGGGATCAAATAAGACAGAAGCATCCCTGTGGCAGACTGAGATAATACCTGTGATGACAGCATCTGATGCGATGGCGTCCCTCCTATCTGGAAGAGCATATAATCGAGCATGACCACCGCCAGTGTGGTCTTCACTCCTGGGGCGAACTCTAGCTACTGACTTCCACCCTTAGCTGACTGAGTGGGTGCCGAAGAAACTGGAGCAGAAGACGAGGGCTGATCCCTCTATCGAGACTGTCTACTATGGAGCCGAGGACATTGTCTCCTCATATGACCCAACTCACCGCACTCTTAGCAACGACCTGGAGTTGGAGAAGGGGACTGATAGGAACCTCTCGCTGCAGATGAACCATGGGTTGAAGAAGCAGGAGCAAAGCTCTGAGCTAGAAGGGCACTCAATGCATGCTGGCTCTGCTGATGACCCTGATGACCACGGCCCGACGAAGCCCCACTGGACTATGTACAACCTGACATAGGAGGTCTGAAGGAACGACCTCTACTGAGCTGGAACTGGCCCTAGACGGAGCACCACTAAAACTACTTGAACCTCGAGGCCTCTTAGCCTCCCTCTCTCACGCTCCCGACGATGATCTGTCTCAATCTGACGAGCCCCATCAACTACCTCCTCGGATGTAACTGTTGTAGCCCTCTCTAGTCATCAATATGCGGATCGGATAGTTGAGGCCATCCACGAACCTCCTGATCCTTTCTCGATCTATTGGGATCATCCAAGTAGCATGCCGAGCTAGCTATGTAAACCTCAACTCATACTGAGTCACCGTCATATCTCCCTAAGTCAACCACTCGAACTGACGACGCAGCTCCTCCTTGTGAGACTGGGGTGCATACTTCTCCAAAAATACCATGGAGAACTACTACCAAGTGAGGCGCGCTGCGCCAATAGGCCTACGCCTCTCAAACTCCTCCCACCAAGTAAATGCAGGCCCTGTGAACTGAAAGGTAGTAAAAGCCATTCCACTAGACACAAGAATACCCGCAGTACGAAGCATACACTGGCACTTATCCAGAAAACCCTGGGCATCCTCACCCCTTAACATCACTGAATGTCGGAGGCTGGAGTTTACTGAACCTCTCCAACCGACACTGCTCGTCATCTGGCATAGCTGGAACCACATGAGCTGGAGCTGGTGCGACTAGCGCAACTGGAACAACTGGTGCAAATGGTGCAGCTGGCTGAACTGGAGCTATCTCAGATGTCTGTAGGCCCTGAAAAACATGCTAGGGTGTGCGAGCATCGGGGGTCTGATGACCATCCCCGGTCTGAGAAGTAGCTGCCATTGTCGTGGCTAAAATCGCTTAAGCCAGGCCAGTGCAGACGAACAAGATCTGAGCCAAAGCCTCTTGGAGAGAAGGAATCACGATGGGCACTGCGGGTGCCTAAACAGATGCTACTAGATCATCTACAACTGGGGGCTAGTCCTGGACTTAGGCAGTTGGTAGGTCTGCAGGTGCTTCCCCTGCTGGTCCGCCTCGACCAGCACCATGACCACATCCACAACCTCTAGCAGGTGGTACTGGTGGTCATACACCACGTTCGTTAGCACAGGTTCTCACCATCTGCGAGAGAATAGAATACAGAAATTTAGTTTTCATAGCAACAAGCCGCACGATATGAATTTCAAGAAAGTGAAGTGTTTCCTAAAGGTTTTGTAGCCTTCTGAGGATAGATACAAACGCCTACGTACCGATCCACGAGACTATACTAAGCCAGCTCATGACTCGCGAGGTCTAGTAACCTAGGCTCTGATACCAACTTGTCACGACCCGGCCCAAGAGTGTGTGAATATTTTCCGCTTTGGGCCTAGCCCCCACGGATTTGTTCCTGGGGAATTGAGTTACCCCTAAAACGCGTCCACACATGTTGTCCAAGGCCTTACTAATATAGCCCATGACTCCCCCTCTCATTTCCGATGTGAGACTCATGTGAGCTACAGTGAACAAGTTACCAATTAACTGAGAACCAATTGAAGGTAAGTTTCTTAACCTAATTATTCAAGTTTGTGGAAATATTATTGTAGAAATCAGTGGAAAATCACCAACATGGGTAAGTTAGGGCTTGGGAAATTGTGATGTAAAAATGGAATTTGAAGGGACATTTGAGCTCCGTTTTCGACAAACTTTATATGTACGGACTCGTGGAAAGACAAGGAATCCATTGATGTGATTTTGGAATTTTTTGAGAAGTGGGCCCGGGGCTCGGGTTTTACCAGCTTTGTGAATTTTATTACTTTTCGAGTAATTTTGATTGGGTTATATTTCTTTAGCCCATATTTATATATTCGTTATGGTTTTGACTAGATTAGACACGCGTAGAGGAAGATTCAAGAGGAAAATGCATTGTGGACCAGTCTACGGTCGGTTAGAGGTGAGTACTTTCTATAGATGATGGCCTGAGGGTTTAAGACCCTGGTTTATCATACAGTGACGCTATATTATGGCGTGACTCGCACCCCATGGCAGGTGCGGGGTTGTTATGACTTGGGATTGTGACTTGGTCTATCTCGAACAAGAATTTTACTATATTGGCGACTGATACGCACCCTGTATTGAATATATCTGGGCTTATTGCCATGTTTGGGGCCTTGTGCCGATCTGTAGCATCCTCAGAGGATGAATATCATTGTGATAGCATGCTTTGTATAATCATAGATCTCAGTCCTGTGTTTAATCACTGTTATGAAATGCTAAGTCACTTACCCTAAAGTTAAATAACTAAATTATATTCTTCTTAATAATTGGAAACTGGGAAATTAATTGAATTTGTTATGTGACTCATATGCATACTGTGGACTGAGTATGGATCGGGATGCAAGCTGTAGTAATGATATGATGATATTGTTTTTGGGCTGTAGGAGCACCTCCGGAGTCTGTACACACCCCCAGAGAGCGCCGTCAACGTTAAATGGATCGGGTTGTACGCCACAGCGGGCACGTGCACTGCATTGCATCCTTGCATTATACTTGACCGATATACTTGATATTCCTCTGCTATTGGTTCTTAGTTAAGCTGTCGGACTGTTAGTTTTAGCTTTACTTTATGGCATTTCGTAGATTCTTATCTTCAGACTTTTTATATACTTATTACTCACTGAGTTGGTAGTACTCACCCCTACTCCCTGCACCTTGTGTGCAGATTCAGGTGCACCGGAGGCTTAGCTGAGCAGTCGTTGTCTCCATAGCTTATCAGAGTTGTTGAGATAGCTGCTTAACGTTCGCATGACCTGACTACTTCTCCTATTTCAATTTTATTTATATATATACATTGGCAAACTTGTGTATTTTCGTTCATATATTATTGTCCAGTTTGTTTTAAAAGCTCTAGACTCGTGACCCCAGATCTTATGGGAGTGTTTTATCAAATTCCGTATCTCTCTGTATTATTTTATGATAAATATTAGATTATTATTCTAAAACTATGACATTTTTCCTTAAATTGTTGGTTTTGAATTTATTGTCGAGTTGAGAGCGATTGTTGGTCAGGCTCGCCTAACGTTATGGTTGGGCGCCATCACGACCGGGTTTGGGTCGTGACAAGTTGGTATCAGAGCTGACTCTCCAGTGTTCGATGGGTGGGTACCCACAATGAGGACGTTGTGCCTTTATTGGTGGGGTGAGTGTAGTGGTAACTTGTTCAATGTAGCTCACAGAAGTCCCATATAGGAAATGAGAGGGGGAGTCCTTGGCTATATTAGTCAGGCCTTGGACAACATGTGTGGAATTATTTTGGGTGTAACTGAGTTCCCCAAGAACAAATCTGTGCGGGCTACGCCCAAAGCGGACAATATTCACACAGTGTTAACCTTGGTCGTTACAATGCACACTGAGTTGGTAACAATTAAAATTCTTTGGGATTCATGTGAAATGTAAAGATTCGGTAAATGTCAATTCAAGAGCACCATGCAGCAGATAAAGGGTATTGAGTTTGAACGGATCAAAGATGTTTTTGTGATAAGGGTGATAAAGAAAATGGTTAGTCAATAAACAAGCAAGGTATTTCAAGTCAAAATCAAAGTTATCATGGGAACTGCAATAGCAATCGCTCTCAAAGTCAAGGCCACAAACTAACCATTGTGTTTTAAACTCACATGTTTTCTTTGTTTGAAACATGGATGAAGGCTATGCTCATAACAAAGCCTGAATTTATCAGGTGTAATGTCCCAATTCTTCTTACGCAAAGGCTATTTAGAAGACTGCACATCACCCCTAGTAGAAGCACTTCCTAGTTTGGGCCTTTCAAGTATATTTTGTTTTAGGAGACTCACTTCCTAAATTGATATTTCACCCATAGGAGACGCACTTCGTAGGCTGAGTTTTTCAAGTTATGTTTTTATTTTAGGAGACGCACTTTCTAATATTGGTCTTTTAAATTCATCCCTAGGAGATGCACGTCGTAGTTGGAGTTATTAAAATTTTACCCGTTAGGAGACGCACTTCCTAATAGGGGTCTTTCATATTATACTTGTTAGGAGACGCACTTCCGAGTTTGAGTCATTTAAGTTCATTCCTAGGAGACACACTTCCTAGTTTAAATTATTGGAGTTTCTCTCCTAGGAGACACACTTCCTGGTCTGGGTCCTTCATGTTATATTTTTGTTTTAGCAGATGCACTTTCTAAATTGAGTTTTTACCCATAGGAGACGCACTTCCTGGTTTGGGTAATTTAAGTTCATTCCTAGGAGATGCACTTCCTAGTTTGAGTCGTTGAGTTTCATCCCTAAGAGACACACTTCTTGGTTTGGGCCGTTTAAGTTCATTCCTAGGAGACGCACTTCCTAGTCTGGGTCTTTCAGGTTATATTTCTATTTTAGGAGACACACTTCCTAGTTTTTGGTCATTGAAGTTCATTCCTAGGAGACACACTTCTTAGTTTGAGTCATTGAAATTTTACCCCTAGACGACGCACTTCCTAGTCTGGGTCTTTCAAGTTGCATTTTTGTTTTAGGAGACGTACTTCGTAAATTGAGATTTTACCCCTAGGAGACGCACTTCCTAGTTTGTGTCATTTAACTTTATTCCTAGGAGACGCACTTCTTAGCTTAAGTCATCAAAATTTACCCCCTAGGGGACACACTTCCTAATCTGGGTCTTTGAGGTTATATTTTGTTTTAGGAGACGCACTTCCTAACTGAGTTTCATCCCTAGGAGACGTACTTCTTGGTCTGGGTATTTTAAGTTATATTTTTAATTAGGAGACACACTTCCTATGTTGAGATTTTACCCCTAGGAGACGCACTTCCTAGTTTGGGTCATTTCAATTCATTCCTAGAAGATGCACTTCCTAGCTTTTCTCATTTAAGTCCATTCCTAGGAGACGCATTTCCTAGCTTTGTTCATTTAAGTTCATCCCTAGGAGACACACTTCCTAGTTTGAATCTTTTAAGTTTATTCCCAGGAGACACACTTCTTAGTTTAAGTCATTCAAGTTTTATCCCCAGGAGACGCACATCCTAGTCAAGTCATTAGTTTTACTCTAATCATTGCATCAATAGCATATTTGATTTACAATTTTGCTAACAACTCACAAATCTTCCTAGTGCAAATTGGGGTAGAAGATTTTTTTTGTTTTGTTGTTTTGATTGCAGGCGCCCACATAGAGAACAAGGGAATACAGTTCAAGCTTTGGCAATCAGGCGCCCACCTAGAGAACAAGGGAAGTCATTTCAGAATCCAATTCAAGTTAGAAGTAGCAGAAGCTCACGACAAGAATACGAGTCAACAGTTCGAGATGATCAACAGAAGTAATTTCAATCTAGAATAGAAGAGAAAAACAAAACAAAAAAGAAAAAAGAAAAGGGAAGTGAATCCAAAATGCAGAAGCCGAGACAAGAGGTGGATTGCTCAAGACATGACTGAAGTAACAACCATGGTGTGTCTGGTTTTGATATGAAAAGCTGAATAAGAATGAGCTAGAACCTGCAGCTAGCGAGCGTCAAGGTTCAAATCTAAAGTCTGCTTAAAAACCATTCAAGACTTAATATCAAGCTTTAGAAGACTTGTAGATAGGAATTTTGTAACTCATAGTTGACAGCCCTAGTTAGTCTTTTTCATTTTTTGATTGTGATGTAATAACCGAACCGCAGACCAAAACCTCGACAGAATGGTTCCTCGATCAACACTCCACCTCGATATACTTTATCATATCGCTCACTTCTAAACTACACATGGCCTGATTTCTTTATAGCCAAGGATATGTAGGCAGCTCAGATAACAGGGCTCGGTCATATTCTCTTTCCTCTTAGCTTTTGGATCTCTCTAAATAAGGGTCGGGTCAAAAAAAAAGTCTAGTCATTCTTTGTCTAAAAATAGTTTGTATTTCCGGTCAAAGAGGGGCAGCTGTAGATATGTGATTTTTGACCCTCCCCAAGATTTTATATATTTTAGCATTTTAATACTTAGCTTAGGTCTAATTTAGTTATTTCAACTAATTTTGACTCTTTTATATTATTTTTACAAAATTAAAAAATACAAAAATAGTTTTATTTTTCTCTATCAAATTAAGTATTAGGTATTTTTAGAAAAATATTATTTTTAACGCATTTATATTTTAGTATAATCACCTGAAAATACAAAAATTAACTTCTTGCCATAACATAGTTCGAACTAATTAATTAGAAATGATTTCACTATTTTATTGTATATTATTTTAGGAATTAATATTTTTAGCCTAGTAGAGTTAAATGACCATTTTTAAAGACAAATTTGGCCAAGAGTTGGCCCAATTCAATTTTAGCCCTAATATGAAGCCCAATCCCATGACCCAACTACTCTTCTTCTTCTTGTCTTCTTTCAGTATGATAGTTAATCTTTGATGGATTAAATTAAACCAATTAAGATTGAGTATAAAGGAAGAATGCAAACAGGTTACAATTTTATGGAAAAGACAAATTTGAATTCGGCAAGAAGAGGTTTGATCTAGTGCAGACTTGGACTTTAGATAGTAAGTGTTACCGGACCAAATCTTTTAGGCCCCTGCACAAGAATTTTAAGGATGCGTTCTCTCTTTTTCTAGATTTATTGCCTGAGATTTGTTGGTATTTCTTTGCTTTAATTGATATCTATTACCAATTCTTGCTTTAATCTTGTTAAGTAGGTGGTGGCCAACGTTATTAAAATTGGAATCAAACTTTGATGATGAATCTTGCATGACAATTAGGTTTTAACTGTTTTATTATTTATTTTATCGCTTTGAATCACTAGGAATATGTTTTAGGCCAACAACACCCGGGTAGGCAAGCCTTAGGATTTTCATTTGCTTTTGGTTTCGAGGTGAGAGGTTGTCCCTTAGATAAATTCATTCGGGGAATGTCCAGTGGACTTTGTAAATTTTAACCCGGGAATGCCCCGAAGTAAATGTAAATGGAGTCGTGGTATCATCAATGGGGGCGTAGTATAAGCTAGGAAGACTTACTTTATTTTGTTTATTTTTCTCTTTTAGGAAGGGATGACCTCGAGCCACTTGTATGTTTGTTTTTTCTTTTCTGTGTTTGTTATCTCAATTGAATATTTTAAAAGCCAACTAGATCGAGTATGCAACCGAGACTTTCATAGACTTGGGGAGTTCCTAACACCTTCTTCCCGAGTCAAATGAACCACCTTACCCGAATCTCTAGTGCAGACTTAGTTTGAAGTCCGAAGTGTTTTAAAAGGAAAATTATTTTTGAAAAAAAATGGTGACCTGGCACACCGAAACAGATGTCAGGTGGAGACTCTGAGTTATTTTCTTTTTTAAACACAGTTTTGTCACTTCTATTTGAAAATCCTTTTCAAGCTTTATTAAACCTTTTTATTAATTTAAGAAGAATTAGTAAAGTTTGTTTTTTTTATAAAGGGGGTGTGATAAGGTTAAGTCCCACGTGACTAGCCATTGCAGGAAGTTTGCGGAGCCAAAAGGTTTCCCAATGTTTTGAAATTAAAATTGAAGAAAGAAAGAAGTCAGAAAGGTCTACGAAGGCAAAATAAAGTCGAAAAGGTTGAGTTCCACTGATCAACCGTCGTGGAAAAATTTGGAAAAGCTAGAAGTTCTCAGGGTTTCAAATGAAATTGGTCCCCATGAAACAAGCAGTTGCAATTGAGATCTTCATCAAAGAAGTTGGGCCGAGATCAAGCGATCGAGACAGTCAATGCCACAAAACCAACCACCATTTCAAACTAACAATTGTTCTTTATTTGAAAAATTGAAATAGGTGCAGCCCAAATCAACCGTGCAAAAGCAGGTGCAACCGAAAAGGAAAAGATGCACCGGAGCTAGAAACACTTTGCAGCAAAAAATCAATCCAAAAAAAAAGGAAGTTTCCTACAAAGTTTTTCCTGCATTTTATTAAAAAATGAAATGAAAAATAAAAAAGAGAAAGAAGAAGAAAATTAAAAAAATTGATAGTTTAGAATCCCAATATAAATCTTTTATGCTTTGCTAACGTTAGGGCTCCAATCCCTGAGTTGTGCCTTTTAGACGTAGGGCATCCATTCCCTAGTCGCATTTTTTGCCAATATTAGGGCTCCAATCCCTAAGTTGAGCCTTTTAGACATAGAGCCTCCATTCCCTAGTTACTTTTTGCCAATATTAGGTCTCCAATCCCTAGGTTGAGCTTTTTAGACGTAGGGATTCCATTCCCTAGTCGCCTTTTGCCAACAGTAGGGCTCCAATCCTTGAGTTGCGCCTTTTAGACATAGGGCCTCCATTCCCTAGTTGCCTTTTGGCAAAATTAGGGCTCCAATCCCTGAGTTGCACCTTTTAGACATAGGGCCTCCATCCCCTAGTCGCCTTTTGCCAACATTAGGGCTCCAACCCATGATTTGAGTTTTTTTTACCTTTTAGCCAACATTAGGCTCCAATCTCTGAGTTGCACCTTTTAGAAATAGGGCCTCCATTCCCTAGTCGCATTTTGCCAACATTAGGGCTCCAATCCCTGAATTGTGCTTTTTAGACATAAGGCCTCCATTCCCTAGTCGCTTTTAGCCAACATTAGGGCTCCAATCCCTGAGTTGAGTTTTTTTTACCCTTAGCAAACATTAGAGCTCCAATCCCTGAGTTGAGCTTTTTAGCCTTTAGCCAACATAGGGCTCCAATACCTGAGTTGAGCCTTTTAGACATAGGCCTCCATTCCCTAGTCGCCTTTTGCTAACATTAGGGCTCCAATCCCTAAGTTGAGTTTTTTCCTTTAGCCAACATTAGGGCTCCAATTCCTAAGTTGAGCATTTTTCCCTTTAGCCAACATTAGGGCTCCAATCCCTGAGTTAAGAATTTTTTCCTTAGCCAACATTAGGGCTCCAACCCCTGAGTTTAGCATTTTCCCTTTAGCCAACATTATGGATCCAATTCCTGAGTTGAGCATTTTTCCCTTTAGCAAACATTAGGGCTCCAATTCCTGAGTTGATCATTTTTCCCTTTAGCCAACATTAGGGCTCTGATACCTGAGTTGGGCATTTTTTCCTTAACCAATATTAGGGCTCCAACCCCTGAGTTGAGCATTTTCCCTTTAGCCAACATTAGGGCTACAATCCCTGAGTTGAGCATTTTTCCTTTTAGCCAACATTAGGGCTCCAGTCCCTGAGTTGCGCCTTTTAGATATAGAATCCCCATTCCCTAGTCGCCTTTTGCCAATATTAAGGCTCTAATCCCTAAGTTGAGCTTTTTTTCCTTAAGCCAACATTAGGGCTCCAGTCCCTGAGTTGAGCGTTTTTCCTTTAGCTAACATTAGAGCTCCAATCCTTGAGTTGAGTGTCTTACTCTTAGCCAATATTAGGGCTCCAATCCGTGAGTTGAGCGTTTTCCCCTTTAGCCAACATTAGGGCTCCAATCCCTAAGTTGAGCATTTTTTTTTTAGCCAATATTAGGGCTCCAACCCCTGAGTTGAGCGTTTTACCCTTCGCCAATATTAGGGCTCCAATCCCTAAGTTGAGGTTTTTACCTTTTAGCTAACATTAGGGCTGGCGCACAATAGCAAGGTTGCGATTATGCCGAGAAAAATGGCTCGTCGCCGGAAAACTGCACCTCACGTTCCTGAGCAGATCATCACTCCTACTAATGGTGTTACAAAGAATTAGAACCGCTCACTTTTGGTAGCTTCTTCCACAAAAGTTCCAATCAATTGAGGAGATTCATGAAGATGGTGGTGCTGAGGATGATATGCCTGAACAATTGAGTAAAATGGAAGGAAACTCAAATTCAGCTATGCGTTGCTTACACTTCTCAGAATCTAGTGGTTTTGAGAAACCTACTCCATCTGCTGCTGATATTGTCAAAGGTAATCGAAGCTTACAAATGGGTAAAACGCTCTCGTTTGTCCCCCCTACTGAAAGAGATGGTAAGAAAATTGTCAAATTAAGTGAAGATGATTTGAAATCACAGGTTGATTACTGGAAGACTTCCTTAATTGGGTACATAATTGGTGAGACGCCGTATGAGAAAACTATGGACAATTTTGTGATGCATGTATGGAATTTCGTCTCTAAGCCTCAGATACTGATTCACTCTGAGGGTTACTGCCTTTTCAGATTCAATAATAGAGGACAAAGATCAAGTTATTCAATCTGGTCCTTATTCTTACAGGAATAGGCTAATGGTGTTGAAACCATGGGAAATTGATTTCTCTTTCCAGAAGGACATGCTGAGTACAGTGTCTGTGTGGATTAGATTTCCGGGGCTACCTGTAGGCTATTGGTCAACTGATGCATTGAGCAAGTTGACTAGTGCAGTGGGGAAACCCTTGTATACAAACAAGTTCACAGCCCATTATGAGAAAGTATCTTATGCTAGGGTGCTAGTGGAGGTTGATGCTGCATACCCTCTACCAGATCAGATAGAGATTGAGACACCTTTTGGGCTGAAAACTCAGATGATTGAATATGACTGGAAGCCTATCTATTGCAATCACTGTCTGAAATTTGGTCATGATGCTATAGATTGCTGGTATAATTCTAGCTTTGATGAAGAACAGGTGCTGGATGAAGGGGGAAGCCAAAGAAACAGAGGATCAGAATGAGAAAGTATGTAAAATCAGTAAAACAAGAATGGCTGGTTAAAAAGGATAGATATAGAACAGAGTTAAATGCACAGGAGCAATTGCTAGAACAATTAGCTAATAAGGAAACTGAGGGGTTGGGGGGAATCACTATTACAATGGTGACTACTCAACAGGATGCAAAGCAAAATACTGACATTCAGGAGCAGAATGAAACAGTAAATAGTGAATCTATTTATAGCATTGATGAAATGGAAGTAAATAGCAGAAAGGGCAAGGCAATTGTTGAAGTGCTAGATGCTGGAAGAAGGGGACAACAGATTGACCCTGGGCCTTCTCAGCACCTAAATCCCAAGTCGATATGATTATTGTCACTTGGAATATTAGGGGGCCAAACCTAGCCCATAAGTAGAAAGAGTTGAAGACCTTTCCTGCTGTCAATAAAGTAGATATACTGGGTTGTATAGAGACTAGAGTTAAGGAACATAAAGCAAAGAAAATACAAGGGAAGATTGCAAACGGATGGAATGTCCAATGCAATTATTCAAAGGCTGTTAATGGGAGAATTTGGCTTCTTTGGAAACCTCATATCCATCTTCAACTTTCCCAAGTGACTGGTCAATTCATTCAGTGCTTCATTGAAGATTCCACCAGTCAATTCAGAACTCACTTCTGTGTCATTTATGCTCAGAATTATGGCAACCAAAGAGAACAGTTGTGGAGTGATCTGAGGCAAATACATATATCTGGCCAGGACAATTGGCTGCTGAGTGGTGATTTTAACAATGTCTTAAGTACTAAAGATAGAATTGGGTCACCTGTATCTGATGCTGAAGTTAAAGGTTTCAGAAGTGTCATTGATGACTTGCAGCTTACTCCTATCAGGGCAAAAGGATGGCATTTCACTTGGACAAACAAGCAGGATGTTTCATCAAGGGTATATAGTAAGATTGACTGGGCATTAGGTAACTATAAGTGGATACAACAGTATGGGCACATTGAAGCTGACTTTATGAATCCATCAATATCTGACCACTCTCCTATCCTTATCAAATGTGATGGCCAGAAGTTGCTTCATCCAAAGCCTTTCAGATTGTTTATTAATGTTATGGAATCTCCTCAGTTCCAAAATATTGTACAGCGTGTCTGGAGAAAGAATTTTGAGGGTGCACCTATGCAGCAGATATGGAGTAAATTAAAGAATATGAAACAACAGCTAAAGGAGATTAATGCTTATATGACTTCATATAGGCAAAAACGTGTACAGGCTAGAGAGAAACTAGAAATTATCCAGAACTAGTTGCAGAAATCTCCATTACTGCAACCTTTGTTTAATGAGGAAAGAACACACTTGAAGAAATCCAGAAATGGAGTATTCTGGAGGAACAAATAATGAGACAGAAATCCAAAGCTTGCTGGATCGAATGTGGTGATGCCAATACAAAGTACTTCTATGCTCAGTGGAAAATCAGAACAAGTCAGAACAGCATAACCTCCATATATACTGATATAGGTTTAAAACTAACAGATCCCAAGGCAGTGGAACAGGAGTTTATTAGTGTTTTCCAATCATTGATGGGAGATTGTGCTAGGGAATTACCATGTGTAAACACAACTATCATCAAGGAGGGAACTTGTTTAACTCTACCACAACAAAGAATGCTGATACAGGAGGTTACGATGAGAGATATCACATAAGCAATAATGGAGATGCCAAAGGATAAAGCACCTGGAGTGGATGGATTCCTTGTGGAATTCTTCACTAAGAACTGGGAACTAGTCAAGAATGATATACTTGCTGCTACAATTGACTTCTTTTCCACCAACAGAATGCCTTAAATGATTAATACAACAGCAATTGCATTTGTTTCCAAAGTTAAAGCTCCTGCAACTATTAAAGACTACATGCCCATAGCTTGCTGCACCACCTTATATAAGATCATATCCAAAGTCATTACTAATAGAATGAAGAGTGTTATTGGTGATCTAATTGGACAGGCTCAATCAGCATTCATTGAAGGAACAATCATAGTTGATAACATTCTACTTAGCCATGAAATCTTCAAAGGATATTCTAGGAAAGGAGTGTCTCCCAGATGTGTGTTGAAAGTGGATCTGAGAAAGGCTTATGATACTTTGGAATGGAGTTCCTTAAGCATGTTCTTATTGATTTAGGTTTCCCTGCTAAATTTGTGCAATAAATTATGGCATGTGTTACTACTGTCTCTTATTCTCTAGTTCTGAATGGGGGTTTAACAAAACCTTTCAAAGCTAAGAGGGGTATTAGGCAAGGTGACCCTATGTCACCTTATCTATTTGTGATTGCTATGGAGTATTTGAATAGGGAACTGGGGCAGCTACACAAGAATGGCGATTTCAATTTTCATCCTAAATGCAGGAAGTTTAACAGTATTCATGTATGCTTTGATGATGACCTATTAATGTTCTGCAGAGCTGATCTTATCACTATTAGAATTTTAAAGGAGGCTTTCCACAGATTCTCTGAAGCACCTGGTCTGCAAGCAAATGTTAACAAGAGTGCCATATATATGGCTGGAATAAAGCAAAATGTCAGAGAGGTAATTCTGGGAACACTGGGTTTTATTGAAGGAGAGCTGCCATTTAGATATCTGAGGATACCCTTGGACTCCAAGAAACTGGATATTTGTCACTATCTGCCACTGATTAAGAAGATAACAGCCAAGATAACATGATGATCTGCAAAATTACTCTCTTATGCTGGTAGATGTCAGCTGATCAAAGCTGTCATATTTGGAATTCAAACCTACTGGGCTCAAATTTTCATTATGCCTAAGAAAGTGATGAAAATTATTGAAACTATCTGCAGATGGCGCTAGTTGCTTGGAAAAGGGTATGCAGACCAAGTACAGCAGGAGGACTGAATATCCTAGACATGAAGGCATGGAACAAAGCAGCAATCTGCAAACATCTTTGGGATTTAACTAGAAAGAAGGACTACCTTTGGATAAAGTGGGTGCACAGCTACTACATTAAACAAGAATCTATTGAAACAATGACTACTCCTAAGGCTGCTTCTTGGGTTGTGAGAAAAATTCTGGACAGTAGAGATGCCATTATGGGGAATCAGTTGCTTCAGGGGACTTTGTTTAGCAGATTGCAAGGTATGTGCAAACTGGATCACTTTCAGATCAAGAAGATGTATCTCACTCTGATTCCTAATTTTAGCAAAGTTGAATGGAAGAACTTGCTGTTGCTTGCCAATGTTCATCCTAGACATCGATTCACTTTGTGGTTAGCTGCACAACATAGGCTGCCAACAGTGGACATATTGCAGAAAATTGGCATCCAAGTGCTTGCAACATGTGTATTCTGTAAGCAGAATGTCGAATCCTTTAAACACTTATTTTTTGAATGCACAATTACGAGACATTTGTGGACTAGACTCTGTTTATGGTTGGGGTATCAAAGATTAGTTGGAGACTGAGCAACTAAACTGCAATGGGTAAACAACAAAGAAAAGAGCAAAGTGGGGTTACATGCTATAACAACTAGTGTATATATAGTACTATTGCATTAATCTGGAGGGAGAGAAACATTATCAGATTTGAAAAGAAACTATGAGGAGAATCAGATTTGCAGAGAAATTGTTTTACATATCCATATTCGAGGAAGGAATTGTAGTCCATGGCAAAATGGATTGAGGCAACTTAACAGTTTTCCATAGTATAGTTTGTACTAGCTAACTTCTATACTTAGTTGTAATTAGTGAAGAGTAGTTAGATACTTAGTAGAGATAATTGTGATGTAAAGGAGTAGTAGCAAGTCAAAGCTACTACTAAAGCTCTACCTTGTACATTTTTTTTATATTAATGGATACAAAATATTATCAAAAATAACATTAGGGCTCCAATCCCGGAGTTGAGATTTTTACCTTTTAGCCAACATTAGGGCTCCAATCCCTGAGTTGCGCCTTTGGACATAGGCCTCCAATCCCCTGTTTGTTCCATAATAGATAAATACAATTCTTGAAAATGAAAAGAGAGAGAGAGAGAGAGATAGAGAGAGAGAGAGAGAATGAGTTCATATTTTTGACATAAATAACTCACGAAATTTTCCTAGTGAAAACTAGGGCAAAGAATTTCGTTCGTTTGTTTGTTTATGTGTCTTAACAGGTTTGACTTCGAGGCACAGGAACTCGAGATGACCAAAGGAATGAGTCTCAATCCAGAATAAAGGAAAAAGGAAAATAACAAAAGAAGTGAATTCAGAATGCCGAAGTGAGCAGAGACGCAAACTGCTCAAAACTCGATCGAAGTCACAAGCTCCACCGGTCCCGTTTTAACCCAATGCTGAAGAAATAAACAATACTTGCCGATGGCGAGGATCAAGATTCAAATTGGAGTCCAGTGCAAGACCAACTGAGACTCAATCAAGCTTCAAGAGATTTATAGGTAGGAATCTTATAACTCATAGTTGATAGGCATAGCTAGCTTAGCTTTGATTTTCCTTTTCGGTATAATAAGGACGTCAACAAGCAGTAGCAGTAGAAATAACAGTAAAATCATTGCTCCTGGTAGTCCCAACTACCAAAACTTCCAGAACTACACTTACCTGATTCCTTTATAGCCAAGGATATGTAGGCAACCTTTGAAGCATGTGTAAGCACGTGATTTTTGCCCTATATATGAATTATTCCCATAAACTTCAAACAAAAATGATTTTTCCTTATTTTTATAATTTTCGTAAATTTTGCGTTAATTGTTTGCATTTTATTTGTGCATGTTAGTTCATATAAAAAAATAAGCATACAAAAAAATACATTTGCATTTAGAATTTAACTTCATATGTTAGGATTAATTAGGGGTTAATTCGTTTTAGAACAAAACATGAAAATCACAAAAATAGTTCATTTTTGCATTTTAGTTGTTAATTGTTTAATTTGTCGCGAAATAGATTTTAAACAATTTTAGGAATTAATTAGTTTAATTTTGGAAATAATTAGATCTTTATCTTTATTTTTGTATTGTGAATAAAAATACGAAAATGTGAAAAAAGTATAAAATGAAAAAAAACAAACAAAAAGGAAATAAGATGAAACTAATTAAAAGAGAGAGAAAAGAAGATGGCTATTTTAAATGGCCAATTGGGCTCAGTTGTGACCAAATTACCAGCCCAAACCCCAAACCCACTCCGCCGGCCCAGAATAATTACACCAGGTCCTGTCCGAATTCCCACCTCGCTCGGTCCAGTGTGCTATTCACCAAAACGATGCCGTTTGGCGTCCGTTAAATCACAGCCATACATTTCCTTTTAATCCAACGGCCACGATTGGTTCTCGGATTTATGATATAACGGTCTGAATTATACGTACAACCCTAGAGACAACCCCCTTCTTCCTCGTACAGTCTCCTAGCCCCGCCGGAGCCCTCGTCACCGGCAAACCAAACCAACGCCAATCACCACCGAATTCACACTGTCGATTCTCCTCAACCTCATCTTCCCATTCCCCATGGTTATATCCCTCGAATCTTCCCAGAAAACCTCGAATATCCCATCGAAGTTTTTTCGGTCGATGCAAGTTATGCCAAACGGTTCCAAATTTACACCGTAGGACCGTCACACCATCCTCTATCCAACCACTACAGTGGCATCTCTCAAATCTGCCTAGAACCGGTTGAATATCAATTTGAAAGTTTCCGACCGAAACCCTAATTGCCCCAACCCGCCTAAAATTGATCCCTGGCATTCCTTGGGCCCTCCTTATGAAGAATTCAATATTAGTAGCCGTTGAATGCCTTTGAAGTTGGTCGAGTCATCCAGAAAACTAGAGAGGGAGCCGAATTTTGAAGTTGAGCCAGTGAGTGTTCGAATTTTGTTTTTTATTTCCTTTTTTGGTATTCATGACTGTTAGTTTCTTGATTGTGTTTGGTCATAATTTTAGTCTGAAATTAATAATTCTTCTTCAAGTCTGTTTTACCTTTAATCCTTGCTAGCTTGATTCATGTTAGTTTTAGGTGTTAATTTGTCATTTGTTGGATTTGTTTCAATTTTGTTGTTTGAGTAATGACCCATAATTTTAGATCGATTATAATTCTGTTTAGTTAGTAATCGTTTGAAAGATAGTTGGTTATTATTCTGATTAAGCCCAGTTTTTGATTGATTTGGTTTCAAGTTTTTGATTAATATGGTTTAGTTCACCAGTAGTTGATTACCTTGTTATGTGTTTGGGTTGTTGATGTTTGTTAACTATAGTTGATCACTAGATAATCATAGGTTTGGGTGGGTTAGTAACTTCAAGATGCTTTTAGGGTAGTTTGGGCATGGTAAATGGCAGTTTTATTAGGAATGGTAATTTTAAAATAGGGAAGGGGTAGCATAGGAATAGTAATGGGAATAGAACATTCTAGAACAGACTTTAGTATAGTTTTTAGCAAGAAGAGGAACTTACTTGAGTAACAAGTCAGCAAATGAGAGGATTAATATGAAAATAAGGAGGGACTAATAGTGCAATTTGAAAATATGAGGGTTGCCCTCATTTGTGCCTATAAAAGGGCATTCCCTTTGCTTCATTCCCAAGTTTCGAGCCTCACAAAATCCCTGCCTTCCTCTCAAAGTTTCCGAGCTAAAATTTAACATCCAAACTTCAAATCTTCAAAAGAAAAAACTAAAAAAAATCAGAAAACTTCACAAACATAAAAATAACATTGTACATTGAAAATTTCAGTTTAATTTCAAGTTTGGCAGCCCAAAAAATACTCCCCAAAGCCTCCAGATCTGGAACTAAAACTTCTAGTTAGATATGAGCTTCTTCAAAAAGAAAACCAAAATTAATAGAAATTTTCAAATCCAAAAAAAAAGCAAAACAGAAAAATGCAGTAAAACAAAACAGTGAAACAAACTGTTCCATTGATATTTTGCAATTCAAATTCCAGTTTAGCTGCCATTTTAGTCCAGTATCTAGTAATTGAGTCTTGAAATCACTTTGATTTGGTCTTTGGAATCGGATTGGGATCTATTTGAATTATTGATTGTTTGTTTCTGTTGCTGAGGCTGATTTGGATCACCTGGGTTCATCCTTGAGTTTATTTGGGTGATTTTGAGTTATAGTTGGTTGGCTGAGTCTATTCTGAGCTATTTGGTTGACTGTTAGCTTTAGAAGCTATTTGGTGCTGTTTTCTCTCTGAAAATCATTCTGGGTTGCCTCTCAATTTCAAGGGCTGTGTATTTTGCTGTTTGATCATCTCTCGGTCTACTATTGTTCGAACTGCTGCTGACTGACTCTTCCCATTTATTATTCTTCAAATCTCCAGGTACAATACTCGAACCTGACATGGAATTGAATATTGATTGGCTTGCATGAAGCTGTTGGAAATTCAAGTTGAAATTCAATTGAATATCTCAAGTTTTGATGTTGTTGAATACTTTTAGTATACATGATTGTTTCAATTCTAGGTTTACATGATTGTTTGTAGTTGTAGTTCTAATGTGTATTTGCAATTTAATTAGTTTAGGTTGTGAGAGGTTGAGAATTGTCGAGTTAGGAATCACTTATTTCTGATTTAATTATTTGGATTTTGTCATGGACTGTGTGTCTCTGTGCTACATTGGACTTGGCAATGCTGTTAATTTTCAGCTTTATACGACGTCATGGAATGTTGAAATTGGTTTTATGATTAGTTACTAGTCACTTTGATGATCACGGTATTTTGTGATTGTTGTGTTACTGTTTAATCAATAGTCTCACATGTATAATTGTTCCCAATTTCCTTCAGTTAACAATTAGTTTCATGTTAGGGTGTGAAGGTCTATTCGTAAAGGACGTATTAAATTGTTTGGTTTGGGTGTATAACAAAATAGCATTTCCATAGTTGAGTCTTTTTTCACCCTGATGTTGGTTTGCTTTTCACCTTAATGGTATTCAATAATTCAACAGAAGCAAGGAATAGAAAAATAATCTAAGCTAGGATTTGTAATGCAAAGTAACCAGTGATTAATCAACTTAAATAGGCATGCATCGTCTTTCCCTGCGTTATAAGTGTACAGAAATTTGAAGTAACTATAAAGGATATTTGATACACATTACCATGGAGATCTGGGCTGGGATTTCCATTTTTGCCTTTTTTTCTTTCGATCTTTGAGAAAGAGACCCATGTTTGAGGCCCAACTTCAAGCTGGACTCATGCCAAACTGGGTCAGTGACTCAATTACAGTTATTTGTTAAATGGAATGAAGATAATACTTAAGATTTTCTCTCTCTCTCTCTATTTGATTATTAGATACAAAGATAAACCAAAAGAAAATCATAGCGACTTTTAGGATATCCTGTTAAAAATAAAATCGAGACGAGCCTCGCCAAAATGAAATAATTGCGGGGTCCTCGATAAAGGTAAAAATATTTAGAATACGGGGGGGGGGGGGGGGGGGGGGCGGGGGGGCGGCGTTTAGCGAATTTCACGGCCTTCTCCAAAATAATAATACGTTAGACTCTTTAAGCGCACTTTATTAAATTACTTTCTTAAAACTCGGGTGCGCATTGATGCGGCCCAAATCTAAATCTCGACGAAGTCGAAATGTGTTGACGACCACGGGTGCCTTGATGGCGACGTGGTTAGAGACGTGCTTTCACGACGTCGCAAGTCTTTTAAGATAAATAATGGTAAACGCGGTATATAAATAAATGGGCACATTAGTTAGCATGTATTAAAATCAGATAAATCAAATACAACAGTTAAGCGACCGTGATAGAACCACGGATCCAGGAATGCCTAACACATTCTCCCGAGTTTACAGAATTCCTTACTCAGATTTCTGGTTCGCAGACTGTAATAGAGTCATAATCTTCCTCAGTTCCGGATTCAAATCGGTGACTTGGGACACCATAAATCTCCCAAGTGGCAACTCTGAATATTTAATAACCAATTTCCGTTCCGATTGTTCTTTAAGTGGAAAAACTCCTTTACGCTCCTTTTGCGGGGGTGCATAGCGAGAAAAAGGAGGTGTGACAACAGGGTTCGGTCAGACGATTTTCAAAAATGCTTCTCATGGAGTGCCAAACATGAAAAAATCTCTCATGATAGCTCATTTCTCTTTGCCCGAAGACCATTCGTGTCTTCGAGCAAAGATGGGCAGTTGTGAGCACGTGATTTTTGCCTCGCTTGGAATATTCCTATATTCATAAAATTAGGATTTTTTTCTTTTATTATTTGATTTTTAGGATTTAATTACGTATTTTATGTGTATTTTATTTGTGTGTGCATGATAATTCATAAAACAAAAAATACAAAAATAGCATACTTGTATTTATGAACCATTTTTTTATAGTTCCAATAGTTAATTAATATTACAAGAAATAGAAAAAAATAACAAAAATAATCCTCTTTGCATTTTACTTTTAATTTTTTATTTTTTCCTTCGTTTTCTTTCAAATTAGGGTTTAGTTAATTTGTGAAATTAATTAGTTTAATTCTAGAGTTAAAATCAGGTCTTTGTTCATTTTAATTTGTATTTAAATAAAATTAAGAGAAAAATAAATAAAATAAAACGAAAGAAAAAGATTCAAAAGAATTAAAGAGGGGTATGTTTACTATTGGGTCAGTTTCTTACCAATTAATCCAGCCCAAGCCAACCCCCAAGGATACCCAGCCAAATAGCCCAATCCCAAACCTCCAATCCGGTCCAGCTTTGTTATGCCAAAACGACGTTGTTTCCCTTTCTTTGATCATGACCGTTGGATCTCATCAATCCAACGGTCCGGAACTAACTAGGTTTCAAGTATAAAAATGTCCAAACAGCCCCTACCCCCCCTTGAATCACCGTCTCTAACACCCTAATACCTATTAACATCCCTCTGTCGTCCGCCACCGGCCAAAAATCGCCTCAGCCGGCGGCAACTCTCCAAATGTTCCCAAAAATACACCATAGATTCCTCTTATTCTCCTCTTTCCAAAACTCCAAACCTCGCCCCTCAAGTCTCAGTCGAACTTCTTGAATCTTAAATCAAAGGGATCAACCAAAATCCTAAATCATCTAATATGTTCCAAAATCACACTAGGGCCTCTTCTCGCCTCCTTCATGGCCATGCTACCATTGTCTCCCTTCAAATATCACTAGAAGCCCTCAAAAATCCCAAACCCTAGCCGCCGCCTTTGTTCTCGGGTGGCGCCCCCCCCCCCCCCCCCCCAAACTCACCATTTTTACACCCTTTGGTCTCCTCAACCTTCTCATCCCGAATCTCAAACCAAAATCCCTCAAATTCAATTGGAATCCCACGAATTTTAGATCTAGAGTTTGATTTTGAAGAAGTTCAACCTTGTCTGGATTTTCAAGGGTTCGAGTGATCTTTAGTTAATGTTATTTGTTTATTTTTGGCAAAATAGACATATAAAATTAGATGAAAATCAAATTCGAGAGTCAGTCAAGTCGAGGCTCAAAATTAGTAAGTTTTTGTTACTTTTTCTTTCTTTATTGTTTTTCTGTCTATTTGCATAAGTAAATTTTTTGTTCTTTTACTTCCAGTATTTCTTTGAGTTAGGGTTCTTCGATTTGGGTCTCTAATTTTTGTATATCGCAGTCATATGGTTTAGTTCTTATTTGGTTGTGTGTTTGTTTCGTTTGAATGATCCGTGATTTTTGCTGTTAATTTGACTTTAGTTTTAATTTTTTTTTGTTTGTTGATTAATTGTTAGTTCACTGATTGTCTTAGGTTATTGTATTGATTAGAATTAATTTGATTAGTTAGATTGATTATTTTAATTTTAGAATTTGTATGGGTATAGCTGATGGTTTCCATGCTTCTTGGTTAATTAACCATAGTTAATTTTGACCAAGGTAAAAAGGGTTGGGGTTAGTTAACATATGTTAGTAATTTTAGGACTAATGCAGGGGCAATATGGGTAGCTTAGATAAGGAAATCTTGCAGTAACAGATTTGGAAATCCCTAGAAGTTTCTAGTGTGGGGGTGTTAACTACAATTCCTAACTTTGGGTAGTATAACTTGACTAACAAGCCAAAATTCTAGGGACTAAATGTTTAAAAATTGAAAATTGAAAGAGGGACCTAAGGTATAAATGAAAATCTGAAATAGCCGTAGTCTCTTCTATAATAGGGGCAGTACCCCTGCCTTGAAAGCTACGTTAGAGAGATTCAAAATTTGAAATTCAAAAAAAAAAAAACTCAAAAGCTTTGAGAAGTATAGATAGATTTGAAATCCCAAATTCAAACAAAAAACCCAAAAAAAATATCTTAAACCTGGAAAGATGAGAGTTAATACTAAAAATCAATAGAAATCCTATTGAATTTGAGAGTTTCCGAACTTTTAGAGTTCAAATCCTAGATCCCCAAGCACTGAAAGATCTGAAGTTTCAGAGGTTGTGGTGTTATTTCAAGTGCTAGTTGGGTCATTCCAGCTTGGTTTAAGTGTTTGTTGCTGCTGATTTGTGTGAAATTATTTCCTGGACTGTTTGACACCATTTACTGGGTTTTGAATTAAGCTATTGTTGATCGTCTGCTTACTATTGCTAACTCTTCTCTTTTCTTACATTTCCTTATATCTCCATGTACACATCCTGAATCCACTTCAATGTAGATCTCAAGTTGAAAATGAAAGGAAAGTGATGTGTGATTTCTTTTGTGGATTTTGGCTGTTTTAATGATTTTGTATTTCGAGTAGTTCCCTGACTTGGCTAAATCTTCATGTTAATTAATTATGGACTGTGAACTATGACATATTCTTATTTGATTTCAATTCTAGTAGTTTAGATAAGTTTTATAAGCAAATATTAATTTGAAAGCCTACTCCTGTTATTATGAGTAATTGTTTACTCCAAATGTTCATCACCAAGTTTTCAAAGTCCAGTTTAAGTTTTATGTGAATTTGAAACTAAATCGCAGAATGATTGGATAGCCTGTACTGTTTTCGTTTCAGCCAGTTTCATAGGTTTTAGAAATAATAAAATCAAAATTATGTACATTTTCTAAAACATGGGTATCACTGTTGGTTTATACACTAATTGCTAATCGAAGTCTAAAAGAAGCTAGGATATGGTTTGGATTAATGTTCATCAATATTCAAAATTTATAGTTAGGTAATCAAATCATGAATCTCACATTCCTATACTGTTACTGATTTTTCCTGGGTTATTTGCTTATTATTTGGATCATGAAAACTAGGCCTAACGTTGGGACCAGGTATATAACAAAAAGCCTAAGTTTTGTAATTGAGGCCCAGAACTCTGAACAACTTGATTAAATAAAGCTGAAGTGATATTTCCTTCCATAGGCTATTTCGAGGCTCAACCTGCTGAAAGTTCTGTTTTACTTAATAAAGTTATTGGGTTTAGATGATTTAAAATGGAATCATAGGCTTGGGTCTTTCAAGTAATGCTAATTAATTAGGCTTTTAGAGACAATATTTAATAGAGAATAATAGTCTCATTTAGGATGGCCTTAAAAATGAACGAGGTGCGCCGCGCCAAACAAAATTCTTGAATTGTGTGGCCTTCTTTTGTTACTTCTATAAAAAAATATTTAGAAATCGGATAAGCCGTTTAACAAATTTTCATGGCTTCCCGCAAAGATATCAACACGCTAGTTGCTTTAGGCCCGTCATTTAACAATATTACAGTCTTAAACTCGGGTGCATATTTATGTGACCCAAATCCAAATCACAACGGTGTTAAAATATGTCAAAAACCACAGGTGCATTTATGTGACGTGGCTCGAGACGTATTTAAATAATGTTGAAAAATTCCTTAAAAATTTAATTTAAAGCGGCAAGTAATTTAAAATTGCACTATAGATTGAAACAGGTATTAAAATCAGATATTTAACCATTTATAATAGTTTAAGCGATCATGTTAGAACCACGTGACCCGGGGGTACCTAACACCTTCTCTCGGGTCAACAGAATTTCTGGTTCACAGACTTCACTTGAAAAGTCGAATATTTTCCTCGAATTGGGACTCAAGATAAATCGGTAACTTGGGACACAAAAACTAAAATATATCCCAAGTGACGACTCTAAATAAATAAATAATCTCATTTTGAATAATGTCACTTAAAATAGAAAAACTCCCTTATACACTATCTTTCGGGATGGCGTGTGAAAATGAGGTGTATCTCTCATGGATTAGCTTCTTGTGATTGCTTATGGCATGACTGGTTGGAGCACAATTGGCACGTCCTGGTTTATTAAGGATATGAATACTAGTACGATGTAGGACTGTATTGGCCCCTTCTTTCTTTTGGCATGATTCAAGTAACAATAAACGTAATGTTATCCATAAGTGATTCTACTCATAACAGTTAAGGATGTCTACGTTTTCATTCCTATAAAGTGATATTCAAGCATGTCTAAGTATGTTAACTCATGCTCAAATGGGAACCTCCCCCCAGAGGCATAATAAAACTCAACACTGATGGTGCAGTCAAAGGCAGGGGTGGAGTAGGTGGAACAGGGGGCATCTTCGGGAATCACAATTGCGAATGGATGCTAGGATACATGGAAAACATTCCACATACATCCGCCATTGAAGCTGAAATACGAGCCCTTCGAAAAGGGCTAATGCTGGCAGAACAGAACAACCTCCTACCATTACATATACATACCGACTCTTCAGAAAACATATACAAATAAAAAATATCCACTAATAAGTGTTCGTTAAGATACTATCACATTAAAGATTTTAAACTATAATACATGATTATCTAACAAACATGACCAAATTGATCATTTGTGTAAGTTTTGATGATATCCATTTATTTTAAATTAATGTTTTACGCTAATGTAATAATATTTTTACTATTTAAGTGATTGTTGAATTATTATACATAAAATTTCTCTCATTAATTAATTTTTTTGTTCGTTCATATAAATAAATGTCTAAATTATCATGTTTTATTATTAACGTGCAATGCACGTTCATAGATACTAGTATATATAAAATTACAAATAAATAAAAATTTAAAAAGCATCCACAGATGTGTGCATAATAAGATTATGAAAAGAAGGAAATAATTTATTTTTGAAATAATAATAATAAATAAAAATAAAAAGCAAAAAAGAGAATAGAAAAATTTATAATGTATAATTTATTTTAATAATTGAATTAAAAAAAGATAAAATGTATATTATACAAATTATATTAAAAAATGTGAACAAATATTTTCTGTATCAATT
Organism: Nicotiana benthamiana; assembly: GCA_034376525.1. Taxonomy (NCBI): domain Eukaryota; kingdom Viridiplantae; phylum Streptophyta; class Magnoliopsida; order Solanales; family Solanaceae; genus Nicotiana; species Nicotiana benthamiana. The sequence continues at coordinate 48,608,515 of CM067336.1, forward strand.
ATATTTTTTTATTATATAAATAAAATACAAAAAGAGCAAAAAAATTAAATGAAATTAGATTATGAAAAAAATAAATAAAAGATAATGAGTTAAATAAAATTAGAAAAGGAACAAGAAATAAATAAAAAAAACAAAAAGAAAAAATAATAAAGAAGGAGCCAAATTTGAGTGTGAAATTAAATTATAGTAATAATATGATTTGGACAAAAAATAAATGAATAAAAAGGGAGGAAAAAGAGAATAAAGAAAAGAAGGAAAAAAAGGAAAGAAGCAGAGAAATTAAAAAGAAAATGAGAAAAAAGAGGAAAATTAACTAGTTTGATGGGTAGAAGAGTAAATGAATAAGCAAGGATAATTAATTTTATTTTTGTAGTTTATTGTATCGCTCACCCTATAATAATTATATAATACCTGCATCTTTAATTTCCATACAGTTGTATAAAGGGCCGGCTAAAACATAAAAATTGTACGGGGCCTCCTATTTGGGCGCCCCCTTTTAACTGTAGCTACTTTGTTTTTCTGTTTGCATCCGTACTCACTTTTTAAAAAACTTCATTTTTCCTTTATCCTCCTCATCCTCCTCCTCTTATTCTTATTCTTCTTCTTCTTATTCTTCTTCTTATTATTATTATTCTTACAGTTCTAGTGCTGATGTTTTCTAATTACAACATTAAAACTTCAGCTCTAGAGCTTAAGTTTTTATTTCATAACTGGAACTTAAGCTCTAAAGCTTAAGTTTTTATTTTATAACTGAAAAACTGTTTAAAATTTTATTTTATAACTGGAAAACTTATTTTTATTTTATAACTGGATACTTAAGCTGAAAAACTGCTTAAGTTTTTATTTTATAACCGGAAAACTTAAGCTGGAAAACAGCTTAAGTTTTTATTTTATAACTGGAAAACTTAAGCTCTAGAGCTTAAGTTTTTATTTTATAACTGGCAAACTCGGTTATAAAGATAAAAACTTTACCTGAAATTTTTCAGCACAAAAAAACGCTTCTAATTTTTTTTTTTTTGCAAAGGAGACACAAGTTTAAATTTTGGACAAAAAATAGGTTAAAATATCATGGTATAGCCAGTTTTCACACTGGTCAATCAAAAATAGTCAGCGTTTACCAAGTTAATAAAAAATAGCCACTAATTTGTTGCAATAGGGACCGTTCCAGTATAATATACGGGAGTTCTGGTGCATTTGTGTACGAACTCTAACATATTATGGTGGACCGATATACTTTGCTAACTCCTGTAAAATTTGCGGGATACTGGAGCACCAGTGCTCCAAGCTCCAGTATATTATACTGGATATTTATACTTGCTGGAACTCCCGTAAAATATACGGGAGTTCCAGTATAGTTATGCTTGAACTCCCATAAAATTTATGTTAGTTCTAGCATAGTTAACGTGGAATTCCCGTAAAATTTGTGGGAGTTAAAACATACTTATATTGGAACTCCCGTAAAATTTACAGTTTTCTGAATTTCGAAGGATATTTTCGTTCAAATTTATCTTTACATAAAAAGTGGATAAATTTGGATGACTACTAAATATGTGTTATAAATAGAACTCTATTTAAGGTGAATGTCTATCTTATAAGAAGAGCCTTACTTCAAGGCTAAGTCTTTTATCTTCCTATAAATAGAGGGGTCTTACCCCATTGTAAATCATCCCGAAAGTATTAATAAGAATACTCCTCTCTCTACTTTTCTCTCTATTGTTCTTGTTCTTGTATTATTGTTCTTGTTCTTATATTATTTCATAACACGTTATCAGCACGAGACTCTACCGTCTCAAAAAGCACTTTGAGAAGATTAAGGAGTAATTCGCCCACACGAATTTCGCTAATTCCGGGCATTATCCGGGTCACGCTTCAAGAGATAAGTATCGATTTTATGTTCGATTAAAATCTATAATTATGTGTTGTCTATATTACATACAAGTGATCCTAGCTATTTACTTCCGCTATTCCTTTCTTTGTTACAATTGAATTGATGACTGGTTTAATTTAGTTGTATAGTGGAACGTTTCTGGTCAATTATGCAAACAATAGGTTTTTGGATTTTTAAAGTTTGCTGATAGTTTGGAGGTCCAATGGCAATCTTGAATTTCTATACGGAAAATATGTCGCGTTCTCCGGCATCAAATTGGCCGCGGGAGTCGACCAAAGTTGCCAGAATTTGTTGCCACGGGATGGAAACTCAAGAGGTATATTTGATATCACAACATTGATTGGTATACCTTAAAGGTAAGTAATTTACTTTTCCCTTTCAAATTCTTGAAATTCTACGATTTGATTTTATATACAAACAAAGACAACAAAGTTTGATTATAACTCTAATGGAGTTTGTAAGAAATTACACTCACATGAAGTGGTAAAATTTCTATGCCTTGCCATGATCAAATTCATGAATGATTGTGGGCAAAGAATTGAAAATCCGTCCCATTGAATTTGCTCCATTCCCTTTAGAGAATGTGGTAGCAGTATGTGATAAGTCTGAAAGAAGACAAAATTATTACCATGATGGTATCAATGTACGTGGACGTGGCAATAGACGGAATTATAATCGTCATTATGATCCATTCCCTGAAGTGAATGTGATAATTGTAATAAAGCCTGTAAGTATGAACACGCTCTTGATGTAATTGTATCTTATGTCTGACATTATGAAAAGAAAGTTCGTTGCCCTTGAAATTTCGGGCAAGAACTATATGACATGGGTGTTGGATGCTGAAATCCATTTGGATGTAATGGGTCTTGGAGACACCATTAAAGACAGAAATAATGCATCCACCCAAGACTATGCTAAGGCCTTGATTTTCTTGCGCCATCACCTTGATGAAGGTTTGAAACTGTGCTAAGGCCTTGATTTTCTTGCGCCATCACCTTGATGAAGGTTTGAAACTGTGCTAAGGCCTTGATTTTCTTGCGCCATCACCTTGATAAAGGTTTGAAAATTGAATATATCACAGTCAAAGATCCACCTATCTTGTGGAATGGCTTAAAGGAGAGATATGACAACCTGAAGTTGGTCACTCTGCCACAAGCACGATATGATGAGAATCCAAAAGCAAATAGTTCATAAACTATATGTTATCGTTGCGGTGGAAAAAGGGCACTGGGCGAAAATTTGCCGTGTACCAAGACATTTGGTTGAGCCTTGTCAAGCATCTCTAAAGAGTAAATGCCCTGAAACAAATTTTGTCTCTGACGACAATTTTGACATCACCCACTTGGATGTGGCAGACTTCTTTGAGCACCCTGAGGGGAAAATTGACCACCTAATTGGTGATGGATCTGTGATGAAGGAAGATGGGATTGTTTGATTTTATTTCACTTATTTGTAATAGTTAGTGAATAAACTAATAGTCATTAGTATCAGCTCATATTAGTTAGTTTATGATATAATGTTAGTATTAGTTCTTTAGAATGTTTCAATATGCTTAAATTTCGAAGAAATTTTTATTTTCCAGCAAAGTTAGTCGATTAACTAATAAGTTAGTCGACTATCTAATATTTCGTATTAAAAACTGGAATTTCCGCAAGCTAAGATAGTCGACTATCTGATTTAGATAGTCGACTATCCTGATGACTGTTTACTAAGATAGTCGACTATCAACTTAGTTATTCGACTATCAAATATTTCGCATTAAAACTGGATTTTTCCGCAAGGCAAGATAGTCGACTATCCAATTTAGTTAGTCGACTATCCTAATAACTGCTTCCCAAGATAGTCGACTATCAACTAAGTTAGTCGAATAACCTCAGCAGATTTCGAAAATATTGTTTAAATATGAAACAAACAGATTGAATTTTTTTATTCTCATGTTCGTATATTTTCTTTTGTATGTCAAACCATGGGAATTAAATTGATTGAAGGCTCCTGAAGAGCAACTATAACTCTGCCTAAAGGAACAATATTTTAGAGAAAGCAATGTTCTCCAAGTCTAAAAGGAAGTTGTTGAGTTTTAGAGATATCATTCAAAATGGATATTAGATTGAGACAATACATGAGTATAATCTTGAATACCTCATTTACTCATGAAAACGAGGCTGCCCACTTCGGTTTGGGGTCACGCCATTTTGCATGCAGCAATGCTAGTTCGTCGGCTACCCACTTCGGTTTGGGGTCATGTCATTTTGCATGCAGCAATGCTAGTTCGTCTCTGACTGACGAATTGTCACAAATATTCCCCGTTGCAATTAGTTTTGGGTCATGAACCTAATATATCCCATTTAAGAATTTTTGGATGCGCAGTATATGTGCCTGTAGCACCGCCATATCGCACCAAAATGGGTCTGCAAAGAAGGTTAGGAATATATGTTGAGTTTGAATCGCCCTCCATTATTCGCTACCTCGAAATATTGACAGGGGATTTGTACACTACACGATTTGCAGACTGTCAATTCGATGAGACACTTTTCCCAAAATTAGGGGGAGAAGTTAGTGAAACCAAACGGGAAATTTTGTGGAAAAATGCATCATTATCTCATCTTGATCCACATACCTCTATTTGTGAAAAAGAGGCGCAAAATATTATCCATTTGCAAAGAATAGCAAATCAAATGCCTGACGCAGTTCTCTTGTATTACTTGTTCTCATTAATGAACTGACCAACTAAAGAGTTCGGGTTGAAGCCCATAAATTCTGGAAATATCAAAGGTGAATATGGGCCCATTCACCTGCCATGTATACCACATATGATGCATCTATGAAATGGTTACATGCGCGATTGTTATTAACCCGCAGCCTGGTCGGTGCTTTCGAGGTAAATTGCTCAGTAATCTAACTTTGAGCATAATTTCCAGATTTTCTATTCAAGATAGTTCATCTTGATAAGTTGGTTTATATCAAAGTTGGTTTAGCAAGATAATTATTGAGTGCCTCCACTTAATAGCTAAAGTGTTTCTTATGAGAACAAAGTTATATATATATATATCAGTTTGATATACGTTGTATACGAGAATATATTATATTCTCCCCTCACAAATGGTTCAGGGTCAGGAACCAAATAATCTCATCTTATTATTATTAATGTGCTGTGTATATTGACATGATAATGCACAAAGATGATTTCCCAGAGTTGAGGAAACAAGTTAGCTTTTCTAACATGAGGGGGAGACATGATAAATACTTGAGAAAAGGTTACATGAGATGAATTCTCATTTGTATATATAGATCCTCGAATATCATGATATGAACCTGAAGTTCATAAAAGGGATAATTCAATTGCAACATATTGCAAAGCATGCCATACGCATTTGCTGACCCAAAGAATGTAACTATATTCTCACTGCAAATGCTCATATTAAGTCCTAGAAGGACAAAGTCTTGGATACGCCTGAAGCGTATAGACAAATCGGTTTCAAAAGGAACTTCTTAATAAAGAAGATGAGCAAATGATCAAAGATCATAATAAGGAGGCAAGTGATCCAGAAGATCACATGACATAACACTTCATAAAATCTCATGAGAGATTCAGGTACCTGAATATATGAATGAAGAGATCTCCATGTTATGTCTTTATGAAAATTGACTGAAACCGATATAAAATGATTGTTGACGACATCTATGATATCGCTAAATATCGATGAGGATCTTATGTTTGTCGAATACAAACAAAACTATTGGCCAAATGGAAGAGATACAATTCAAGAAGAATTGATTTCATATGAAAGACATGTAGTTTTGAACATTTAGTTCAAATACTTGAAAGTGTAAAGTCAAAGGTATGTGTAATCAGTTATCGATATTTATTTGTTTAGCATGACATGAAAACTTGATATGCATCTAAAGTCTATTATATGGCTTATATGACTTAACTTGAAAGATTTAGGTTGCTTGAAGCATATACAATTCTTGGTCCTGAAGTACCACATCCTAAGTGCAATTTGTGTACATATGTATATTGCTATAACTATAAACATGATGGCATCGAGAATACCCCTATGGAAGTATTGAAGAGCCATTCCACGACATTACATGAAGATGTTCATATCTATCAAGAATGATAATTTCAAGGTACGAAATATTCATTCAAGTCAATGTGGTTGATTTATTTATCAAATATCTACTAACGATTTCTTGAAGCTAGTGCACAAGATTGGAATATGAAGGTTCAAGGATGTGAATTGATGTTCTTTTTAGGGGGAGTTAATGCGCGTTGCACTCTTTTTTCCTTACAAGGTTTTGTCCCACTGGGTTTTCCTTGCAAGGTTTTTAACGAGGCAACAAATAGGCGTATTTCTAAACATATGTACTCTTTTCTTTTTCTAGAATTTTTCCCATTAGGTTTTGTTTTAGTTAAGGTTTTAACGAGGCACATTATTGAATAGACATTCAAGGGGGAGTGTTATAAATAGAAATCTATTTAAGGTGAATGTATATCTTATAAGAAAGTCTTACTTCAAGGCTAAGTCTTTTATCTTCCTATAAATAGAGGGTCTTACCCCATTGTAAATCATTCCAAAAGTATTAATAAGCCTCTCTCTACTTTTCTCTCTATCGTTCTTGTGTTGTTCTTATATTATTTCATAACAATATGCCTATTTTTAAATTTCTCACAAAAAACGGTGCAACTGCCCGGCTAAAACCCGCTAAAACCCTTAATCTGAAAACCCCATTGAGTGCATAAACCCTTTGGATCATCTGCCCTTTTGGTTTTCCATATTTCCATGGAGCACCAACGAGCAAGAATAGGCGATGAACAGCAGGAGGACGCATCAAGGACGGCGCAGAAGAAAAAACGTAAAGAAGTTGCTCTCTATGGCAACTACAGAAACTACTATGGCTATAGGGTATGCCTTTCTCTTCTCCCTATTTCTCTAGTTTTACATACCCTTCCCATTACTTGTTTGGTTTTTGGGTTCTAATGGATGAGCTTTGCATTAAATCCCATGTAAGGAAATAAATCCCATCTAGGCAAAACCTTAAGCCTTGGTAAGTAAAGTTAGCTGGGGAGAGTTACCCCGTATCTTCATTAGCTTAGTTACTCTGTAATGTAGGGGCAGTGGTTAAGCCAGTAATTTTTTCAAGGGTGTTCAAACTTGAAATAAGTAAAAAAAATAATCCGACAAAGGGTGTTCAATACATGTTATGTACCTCTAAAATCTAATATTTTACCTATATAAACACTGTAATTTGACCACCCTTGCCCAAGTGTGCCTTCGCGGGTGTAGGGGTGGAATCACTAGCGGAACTGGGAATTTATACAAGGGGATTCAAAAATATTTTAGGATGGCACTGTTGTAATTTGAACATATGACCTAAAGCAATTTTGAACCCCCCTTAACTACTATTCTTGTATTTTTCATGTCAAGGGGATTCAACATCTCACATATAACAAAAAATATTAATTTTACTCTATTTACATTGTGTAATTTTCCGCTAACATGGTGTTGGTTTAACACCGTTCACTCTACCTAGTTCCGCCCATGGGTGGAATAGGTAAGGCGGGCACAACTTACTTAGATACCCACAATTATATGAAAAAACACAAACTTAGGTGATGTTTGATATAACTCATGACTAATAAGGCAGGGGAATGTAGTCGTGATTTTATGCCGAAACCTATATTAAAGAATCCATGATTCAAGTTAATAATTCTTTAGTTGATGAATAGATCTAATGTTGGAAAGGAGAGAGGAAGATAATCCTTATTGCAAGGAGAATGTTTTTATTTTCCTCTTTTACCAACTGACCCTCTCTTTAGCACAGATGGATTGTAGTTTTTGCTAAGGTGAGACACTAAAAGTTTTTCCCTAACAGTCTTAAGGTAGTGTCAACAACTTTAAAGCTTTTTTGAATCAGAAACATACTTCTTTGGTTCATAAAACAAAGCTGTCTTTCAAAAGAACAAAACAGAACATTTCTAAAGACCATAACACCTTTGAATAAAAAAACCGAATTTACTTTCTTTTCTTAAATTAATTTTTATTATTCTTTTGTTTTTGGTTGTTATTATTACATTGGGAACGGGGGAACGGTAAAGGGGAAGGAGATGTTATGTATGAGATTGGAACCATCCAACTACAAGGTGGAAGGTGAGTCTGCTTACCAAGTGAGCTGATCCCTACGAGAAGTTTACACTGCTAGCATTGTGGATTTTAGTGCTCCCTAAAACATTGTCTGGGGAGATTTAGCTGATTGTTGAACTATGAATCTCGTTTTCAGTGTGTTATCCATCACCTTTTGAGGTATAACTCGTGTGGTCTTTTGAGGTTCCAATTGTTCTGTTACTCAAAATATTCGATTATCTTTTCTTTTTTTTTTAAATATTCATCGGCCTCCGTCCACCTTCATATTTTTTTCAACAACAAACATAAGCAGTTTAAGAAATTAATCAGTTTATTTAAACACGAATAATGAATCAAGTTTCTCCCATCTAGTAAATTTGTTTGGAGGCATGAGTTTGAAACATTTATCTATTTTCTTGTCACTTTCTACATATTAATGTATGGAAGAATATCAGTAAGATTTATATGTATCTAATCTAATGGAAGGGACGTCATCTCCAGCTAAATTTAGGTTTCTATTGCCTGTCCTATCTCCGGAAAATCTTACTACTCCCAAGTTGAAGCAATTTGGGAGCAGCTAGGAATTTCTTGTTTGTTTTGTTACCTTTTAGTTTTTTTTTAAAAACCTTTTTTTATACAATTATCATAAGTCCAGACATAATTTTGAGCAAGTTCATCACTGCATACCTTTTAGCTGGACTCTCACTATTTGGTATTTTTTGCATACCTTTTAGCTGGACTCTCACTATTTGGTATTTTTTGTTTACAGATTGGTCAGGATTTGGAAGAAGATCCAAGGTTAAAAGCTATGAAGAAGGAGTGGTTTGAAGGCAAGGGTTGTCTTGATATTGGCTGTAATAGCGGAGTGATCACAATCGCCATTGGTAAAAGTTTCTTATTTGCATATCTGTTTCTGAGTTGGGATTTCTCCTTAATGCTTGTAGTCGCATGTGAGATTTTTGCTTGATATCTCTGCTAACATTGTCCATCAATAGAGCTTGCACATTTCCCTTTTCTTTTGTCTGTTGTTAATATCAGTTATCCTTTTTGACTACAGCACAGAAGTTTAGCTGCCGAAGCATCCTTGGAATTGACATTGATGGTGGTAAGTATTTGGACTTTTCATTTGGTCTACACATTTGGTTCACATGTAGTTGATTATGGCCGGAAGAAATCATGAGCCGATTAAGATGCCAACGAACTGCACAAATGTTACTTTCATGGATCAGTCTTTATTAGAGACCAGCTGAACGGGAATTTGTTAGTATTTGATTTTTTTTTTTGATAAGTAAAGGCTTTTATTAAAAGAAAGTACCAAGATGGTACGGCGGTACAAACTTTGAAACTACTACAGATTCCTCATCCTGCTACATATTCCCCCCCCCCCCCCCCCAAGAAATACAAAAAATTTCAAATAATGATCCATCGTATCTACAACGACAACACCAACAACCCAGTATAATCTCACTTAGTGGGGTCTGGGGAGGGTAGTGTGTACGCAGACCTTACCCCTGCCCTTGGGTAGAGAGGGTGTTTCCAAATAGACCCCCGGCATCCTTCCCTCCAAGAACTTCCCACCTTGCTCTTGGGGAGACTCGAACTCACAACCTGTCGGTTGGAAGTGGGGGTTGCTTACCATCAAAGCAACCCCTCTTGTCTGCACCCCTCTTGTCTAGAGTTTTACAAAAACACCAGGAAAATAAATTCTTGATACATTTGTTTTTAACTCTAGCAATCTGCACCCTCTTCCCTTCAAAGCATGCCTTGTTTCTTTCCAGCCATAAAGTCCACACAATACAAATGGAAATAGTCCTCCAAATCTGTTTCAAGTTTTTCTTCATCTTCTGAGCTTGCCATATTTCCAGCAAATCACCATAGCTACTCCCGTAATAGTAAGAAAGAGCTCCCAGCATTGTCTTGAGATTTTGCAATGAAGGAATAAGTGTTCAACAGTTACCTGTCCGGCTTTGCAAAAATAACATCTACTACACAAGGAAAAACCTCTCCTTTGCAATTTATTTTGAGTGAGACAGGCATCCCTAGCTGCCAACCAACCAAAACAAGTTGCTTTCGTAGGCGACTTGGTTTTCCATATCATCTTCCAAGGCCAATTATGGTCCTCCTGACTGTTCTGTTGAGTAACATTTTGTAACAATTATTAACTGGAAATTGTTTATCCCTGCTGTTTATCCAAATCAAATTATCTACTTTATTCAGCTGGATTGAGCATGTGTTCAGTTGTTGCAGCAGTTGACAGAAGCTATTCAACTCCCAATCATTCAAATTTCTCCTGAAAGTAATATGCCAACCTGATGTTGGGTCGAAATCTGCAATGTGACCATATTTATTTAAAGCACAACTAAACAGATCTGGGAACCTATTTTTAAAGCACTCATCTCCATTCCAGATGTCTCTCCAAAATCTGATTCTAGCACCATTGCCAACTTCCAACTTTGTATGATGTAAGAATTCATCCCATCCTTCACTTATTTTCTTCCAAATTCTCCCACAATGCTTCAAGTGAGCAAGGCTTTGTCTCCAACCCTCTTTTTTCCCATAGATAGCATCCAACATTTTTTGCCAGACTTCATCAGAGTAGCAAACTTTTATTATGCAGTTTCAGGTTTCTTACTCCCATCCCCCCTGACTTCTTATCTTGAGCGACCAAACTCCACTTGACCAGATGAGTTTTTCTTTTGTTTGCATTTCCTTCCCATAGGAATTGTCTTCTAATATAGTCCAATTTTCTCTCCACTGCTGCGGGCATGCTAAACAAAGACATGGTGTATGTCGGAATACCATCTAGGACACTGTTAATCAACACAAGCCTTCCCCCCAAAGACAGATATTATTTTTTCCATGGAGTTAGCTTCTTGCTACATCTATGAATTACCCCTTGCCAAATATTTTTATCCTTTCTCACCCCTAGTGGAAGTCTAGGTAAGTAGTGGGCAATTTCTCTATTTTGCCACCCATTATATTTGCCAGATCCTCAACACACTCATCACTTTTAGCCAAGTTAACTTTTAGTCCAGTAACAGCCTTAAAACACAGGAGCACCCCTCTCAAATATAGCATTTGAGTTTTATCAGCTTCACAGAATAGGAGGGAATCATCTGCATATAAAATATGAGTAAACATCATACCTTCTTGATCTGTCTTACCAATCTGTAGCCCCTTTAACCATCCCAAGCTTTCTGCTCTCCTCAACATTGTACTAAGAATTTCCATAACCAGAACAAAGAGGTATGTTGATAGAGGATCACCTTGCCGGAGGCCTCTTTGGGAGCTGAAAAAACCTTGGGTGTCACCGTTGATTAATATGGAGAGTTTTACCGTTGAAATACAAAATCTTATCCATTTAATCCATTTATCACCAATATTCATCAACTTCAACAGGTTCAGCAGGCTTTGCCAATTTACATGATCATACACTTTTTCTAGATCAAGCTTGCATGCCACCCGTTTTTTCCTCCTTTTCATCAGGTTATCAAGGCTCTCATTGGCAACCAAAGCAGCATCAGTAATTTGTCTTCTTTTGATGAAAGCATTCTGATTAGGAGAAATTAGATTATTTATTACCTACTTAAGCCTTTCTGCCAATAATTTTGAAAATATTTTATATACACTACCCAGCAGGCTGATGGGTCTGAAATCTTTAATCTCCTCTGCTCATTTCTTTTTAGGGATTAGAGCAATGAAAGTGGAATTAAAGCTTCTGACAAAAGAGCCTTTTTTATAGAAAGCATCCACTGCTCTCCAGAAATCCATCTTCAAAACACCCCAGCATTTTTGGAAAAAGAACGAATTAAAACCATCAGGACCAGGGGCTTTATCTCCTTTAAAAGATCTGATAACCTCTTCCAGCTCCTCCATGGTAAAAGGTCTCTCCAAACAGTCCTTATCTTCATTTGACTTTCTTTTTACACTATCATCATCCCAACTAGGCCTCCATTGTTCAGATTCATTAAACAAACTTTTATAGAAGTCCATAATATGAACTTTAATAATCTCATCATCCTCCACAAGTTCACCATCAATAAATAATTTATCTATGCAATTATGCCTCTTGTGCATTGTTGCCTGCTTATGAAAGAATTTTGTGTTTTTGTCTCCTTGCTCAATCCACAAGCATCTGGATTTCTGCCTCCAGGAGATTTCTTCTGCCTTTGCTATCTCTTCCAGCTCCTCCTTGATTGTCATCCTTTCTGCATCCCATTGTGTTTGATCTTGAGGAGAAACAATTCTTCTGTTGTGATCTAGTTCTTCTAACTTTGCCATTGCTTTGCATTTCCTATCCTCCAACTTTCCATATACCTCCCTGTTCCATTTTTTCAGGTCCTCTTTTAGCAAAGCCAACTTTTTGGCGAGGATCATATAAGTATCCCCTGCTACTTCATAAGAATCCCACCAGGTCTTGATCAGATCAATGAAATCTTTTTGCTCAAACCACATGTTTTCAAATTTGAAGTATCCTTTTCTTTTTTTCCACTCACCACATTCTAAGAGAATTGGACAATGATCTGAAGTGGTTCTTGGGAGAACTCTCTGTCTGATGTTCTTGAAGCACTCATCCCGCTTCTCTGAAAAGAGGAATCTGTCTATTCTAGAAGCACAACTATCTCTACTTCTAAACCATGTGAACTTACCTCCATGCAGAGGTGGATCCATTAAAGATAGCTCATTTACAGCTCTGGAGAAATCTCTAATTACTCTTGAATTTCTTGCCTCGCCCATCTTTTCATCTGCAAACCCGATCACATTAAAATCCCCTCCAACAACCCATGGATTATACCATTGATGGCGGCAAGTTCCTTCCATAAAGCTTTCCTTACCTTCGTATCACAAGGGCCATACACCCCTGTAAAAGCTAATTGTTGCCCCGAGTTTATTTCCTCCAAAGCCACTGTAATAGAGTGCTGTCCCATGTGATTTTCTATGCAATTCCATCTTCTCCTATCCCAGTAAATGAGAATACCACCACTGCTACCTTGAGCTCCAATATCTATCCAATCTGATCATCTTGAGCCTCTCACTTGCTTTAGAAAAGATTGATCTATTTTCTTCATTTTTGTCTCTGTTAGGCACACAATATCTGCATTCCATCTTCTCAGCAATAGGTCCACCATATCTCTTTTATCTTTCTCATTTAATCCCCTCACATTCCAACATATGACTTTCATATTCATTTGACCCTATCCATAGCTCTCCTACCCCTGTTTTTACCCCCATTACTAGATTCCCATATATGCCTGATTCCAGATTCCATAAGAGCTTTTAATTCCCTTTCCCCTCGCTTCCCGGGGGAAGCATTACCCACAGAAAAAGAAGATGGCTGCTTTTTGGGTCTCTCACTTTCAATTCGTTTTAATAGTTCCAGCAATTTATCTTCGATGTCAAAGGATTTTATTCCCAGTTGTTTACTGATTTTGACCATATTTCTCTTCAGCCAGTATGATGCTTCCATTTGATTCAGTTTTTGAACCCACATAGTGCATTTTGTTGATTTTTCCTTTGCAATTGGATGGACCAAACAATTTGTTTGTGCAGTTTTGGTTGGTCGGATTGTTGTGTCACACTGTCACTCTTTAATTTCTTTTCCTTATTATTGTATAAATTTGGCCTCTTGATCTCTTTTATGACTTATTGCCATAGTTGCCGATAATATCATATTCTGTTATCCATATTGGCATCTTAAGTAATGTGTGATCTGATGGATTTAGCATTTGACTTTGAGCTGCAAGGATGTAGTTAGTAATTTTTATTCTCTCTTTTCACATCTTCCAGCAAGAATTAATGATGCCTATTGGACTCTCAGGAGAAAAGTGAAGAGTATTAGAGCAGTGCCTGGAGGGGGTGACAAATTAGCAGAATCAAATACTGTAAATTGTTTAAAAGGCCCTGTGGCAGAGTCACTTAATAAAAGGGCAAATAATGATTGTACAGCACCTCATCATTTGCAAGAGGGAGATTTTTTTGACATGGTCTCCTTCAAGAAAGGAGATTTTATTCAGAATTGGCATCCAAGAGACAATACATCTTATGATACAATTATTTGGTAAGTTCTCTTTTTCTTTAACGTCATCTTCCCTGTATGGTTCAAGAGATGTGAAATCTTTTAGTCAATTGCAATCCTTCTACGAAAATGTACCCGAGATGTTATATTGTTGGAACTTGTGTTTCCTTTTCAAAATCACACAAAATTTTATTCTAAAGGTGCACTTCTTTTGGTGGTAGAGGCAAATTATGCAAGCAGAGCAAGATGATAAAAGAACAGTAGTGCAAAAGCATAAAGAGTTTATTAGCTGGAGAACATTTTCTGTTTCGTTACCCTGACATCCAACTTTGACCAGTCCTAGTTGAGTATAATTTGGGTGGATTCTGTCTTCCTTGTTTTCCTTTAGCTCCAGTCCTATCTGTGACACCAGAAAGACATGGTTAAAAGAGGGGAACAAAGAGACTTTTATGGACTCTCATGCTTATGAATATCATTTTTATTTTGAGAAGGTAATATTTATATTCATCAGCACTTAAAATAGGGCTGCTCTATAATATTTACTAGTACAGAACCTCTGTGAGATTTACAGCGAGTCAAAAAAGTCTAGTACTGATTCTACATCACCTACGAATTGTTCTTTAAACCAAAAATGAAAAAGAGAAATGCATGAATCTTGATTTTCTGTGTTGAAGTACTCTTGCCTTCAAAACATTTTGCATTCATCTCTTTCCAAACTGTCCACCATATGCAAGCTGGAGCAATCTTCCACCATTCCTTGTGACAGGTTCTTTCCCTAATACTGTTCCAACTGCATATCAAGCCAACAGCCTCCTTGGGCATCATCCAAACAATACTAGCTAGTGTTATAAAGAGCTGACAAAGTTGTCTAGTAATAACACTATTCATGAATAGATTGTCATTGGTATCAGTTTCCTGGTGACTTAGAAAGCATGTAAAGCTGGTCTGAATACCTCTTCTTTGGAGAATCCAAAGTGAGGCAGGTCCCTACCATCAACCATGAAAAGCAAATAACTTCGAATGGTGCTTTGATCATCCAAATCTTTTTTCAAGGTCAGGGAGTGCTGGGTCAAAACTCCTATTTGGTGTGATAATATATGTACACACCGTAATAAGCTATGTTGCTAGGACTCGGGTGCAGCTATCCGTCCGGGTGCGGATCCTTTCATAATTTAAATTTTAAGATTCGGGGTACGGATCCACGCACGAATACCTGTGGGGATTTCACTAAAATAATTCAAAATTTTAAAAGTAGATCTATAAAAATATCCTAAATTATGACAAATATTTCGTAAAAAACTTATAGGTTGTGGAGTGCAGCCAATATTTAATCTTCCATCTTGAGAATTTTTAAAGTTATAGGCACTAGGCACTAACATGTAGCAGCTACAATTCAATCTCTTTTCATTTGTTCTCAAAGTTGTCCATGGATTGTGGTCAAAGTATCCGATCTCGATTGACCACACCCAGTACAGATCTCACACCCTTATCAGTACTAGTGTCGTGTCGACACAAGTGCGGCGACTAAAATGAAGAGTCTGCTCAACATAAGTAATAAGTGATTCTAAATTTTGTTGTGGGATCTTTCTTTTATTCTTTTCTTTCTTGGGGAATGGGAAATTTGGCCCGAGTGTTGGGGCTGGGAGCAGGCTCATCAATCTTTGGCTTTTCTAAAGATTGATTAGCACTTGAATCGCTCCCTGAGGGTTTCTTACAGAGAAGATTAGACCCAGTTTTCTGCTTTTCTGTATATCATATGATCTGAAGCAAGAGAATGTATAGTATGTTTTTTTAGTATTGGTTAATTTTTATGAAGTTGGGTGCTGAAATTTTATTCTATTTCCATGTATGTGAGCTTGAAGAGCTGAATTTCATTGGATGCAGCTTAAGCTTGTCAAAGTGGGTGCATTTAAACTGGGGAGATGAGGGACTAATAACGTTGTTTTCCAAAGTCTGGAGGCTCCTTTCACCGGTAATGTTCACGTGTAATAGGAAGCAATTCCTTGAAAACAGAAAGAAACTCATGTTTTAACTGTACTTTTTTGTTAGCAGGGTGGTGCCTTTATTTTGGAGCCTCAGCCTTGGAAATCATACTACGATAATCGTCTTGTATCTGAGGTATATCCTTTCATATATTACTAGCTTCATGCGTGCTTTCTATACGGAGAAGACCTTATGTTGGAATTTCTTTTTTACTTTGTCCGTTTGTCGTACCAAAATTGTAATATTAATGTTGTTCTTGCTATGCAGACAACAAGAATTAATTATCAAAATATTAAGATCCGTCCAGAAGATTTTCAAGACATACTTTTGGACAAGGTATGTTGCAGGGAATTCTATAACCCCCCCCTCCCTCCCTCCCTCCCTCCCTCCCTCACCTCCTTTTTTTTTAAAAAAAAACTTGAAAGTTAAATATTTCATGACTCTGGGTAGGCTTCACTGACACATCCCTTTAATCTGAATGCAGATTGGATTTAGAATGGTAGAGGACATAACATCTAGTGTATCTGGATGCAAAACTGGCTTTAAAAGACCTATTTTGGCATTCTGGAAGTGACGTATTAAGTTATGAAATTGCTTTTTGTTTGACTGAAAATTAATGTTGTATATATGTGGATTCTAGTAGGAAGCTATTAACATGCTTAAAACAATTTTGGAATTGGCTCTACATCTTATAAGTTCCAATTTCAATTGTTTTTGTTTTTCCTTTCCTTCACTGAGCCGATGGTCGATTGGAAACAGCCTCTCTGCCCTTTTCGGGTAGGGGTAAGACGCGTCTACATATTAACCTCCCCATACCCCACTTTGTGGGATTATACTGGGTAGTTGGTTTTTGATTTCCTTTTCAGAATTGGCATTACCACCCCTTGATCAAACAACTGCAGACTTGTGATCTTTTAGCGATTTAAAGCTTACCCTACATTGCTGAAATCCTCTCATACCTAAACAAACTGCAGACTTATTAAGAGATGTTTTATATTAAAAATTCAGATAATAATACAGTTAATAGTAATTACGGTGCCAAAAATAGAATAGTTAATACTCCTCTATCTGATCTCATTTTAAGTGTTGTTTAAAGTTTTAGCATGCCCATTCAGATAATGATAAATACGAAGTATAATTAACTAGATTCTTCTATTTATTTCTTAGTTTCTTTCAATTTATTACTCATCCTCTTGGAAAGTGACCCTATTAGAAAAGACTAATAATAACTTTTGAATTTAGAATTAGTACATGACAGGTTTAATCTTTAGGTTGTTACCATTAAACCATTATCATTTAGAAATGATCGGGTTTTTTTGTTTTGCAATTTTAGTAATTTTTAAAATATATACATATTTTCTACATCATTCACCGCTATTATTTTTAATTATATAAAATTAATAAATCTATCTGCTTGCCACAAAATAAAATAGTAATTAATTTAAAAAATGATTCTTAAAAGATCCTGCTTATTCTTTGGATCGCCTCAAAAACCGCAGGATGCCTCCGGCATTCCAAGACCTTGGAAACATTGCTTGTAACAGAATTATGTGTTTCACAATTGACAAAAGGATAGTAAGAAAATAATAATTAGAATTTGACAAAAAGAATATATAAGAGAAATAGAAACCTACACTTTTTAAAAGTGAGGGCGAGAATTTATGGTATTTGTGCATAATTCATAATTCATAATTCATAATTCATAAATATGACTTTGCTGAACCAAGGAAGAAGTTTAAAACATTTTACTTAGGGAAGAGGTGGGAGAGAGAACATGAAGAGGTGTATTAAGATATTCTTTTATTCTGGTAATTAAGATAATTAAAGAGGTAACTCTTTTAACCGTTGCAATACTTAAAGAAGGTGTGAGAAGGAAAATAAAGAGGTGTAATTAAGAGGTGAATTTTGAAATTTTTTAATTTACAGGTGTATTTAAGATTTTTTTTATTTTGGTAATTAAGATAATTAAGGAGGTATTTTTTTAACCGTGGCAATACTTAGAGAAGGTGTGAGAAGGAAGATGAAGAGGTGGAATTAAGAAGTGACTTTTTAATTTTTTAATTTAGTGCATAAATGAGAAAAAAGAGAAAAAGGACAAAAAATGAGAACAAAGAAAAAAAATAATTTCTAATTATAGATAGTGCCACATCACCTCTTTTTGACCCTGACTTATATTAATATGTCAATTTTCTTGACAAAAGGACATCAAGGGTTTCAATGTGTTAAGAGTTGGTGATTTTGAATGAATAAAAAAAAGGATGAATGAATCAAATAAAAAAAGAAAGAAAAGAAAACTTAATTAGAACACAAGAGAGACATTAGACATGCCTACAAACTGTGATTTGAACCTTTAACTTCACTTGTAAAGGTGCACCTAATAATTATTGCACTATTGGACTATTTGAGTTGGGTGCACACATGTATATTTAAAAAAATTGTAAGAAATATAATATTATTCATGCTTCAACCCATAGATACGTCCCTGTCTCTCATTACGATGAGCAATCTACCACCAATAAACACCCTAAAAAAACATCGAATAGAGAAAATAGCAAAACAAAAGAAGATAACTTATCACCACAACATTCGTACAGAGAATGCTATTGGAACAAAATTACATGACAACTTGCACGTATTATTCACAAGAAAATAATGGAAAGGAATCTATGCTCCGTGAGCATCTGTAAGATTAAATCTCACTATCGGACAAGGAATAAAATCGTTTATGTCTCCCATGGAGTTACTCCCTCATCATCAAAGTATTTAGTGAGCGCGTCACTAATTCTTTCGAAACAAACTTTTCGCGTTGTGGTGCCCATCTGAACAATTATTTTTAATCGATCAAGGATGGAATTTTTACACTGTAAAGCTTGCCCTAGAAGAGAACATGATTAAAGCACTGATCGAAAATTTCTTTGGGAACAATTAATTACTATCTTTGAATCCTATGTTGGTAGGTTATCTGTTGATGGAGACTTTAGTGAAGTTCCTAACTAAAGCTAGGGATAAGTTTGGAGGGAATACTATCAACTCTAATAGGTCTAACATATTTTAGGATTGTATTAACAAGTGTAACCTAGTAGATTTGGGCTTTAAAGGTAGCAAATACACTTGGACTAATAAAAGGTATATGGTAGGCAATATTTAATCCTAGAAAGACTAGATAGGTGCTTTGCAAATTATTCTTGGATTCACACCTATCAAGAAGCTATTGTAGCCCATCTACCAGGACACACTCTAACCTCTATCCTGTTTTCATTAGATTATATTCCCTTACTTCAGAAATAGCAGTCCTCGTCCATTTAGGTTTGAACCTATGTGGTGTGGATACCTATCTTTTCATTGCCTCGTCTTCACCTCTCTCCCCCACCTCAATAACTTATTTTTAGCTTAAGGCCATAGAGTGGAATAAAAATATTTTTGGTAATATATTCAAGAAGAAGAGGAAGTTAACTGTCAGATTAGATGGGATCAAAAAATCTCCTCACTATTAGTTTACTGACTTCATTCTAGATCTTGAATCATAATTCCTAAAAGAGTATGGCTTTGTCCGTAAGCAAGAGGTTGAATTCTCTAAAATCAAGTCTAGAATCAATTAGCTCACTTAGGATGATGCCAATATCAATTTTTTCACACATCCACCCTCAATAGGAGGAGAAGGAATAGAATCCTGTGCATCCAAGATGATATTGGCAACTGGCTGTATTACCAAATTGACATCAAAACCTCTATCATAAATTACTTCTCCTCCATCTATACCACTTCCTGCACATCCTTCTCTCCCCACAGAAGTGAGTTGTTCAGTCCAACAGACACTATAACTAAGGCACAAGCCTCTTCTCTTAACATCCCTTTAAGAGACTCTAAGATCAAGCAGACTATCTTCTCGTTCTAGGCCCTTAAAGCCCCAGGGCCTAATGGCCTCCATCTTATGATCTATCAAAGATAGTGATCAATTCTAGAAAATCAATATCTACCTTATGCAAAAAAGTCTTCAATAATGATGTCATGGATCCGGATATGAATTCCGCTCTCCTATGTCTCACTCCAAAGTGTGCTAATGCATCCATACTTAAGAACTACAAACCTATTGATCTATGCAACACAATCTATAAATTAATCACCAAGATCATTATCAATAGGATCAAGCCCCATCTCCCTGTTATTATTGAGCCTAGCTAGGCCAATATTTCTATAACAGAAGAGCTACTGATAATGCAATTATTGTCCAAGAATATATGAATTATTTTGGTAAGATAAAAGGGAATAATGCAACATGATCCTCAAAATTGATCTAGAAAAGGCTTTTGATCGATTAAATTGGTCTTATATTAGAGAAACCCTCTTAACTTTCAAGTTTTCTTCCCAACTCACTAAGCTTGTTATGTTTTGTGTCTGCACTTCCTCAATATTCGTTCTTATTAATGGTAGTAAAAGTCCATTCTTTGTTCCGATAAGAGGAATAACACACTTTATTTCCCCATACCGATTCATCCCATTATATGGAACGTCTCTCTATAATGCTTTGCTAACAAATAAAAGTAAAACAATGGTTTACAATTATCATCAGCAGATCTGGCCCAAAAATTTCTCTCCTCTTCTTTGCTGATTGTCACAACCCAAATCTATGAGTCGCAACGAGTAGTCGGTACCTTACTCAACCGAGTACCAGTGTAACTTATCTTTCTTATTATACTTTCATTGGCAGATGTGCCAAATGAGCCGTCATGGGCTGACCAAAATAAACATAGAGGAATACTCAATATAGGACGATCCTACCTGATATAAAAATTTATATATGTGATATACATGCCTATAAGCCAACATGATCATTTGTAAGCTCAAAACATAGAACGGCAAGGCCATATAAGTATTCATATACATGAAATTTGTCTACAAGCCTCTAAGAGTACACACTTAACATAAAGGGGACATGGCCCATTATACCAAACAATACGCATCTATATCATACCGACCAAACAAGCAACTTCGGAGCGAATGGAATGAACCAACATCTTTCGCTGAGCTGATAGTCTACTTGGAGGATTCTTGACCTATCTATTGGGATCTGATTGTGCAAGTGTCTAGATCAATATGTAATTCTTCTTGCTGTTGCAATTCAACAAACTGTATTAGGTCCTTGATAGTCTTCGTGCTCTTAGAAAACAAAATATTTTTGCCTTATCCGAGACAACAAGTTCATCTGGAAAATGCAAAAGTAGAATAAGTCTTAGCACATCTGCATAATACAAATCATCAGAATGACGAATGTAGAAAGAAGCACATATGCATAATACAAACCATCAGGTAATATTTAAAACACAAGCTAAGGAACTCAAAACCACAACACAAGCACCCTTTATTTACAAGTTTTGGAGTTTTCCCCCTTTGCTTCCAGCTTTGATGAAGGTAAATAGTCAAAAAAGTTCTCCGTAGAACGCGGGCATTGAGGCTTTCATCGAAACAAAGAGAGAGGTCCAGCTGGTGCTTTTTTCTGTGTTAGCTAGGTAAAAGGCTTCACCTTGCTTGACTAAAAATAGATTAGTGTATTAAGTAAGGAACTACTAAAACCGCTATTCCCATTTTTGGGCTATAAGACTCTTCGCTTCCAGTAATTATTGAATCTTAAATTTTGGTTCTTCCCAAAATTTGTATTACTTTATAATGTATATAAAATAAAACAACGAATTATACCAAGCAAATTACTTCTTTTAAATTTGAATACAAATGAAAATGTTAGTCAAAATAAAAACATCAATAAATACCAAAAACAAAACTTTTTTCTATGATCAAATAAAAAAATAAAAAGAATTGAATTCAAGAAGCAAAAGAACTTTGATATATTATCTGTATGTTCCAGCTCAATCTTTTTCTGTCTTCTTTTGTTTCAGTTGGGGAAGATAAAATATCACAGAGAAAAGAGGCAGACATCAAATCTCATGCCTATTAAGTGCAAATGACATAATGATATCGAGATCTTGTAAAATGAAGTTATTTATTTCTAGGAACAATGGCTTCACAGTTAATAGATTAAGCTCTTTCTAAAGAGTGAGCAAATATCATTCAAGAGGAACTTTAGATGAACTATAGACTTCAAATGTCATATGAAGCAGTTCAATAATCACGAACCTTTACATGACAATTTTGAGTAGCAAAAAGGTACACCAACTTCAATTAATCCCAACTACAAAATATGAACCATCCAATTTTCCTTTGTTTTACCGCGAATTAAAGGACTGATGAAACAAACAAAAATACTGTGTCTGAATGTAAAAAATAGTGCACAACCAGTTTAACTGCACTGTTGGACTACACATTAAGATGAGGAAAAGAGAGAGAGAGAGAGATCCGAACCAACATGAGTTCATGCAGTTAAGTTGATGCAGAATCTATTTTTCCAGTTACCAAGAACCAAGTGTTAACAAAACTTCTAGTGAACTGAAAAGATTAAAGAATTCCACCAAACCCGCAATAAAAGCTCATCAAAGAGCCCAGAACATAAAGAATATTTCTCTGTTGCAATCTGTTAGGTAAAGTTCACCATATTTACAGTGTCTAATGAACATATTTGAAATTTTAGCTTTATGATTTTAGCACTTACATGTGAACTCTTAGAATAATTTTGTCATGATCAGGTACATTTACACGTTCATTTGCTTATGATGTAGCTAAACATTTTAGATGTAAGAAATACTATTTAGAATTTGAAATGTCTGATCACTCAATAAAAGTTTAAGTTGTTGGATTGATCAATTGAAGAAATAAAGCTAGCATTTATCTGTTCACACTTCATTATTTCCAGAAATACAGCGTACTTTTTAATTGCTACCATAAGGCAAAATAGAAACAATGTAGTAGCTCCCATTCTGAGATTGTTGGTGGTCGGCGTGGGAGAGGGAGGCCTAAGAAGCATTGGGGAGAGGTGATTAGGCAGGACATGACTAGAATGCAGGTTACCGAGGACATGACCCTTGATAGGGAAGTCTGGAGGTCTGGTATCAGGGTTGGAGGCTAAGGGCTCATAGAGTTCTTCGTACGCCTCTCTCGGGGCTGGGTGTGGGATAGTAGGGTTACCCATAGATGATTAGTGTTTTAGCTTATGTCCCCTTATGGTTGTTACTGCTTGTTATTATTGCATGCGACTGTATTTATGTTTCCTATGTTTCCATAATTATTTACGTTATATCTGCGGGATTACTTATGCTTTATTATTTTATTTTGTCTTGCTTTTGTTTTTAATTTTGTCTTTGTTTTGATGCAGCTTTTCATTTTAGCCTATGTGCCGAGGGTCGATTGGAAACAGCCTCTCTGCCCTTTCGGGTAGGGGTAAGGCTCGTCTACATATTACCCTCCCCAGACCCCACCTGGTGGGAATATACTGGGTAGTTGTTGTTGTTGTTGTTATTGTTGTAGTAGCTCCCATTCAGATTTTAAAAAAATAAATAAATATTAACCTATGTCGTTCGTACTCTCCGAAAATATCACCAAATGCGTATCGAATTCTCAAAAAGCAATGTATTTTTGGAGAATCCGATACGGATGCAGCAGTATTTTGGTTCCGCCCAACATAGATATTAACAACTCGCTTACAAAGAGATTCATGAATTACCATAAATCATAAACCTTGCGTGTAGAATCAAGATCAGACTCCGGAATGGACAAGTAAACATCAAGATAAAGTAGCAATAAGCATTTGAAATCTGATCAAGTTTATCGAAGAGGATGACCTACTATTCCCTCTTCTAATATAGTAAAAGTCATCATGCAAAACATGCTTGGTCAGTCTTGTTTATATAATTTTAGCCTCAATGAAAATAAGTTCTGTGAGCTACATACAAAATTCCATCTTATAGTCCAAGAAAATAATGAAATTTCATGATTTTTAACAAAATAAACAGCAACCAAGACCAGAAAACAAATTAGTGTGCACATCTTCGTGAAGAATTATGTGCATGTTTAACCAAAAAATAGGATTTTAGTCAAAGTTAGAACTTAGAAGAAATGCGAGTTATTGATAATTAAAAGAATATGCAAAGAAAGTAATTTCTTATGAGAGTAGTATAATCAGAAGCAAGTAAACCAAAGTATATTCCAGTAGAGTTTCGTATCCTTACAATTGTTTGTTCCTCTCCCTTTTATAGTTATTCTGGGGATATGAGCCTTACCTTTGTCATAACAAGGTTATTATGGACAATTAATGACATTAAATTCTACGTTACACAATCATTACATTAAATACATATTCTCGAACGTTTTTCATTATTTAATACCCATTAAATACTGTATTTGGACTCCCATGTGTTGTCAGATTTATTCCCTTAATTCTTCATGATCCTTGAGCTTTAAATGTTTTGAATAGATACGAGCGCTGAGTTATTTGAATAACTGCCCGTGCCTCTTCCGCTACCTTTGCTCGTATCCGTTGTTGCTAGTGCCTCTTAGCTAATTATAATTCTTTGACCATTTGACTAGTCTACATGTCATGACATATCATCTCCAATATGTAAACTCAATTTTTTCCAATACAATGCATGGATTCATAATGAATATCTTAGAAACACATATATACTCTCTGAAATATGATTTAAAATGACGCATAATGGTCAAAAGTTATGTGAGCACATGAATTTTGCCCTATATGAATTACTCCCATAAATTCGAACAAATAATTTCTTTTTATTATTTGCAATTTTGTGAATTTTTCTGGCATTTATGTTAATTGTTTGCATTCTTGTCTGTGAATTTTAATTCATAAAAATAAAAAAAAGTGAGGGGATCTTGCATTTTTTCATATTAGGATTTAACTTTGCATTTTAGGATTAATTAAAAAATTAATTTTTTTAAAAGTGGAAAAAAAATCACAAAATAGCTTATTTTGCACTTTTTAGCTTTAATCTTGAATTTTGATTGTTTATCCTTTAATTTGGTTTTAATTAATTGTGGTAATTATTAGTTAGAGTTAACTAAGTCAATAAGGTAGGGTTTGTTTGGATTTTATTTTGGTTTTTATTTGAAAATTAAATTAAAAAGAAAGAGAGTTTGAAATAAAAGGAATGAAAATGGAAAAGAGTTGAATTGTGGACCAAATCTGAATTGCCCAGGCCCAAAATAACCCCCCCCCCCCAAATCCGGTCCCAGTCAGCCCAAAATTACCTTGATCCAGTCCAGCCACCCCTAATGCAAAACGACATCGTTTAAATAAATTTTAATCCTGGCTGTCGAGGATCTTTGATCCTACGACCAGGAACCGAGGTTCGTTTAATATTAAAGTGTCGGATGACCTACCCCTCCAAACCGTCTCCCTCTCTCACCCCCACTCTCATAAGAGATGACCCCCATCGCCTCCGCCTTAGACCACCGTCGGATATCACCCCATGGCGGCGGTGAAGCTCCAGCAGCCCTCAACTTTACACCACTACACCGTCTCAACCTCTTCTTTACGAATCCCTCATCCTTTTCCCTCAAATCCTACCAGAACCCTCGATTAAGAAGAACAGTGGTCACCGCCTCTGCCGCCCTTGACGACGCCACCCCCAAACCATAACCAAAAACACCATATCCTCCCCCCATCCTCACTATTACCAATCCACGTTTAATTTCCCTCAAAACATGCCCAAGCCCTTCGAATCTTGGGTCAAAGGTTCTGGCCAAAACCCTAACACTTCCAAACCACTTCAAAATAATACACTGGACCCTCTTCATCGTCTTCTTCTTAAATCCCCATGTATTTTCCCTCGAATCTTCCCAAACACTTCGAAAATAGATCGAAAATTGGGCCATGGAACCCTAAATTTTCAAATTGGGATTTTAATAGTTTCTGGACTATAACAGACCCTAATTATGTGTTTTCTCATGAAAACACATAATTAAGGATGAGTATAGTCCAAATAATATCAAGAAAAACCAGCCAGATTCAAGTCCGAGTCAATTTTGTGAGGTATCTTCTTTCTTTTCTATTTTCTTTTTCATTTCTGATTTTGATTCTTGCTTGTTTCCTTTTATCAATTTTTAGTGTTTTGTGTTTAGATTAAGATTCTGATTATAATTGTGTAGTTTAAATTTTCATTGTGTTGGTATGATTTTGATTCCGGAAGTGATATTGTAGTTGCATATGATTAATTTTTACTTTGTTTTTCAATTTTTGAATTGTTTGTTTTTAATAGTTAGTTCACTGTTACATTGATTCAATGACTAGGGTATTTTCTAAATTGTATTTAATTCAAGTTCATGATATTATTAGTTCTAGTTTTATTAATTTTTTTTGTTTGAATATAGCTGAATAGTCTAGGCTTTATTAGTTAATTGTGGCAAACTTCTAACCAAGGTAAAATGGGTTGGGAGTTAAGTTAGTATAGGATAGTAGTTTGAGATTAAGTTCAAGGGTAGTATAGGCTTTCTAGATAATAAGAATCTTGCAAATAACTGAATTAGAAATCCTTAAAGCCTTCGAGATGGGGTTCAATTTAGAATTTCAGTAGTTTTAGTGCAGTAACTTGGGTAACAAGCCAAAATTTTAGGGACTAACTAGCTAAGTACTGAAAATAAAAGAGGGACTAAAAGGTAAGATAAAAATCTAGAAAAGAGCCTTAGTTTTGCCTATAGAAAGGCATGCATTCTTCTTTGTTTAACAAGTTTGGGAGATCTGAAATTTGAAATTCTAAAATTCGAAACAAAAAAAACTGAAATCTGAGCGAATCTTTCATCCTAGATCTTAGATTTCCAAAACTCAAAAATAGCACAAAAACTACTACAAAATACTGTTTCCTTGAAACTCTCTTAGATTAAGTTTGAATTCCATCTTTAGATCAAATTTTCAGTTCATAGATATGGAGACAGACTCTCGAGTCTAAAGGTTTCAAAATAAGCAGATCTAAGACAGAATACCTGGAGTGCAAGTTTAGCCCCGAGCCGAGCGAAGGAGGCAGGGACGTGATGATTGGTTCTCAGGCCATCGCCAAGAGGAACAGTGTCCGATATCTTGGGTCTGCGATTCAGGGGGACGGAGAGATTGACGGGGACGTCACTCATCGCATAGGAGTGGGGTGGTCAAAGTGGAGGCTTGCATCAGGAGTCCTGTGTGACAAGAAAGTTCCACACAAACTCAAGGGGAAATTCTATAGAGCCGTGGTTAGACCTGCGATATTGTATGGGGCGGAGTGCTGGCCCGTGAAGAACTCTCATGTTCAGAGAATGAAGGTTGCGGAGATGAGGATGCTTAGGTGGATGTGCGGGCACACCAGGCTAGATAAGATTAAGAATGAAGTTATTCGAGAGAAGGTGGGGGTGGCCCCGGTGGATGAGAAGATGCGCGAAGCGAGGCTGAGGTGGTTCGGGCATGTGTGGTGGAGAAGTCCCGATGCCCCGGTGAGGAACTGCGAGCGGCTGGAGATTGTTGGCGGTCGGCGAGGCAGAGGGAGGCCTAAGAAGTACTGGGGAGAGGTGATTAGGCAGGACATGGCTAGAATGCAGTTTTCCGAGGACATGACCCTTGATAGGAAAGTCTGGAGATCTAGAATCAGGGTTGTAGGATAGGGGCTCCTAGAGTTTTTCGTACGCCTCATCCGGGGTTAGGTGTGGGTCAGCAGGATTACCCATAGATGATTTGTGTTTTAGCTTAGCTTATGTCCCCCCTATGACTGTTAGTTATGGTAGTTACTGTATGATATTATTGCCTGCGATTGTATTTATGTTTCTTATGTTTAGATAATTATTTACGCTACTTCTGCTGGAGTTACTAATGCTTTATTGTTTTTGTCTTTGTTTTTGTCTTTGTTTTTATTTTACTGCTGTTTTCCTTTTATCCTATGAGCCGAGGGTCGATTGGAAACAGCCTCTCTGCCCTTTCGGGTAGGGGTAAGGCTCGTATACATATTACTCTCCCCAGACCCCACATGGTAGGAGCATACTGGGTAGTAGTTGTTGTTGTTGTTGTAGAAGGTCAAAAAATGGTTTGAGTGTTGTTCAGATCTCGTTGGTACAACTTCAAAAGGTCCTAGGTTGATTTCGAGTGTGTTTCAGTCCAGTCAGATTTCTTTTCAATTGTTTATTGGTGTTATTCTTCTGCAAATCATTCCTGGGTTGCTTGGACACTGTTTTGGGTTGAAATTGGTCCTGCTTTTTGGTGTTAATTGCTGTGCGTTTACTACTGCTGATTCCTCTTTCTTCTTATTGTATTCCAACTTCCAAGTATTTCTCAATCTCAAATGATACAAAATTGAGTCAAATGTATGGTTCACATTGGAAGAGAAATGAAGTGCAAGTTGTTGCTATTCTCCTCTACTTACCCTTAGCATTAGTGTAGTTCACATTTATAGTCATTTGAATTCTAGAGTAAATGTATTAATGGGACTGTATGAATTGTTTTCAATCATTTGAATTTTTTTAATCATTCTGCGAATGCTTTTGTGTGATAGCTTGCTGATTTGAGATCAACTCTCATGATTAGCAGAAATAGTATCTGGTTAGTTTGAAGGTTTACAGTCAGAAAGTGATAAGAACTTAAAGCTGGTTTTAGAATTAATATTGAAATGCAACAGGAAAACGTTTGGTTTAGATTTAACAAATGAGTTTCAGTTTTAATTTCAGCATTTCTGGTTAGGAATAAACGTTTAAACCTGTTAAATTTATTTTGACTTTGATATTTCAATTTAGGTAGTAATCGCTTTAGTTTAATTATTGCTTTTTAAAATATTGTAATAATTCATCAGCTTAGACACAATCTGAACATGAGAATTTGAATTTAACAAATAGCAATTGTTGATTTGGAAGGGAACTACATTGTTCCATTGTTACAAAAATCATGGAATGCAATATGAATTAGGTCCAGTAGCTGTGAAATGTAATTAAGGCCCAATGTTTGGTTTGGGCCTGCCAGTATGTCAAGGCTTGACAGCCTGCTTTCGAATATTTTGGGCCACAGCTCTGCTAATGCACAACCCGTTTCAGTTCTAACCCGCTTTCCACTTGGGCCTGTGTTGGGGTTTGAACATTGGAATTGGGTCTTCAGTTTATAGTACAAGTGAATTAAGACATGATTTTAGAGATAATCATCATTAGATAATAGTAGTTCATCTTTAGGATATTCTTTCAAAATAAATTGAGGTGCACAACATCAAATAAAATCACAAATCATGTGCTTTTTTAAATGTTCACATTAAGCATTTAGACCTCGGGACGTGCCGTTTAGCGAATTTCATGGCTTCCCGCAAAGTTAATAATACGCTAGTTGCTTTAGGCCCTGCACTTAATAATATTACCTTCTTAAACTCGGTTGCACATTTATGTGGCCCAAATCCAAGTCCCAAAGACATTAGAATATGTCAAAAATTACGGGTGCATTTATGTGACGTGGTTCAAGATGTATATTAACAATGTTGCCAAATTCCATAAAAATTAATTCAAAGCAGTAAGTAATTTAAATTGCACTTTAAATTGAAACATACATTAAAATCAGACATTTAGCCATTTATAATCGTTTAAGCTACCATGCTAGAACCACGGGATCCGGGGGTGCCTAACACCTTCCCTCGGGTCAACAAAATTTCTTACTTAGAATTTTCTTTATTTGGGATTCAAGATAAACCGGTGACTTGGGACACCAAAAGCCAAATCTATCCTAAGTGGTGACTCTAAAATTAATAAATAATCCCATAAAATAATGTCACTTAAAATAGAAAAACTCCCCTATACATTATCCTGCGGGGTAGGCGTGTAAAAAGGAGGTGTGACAACTCTGACGACTCTGCTGGGGATGCAAACCCAGAACTTTGGTTCAGGGTTTAAGAATCCGAGCTTAAAATAACTGTTATTTGGCTTTATCTGATTTTTCTACATGTTTCATGCTAAATGTGCTAAATGCTTTACTGCTTTGATATTATATGAATTGTATATAAACTATGTCGAAACACTTCTTTTCTCATCTCGGGGGATGTGCTTGCTAGTCGAGACTCCCTATTCTGTTAGTGTCATACCCTAAAATAACAAAAAAGGTCGGACAAGTTACTAAGCCAGATGGCCTTTTGGTTCCCGGCCCGTAGCCCCCTTCCCGACTCGAGTTATCCGCTCGGGTACACAATCTAGAACATATACCGAGGTTTTGAACCTAGAATTCCCTAGTAGGAACGCTTATTTGCATCACGTGCATTTGACTTAGGGACTCAACACAGGGGTTGAGTCCGTCTAGGACATGTAACCTGAAATGAAAAAGACCATTCTGATGCATCCTACTTGTTTTATGTATTTATTTGCTTTGGATCTGCATGTTGCCGGCTTGTAAATAATGGAGTATGGAAAAAGAAAAAGAAAAAGGAATAATAGTGTTAGGGTTGAGTGAATTGTTCACCTGTTTTAAAAGGCCCAATGCCCAAATGGTACCGAAACTCTGCCGAATTTTTGAGAAAAATAAAATGAAAAAAAGAAGAAAAGAAAAAAGAAAATTTTGTTTTCAAAAAATAGTTTGTTTTATTTTCCAATGAAAAGGAAAAGAAAAGGAAAAAGGGTTTTGTTTTCAAAAATAGTTTGTTTTGTTTGCCTGAACTACGCCAGTTTGATTCTCACAGGGTGTGGGATACGTAGGCAACCGTCATCGGATCCAACTTTCCTTTTGTAAAAATTGCCCAAAAAACAATAAAAGTTTTAGTTTTTGTCACAAATAAGTCGGATGCTGCCATTCTTGGTTTAAATAAGCCGAATATCCCCGAAAGGGCGCCAGGAGGTTATTTTTGCAAGAACAACCACCTTGGGTCATTTTCAGCGGTTAGCGGGCACATCATTAAAATCTTCTTCCCGAAGTGCTAAAAGTCCGTGTCTACAAAACCGGTTTTCGTTTTAAATTTTGAAAAATTGATGTCAATTTATCTTGGGTCAAAATAAGTGATTAAATCACCCTATTAAATGTGCAGGATGATCACGGTTCAAAATGAACCTTTCTCAATTATGAACAAAATCCCTCTAGATTTGTGTATATGGTTGAACGATCTAGGGGGAGAAGGGCAAGACGAGGTCAAAAAATATTTGAAAGGTCTTACTAGTTTGTTGGAGATTATGCCTTGGGGAGACATCATAAGAGTATTGGTCACATGCTGGGACCCATCACACAACGTGTTTCATCTTTCAGACTTTGAACTCACCCCAACCTTAGAAGAAATAACTGGATACATCGGCATTGCTGAGGTTCCTTTAAAACATAGGTACTTGGTTGCCCCGAGAACCGTAGTTGTGTACAGATTCTTAGACTCACTGAAGATAAGCAGGACGGTCCACAACACGGATTTGGCAAATGACTTTTGTACTCCACACTTCATATACCACAGATATGACCACATATGAGCGTTCAATAACCCGTAAAGCAAAATATGTAGAAAAGGAAATCGGCAAAAATTGGAGGAACATAGACGTTTTTCTTTATTGGTGGACTTTTTGGGGCTTTTGGTATTCCCGAGGAAAGATGGAAATAGTGACATAAAAATAGCGGGGTCGTCAATACTCTACTCACTCAAGCCAAAAGCACTCTTGCGCCCATGATATTAGCTGAAATCTTCCGTACTATTACAGCCTGCAAAGTTGGAGGAAACTTTTTTGAGGGGTGCAATTTGTTGTTTCAAATGTGGATGACCGAACACCTATGCCACCTTCCCTAGTTCTTGAGTTAAGGGTCAACAAAGAAAACCTGTGTAAAGGAGTTTTATACGAGGATTAATGGGGTCAACCTTCTTGAAAGAGTCATGGGATGGACATCATACTTTCGGCCCCTCACTGCCAATCAAATAGAGTGGACATTTGGATGGTTACGTGTTGATGAAATCATATATATGCCAGCAGCGGGGCCGCGCTTTCTCTTGAAGGGTCTTAAGAGCATTCAGCCTTATGCTCCGTATCGGGCTTTAAGATAACTCGAGAGATGCCAAGTAGTGCCGAAAGATGACAATCTTAATGTCCAAGTAGTTGAGATTGGTCCTGATGGCCAGCTTCTCGAAGAAAGGGTTCGCCAGATCTGGAGCAAATGTCAATACTTGGCGGCGAACACCTGTGTACGGGATGGATTTAAAGGAGAAGTGTCACGTAGGTATCATTTTGGTATAGAAGTGAAGTTTCATTTGGGAGAAGTGTCATTTCACAGTTTGAGGCCATGGGCAGCTTCATCTCAGGTATATTGACTTGTGTGTATGGTCAGAAATAGAATTTAGGAAGTTTGGAGTCAAATCTAAATGGAAATTCTCATTTTGAAAGCTTAAAGTTGAAGAAATGAAATAGGATGGAATTTTGAGTAAATGACCTTGGAATCTGGATTAGAAGGTCCCAGCAGGTTCGTATGATAATTTAAGACTTGGAGTATGCCCGGATCAGGTTTTGGATAACCCGGGAGCGTTTTGGCGACTATTGTGGAAGATAGCATTTTAGAAGAAATTACATCAGTTTGGCTTGAAATGCATTCCAATGTTATTAGTGTCCGTTTGGGATTCTGAGACTAGGAATAGCTCCGTATGGTGATTCTGGATTTGGGAGAGCGATCGGAAGTGAAATCGGAGGTTCGTAGTTCATTTTGAAGTCATTTGGCTAAATATAGAAATTTGAAGGTTTTTGAGAAAATTCGACGTGGAAATTTATATATCGGGGTTGGAATGTGATTCCAAAAGTTGGGGAAAGTCCATAATGTCGAATGAGACCTGTGTGCAAAATTTGAAGTCATTCCAGAATGATTTTGGTAAAGTTTGAGGCACTTAGTCTCTTTTAAGGAAGCTTAAGTTGGAAAAGTCAACCGAATATTGACTTATGTGTTAGAGGGCTCGAAATGCAAATTTTATGGTTCGGATAGCTTCGTTAGGTGATTTGGGACTTAGGAGTGTGTCCGGAATATTTTTATGATGACCGGTGTAGAATTTAGCTTGAATTGGCAAAGTTAGTATTTTGGCGAATTCCGGTTGATATATGAGATTTTGATCCGAGGGCCAGAATGGAATTCCGAGAGTTTATGTAGCTTCGTTATATCATTTTGGACTTATCTGCAAAATTTGAGGTCATTCAGACTAGTTTTGACGTGTTAAGGCATCAGATGTGAAATTTGAAAGAATTCTTAGACTTAAGGCTCAAATAATTGATTTTGATGTTATTTTGGCGATTTGATTGCTCGAGCAAGTTCGTGTGATGTTTTAGAGTCAGTGTGAATATTTGGTTTGGAGCCCTAAGGGCTCGGGAGTGTTTCGGAGGTGTCTCAGAGTAGTTCTGGACTTAGAAAAATATGCAGAAATTGCAGAAAAATTCTGCTGTGAACAGTACCCGTGAACAGTGACGTGAACAGTGCCGGGCAGAATCTTAAGTTCTGAAAATGGGAATTTTTAACGATTTGGAGCTTGGATAAGGATATTTTTCGAGGGATTTTTGGAGAGGGGTAAGTGTTCTTAACTCAATTTTGGTTGTATAACTCGAATCTATTGCAAGTTTTGGTGTTTAATTTGAGAATTTTTGTTAAAAAGGTAGAAAACTCTCTTGGATAGAAATGGTGATTTATGGGGTCAAACGAACTCTGATTTTTGTGAATTTGGTATGTATAGACTCGTGTAGAGATAAGGGTCGTATTGATGTAAAATTTTTTGAATTTCGAGACGTGGGCCCGGGGCTCGGGTTTTAGTAATTTAGGGAATTGTGCTCGAATTTGATTGTTTTCGATTGGGTATTGTTCCCTTATCATATTGTCATATATTCGATGTGGTTTTGGATAGATTCGACGCGCGTGGAGGCCGGTTTGAGGAGGAAAGACATTGCGGGCTAGAGATTTCACCGTCTTGAGGTGAGTAATGATTTTAAATGATGCACTGAGGGTTTGAAACCCCAGATTGCACAACATAATGCTATGTTGAGATGAGACACACGTTGTATGATGAATGCGGGGTCATTTACTATTGGGGATTGTGACGTGGTCCATCCCGGTTGATATTTTACCATGTATTTAATAAAGATTTACTATTTATACCATGATTTGGGCTTATTGCCATATTTGGGCTTCGGGCCAAATATTTGAAATATTTGGTGAATCAAATCATCATTTTCCTCACCAATTAAAATATTATTTGAAATCAGTCCAATGGAATTATATTATTTTGTGAACTCAGCTACATTTATACTCAACTCGAGTTTTGATGATATTTATAATATTGACGAGCTGAGCACCATTGTTTTAGTGATGCCCAAGAGGCTTATGATTATTTTATGGACTGATTGAGGCCAAAGGCCATATGTGAGGATATGTTGAGTGATGTGAGGAGGCTCTCAGGCCTCGAATGTTATGTGAGGTGGCTTCCAGGCCTCGAGTGTTATGTGAGGAGGCTTTTAGGCCTCGTGTGTGATGTGTGAAGGATTTCAGGCCTATTGATATTGTTCTTGGGCTGTAGGAGCCCCTCCGGAGTCTATACACACCCCCAGTGAGCGCAGGGTACCCAGGTGAGTTGGGAGTGGGCCCGAGAGGCCGATGTTTGTGTTTGGTGAGTTGGGAGTGAGACCGAGGGGCTGATGTTGTATGCTGGTAAGTTGGGAGTGAGCCCGTGGGGCTAATACTGTACTGAGAGTTTGATATTGAGCCTGAGGGGCAAGCTTTTGATTACTCCTTACTTGATGAAGTTGTTGTTTTTAGTGTTTTAAAAAGAGAATTACCTGATACTTTATGGTCTTATTGTATAATTGATTTTACTGCTTGAGATAGCGCTATGCTGTGCCTTTATGAGATTTCATGCTTTTAGTCATTATTTATTTTTATTACTCATTGAGTTGGAGTACTCACTTTACTCCCTGCACCTCGTGTGCAGATGCAGGTATTGATCACCCGGTAAAGGGATATTAGCTGATTGAAGGTATTTCTATTGTAGCTGAGCAAGGTAACCGCCGACGTTCGCGGCACCGTATCTCTTCCTTTGATTCTAAATTTCCAATATGTATATTACTGGTTTTATAGTAGTGTCCATAATCCTTGGATGCTCGTGACTTGTGACACCCGGTCGGGATATGTTGGGCTGTAAACACTGGTTATTATTGTGTTAAGTTGTATTTATTTATTCATTTATGCTTAAAAATTGTTGAAGTGAGAAATTAGGTTAGTTGGCTGGCCTTGTCTTCACGAGAGGCGCCATCACGATCGGGTTTGGGATTTTGGGTCGTGACAAGTTGGTATCAGAGCCTAGGTTACTAGGTCTCGCGAGTCATGAGAAGGCTTAGTAGAGTCCCGCGGATAATAACAGAAACGTTTGTATTTATCCTCGAGAGGCTGCAGAGCCTTTAGGAAAAACTTCACATTCTTGAATTCTTATCGTGCGTCCTTGATTCAGCTTGAAAAGAAACTGTTGAAATTCCTTCTGCGTGATCGTGTGCACGAAGGAGCGCTCAGTACCAGATAAGCCTCGATGGATTTTGATTTCCCGATTGAGGGGCGAAGTGTAATCTCTGTGAGTTGAATTAGGCCAGTCTGGAGGACTTGAGGCCGAATCTTTGCCAATGGCTTGAGTACCGAAGTGCTGATTTTGTGAGTAAGTGCTTTGAACTCATATGTTCATTAGTCCTTATTAGCCGGAATGGCGGATGAATTTCCACGTGATGAGTAATGTGTATGACTGTGGAAGACATACAAAAATATTAACTAAAGGTAAAGCTAATGGGTAATTAGCTTATGAAAGGAAGCTATTTGTCATACTAGTTAGATAAGTCTGGGGGCTGAGATCGCTTCTATAAATGTATTATGACGAAATCGTTTAGTCGAGGAGACCACCTAGAATGTCGAAAATATTAAAGAAAGAATATGTTCTTACTCAATTGAACCACCCAATAATGGAGGATTGAAATGTATTTTTCTATGTCTTATGAATTGAGTAGGTGCAACGCATGTCCATTTTTATTAATTTTGATAATATAATACATATAGTATTGTGATTAATGTTGTTGATATACATTGTGATGCTTTGTCAAGTTGTGGACGTGTTGTTAGGATGATTTTAGTGCTTTTCTGGCAGGTGGATAGGCACAATTACAAAGGAAACTTTGCTGAAATTTTTGAAAAATTTGGGACTTAGTAAAAACTTGATCGCCTGAAAAGTGGGCAGAAGAGTTAAAATTTCTGATGATTCGTGTTTCCACAAGCTTATGAAGGAGTGAGTTTAATCTCACCATTGTATTACGATAGAAATAAAGTATATCTGTTGGGATCTATGGCTTTGAGCCAAGTTGGGGAGTTTGCTATTGATTAGATTATTATACGGTCATGTGCTATGTTGGTTCCGGTTCGAGGCATGCTGGTGAATAAGCTCTGGTTCCGGAAATTGGTCCAAAGATGGCACGTGTGAGGGAGAACTTTGAAAAAGTCTACATGGTGCTTCATAGAAGTGTGAGAATCACAGTATGTCTTAAGCTGTCGATGGTAGAAAATGCTCCGTGCATGGAGCAGGAAGATGTTTGGTTGTATTGGAATGAGGTCATATCCTGCGGTGTCAGAGTGCTAATGAGGCAGGGTGGTTATGTTCCTTGGATTATGCG
Organism: Nicotiana benthamiana; assembly: GCA_034376525.1. Lineage (NCBI taxonomy): Eukaryota > Viridiplantae > Streptophyta > Magnoliopsida > Solanales > Solanaceae > Nicotiana > Nicotiana benthamiana. Next base: position 48,645,038 of record CM067336.1, read on the forward strand.
AATTGCAGTTTGAATAAGAGTAAATGACTCGAGAGAATGGTTCTAATGTGTTCGAGAGTCGTGTAATAGTGTCTTTGAGCTAAGCGGGGGAGTCCCACCACTTACGATTGGGTTGCATGGTTAATTACCTGTGCGAATTCTGGTTATTGGCGTATTGATGGGTTATTGCAGCTACGTAAAAGGACCATGAGTGGTAATTTGAGTAAATAAATTGTTGGATGCATGTCATGGTTAGCCTTACTGGCTCATGTTCAGACTTGAGGGAAGATTCATGATTTATGCCTCGTATAGGTGCAGGCTTCGAGAGAGGTGATTTTGTTGGGTGCTTTATCGAGATGGTATTCATATGTTATAAAATTCAGTATAGTTGGTTGCATTCGAGGCCAAGTTAGAGCTGGGTGGCTCTCAATAGTGGTCCTAGTTAATTCAAGAGGTAAAGTGTGGTGCCTAATGATTTTGAGTCTGTAAGTATGGTTAAGAGTCAAGCTTTTGAAGCAGCTTATGAAGAAAGACACATAATGTTCTATGATGTTTTTACTTGCGGTGTAGCATTTGAGAGACATGAAATGGTCATGGTATTTGAGACAACATGGTCTCGTGATTTAAGGTCACTCGGGGTGAGGGCGGTTGAAATAAGTTAGGTGTTAAAAGGGAGATATTATTATTTCTAAGGCAATCAAGGATAAATTGGAAGGAAGTAGATTGATTAGCCGTAGTTGAATTGGAATATTGGTGTCAGCGATCGATTCGTTCAGCGTGATCGAGTTATACATGTGATTGTGGCGGTGCATGTGAGGCTTTTCGGCCGCAGTGATTGATATTATTCTGAAGCATTTTTTTGTTCGGGCCTATTATGAGTATGCGGATCCCAGAAAGTGATATGGTGGCTTGGACAACTACTTAGAGACTGACATATTCGACGATTATGAGAATTCGCCTGTATGTTGCTATAGTTCCTGAAGTGAGTTAAATGGAAAATCTTATGTGATGAAGTAATAGCCTATCGGCGGTTCCGGAGTTGTAATGGAAATCGCGTCTATCGTATATTAGCACGTGAGGTGCAGTGAGTGGTGTGGAATTTGAAGTAAGGACCAAGGTTGCAGTTTGGTCAATGACTGTGATGTCACGATATTATATGAGCAGGATATGAGTTTCAGTGTTTTGAGTAAGATGGGTATTGGTGTCAGTATCACCTGAGATCGGTGTTCTGCGAGAAAGATTCTGCATCCTGGTTGTGGATTCTTGATTGCTTTTCAGCATTAGTGCAGCACGTGGTTCGGAAGATGGTGGGAGCTTGTCCCACATGAATATTCTATAAGTGTGACATGTAATCACTTGATTAATTAGAAATTTAAACCAAGTATGAGGATTTTGGTAATATCATCCATTTGAGAAATTATGCTTGGATAACACTCTGCTTATTGGGTTATGGACCTGTTAAATATTTTTGGCCTAGCTTGGCACGATTAGGATCGAATTGAGGTCAGCGGATATATATAAATGTGGAAGTGAGCCTTACGTCAGGCAAATTTTGTTTATTTCAGCTCTGCGTTCTTTATGAAAGGATAATCATGGTCTTATTTCGTGGTCAGCTAATTTATGTAAATATATATTGCGCCGTATGAGTTGTGAGATGTCTTGGTAAATTCTTTATGTGTTGAAGTTCCACTCAGCGGTGATATTATAGGAGCAGGATGGCTCTTGAGACTTAGATCATGTATCGCCCTCAGTTGTGCTTGAGTTTGTAGCCTATTAAGCTATATGTTTCCTTAGGAATGGTATTATGCACCTTAGTGTGTTCATGACTGATATCTGGTGTTTTGATGTGATGAGCTTTTAAGCTCGACGTATATCTCCTTATGTGAGTCCTATATATGGATCGGGTGGCGCCATGGGTAACTTGTTTGGATCGGGTTGCACGCTGCAACAGTACGATGTTCAGTACAACCCCCTATATTTGCTTTTGTGTGTTCTATTTCCCTGTTTTCTAAGGAAATCTATGTTAGTGTGCGGGTTGAGTATTTCCCCCCAAAGTTCGCCTTCCTTTTGTATCGCGTTCAAATTGATAGCATACTCGAACATTTTGGCGTCTTGTGGGATTTTTGATTATGTCTAAGGTGGCTTATTGCCTGAGCAGTTCGTAATGGGTGAGACGATGTTACTAGATTTGAGGTCAAAGCAACAATGATTATATGAAGTATATTATAGAGCAAAGATCATTCTTTGGTTTGGGACAAGGTAATGGAACTCGTCAAGAGTATGGATCCAATGAATTGTTGATTCAGCAGTTGGTTATGAATTTCGGTACATCTCTTCAGTCGTATCGGTGTTGTAAAACCTAGAGCAAGACCTGTGTAGGTCATGACATGCAATGGGAGCATCAAATTTGTGGAATTTCGACTATTATGTTTAAAGAATGTTATTGTGGTCCTATGAGTAAAGTGATGCAAAGTGTGAATTCAAAAAAGTTATGCATTAATGTTTGGGTACAACGTGTGGAGATTGATATGGTGGTCGTATGATGGAAACAGACTTGATGGGAAATTCAAGATGTTGGAATTTGGCCTAATGGCTTATTTGCTTGAATAAAGAATTATATCTACAAAATTATCGAGCTAATGTGCTCAACTGAGTAGTGGTAGCACGGGAAGGTGCATGATGTGTTAAACAAGTTATTTCAGACTACATCATTGTAGTTCTCAGCACGTTCGAGGACGAACATATGTTTAAGTAGGGGAGATTGTAACGACCCAACCGGTCGCTTTGAGCTCTGGCACTTCATTCAGAAGTTTGAGACCATGAGCAGCTTCATCTCAGGTATATTGACTTGTATGTATGGTCAGAATTAAAATTCAGGAAGTTTGTAGTCAAATCTAAATGGAAATTCTCATTTTGAAAGCTTAAAGTTGAAGAAATGAACTAGGATTGAAATTTTGAGTAAATGACCTCAGAATCGGGATCCGAAGGTTCCAGCACGTTGGTATGATTATTTCGGACTTGGGCGTATGCCTGGATCGGGTTTTAGATAACTCGGGAGCGTTTTGGCGACTATTGTGGAAGATAACATTTTAGAAGCAATTGCATCAATTTGGCTTAAAATGCATTTCAGTGTTATTAATGTCCGTTTGGGATTCTGAGACTAGGAGTAGCTTCGTATGGTGATTCTGGATTTGGGAGCGCGATCGGAAGTGAATTCAGAGGTTCGTAGGTCATTTTGAAGTCATTTGGCTAAATATAGAAATTTGAAGGTTTTTAAGTAAATTCGACCGGAAGTGGAAATTTTGATATCGGGGTCGGAATGCGATTCCGAAAGTTGGGGCAAGTACATAATGTCGAATGTGACTTGTGTACAAAATTTGAAGTCATTCCGGAATGATTTTGGTAAGGTTTGAGACACCTAGTCTCTTTTAAGAAAACTTAAGTTGGAAAAGTAAACCAGATATTGACTTATGTGTTAGAGGAATCGAAATGCAAATTTTATGGTTTAGACAGCTTTGTTAGGTTATTTGGGACTTAGGAGTGCGTCCGGAATATTTTTGTGATGACCAGTGTAGAATTTAGCTTGAATTGGCAAAGTTAGTATTTTTGGCGAATTCCGGTTGATAGGTGAGATTTTTATCCAAGGTTTAGAATGGAATTCCGAGAGTTACTGTAGCTTCGTTATATTATTTTGGACTTGTCTGCAAAATTCGAGGTCATTCGGACTACTTTTGACGTATTTCAGCATCAGATGTGAAATTTGAAAGAATTTTTGGATTAAGGCTCAAATCATTGATTTTGATGTTATTTTGGCGATTTGATCTCTCGAGCAAGTTCGTGTGATGTTTTAGAGTCAGTGTGCATATTTGGTTTGGATCTCGAGGGCTCGGGAGTGTTTTAGTGGTATCTCGTAGTAATTTTGGACTTAAAAAAATATGCAGAAATTGCAGAAAAATTCTGCTGTGAACAGTACCCGTGACCAGTGCCCGTGAACAGTGCCCATGAACAGTACCCGTAAACATTACCCGTAAAATGTACCCATGAACAGTGCCGGGCAGAATGTTAAGTTCTGATTCATTTTTGAAGATTTGGTGCTCGGATAAGGCGTTTTTCGAGGGATTTTTGGAGAGAACAACATGGTAAGTGTTCTTAACTCAATTTTGGTTGTATAACTCGAATTTATTGCAAGTTTTGGTGTTTAATTTGAGAATTTTTGTTAAAAAGGTAGAAACCCCTCTTGGATAGAAATGTTGATTTGAGGGGTCAAATGAACTCCGATTTTTGTGAATTTGGTATGTGTTGACTCGTGGCGAGATAAGGGGCATATTGATGTAAAAATTTCTGAATTTTGAGACGTGGGCGCGGGGCTCGGGTTATAGTAATTTCGGAAATTGTGCCCGAATTTGATTTTTTTGATTGGTATTGTTCCCTTATCATATTGTAATATGTTCAATGTGGTTTTGGATAGATTCGATGCGCGTGGAGGACGATTTGAGGAGGAAAGGCGTCGCGGGATTGATATTTCGCCATCTTGAGGTGAGTAATGATTTTAAATGATGCACTAAGGGTTTGAAACCCCAGATTGCACAACATACTGCTATGTTGAGATGAGACACGCATTGTATGACGAATGCGGGATCCTTTTCTATTGGGAATTGTGACGTGGTCCCCCGGTTTATATTTTACCGTGTATTTAATAAAGATTTACTGTTTTATGCCATGATTTTGGCTTATTGCCATATTTACGAGCCAAATATTTGAAATATTTTGTGAATTAAATCACCATTTTCCTCACCAATTAAAATATTATTTGAACTCAGTCCAATAGAATTATATATGTTTTTCTGAGCTCAGCTACATTTATACTCAACTTTGATGATATTTATAATATTGATGAGCTGAGCACCATTGTTTTACTGATGCCCAAGAGGCTTATGATTATTTTCTGGACTGATTGAGGCCAAGGGCCATCTGTGAGGATATGTTGAGTGATGGGAGGAGGCTTTCAGGCCTTGAGTGTTATGTGAGGAGGCTTCCAAGCCTCGAGTGTTATGTGAGGAGGCTTTCAGGCCTAGTGTGTGATGTGTGAAGGCTTTCAGGTCTATTGATATTGCGCTTGGGCTGTAGGAGCCCCTCCGGAGTCTGTACACACCCCCAGTGAGCGCAGGGTACCAAGGTGAGTTGGGAGTGGGCTCGAGAAGCCGATGTTTGTGTTTGGTGAGTGTCACACCTCCTTTTTCACTATACACCCCGCGGAAGGGGCATAAAGGAGTTTTTCCACTTAAAAGACAATCAGAACGAAATTTATTGTTATTTATTCAGAGTCGTCACTTGGGAGATTAATGGTGTCCCAAGTCACCGATAGAATCCCGAACCGAGGAAAAAGATGACTCTATTCACAGTTTGCAAACCAGGAACTTAGATAAGAAATTCTATTAACCCGGGAGAAGGAGTTAGGCATTCCCGGGTTCCGTGGTTCTAGCACGGTCGCTCAACTGTTGCGTTTGGCTTTTTATCTGATTTTATCACGTGAAGAACATGTGTGCCAATTTTTATTTTTAAATCGCTTTTATTTTATATTTATTTAAGAAAGTGAACGTCGTTTAAAATGTATTTTCGGATTGCACCGCATTAAATGAACACGCAATCCTAGACATACTCTATTCAATGTTTTATGATTTGGATTTGGGCCGCATAATAATGCCAACCGGGAGTTAGAAATATAATTTATTAAAGCCGCGTCTAATAGAGTCTAGCGCATTGCAATCTTTTGGGAGGGCCGTGAAATTCGCTAAACGACCTTTTCCGATTTCTAAAATATTTTTAGACAATCCAAATAAATGTTGCATATTGTGCAGCATGAGTCAGATATAACTGCACATGCATGTTAATTGTGCTTGTAAGTATATACTACTCCATATGTTCCAATTTATGTGAACCCGTTTCCTTTTTGGTCCATTCTAAAAAAAATGAACCATTTCTAAATTTGGTAACAATTTAGCTTAAATTTACAACTCTACCATTAATGAGAAGCTTTATAACCACACAAATACTCTGGGACCCATTTGAACTTGTTTAGGACCACAAATTTCAAAAATCTTAATTGTTTCCTTAAACTCCGTGTCCAGTCAAACAAGCTCACATAAATAAAAGGGAGGGAGTATATCTTCATCATGGCACACAAGAATTGCAAAAGATAAATGGTTTTTACAGCATAAATAAGGAAAGAGGTGAGACAAAAGTAGAAAAATAAATACAAATGGTATATGTAGACAAAACTTGGAAGAGACATACTCATAAATTAAGGATACATCATAGAGTGCCACTGAGCTATGAAAAATTGTAGCAAAAAAATGGACAGAAAAGAAGATATAAACGGAATTATTTGCATGAGCCGCCACAATGTTAAAACATTCTGACCTAAAACGGAGCATACTATATAGCAAATCAACAAATCTGGGAAACTAAAAATGTAAGCAAAAATAAATTTTCTACTTCTGTCCAGACATATCTTAGTTATCTCTTAATTTTCACTCAGAAGCATAAATTATTTTCAGCAGGTATCTGAGATTAACATAAAACGGAAGATATTTTGGTACTGATTTTCCATTCAGAAGGTTCCTTTCCAGGAACCAGGCCTAATACTTATTTCACTAATCAAAAAGAGGTTCGCTTCTAAAGGATATTAGAGAACTCTTAGGTTGACCTCTAATCCAAAGATGCAAAAATTCTTTGACGATTGCCACAAATAGGCTAACTGAAAAAATGAAACCCTACATTGAAGCGGAAACAAGCCTGGTAATTAGTTTTAAAAGCTCAACTTATCTACCTTGTCAGCTTAGAAGTTTAGGCATGGATTGCTCATTTCACAAAGTAATCTTTGAGTATTAATTGTTGCCTTGACTTCATTCTCAAATTCCCTTTGACTTCATGTGATCTTTTCTCTTAAATCTTTTCAAAGCAACTTCACTGCGATCCTCTAATGTAGCCTTGACCATAAGTGCTCTCCCGTATTATTTTGGCGGTAGCACATAGAAGATCATCTGTTGTCAACACAATAGGTCCATCACCTGTATCTCATGCTGCTTCAACTTCTCTAGCAATTGTGGAATACCCTTTTCACCTCTAGCTGCTGCCCTACCGGTTCCTTCACCTTCCTTTGCTGCTTTAGCTGCAGCTCTTTTCCCGACCAAGCAGCATAGGAGAATGCGACATAGTATTAGTTTCTTTCCTTGATGTTTTGGGGGCTGGAGCTGTTGGAGAGATTGGACATGGGGCCGAAGAACTGTACCCGCATAAGTGAAGATTTCCACAAAGGCACTTGAGTTGAATTTCTGAGCAAGATGAGTTGGAACAGGACCAGACAGATTGTTATACGAAACATTGAAGGAACTAAGATTTGGTAAATCACCTAGAGAAGCTAGGATTTCTCCATTTAGATTGTTATGAGCTTAAATCTAGTGGTCTAAGAGAACGAATGTACCCAATAGTGATTGGAATATCTGATAGCATCCTAGGAAACTCAAATCTACTCAAGTATAATGATGAAGCATTTGAATCTCAAAAAGGACCTTTAACAAAATTTCAGATAAAAAAAAAGTTGCAAAACAAGGTCATTGTACTTTTGGAGCAATCAAAGAAGTTGTTAGTTGGCAGGAAGAGCTTAACGAAAAAAGATATGAATTATCTAGGTGTTATAATTATTTTATGACCCAAATTAATGTCCAAGAAGATGTGTATTAGATCCTAAGATACATCCTCTGAAGAAAGTCCAAATCAGGCCACTGTTGGACCAATTTGGCATCTATAATGTGTTCAAACTTGCAGCCCATAAAGTCCTACATTAAGCCACGTTTTAATATAATATAAAGGACATACTTGATATCCAAGAAGGGTACAATAGGCTTGCTAGATGTTGAGTGCAAATTGGTGCCAAGTTGCTTGCAAATTTTCTTCAAGGTTTTCAAGATTTCCAATATTCTATCCAAGATTGGTTTGAGACTTATTTCCATAAGTTTTGAGACTATATTTATTGCTTGCCTAGTTAGTTAAGTTTATGTTTTTTCTTTCCTGAGATTTTTGGAATTACTTTCCAAGAATGACTTGGTTTTTGCTTCATAGTATTTTCCTTTGGGATTTTTACATATATTACCATATATCAAACCTTATTACCTCTCATGTTTAAGGTTTGTGTTTATTACATTTAAGCATACCAAATTTCAACTTATGTACCATAATTCAAATTAAGGGTATAATTATTGCTTCATTTATTCTAGGCATGATTTTAGGAGCATATATTCCTTTTTTCATTTTTTTCCTCTTCTCTTTCCTAGTGTTCTGTTTGGTTGCATATCTTTCACCAAAGTCATATCTTCTTCGTTACCTATTTAATTTTTTCTCTTCATTTCCATGTCAAGTATTATACCAAAGCAGAAAATACGCAATGATTCCTGAAGCCAGGAGGATATTTACATGCATAGACAAAGTTGTATTGCACATCATGGGACTTCAAATGGAACGATTTATATGCATTGGCTGTTATAAAATAAATTATCACAACAACAGCCAATGCATATAAATCGTTCTTGCCCTTTCCAAATTTGCGGCACTCCCAAAATTGAAATTTTGAATATTAAGAATTGATTAAATTTGGTATGCTTAAATTTTTTTGACACAAGATTGTAGTTTAATTGTAGTATAAATGTAACAATACAACTTTATACAATACTTAAACTGTTTTGTAGTTTATTTGTATAAATTGTATCTACAAATTGAATACATTGAATTTTTAATATTCCAATCCTCATTTCAATTGTAGCATAATTGGCATTTTTCGACATAATTGTTGAAGACTTGTAGAAGTTTTAGTCTTCCCAATCTACAATTTATCTACAAATTATCTACATTTTATCTAGAATTCTACAATTTAACTGCAATTTAATTACAATTTCTTGAAAAAATATGTCTTCTTCTTCTTTGACGAGTTTCAATCTGAAATTCAGTCAAAACCAAGTCTAATCTTCACCAAAGCCCCTCAAAATTGAGATATAAACTCCTAAATATATTTTGAATTATTTACAACAACACCCAATCCAAGGGATTTTTAATTGTAGCATAATTGACATTTTCGACATAATTGTAGAAGACTTGTAGAAGTTTTAGTCTTCCCAATCTACAATTTATCTACAACTTATCAACAATTTATCTACAATTCTACAATTTAACTACAATTTCTGGAAAAATATGTCTTCTTCTTCTTCTTCGACGAGTTTCAATTTGAAATTCAGTCAAAACCAAGTCTAATATTCACCTAAACCCCTCAAAATTGAGATATAAACTCCTAAACGTATTTCGAATTATTTACAACAACACCCAATCCAAACAAATAATGATTTTTGAAAATCCAAATTTGAATTCAAAGCTTTCAAGCTTTTCAATGACTAGCAATGGTGGAAAATATATGGAGAAGGAGAGAATTACAATGCAATGAATTTTCTTCCGTTTTAATTTCGAAATTAATGGTGATAGAATCGCCATTAAATCTGATTCCTACAAATTTGGAGCCTTTTTAGGGTAGAATCTATCTATTTTTGGTCGTACATATTTTGTAGAAAAACTATGGACTAGGCGGGTAAATACAATATTATGAACATTTTTGGTAATAAGGTTTGCTATATGGTATAGATAGGTAACAATCCCTTTTCATTTCCTAAGGTAGTTGGACTTGTTGTTCAAAGTAGTTTAGGACTTTATTTTCTTGCTTTTTAGCCTTAATTTCGTGACCCCTCCTACCTATATGGGTGTAATATTTTTTTTCGATTATTCAGATTATCAATAAAAATTGTGATATTTGTCTTGCACTCTTGTGTGTGGCTACTCTTGGATTTATTTTTCAACCTTCAAGACTCAACTTAAGGTGGTAAGATTAAAAATTTTCGAAATCTTAGATCACTTCTAGGTATTTAAGAAAGGTGATAAGTTTAGGCTTATTGTTGTTCTTGTTATTCTAAAGGGTCGGATTTCACAATCGATGTCTTGTTTTTAATTCTCTACCAAAGGCGATTAGTTCTTTGTTAGCTAATTGTTGTTGTTAGGATTCAATTTCAAGAATAGACTTCTTGAATTCAAGAAACCGTTTCTTGAATTCAATCTATCTTTAATTTTTCATTTTTTTGTTTATTTATTTTCTTTTAGCTTCTGTATGTTTCTTGATTTTCTTATTTCTCTTTAGTAATTCTTGAATCCCCTATCGTGTTGCTATGAAGCAGTATCAGAGCATAGTCTAATCAAGATTTCAATCTTGATAATCTTGGGAGGTTTTCGAAAAAAAACAAAAAAAAAAAATCAGCCAAAAAAAAGTGTTATTGCTCATTACTACATCAAAAATCAAGTGTTATTTGGTTTCCAAGTCAAGAAAGGAAATATAAAGAGGGGATCCTAGTTCTTGAAGATTAAGGTAGCTTCTTTCCTTATTCTTCTAGGTTTTGGGTTTCATAAATTCTTTTCTTTTTTTTTACTAACCAATTCCTGTTCTTTCTAGGTTTGGTCTTCTACTTTTCTTTTTCTAACTCCTTATTCTAATCACTACGGGTTGTGACTAAAAACCAAGAGTTGCTTTGAGTGGAAAAAGACAAGAGAGGTGAAAACATTAGAAGGAAAAGGCCAAAAATTAGATATACATATTTCTTCTAATCTTTGTTCAAGATGTTTCAAATAGGTAGTTATGAAGAAAGGAGGCCATGACTAAACAATTTGAAAAGTCAAACTTGCAATGTGTTAAAGGGAAGGAAGACAATGGTAAAGTTATTTTGCAAACAAGAGCTAAAGTGATGTCTGTGATTTGTGCCCTTAGAATCGACAAAGAGTTTGGCTATAACTCAATTAGCCCTTATATGGTTGAGAAATTGAACTTGCCTTGTGTTGAGCATATTGAACCCTACATGTCGAGAGGAGTAAAGGTAGATAAGAGAGTCTTATTACTATTCTCAATTGGAAGGTATGAGGATGCAATCTGGTGTGATGTGATTCCCATGAATAATTATCATATCTTGTTTGGAAGACCTGGTATGTCTATAGAAGAGCTTTATATAATATGGAAAAAAATAGATACTCTTTTGAGGTTAACGGAAAGAAACTCATTCTTGAACCTTTGACTCCCTCACAAATTTATGAAGATGAAAAGACTATTAAAGAGAATATGGAAAAATAGGAGAGATAAAAGAATGAGAGAAGTAAGGGAGTGCATGTCGACATCCCAAGTTTATGTTGGGTGAAGAGAATGGGATGTCAAGTGAGAAAAAGAGTGAGTTTAAGGGAAAAAAGAAGAGGAAAGGCAATGAGATAACAAAAGTATGTGTGGTAGAAAGAGAAAAACATGAGGGTTTGAGTTAAGAAAAAGAAGAAACTTTAGTGAGAGAAAAGAGGCTAAGGGTGAGGAAAAAGTTAGTCTTGAGATAAAAGCCAAAGAGAGTGTAAGTAAAAAATATGTTTTTTACTTCCTAATACTCTTTCTTGTTTTAGTTCTTGTGTTTTTGTGCAGCCACATGTTGAAAGACCTTCTAAAAAGATTGGTGAGATGCAAGGTATAGTGGTAAAGGATCCCATTGGATTCCAACATGAATTAGGCGAAATCAATTCTTGTTGGATGGTGGAAGCAAAAAGCTTGATTAATTTATTTGTTCTTGAACCTTTTGACTATTTTGATCCTTATTTACAGGTTTATGACATGGAGTTGCTTAAATGCATTGCTAAGTTGGGGTCATTGCATAAAACAATACAAGGTGATGATGTTCCATTGGTAAATAAGTCCAAGTATGGTATGTATAATTGGTTTATTCGAATTCTTGGCCTTTCTAGGACACCTAAGGTATCTTTGGAGGTAATGAACTATACTCTAATTTCTTATGTTGGTGATTTTATAATTTTTTGGATGATGATATTTTAATGCATATCAAGTCATTAACTATAATATTCAAGTTCAAGTGCAAGAGTAATTTGCTTCCTTTTGAAATTGAGTTTGACAGATGATTATAAATTCCAACTTGGTAGAAAGAGGCATGAAATTTATGAGAAGAGGCTTGCGGATGATTTAAATATTCCTTCTTCTCTTATTCAAGTGTCTAGTGAGTTTTCATATGATAAATTGATAGAACATAATTTTTGTTGGGTGATGGGTAGTCATTCTTTAAGTCATGTTGGTTGTGAGATTGTAAAAGTATTTTCTACCAGTAATGAGGATATGCATGATTGTTGTGACACTAGTGATAAAATACATTTTCATGAACCTATCTATGACTCTTTCTGTGATAGTTTGAGCAATTGTTTAGAATCTATTAATGTGGGTGATATTATTGTAGAGAGTCATATGCACGACCTTGAATGTATTGAAACTTTTAGTTTGGAAATTATGGGTTCTTCTAACCTTCTTGTGAATTTATGTGCTTCTTTGAATAACTTACATGTAGAAGAATCCATGAGATATGCACTTGATACTTGGCTATATCATAAAAGTGTCTTACTTGATAGATGTGCTAGAGATACTTGCGTTAATCAGAAGTGTGTTCCATCTTGTGTAATTTCATTATCAAGCACATTTTTGGATGACCTTATTGACAAGATCGAATTGCAAGTTCCCTTGCATAGTGCACCTAAGAGAGGATTTTATGGGACAAATCTAAGTTGGAACAAATTTTATTGGGATGATGATGTCCATATGCTTTATAAAGGAGCATTTACACCTATTAAGCTTAATTGGGTTAAGTGGACACATGGTCACTATCTTGTTTTATTCTTACCAATTTTTCAGATTAGTGGATGTCATTTACTAGTGCATGTCTTTGTTTTCTTGCAAAGTCGAAATTCGAGGACGAATTTCTTCAAGAAGAGGGGAATGATAGCATCCTAGGAAGCTCAAATCTACTCAAATATAATGATGAAGCATTTGAATCTCAAAGAGGGGCTTTTACAAGATCTCAGGCAAAATTGCAAAACAAAGTCATTGGACTTTTGGAGCAATCAAAGAAGCTGTTAGTTGGGAGGAAGAGCTTACGGAAAAGGATATGAATTATCTAGTGTTATAATTATTTTATGGCCCAAATTAATCTCCAAGAAGGGTGGATTAGATCCTAAGGTACATCCTCTGAAGAAGTCCAAATCATGCCACTGTTGGACCAATTTGGAATCTAAAATGTGTCCAAACTTGCAAAAATGACTATATTTATTGCTTTCCTAGTTAGTTAAGGTTATGTTTTTCCTTTCCTAAGATTATTGGAGTTACTTTCCAAGAATGACTTGCTTTTTGCTTCATAGTATTTTTCTTTCCTAAGGTAGTTGGACTTGTTGTCCAAAGTAGTTTAGGACTTTATTTTCTTGCTTTTTTAGCCTTAATTTCGTGACCTCTCCTACCTATATAAGGGGTGTCTTCTTTGTTTTTAGATTATTCAGATTATCAATAAAAATTGTGAGATTTCTCTTGCACTCTTATGTGTGACTACTCTTGGATTTATTCTTCAACCTTCAAGACTCAACTTGAGGTGGTAAGATTAAGCTTTTTCGAAATCTTAGATCACTTCTAGGTATTCAAGAAAGGTAATGAGTCTAGGCTTATTGTTGTTCTTGTTATTCTAAAGGGTCGGGTTTCACAATCTATCTCTTATTTTTAATTCTCTACCAAAGGCGATTAGTTCTTTGTTAGTTAATTGTTTTTGTTAGGATTCAATTTCAAGAATAGACTTCTTGAATTTAAGAAATCCTTTCTTAAATTCAATCTATCTTTAATTTTCCGTTCTTTTTTGTTTATTTATTTTCTTTTAGCTTTCACACGTTTTTTGATTTTCTTGTTTTTCTTTAGTAATTGTTGAATCTCCTATCGTGTTAGCTATCAATATCACCACCAAAATGGTTATGCCTCCAAGTTGAGAATTGACAGTTTTTGCAATTTGTTTATGATGCAATTGACTATGCGAGCTATAATTTCAGAAGGTTTCGATCGTATTTGCATTTAATCTCTTTGGTTAACTTCTACTAATAGCTGAAGTAATCGATATAAGGAAATGAAATAGTCATATGCTGCGGAGTAGCAAATTTATCTAGTGTATAAAACAAATCAGAGTTGCATCATAATCTGCTGGTTAGTTCCAACAACAATATGCTCCTAAATACTTTATCGAAAGCAGTGAATAGAGCGTTGGATATGACGTGAGTTGAATGGGCTTCTTGCTCTTTAATGGTGCCTTTGGATAATAATTGCATCAAACTGTGCTTTTGCGATTTCTCATATTTCTTGTCTTTTCTAGTTAATCAGTTGTATTGGTCTTTTACCAAATAGTTTCAGAACAATATTTGTTCACTTAGATTATGATGGCGCACTCCACTTCCAGACATATCATATGTGTCAGTTTTAATGTGAGAGAACTAAAAAAGATATTCAAAATGTTCACTTTCCTCTACTTTCCCTCCACTTTCTAGTTTCTTAATGACGTTTGGAGTTGTTGCGAATGTAAGATCTCGGATAGTGACAATTACCACAAGTTCAATACAAAATACCCAAATTGCTAGAAGACAAAGGGAAACTAAGAAGAAACAACAACAATTACCCGATAAAAGGGGGTTCAAAAACAAAATTTGTAACTAGTGGGAATTGAACTCATGACCTTATATAAATTTTAAATCACCTTGACCATTAAATTACATTTTTGGATTGCGTTAAGGGTCTTCAAAACTTAATATATAGAGATAAAAAAATAAATTTTACCTTATATATACAGTATAGTTTTTCGGCGAAGGGTATCCGGATGAACACCTTATGCCCCCCTAAATTCGCCCCTAATAATAGGACAGAGAGACTATTTTCAAAAAAGGAAACAAAGAAAGTGGTCATAATTTAAAGATCGCATAATCTTTTAATTGACGCCAAATACATATATGGTAGAATTAAGTGTAGAGTCAATTGGGAATTGAATGGAACAAATAAGATTAGAAGTTGCGATTCAACTAAATTTAGCGTATAAATCATTCTCGGCGTAATAACTGTCATGGGCTGCTTTCCAGTCATGCTCCATGATTCTTTGGGCGTGCCCCGTGGCGTCCTAGCAAGCCTCTAAATACCATGGACGGTCCCGTGATCTTGGCCGCGCCAAGCGCGCAGGTGTCTCTGTCGCCTCACCGATATCCCTCGCCAGCGCCCAGACGCAGGCAGATGCCAACAGCGCCGCGCGCACAAATAATGTCGCGCGCGCCGACCGTGATGTCAAAGACGCTGCTGCTGATAAAGAACATGTTCCCGCTTTTGTAGAAAACTAAGTCATTTTCATTGTAAATATAGAGTAGTTTTATTTCATGTACTTCTATTATGTTTCTCGAGCTTAATTAAGTCTAGCCCTGTAGCTTTGATTTATTTTTTTTTAAGCATTATTAGGGGGGATCAAGCATAAAAACTTTCTTACAAGCAACAATTCTCTGTACTGGTGTCTCTCCCCCTCGACACAGCCTTGCTTTTCTGTAATAGCTTTCATTAATGCAATTAGCTTTCTTTCATTATCAATTCTCATTTATGTGCTCTCAATTGCTCTTGACATTGATTTTTCCGTACGACACTGACAATCTAGTCTAGCGTACGGAGGGGACCTCAGTTGGCGAATAGTGACTGCACTGACATCAGTTGCTTAACCTTACGTCGCTCTTCCAAGGAATCTCAGGAAGGCGTCGCGTAACAGTTGGTATCAGAGCCTAGGCTCGATATCGGACGAGGGAACGCATTGGAATTACCACCATTTCTGACCACGGTGAATTATGGGGACCGTATTGCGGCCATTGAACAAACGGTTGATGGATTACGACCCATCGTGGATTATGTGCCTGCCTGAAATAACAACCAGCCTAGGGAAATGTTTGGACGACCTGGATCGTAGGGTAGTCCAGGCCGAAGTCGACATAGAAAATATTAGTCGTGACTCTGAGGGACAGCGACAAATGGCAGCCACAGAGGCGGCCGAAACGTTTGGCAAATTCGAGGGACTCCAACAGGAGCGTGCCGAGGATTTAGCTTACAGGGAACAAGAAGTAGACAGGGCGTCTTCCATGCAACGAACTATTGACGACTTGACAGACTAGCTCAATGTTGTCAATGATGCTCTACAGGGCTTGCTTCTAGGCGATGGAAACCAAATCGGGGGTGCGGCAAACCCCGCTTCCGTGACAACAAAACTAAAAATTCCTGAGCCAAAGCCATGCAATGGAGCTAGGAATGCCAATGAAGTGGAAAACTTCATCTTTGACGTCGAACAGTATTTCAATGCTGTTGGGGGCCTAGAAGAAGCTAAGAAGGTAGCAATTGCTGCCATATATCTCAGGGTGATGCTAAACTTTGGTGGCGGGTGAAGTACGAAGCCATCAGGGGCGATGAAGATGCTCTCGAGACATGGTCAGAACTGAAGGCAGCCATACGCCTGCAATTCTTCCCTGAAAATGTGGAATACAACACAAGGATAAAGCTACGGGAGCTCCTCCAGACCAAGTCAGTGCGGGACTACGTGCGGGAATTCTCCGCGCTCATGCAAAGTATACGTGACATGGGGGACAAAGACAAGCTCTTCACTTTTCTTGAAGGGTTGAAACCTTATACTTGTATGGAACTACAAAGACAAAGGGTAGATACCCTTCCAAGGTGATCCAAGTAGCTGAATGCCTTAGGGACTATTAGATGGAATCTCGTAAGGACATGCCTCAACCACCTGCCCGAATGGGATTCAAAGGGGGCAAGCCTAGCAATGGTTGCCCTAGCAAAAGTGGGGGAGATCAGAACTCAAACAAACCTAAAGCTCCTTCCTCAGGCAGCAACAGTTCTGCGTCAAACAAACATGACCGGGGGAGAAAGCCTCCTTCAGGATGTCGTCATTGCGGCGGACCACCTTGGAATAATGAATGCCCACATGCACATATAAACACCCATCAAGCTCTTGATGATGGGAGTGATGAAGACTCAGACGATGTAGATGAGACTGAACCAGTAAGTGCCTTCAATGCAATTGTTGGTTCTAGTTCTGAGGCATTAGCGGAGACCAGTGTTGGTATCCGCAAGAAGAAGAACCCATGACCAATTAACAAGAAAGGGAAAAAGAAGGCGGACGAAGGGACTCCTCTTAAGCAAGAGAGGACCTTGATGTTCGTTGAGATGAAGGTGAATGGGAAGCCCATTCGGGCGATGATAGGCATGGGTGCTACCCACAACTACTTAGCCTCAACTCAAGTGGAGTGCCTTGGTCTAGTTGTAGGAAAAGGCAAAGGTCGTGTTAAGGCTATTAACTCACCTCTTTAGCCAGTGGGTAGAATACCCAAAGATGTATCGGTAAAGCTTGGCCCTTATGAAGGAAAATTAAACCTACGAATGGTGATTATGATTGACTTCGAGTTGATAGTTGGGCTGGAATTCCTGAGTGCATCTACCATATGCAGACATGCTACTGATGATGGGAACAAATGGGGCCAAGCCCTGCATCATCCCGTGCATGCCCATAAAGATGGCCGTTGAGAACATCTCGGCCTTGCGATTGAAGAAGGGGGTCAAAGGGAACATGACCCTCCATCTCACCAATGGCCTCTCCTCCTTCTCATCCTCAGGAAAAGGAGATTCCGCTCTAGGGAGCACGACTCCTGATGGCCCCTCGCCCCGAAGTGTGGCCCGTGCTAGAAAAAAAGCTGTTGAAGATTCAACCGATGCCTCCCTTGGTACTGGGTGCGGCACCGCTGCTGCAGTAAGCCGAGCGATTGCACCCGACCGGCGGAAGGCCAACTGAGGGGCCCTAACGCGGCATGCCCTCCCTGATCACGAAAAAGCAAAGCTGATAAACCGGATTGAAACAAAGATGGAAAGAAGAATAAGTCAATTTTTTTTCCTGCCACAGGCCTACGATCATGCCTCTCCCAGAAAGACGCCCACCTGCGTATCCCCATCGTCTGGGGGAGCACGGCCTCTACCCACTCATGTATCCCAACTATCAGAGCTGGCGGCGACCTTTTAGCTACAAAATTCACACAAGTTAACGCTTACAAGCGCACGACGTAAAAGAGGGGAAAAAAAGAGAATTCGACGATTAAAAAACTTACGTGCATGGTTACAAGCCTCTGGGAACCCAGGTAGGGACGCCACTGAATGATTGGTTCTGATATAGAAGAAATGCTCAAAAGGGTAAAGCCATGCCTCATCATCCAGTTCTACAGTAAGGCCCCTTGACCCACAGGGATGTGCTTGAATCATGTTACCGCGGACCCTCTGGGGAGCATAAAGAGTAAGCACATACTACAACGTAACCTCCCTACTGGCTAGTTTCGCATACTTGATAAACGTCGCCAGGAATTTGTAAAGAAAAGGAGCAATGTCACGACCCAGACCGGGTCGTGATGGCACCCAGCCCTAAAGCTAGGTAAGCCTGACCAACAATCGCTTTGACTTAACATTTAAGTCTCAAACCGAGAATTTAACAAAAATAATAATCCAAGAATATTAATACTATAATATAGATAAAGACGAAAAAACCCGATAACACTCCCATAAGATCTGGGTCACGAATCTAGAGCCTCTTAATCCAACTGTATAATAATATGTGACAGAAAAATGTGTAAGTCTGGAAATATATATATAATAATGAAACTGAAATGTGAAGAGTAGCCAGGTCCTGCGAACGTGAAGCAGCTACCTCAACGACTCTGAAAATATCTGGAGAAAACGAGTGTCCACTAAGCCTCCGGTGTACCTGAATCTGCACACAAGATGCAGGGAGTAGGGTGAGTACTACCGACTCAGTGAATAA
Source organism: Nicotiana benthamiana (assembly GCA_034376525.1). NCBI lineage: Eukaryota > Viridiplantae > Streptophyta > Magnoliopsida > Solanales > Solanaceae > Nicotiana > Nicotiana benthamiana. The sequence continues at coordinate 48,663,823 of CM067336.1, forward strand.
TAAGCATAGAAAAATGTCTGAAAGTAAGAAATCCACGAAATGCCACAAAGCAAAGCTAAATCTAACAGTCATATTCCTTAGCCACGAACTAACAACAAAAAATAATCAAATATAATAGTCAAGTATCAGATAAAGATGCAATGCAATGCACATGAATACGCTGCGGCGTGCAGCCCGACTCGTTTAACGTCGACGACGCTCACTGGGGGTGTGTACCGACTCCGTAGGGGCTCCTTCAGCCCAAGCGCAATATCAATATATATCCGCTACGGCGTGTAGCCTCATCCAATGTATATAATCGCTACGGCGTGTAGCCCGATCCATGCTCAGTCCACAGTATGCAGAGGAGTCACATAACAGATTCAACTTATTTTCCAGTTTCCAATTCTTAGGAAGAATATAGTTTAATTATTTAATTTCAAGAAAAGTGACTTGGCATTTCATTACGGTGATTAAACACAGAACTGAGATCAATGATTATGCAAATCATGTTATTCACCATAGACGGGTACTACAGATCGGCAGAAGGCCCAAAACATGGCATTAAGCCCAATTATCAACAACACAATGTGTGTATCAGCCGCCAAAAATTTATATTTCCGCTCTCGGGATGGACCAAGTCACAATCCTCAATCATACACCATCCCGCACCTGCCATGGGGTGCGAGTCACGCTCTAACATAGCGTCACGATGTGATAAATCGGGGTTTAAAACCCTCAGGCCATCATCTATACATACTACTCACCTCAAGACGACCAAAAGTCTACTCAGCGATGCCCTTGCCCTTGAAATTTGCTTCATCGCATGACGAATCTGCCCAAAAATCACACAAGCATTGATGAAGTTTGATTTCTAAAAGATGGGGTTTTAGCCATATTATCCAAAATTCGTCCCCTTAATGATACTACAGTAATGTAATATAGTTACGTAACTTCCATCTACAATACAACACTCAATATGGCCAATATTACTAATAATTTCCACAACTTATGCCGTTTAGGCATATTATCAAATACCTTATAGGCATATATATTTACAACCCCTTACTATAGTATTGGTTTATCCAACTAGTACCATTAACCACAATTCATCCCACCATTATTCTTTGACACCAATACCCTTAACATCACATGTGTGATCAATTATTCACACCCAAACCAACAAAATTTCCATCAAATAAAAACCTTTAAACTCCTACCATGTTTATGTAATTAAATTGGGAATTTATGGCTTCCAATCAACATACCATAAGTTGTAATACATGATTCATACTCATAATTCCGTATTAACCCCATATGTGTAAGTCTAAGGTGTAGGATTACCTCTGTAAACCAAATCTTGAAAGTCAACTTTGGAGTGTTCTTGAGATTTTTGAAGAAATCCTATGAAATCCAATCAAAATCATATTGTAACTAGTGATTGTAAAGTGAAATCACCATGAAAACACACTTAAAAACTCACCTTAGGTGAGCAATTGGATGCCTTGGTCAAGTTGGGTTGTAGAGGAAACCCTATTCTTGAGAAATGAATCATTTTCTCTCATTTCCAGTCTTTAGAGTACTTAAAAATCCTCCAGTCGCGCGTTTTCACGCGTTCTTCCCGTTTTTGCTGAGCATTCTGCCTCAGACACGCGAAACGCGCGATCTTCGCGCGCTTTGATACCTGGTCAGTGAAATGGTCATAAATTATTGTGTACACCTCCAAATGACAAACGGTTTGTGTCGTTGGAAACTAGACTCAAAGGGGTTTTATTTGATAGGTATATCTTCACACAAATTGTTATATATATGGAGATATGGTCGCTTAAAGAGAGGTCTTGTGCACACTCATTTACAATTTCGTCTATTATGAAATTTTCCAACTTCCAAAGTTCCCATTAGCCATCCGAAATCACCCCGAGGCCCCCGAGACCTCAATCAAACACTCCAACATATCTTAAAACATTATCAAAACTTGTTCCATTCAACAAAACTCCTTAAGCAAAACCAAAAGCATCAAATTACATCGAATTCTCTCCTAAGTTCTTCCAAACTTCCAAAATACGCATTATGATAAAAAAACCCGACCAAGTCACCTATGAATGACATGAAATTTTGTGCACAGATATCAAATCACATAATGAAGCTACGGAAATTCTCGGAATTCCATTTCGACCCTCGGGTAAAAATCTCGCCTACCAACCGGATTTCGCCAAAATCCTAACTTCGCCAAAATAGGCTAACTTCTACACCGAGCCTCTAAAATTACTTCTGATTGCTCTCCTGAGGCTTAAATCATCACCCAAAACTAAACGAATTATCGGAAATAAATTCTGTGCCCTCAAACTCACAAGTCACTTCCGGTTGACTTTTTTTTTCCAAAATTGATCCTTCCTTAAAGAGACTAAGTGTCTCATTTCTTATCAAAATCACTCCAAGTTAACTCTAACGCACCTCATATCAGTAATAAAACATAAGAAAACAGAAAATTGGAAGAACGGGGTAGTAACTCATGAGACGACGGGCCGATCCGTCACATTCTCCCCAACTTAAACAAACATTCGTCCTCGGACATGCCTAGAGTTATTCCAAAATCCAACAATTGCTGCATAACCTTACCATGTATAAATTCGGGGGTGATTCCACGTCACCCTATCTCATATAGGTACGATAACACATTTAAAACGAATTTACACAATTCAGTTTCGTCCATAAATCATAGAACTACCTTTTTACTTCTGAAACCATCAATATGATCAAAATGTCATACATATACTTGAATAGTCTCGAACCAGCTGTAATACCCATACCTGCAACCTCGGGTGAAATCATATAATATACTGCATAAATCAAACACTCGAAACGATAACTTCTATTCACTGCAATTGCCCACAACAACCAAATACATATAGGAAATCCCTTATTAGCTAAATTCTTATTCCAACACTTTCATATAGTGACAACGATAATTGGTCACGTAATAAATCATAACCATTGTTCAGATCAACCATTCATGATGCCATTTCTCCTCTAACAGTTATCATAACAATTTTTTAATCGAATCTCGATGTTTACCCATCAAACATGCTGAAATCAAATCCGATTGTATTCATTAATGACCCCAATGATCACTTCAGATCCAACACAGCACTCTGGTGATATTACACATTAATACAGGACTAATTCACAACTTGCATAATATGCGCACCAATAAGAAATGGTTAGAACATACTCAAATCATGAAAATGACTCGACTGAGGGAGTTGTACCTCAAACTCACTAGCACTCTCACAACACAAGACGGAGACCCCGTCTCATACCATAGATATAGGACACACAAAGTTGACCTGCAAGGTCATGTTTCCACACAACTTTGCTGCAACGCGCGATCTTGTCCAAATACTACTCCACAGGAAACACCTCGAGTCACTATGCATGAAATCGACAATCACGCTCAATTGATGACTGGAGCCAGAGTAACTCATTACACCCATGGTGAAACAAATAACACATACTACACAAACCTGCTAGAACATAATCCAACTCACCCCGCCACTCAACCCGTTGCATTTCCGGCATAGCCCAGGGCACAATAGTTCAAAACTCCCCAACGCGGAGACAACCAGTCTAAATTCTGACATCACATACAAAATCTAACATACCAACAAGTAAAGATCCACTCGGGACTCCAAATCCTGATAGCCGTTAAACAGTACCAACGCATACGATCCACAACCACAATATAGTCTATACATGATAACTGCCAGTCTCCAACTCCATATAGCACACGTATCATCATACCTGACCCCAATATTATTGAGTACCATCAACTTAATCGCATTGGCCTTTTTTTCTAAATATGTAACCTCTAATCGCCTACAGCTGCCCGTACCACCTAAGAATGTTATGAGTTTCCATTCAAAGCTGAACCATAACCTTACACACGCAAATCTCAATCCTTCACAACATAACACATATACCATACCATCCTAAGGTAACCTGAGGACTTCACCTCTCTTCCGAACCATGAACGTTTATGTACTCAACTCAGTCAAGGACTTCCATTGATCCCATCTAGAAGAAAAATCATTACACATCCCATGCTTTGCATGACATACATAGGTATTGTTTAAATTCTTACAATACCTACACGACAGATAAGATATGTATAAACTCATAAGGCCGTCGAATCAACAATTCATTGGGTATATACTTCTGGCAAGAACTATTGCCTCATTCTGAACCAAACAATGGTCTTAGGTCCTTAATTTACTTCATATACTCAGATTGCACTGATCTCAAATTCAATGATCTCGTCTCACCCATTACGAACTGCTCAGGCAATAAACATAATCGAAAGTCATATATGATACCTCAATATGCCAATAGACTACCAATTCAAACGCGGTACAAATGGAAAACAAACTCTGGAAGGAATTGCCAATCTCACACGCTACTACGGCTTTCCTTAGAAAACAGGAGGCAAGACATAAAAATAGAATATAGAAGACTATTCTCAATATCACACTATTGCAGCGTGCAACCCGATCCAGCTAACATACCCATGGCGGCGTGCCACCCGATCCATAAGTAGATCTCACATAAGGAGATGCACATCGAGCCAAATTTGCTCGTTACAACAAAATACCGAGTATCAGTCATAAGCATGCTAAATGCATAATAATATTTCTGAGGGACATATAGCGTTATAAGCTACAAAACTCTAGCACAACTGAGGTGCGAAGTACAATCTGAATTTCAAGAGCCAAGATGCTCATATAACGTTATCCCTACGCGGATTCTCGACACCTAGAAATTTCTCAGGTCATCTCACAACTCACACGTCGCAATGCATCAATACGGGAAATATCTAACAATGAGACATCAACCTAACTACTCCTCCACGAGGACCGCATTACTAAAATGCACACATCTGATCAAACTAAACTAGTCGGATAACCTTTCAAAGGTCCGTAATAACCCTAATTTTTTCTCATATCACACAAGAACAACCATCACAACCGGGGTAATCCTCCTTAGTTCACAACCCAATGCAAAGTGTTCTCTAGGCATGAATCTTCAATTTAACGGCACCATCACGAGTTTCATACTTAGTTTACATTTTCGATCAATCAAGTGATCACGTGCAACAATTATATAATCTTCTCATGGGAAACACTCCCACAACAGTATCTAGAGCGTACCTCCAAACCACCGATCGCACTAACGCTGAAGATCGATCGTGAATCATTAACCAGGAAGCAAAACCCTTTTTACAAAACACCGATCTTAGGTGACGCTGAAGACAGTACAATTTTACCTTGACAATCGAAACTTCTTTCCTACTCATCCGAGCTCAGGACATCTTTGTCAAAATTTTCCTTCACTCGTGCCATTCTCGACCCAATTTCCATAATCAGAACTGACCCACTAGCATGCATCAAATCGGAACTAACATAGTACATAACCGTACAATCCTGTAACCAATAACAAGCTCCACAACTTGGCTCGAAGCCATAGATCAAAACTCTTATACTCTATTGCTGTCGTAATACCATAGTGAGATTAAACTCACTCCTTCATAAGCTCATTGAAACACAAATCAACAGAAATTTTAACTCTTCTGCAATTTTTGCATTCACTCACACAACAGTTAAGTCCACTTTTTAGACGACAAATTTTTTACTAAGTCCCAAAATTTTCAAAAATTTTGGCAGAGTCTCCTTTGTAATTGGGCTATTCACCTGCCAAAGAATCACCAAAACAATCCTAGCAACACGTCCATAACTTGACAAAGCATCACAATGTATATCAACAACATTAATCTCAATACTACGTGTATTATATTATCAAAATTAATACATGGACATGTGTTGCACCCATTCGAATAATAACACATAGAAAATACCTTTCAATTACACATATATGAATCACATCACTTCAGATCACCTCGCAGGAGATAACCCACATGCTTCGCCTCAGTATAACATTTCTGTATACCTTCCACCGTCATACACACTACACAGCTACTTAGTCTTCCTAAGTCTGAACTCATATTGTATCGTTCAATTTACTTCACTACCCCTAGGAGACTCAAAAAGATTCTTCACGCGCCCATATTCGGACTACACATCGAACCATGATAGGAAACAAATCAATTTACAGTTCATCCATTACCCAGCAGACGTCTTCGTCACTACCAAGTCATATAATTGCACCCCGTAGTACTAACACACTCATCAAACGATCACCAAACTGCCATTCCGGCTAATAGCGACGATGCCGAACATATACGTCCAAAACACTTGATCACACTATCAGCACCTCAGTGCTCAGCCCTAGGGAAGGCCCGGCCTCAAGTCCTCCAGACTGGCCCAACATCAATCTCACAAAGATTACATCTCTCCCCTTGATTGGGAAATTGCAATACATCGAAAAACATATAATACAGAGCGCTCATGCGTGCATACAGGCGTGAGGAAGGAATTTCAAGAGCTGCTCTTTCAAGGTGAATCAAGGATGCACGATAAGATTTCAAGAAAGTGGAGTGTTTCCTAAAAGGTTCTGTAGCCTTCAGCTTATAAGTGTGGTGCACGACACACCCATAAACAAGACTCTACTAAACCGGCTCATGACTCGTGAGGCCTAGTAACCTAGGCTCTGATACAAACTTGTCACGACCCAGACGCGGTCGTGATGGCACCAAGCCCTAAAGCTAGGTAAGCCTGACCAATAATCGCTTTGCCTTAACATTTAAGCCTCAAACCGAGAAGTTAACAAAAATAATATTCCAAGAATATTGATACTGTAATATCGATAATGACAAAAAAACCCGATAACACACCCATAAGATCTAGGGTCACGAATCTAGAGCCTCTAAAACCAAATGTATAATAATATCTGACAGAAAAATGTATAAGTCTTGAAATGTATGTATAATAATGAAACTAAAATGTGAAGAGTGGCCAGGTCCTGCGAACGTCAAGCAGCTACCTCAACGACTCTGAAAATATCTGGAGACACCGAGTGTCCGCTAAGCCTCCGATGTACCTGAATCTGCACACAAGGTGCAGGGAGTAAGGGTGAGTACTACCGACTCAGTGAATAATTAGCATAGAAAAATGGTTGAAAGTAAGAAATCCACGAAATACCACAAAGCAAAGCTAAATCTAACAGTCCTATTCCTTAGCCACGTACTAACAGCAAAACAATATCAAATATAATAGTCAAATATCATATAAAGATGCAATGCAATGCACATGAATACGCTGCGACGTGCAGCGCGATGCTTTTAACATCGACAGTGTTCACTAGACGTGTGTACAGACTCTAGAGGGGCTCCTTCAGCCCAGGTGCAATATCAATATATAACCGCTACGGCGTGTAGCCTGATCCAATGTATATAATCGCTACGTCGTGTAGCCCGATCCATGCTTAGTCCACAATATGCAGAGGAGTCACATAACAGATTCAACTTATTTTCCAGTTTCCAATTCCTAGGAAGAATATAGTTTAATTATTTAATTTCAAGAAAAGTGACTTAGCATTTCATTTCGGTGATTAAACACAGGACTGAGATCAATGATTATGCAAATCATGTTATTCACCATAGACGGGTACTACAGATCGGCAGAAGGCCCAAAACATGGCATTAAGCCCAATTATCAACAACACAATGTGCGTATCAGCCGCCAAAAATTTATATTTCCGCTCTCGGGATGGACCAAGTCACAATCCTCAATCATACACCATCCCGCACCTGCCATGGGGTGCGAATCACGCCCTAACATAGCATCACGATGTGATAAATCGGGGTTTAAAACCCTCAGGCCATCATCTATACATACTACTCACCTCAAGACGACCAAAAGTCTACTCAGCGATGCCCTTGCCCTTCAAATTTGCTTCATCGCATGACGAATCTGCCCAAAAATTCCACAAGCATTGATGAAGTTTGATTTCTAAAGGATGAGGTTTTAGCCATACATATCCGAAGTTCGTCCCCTTAATGATACTACAGTAATGTAATATCGTTACGTAACTTCCATCTACAATACAACACTCAATATGGCCAATATTACTAATAATTTCCACAACTTATGCCGTTTAGGCATATTATAAAATACCTAATAGGCATATATATATTTACACCTCCTTACTATAGTATTCGATTATCCAATTAGTACCATTAGCCAACAATTCACCCCACCATTATTCTTTGACACTCAATACTTGTAACATCACATGCGTGATCAACCATTCACACCCAAACCAACAAAAATTCCATCAAATAAATACCTTTAATCTCCTACCATGTTTATGTAATTAAATTGGGAATTTATGGCTTCCAATCAACATACCATAAGTTGTAATACATGATTCATACTCATAATTCCATATTAATCCCATATGTGTAAGTCTAAGGTGTAGGATTACCTCTTGTAGACCAAATCTTGAAAGTCAACTTTGGGGTGTTCTTGAGATTTTTGAAGAATCCTATGAAATCCAATCAAAATCATATTGTAACTAGTGATTGTAAAGTAAAATCACCATGAAAACACACTTAAAAACTCACCGTAGGTGTGCAATTGGATGCCTTGGTTGAGTTGGGGTGTAGAGGAAACCCTATGCTTGAGAAATGAATAATTTTCTCTCATTTGCGGTCTTTAGAGTACTTAAAAAATCCTTCAGTCAAGCGTTCTTCACGCGGTCTTCGCGTGTTTTCGTGCGGTCTTCGCGTGCTTTGACACTTGGTTAGTGAAATGGTCATTACTTATTGTGTACACATCCAAATGACAAACGGTTTGTTGCATTGGAAAATAGACTCAAAGAGATTTAACTTGATAGGTAGATCCTCAAACAACTCCTTATATGACTGGAGATATGGTCGTTTAAAGTGATGTCTTGTGCACACTCATTTACAATTTCGTTTATTATGAAATTTTTCAACTTCGAAAGTTCCCATTAGCCATTCGAAATCACCCCGAGGCCCCCGAGACCTCAATCAAACACTCCAACATATCTATAAACATTATTAAAACTTGTTCCATTCAACAAAACTCCTCAAACAACATGAAACGCATCAAATTACATCGAATTCTCTCCTAAGTTCTTCCAAACTTTCAAAATACGCATTATGATAAAAAATCCGACCAAGTCACCTCCGAATGACATGATTTTGCGCACACATCTCAAATCACATAATGAATCTACAGAAATTCTTGGAATTCCATTCTGATCCTCGGATTAAAATCTCGCCTACCAACTGGATTTCGCCAAAATCCTAACTTCGCCAAAATAGGCTAACTTCTACACCAAACCTCCAAAATTATTTCCGATTGCTCCCCTAAGGCTTAAATCATCCTCCTAAACTAACCGAATCATCGGAAATAAATTTCGAGAGCTCAAACTCACAAGTCACTTCCGGTTGACTTTTATTTTTCAAATTGATCTTTCCTTAAAGAGACTAAGTGTCTCATTTCTTATCAAAATCACTCCAAATCAATTCTAACGCACCTCATACCGGTAATGAAACATAAGAAAACAGAAAATAGGAAGAAAGAGGTAATAACTCATGAGACCACGGGTCGGGTCGTCACAAGCAAGCTGACCTGGGCACACCCCGTAATAGCGGCAAAAATCAACTACCAGCATGGGAAGCGGAAGCTTAAATCCGAACTTAAAATGATAGAGATAGAAGACTTAGTACCCCCTGCGGTCGGTGTGTATCCTCTCTTCGCTCCTAGCGAGAACGATGTCGGCATAGTTGGGGATTTCCCACTGTTCCCGTTGTTGGGCCATCCCAATTTCCCCTATTAATGGGGCTTCATCCACCCTATCCTCTCCGCTATCGTCGGTGAAGTCAATCATCAGGCCTCCGGACAGAGATAATATCTCATCAATCGACGGAGCTTCGTCGATTTTCGCCGGTCTTGCACCTCCCATTACCAGAGATGGTCCCTCAATCACCAAAAAACTAACCGGAAAATTCACCAAGAGAACATTTTGAGAAGAACTGCCTGCCATCACTCATTCACTGACAAGAACAAGATAATATTTGCTGGGCAAGATGGAAGTTGTAACAATCGAAGAACAAAGAGTAAGATGAATTAGCAAGAATAAGAATCTCTTCAAAATCTCTCTCAGACCAACGATGTGAATGTGAGAAATAAATGTCTCAACCCTTTATTTATATGCATAAGTGGCTTTAACGAACCCCAAGCCATTATTAACTATATGACCAACCGCAAAATGGTTCATTTTTACAGAAATGTGTGTTATTATGACAGGCTCCACGAAGCGACTTTTCAGTTACCAACCGGTGCCTCACCGTCAAAACGGTCATAAAGACCTGTGTACGCTAAGGGGATGTTCCATACGCCCTGGAAATTTCAGATGTCGCCAAAAGCGTATCAAGCATATTCTCGCCCTCCTCGGCCGTACAACATACTACCCGTCTGTAAGCTTCAAAGCAAGATCTCACTCGATTTAACGTAAAAGTCTAAATGCCTTCGCCAAAGAGGAGAGTTCGACCTCGATCAAATGAAGACCAAGCACAATAACAAAATACTCTCTACCAGGCCATCTCCATTGTGTAAACGGCTAAGGCCGTCAACAGTACTAAGGCTAATGCCATCTCCATTGTGTGAACGGATAAGTCCGTCGACACACTAAGGTTATGGATATATACGGTACGTAAATGGCTAAGGCCGTCGACAACATTAAGGTTAAATTATCGCCAAAGAGAATTCGGTCTCGACCGAAGCAACAGTTGGCCTCCCTAACCGAGTCCCTCGAACTACAGTCGATGAAGTCCGCTCATCGAGCTCGTCCAAAGCACGATCTCAATAAACGGAGGGACTAACTGTATGGGTCAGAATCTGGCCTCACGATAATTAATGAAGTTAATCCCGCTTTTAGGCTAATTCATGATTAATAATTTGTAAGACCACTCAGAACTAATGGTACTTAACCCTTATCTGATTCGACCAACAAGGCTATGGCCTAATGAAGGCGAACCCACAGCGTGGTCACAACCACTTATTGACAGCTCATGAAGTTCGCAGCTATAAATACCAAGAGAGGGAACCCTAAAAAGGGGGCTTCTTCTTCGCCACTATTTAGGAGAAAGAGAAGAAAGACAATGAAACTCATATTATGGGAGAGGGGAATACCATTGTAAGACTCTGAATCTCTCCATGGAGAGGCGGATAAACCCAATATTATCAATAAAAAGCTTTGAATTTTTCTTCCCCTAATTCTGAGTATTTATTTTTGTTTCTTTCATTTGGTCCAATAGATTATTACAGTCTGCTATGATTTTCCCTTGATTTATTTGTATTGTTTCACACTCATAAAGTATATGATAACTTTTGAGTAAACAAATACAAACATAAATTTTTTATAAAATAACATATATGCCCTTGGTCAACCATCTTTCCTGTTCTATATAATAGAAAAAATGTACTTAAATAGTGTTTATAATATGGCATCTGTATGTAAATTTTTTTCTTTTGCTCATTTCTGTAAATGTGGACTCACTTAACTAAAAGTGAGCTGCTCCCAAATATTTTGAGAAGCAAATCTAAAGTCACAAACAGATGGTATGGAGAAGTGGAGAAGATGGTGGGAGTAGGGCTTGTTTGGGGAGCGACGAATGCCCTGATGCGAAAAGGAGCAATCAAATGGGACGAAACCATCAAATCTTTACCTCAACCAAACACCCCCCAGAACCCAGTAATGGCGAGTCTCAAGAATTGGCTCAAACTTGTGTTGATATGGCAGTATTCTTTACCGTTTCTCCTAAACCTGTAAGCTTCAGCTACTTTCTTTGCAATACTTAGTGATACACCCATTTCTTTAGCTGTTCCTGTAACCAATGCCACCACTTTCGCTGCCACTACTGTATTTGGTTTGATTCTTGGTGAAGAGACTCGCATTGGTCTTGCTCTTTTTGGTACCTCTCTTATTGTTCTTGGTGTTTATATTTGTATTATGTAATTTTACTCTTCCTTTTGGATCTTGTGTGATCTGATAGATTCATTTTATAATGCTGAATAGGGAATTTTATTTTTATATATATTAATTCCTAGAAAGTTTTTTGTTTTTGTTTTTGTTTTTCATGAATAAATATAGAAAATTTGGGAATTATCTGGATTGAAATGTTGATGATCTTGTCAATTTGGTTTGTTAATAGGTGCATTTTTTTGATAGCGAAACTCGGCGAATAATAGGTCCGCCCCTCTATCCTTCTTTGGACTTGGTTTGGTTCAATAGTAAGATTGGAACTCATGAGGTGCGCCTATCCTGCTAAGTATTTGCACTAACACAATAGATGCATGACTTAGTTTAATTAACACATAATGCTCATTAGCAAAATTTCAGCTAGGAATAGTGACACAGGCTATCATGAATTGAATAATGTAGAGAACAAATTTCAGATAGCAAGGCTATGTGCTATATGGTGTTATCAAATTCAGAAGTTTTTTATTTGGGGTATTTGCATAGGCTTCCATAAAATTGTAGTCTGTTGCTAGCTTTTTATGTTTCTTTAGTTATCTTCTTCGCTCACCTTCAAAACCTGAAAACATATTTTCACCTTTTCCTTGCCTTTCCATGTTACTCTCCAAAGTTTGAGATTGTTGCAAATCTTATATGCAAACTTTGTGCACAAGAAGAACGAGGACAACAAAGTTACACCATTCAATCCCGCACATCCACAAGATCTCGTTTCAAGGACAACTATATCATCATAAATTTCCGTGGGGTGACCTTAAGTGGGAAATTTTAAGTTTACTCTTACACTTGGTTCTAAGATCCATTCTGAAGCCATAATTAGAAAGCAACCAACAAGTTATTGCCAAAAACACTTTAAAATCTTGATTGAAAAATATAGTAAGAAAGCTTCTAGACTCTTACCTCCAAGACTAAAATCTCTTATTTTCGTATTTCCTTTTAGTTTAAGGGCCACATGAACTTCAAATACATTTTCAAGGAGATTCAAAAAATGAGGTCCTTTAGCTTGGGACAATCCATTTCTTGCCTAATCCTGTTGCATGACATGATTCAGATTTGGTCTGCAATTCATTTTTGTGGTTCACCTTTGTTCAGGTATTCCTTGGATTTTATTGTAGGATCTAATAAGCAGTGAAGGTTCTAGCGGATTGAATGTAATGTGCGCAAATGATTTTCACTGTTATATGAAATGGTATACTCTTAACTGAAAGCTGTTGGCCTGTCGGATTGTTGGTTGGCACTTTGCTTGTTTCTGTATGTGTTAAGACTGAGCTGCGGAAAGCTATTGGTTCTTTGCCCATATGCTTCCTGGTAGGACTACTCCTATTAATATCTTTTGATAAGCAAAATAAAGTTTTATTCATAACTGTAATAGCATCAAGCAGGTGCAGGAAATCAACGGTGATGAGCAACGACAGGTATTACACTTGGGAAATCTATTAGATTTATCATTACATATAAATCTTTCAGTTTTCACCAAAGAGCGCCCGAGAATAGGTTCTGATTTCCCCTCAAATCATCTATCATTTCCAAATGACCCACAGTACACATCCAGATTATCTTAGCCGCCTCTTTGCTTAGACCTCGCACTGACCAGATCCTTCAAAAGAAAGAGGGGGATAGAAAGAAGCGGAGTTCTATAAAACCTGCTATGTTCTCCTTAGACACTTTTCCTGATAAATCATGCATGCAAACGTTTCCCTATCTTTTACTTAAAGTTTTGTCTTGTCGTCTCTATTTGGTTGTGAAGAAACTTTCACATTGTATTTAGGTTTCAGCTTCCTGTAAGTCTTTGTTTATTTGACTGGTAGACCATCCTGTTTTAAAAATGGAGTATCCAAGTACAGAGATCTAGTAGTCTGAAAAAATGTTATATTCATCCAATTAGCAGCTAATTGGAATTGTCATGGTGCTCAAAATAATTTATTTTATTTGATCTCCCCATGGGGTCATCATTCTACCATAATAGCAAAACCCCCAAACTGGTTTCATTCTGCTGTGAACTTTCTTTTTGGTAAAAACTTTACACCATGATATTAACTTGATAAATTATATGACCGGGACATAGAAAGACTTACTTGACACAAAAAAAAACCTCTACAATTAGAGAGGGAAAACTAACCAAAAAAAAATGCACGACAGAAGGATGGAGACAAAGTACGTAATTGGGTGAAGTATAATATAAATAATAGGGAAAAGGGTAAAATTGAAATAGAGAATAATAAGTGTGGGTGTAATTGAAAAGAAAAATACAGAACAATCGTACCACATCGATTTGGTTGTTTCATAAAATGAGGCTTTACATTATTCCGAAATAATAGATTTATCAATACGATACAATTACTTTTATAGTAACAATCAAGACAAACATTATATTTGGGAAAACAATATAATACAATGGAAACAACAATCCAAACAAGGGGTAAGCTTTGTTCCTATGAGACACTCTAACATGATTTAAAGTGTATATCAAACACACAATGCTGACATGGAAAAAAAAGAGTATATCAAACTTGCCTTTAGGAGCATGGTTTGCTCCAAAAAATATTTTCCTTATTATAAAATATTCTATTTTAGGTGAATGTCCATATTTAGAGAGATTCTAGGGTTTACTTCTTGGTGGCTAAGTCACCACCTCCCTATAAATAAAGGGGTTCTATTCCATTGTAAACCATCCCAAAGTATCAATAAGAATACTCATCTCTCTACTTTTTCTCTATTGTTCTTGTTCTTGTATTATTGTTCTTGTTCTTATATTATTTCATAACACGTTATCAGCACGAGACTCTACCGTCTCAAGAATCCTCTTGAGAAAATTAAGGTATTTTCCTTTTTCCGAATTTGGTTTTAATTATGTCTGATATTATGAAAAGAAAGTTCATTGCCCTTGAAATTTCGGGCAAGAACTATATGACATGGGTGTTGGATGCTGAAATCCACTTAGATGCTCTGGGTCTTGGAGACGCCATTAAAGACAGAGATAAAGCATCCACCCAAGACTGTGCTAAGGCCTTGATTTTCTTGCGCCATCACCTTGATGAAGGTTTGAAAATTGAATATCTCACAGTCAAAGATCCACTCATCTTGTGGAAAGGCTTAAAGGAGAGATATGACAACCTGAAGTTGGTCACTCTGCCACAAGCACGATATGATTGGACTCATCTGAGGCTCCAAGACTTTAAGTCTGTTTCTGAATATAATTCTGCAATGTTCAGAATTACTTCTAAATTGAAACTCTGTGGAGATAATATCTCTGATTATGATATGTTTGAAAAACGTTTACAACGTTTCATGCCTCCAATATGGTACTGCAACAACAGTACAGAGAGAAAGGTTTCAAAAAGTACTCTGAACTGATTTCTCTTCTCCTTGTGGCTGAGCGAAACAATGACATGCTCATGAGAAATCACGAAAATCGACCCACTGGGTCTACACCATTGCCTGAAGCAGATAAGGTGTATTCTCATTATGCCAAGCATGGAAAAGGCTATGGCTTTAATCATGGTCGTGGTCGTAATCGGGGTCATGACCGTGGACGTAGACAAGGAAGAAATTTCCCTGATGTCCATCACCCCCCAAAGAGATATAACCACCAAAAGCAGAAACGGGATTATGAGGATCCAAAGGCAAATAGTTCAGAAACTATATGTTAACGTTGCGGTGGAAAAGGGCACTGGTCAAAAGCTTGTCGTGTACCAAGACATTTGGTTGGTCTTTATCAAGCATCTCTAAAGAATAAAGGCCCTGAAATAAATTTTGTCTCTGACGACAATATTTACATCACCCACCTAGATGTGGCAGACTTCTTTGAGCAACCCGAGGGGAAAATAGACCACTTAATCGGTGATGGATCTGTGATGAAGAAAGATGGAATTGTTTGATTTTATTTTACTTATTTGTATTAGTTAGTGAATAAACTAATAGTCATTAGTATCAGCTCGTATTAGTTAATTTATGATATAATGTTAGTATTAGTTCTTTAGAATGTTTCAATATGCTTAAATTTCAAAGATATTTTTATTTTCCAGTAGAGTTAATCGATTAACCTAACAGTTAGTCGATTATCTAATACTTCGCATTAAAACTGGACTTTTCCGCAAGCTAAGTTAGTCGACTATCTGATTTAATTAGTCGACTAACCTGATGACTGTTTACTAAGTTAGTCGACTATCAACTTAGTTAGTCGACTAACTAATATTTCGCATTAAAACTGGACTTTTCCGCAAGGCAAGATAGTCGACTATCTGATTTAGTTAGTCGACTAACCTAATGACTGCTTCCCAAGATAGTCGACTATCAACTAAGTTAATCGACTAACCTCAGCAGATTTTGAAAATATTGTTTAAATGTGAAACAAACGGATTGAATTTGTTTATTCTCATGTTCGTGTATTTCTTTTGTATGTCAAACCATGGGAAAGCAAATATGGATATCTCACAAAGCAAGCTTGGATCAACGTCCAACTGTAAAAATATTTGTTTAGTTGATTCATGTACTACACATACGATACTCAAAGAAAAGAAATATTTCTCTCAACTAAGTATGTGTAAGGCAGATGTTACTACAATCTCTAGTAGTAGTAAATTGATTGAAGGCTCCGGAAGAGCAACTATAACTCTGCCTAGAGGAACAATGTTTATCATAGAGAATGCAATGTTCTCCTCCAAGTCTAAGAGAAACCTGTTGAGTTTTAAAGATATACGCCGGAATGGCTATCATATTGAGACAATAGATGAGAATAATCTTGAATATCTCATCATTACAAAGAATGTCTCTGGCCAAAAGAGGGTTATTGAGAAATTCCCGTCTTTATCTTGTGGCCTGTATTGGACAAAAATTAGTGCAATTGAGGCACATTCAACAGTAAACCAAAAGGTTACTGATTCCAATACTTTTGTACTTTGGCATGATCGATTGGGACACCCTGGATCAATCATGATGAGACGGATTATAGAAAGCTCATATGGGCATCCGTTAAAGAATTTCAAGATTCTTTTAAATAATGAATTTTTTTGCACTTCTTGTTATCAAGGCAAGTTAATTATTAGACCATCACCAACAAAGGTTGGGACTGAGTCACCTACGTTTTTGGAACGTATACAAGGGGACATTTGTGGACCTATTCACCCACCTAGTGGGTCCTTTAGATATTTTATGGTCTTAATAGACGCATCCTGTAGATGGTCTCATGTGTGCCTGTTGTCATCACGCAACCTTGCGTTTGCAAAACTAATGGCACAAATAATTCGACTACGAGCACAATTTCCTGATAATCCAATCAAGTCTATTAGACTGGATAATGCTGCTGAGTTTTCATCCCAAGCATTTAATGATTATTCCTTATTAATTGGGATAAAAGTGGAACATTCTGTAGCTTATGTTCACACTCAAAACGGTCTTGTAGAATCTTTAATTAAACGCCTGCAGTTGATTGCAAGACCATTACTCATGAAAACGAGGCTGCCCACTTCGGTATGGGGTCACGCCATTTTGCATGCAGCAATGCTAATTCGTCTCAGACCGACGAAGTATCACAAATATTCCCTGTTGCAATTGGTTTTGGGTCATGAACCCAATATATCCCATTTAAGAATCTTTGGATGCGCAGTATATGTGCCTATAGCACCGCCATACCGCACCAAAATGGGTCCGCAAAGAAGGTTAGGAATATATGTTGGGTTTGAATCGCCCTCCATTATTCGCTACCTCGAAACATTGACAGGGGATTTGTTCACTGCACGATTTGCAGATTGTCAATTTGATGAGACACTTTTCCCAAAATTAGGGGGAGAAGTTGGTGAAACCAAACGGGAAATTTTGTGGAAAAATGCATCATTATCTCATCTTGATCCACATACCTCTATTTGTGAAAAAGAGGTGCAAAAGATTATCCATTTGCAAAGAATAGCAAATCAAATGCCTGACGCATTTATGGACTTGAAAAGGATAACAAAATCCCACATCCCCGCAGAGAATGTTCCAATCCGTATTGATGTCCCTGTTGGACAATCATCTAGTGTCATATCCAATGAGTCGAATGCACGCCTGAAGCGTGGCAGGCCATTAGGTTCCAAAGATCGAAATCCTAGAAAGAGGAAAGCAAACGATCAAAATGACACTACGAAAGAATCTCATGAGGAAATTCATGATTTAATAAATTCTGAGATTCATGAAGAATCCACTGAGCCCGAGACTCAAGAAAATAAGGAACTACCAATAAATCCAATCGATACTGAGGCAAATTTTAATCGAGTGGATATAGTGGTGGATTATGTCTTTGCTTTTAATGTCGCATCTAGCATTATGCAAGAAAGTGAGGATCTTGAACCTCAATCTGTTGGAGAATGTCGAAAAAGACATGATTGGCCAAAATGGCAAGAAGCAATCCAATCAGAATTGAATTCACTGGCAAAACGTGAAGTTTTTGACCCTATAGTTGAAACACCTAATGGTGTTAAGCCTGTTGGCTATAAATGGGTCTTTTTACGCAAGAGAAATGAGAAAAACGAGGTACAAAGATATAAGGCACGCCTTGTTGCACAAGGATTTTCTCAAAGGCCTGGTGTCGATTATGAAGAGACATATTCGCCTGTAATGGATGCCATAACTTTCCGTTATCTCATTAGTTTTGCTGTCCTTGAAAAGCTTGACATGCATTTAATGGATGTGGTTACTGCCTATCTTTATGGCTCACTGGATAATGAGATATACATGAAAATTCCCGATGGACTCAAAATGCCAAACGCTCATAATTCAAAGTCCCGGGAAATGTTTTCAATCAAATTGCAAAGATCCTTGTATGGTCTAAAGCAATCAGGACGAATGTGGTATAATCGTCTTAGTGAGTATTTATTAAAAGAAGGCTATATAAATGATGCCATTTGCCCGTGTGTTTTTATAAAGAACATAACATCGGAATTTGTTGTACTTGCCGTATATGTCGATGACATAAACCTTATTGGAACCCCCATAGAACTCCAAAAGGCAATTGATTATCTATAGAATGAATTCGGGATGAAAGATCTTGGAAAGACAAAATTATGTCTTGGTTTGCAAATTGAATATTTAGCAAACGAAATTTTTGTTCATCAATCTACCTATATAGAAAAGGTACTGAAACGGTTTTACATGGATGGAGAATATCCTTTAAGTACTCCGATGGTTGTTCGATCACTTGATGTGAATAAAGATCCATTCCGACCGGAAGAAAGGAATGAAGAGCTACTTGGTCCTGAAGTACCATATCTTGGTGCAATTGGCGCACTAATGTATCTTGCAAATACTACAAGGCCTGACATAACCTTTTCAGTTAATGTCTTAGCAAGGTATAGCTCGGCTCCCACAAGGAGACATTGGAATGGGATCAAACATATATTGCGGTACCTAAAAGGGACTACCGATATGGGATTATTTTATAGCAATAATTGCAGTCCTGATCTTGTTGGTTATGCTGATGCTGGATATTTATCCGACCCACACAAGGCTCGATCTCAAACGGGTTATGTGTTTACCTGTGGAGGCACCGCCATATCTTGGCGATCGACTAAGCAATCAATTGTGGCTACTTCATCTAATCATGCCGAGATAATCGCTATTCATGAAGCAAGTCGGGAGTGTGTGTGGTTGAGGTCTATAATACATCATATTCAAGACAAATGTGGTTTGAAGTGTAACAAACTACCCACGACTTTGTATGAAGACAATGCAGCATGTATAGCTCAATTGAAGGGAGGATTCATAAAAGGAGATAGAACAAAGCATATTTCACCAAAGTTATTTTTCACACATGATCTTCAAAAGAATGGTGATATCAATGTGCAACAGATTCGTTCAAGCGATAATATGGCTGATTTGTTCACAAAATCTCCACCAACGTCAACCTTCAAGAAGCTGGTTCACAAGATCGGAATGCGAAGACTCAAGGATATGAATTGATGCTCTTTCAGGGGGAGTTAATGCGCGTTGCACTCTTTTTCCCTTACAAAGTTTTGTCCCACTGGGTTTTCCTTGCAAGGTTTTTAACGAGGCAACCAATAGGCGCATATTCAAACAAGTGTACTCTTTTTCCTTTTCTTTAATTTTTTCCCATTTGGTTTTGTTTTAGTTAAGGTTTTAACGAGGCACATTATTGAATAGACATTCAAGGGGGAGTGTTATAAAATATTCTATTTTAGGTGAATGTCCATATTTAGAGAGATTCTAGGGTTTACTTCTTGGTGGCTAAGTCACCACCTCCCTATAAATAAAGGGGTTCTATTCCATTGTAAACCATCCCAAAGTATCAATAAGAATACTCCTCTCTCTACTTTTTCTCTATTGTTCTTGTTCTTGTATTATTGTTCTTGTTCTTATATTATTTCATAACATTCCTCTTATTATTCTTTAATAAAAACTCACATTTTCTCTTCCACTACCATCTTTCCGCCATTACTGCCACAACCCTTCTCCTTCTTCCTTCTTCCGCCACCACCTTTCTCCTTCTTATTTAACAATCATTTTCGGATCTCACTTTGGGATTGTTTCCTATGATTTATTTGACGTTATTGGGTTGTATTTGGCTAGATTCGAGCTGGTTGGAATTGAACTTTGATGATTTGGCATTTTCGGTTGATTTTAGTTTTGCCTTTGGTTGTCGCAATCGGTTTGCTTGTTATTGGCCTCCCATCTCCCCTTGCTGAGTCGAGGGTTTTCCAGAAACTATGCCTTTAAAAGGTAGAGTAAGGTATGTGTATGTTGTCGTCGTGGTTGTTGCCCTATATTTCAGTTACGCTGTCGTGGCATTACTTTTCACTTTTCGAGCTGCCTGCTATTTCTTGTTTTTCCTTCTCACAAACTAAACCAGCTGCTTGCATTTTCTTGTAGTTTTCTTATTTATCTCTTGCGGTTTTGTACTAATTGTTGAGATGAGAGATTATATGGCTTCCAAGCCAAAGCATAAGTGACATAGACATGTATATTCATTATATATTTATTGTATGTTCATGGTATACATTGTAGTGTGCTGTGATGATTATTGATGTTGGATTGTGTATATCTGAGCCCATATCTGACCCCAAGTTTATTTTAGTCTTGGGCCGTCTGACCCGACCCAAGAGTGGAGTGATGTATATAGTTAGGTACAGATATTTGGTAATTAAGGGATTCATTTTTACTTGACAGATTTTCTCGATCTTCTGGAGAGTTCTCTCAACTACTCCCTTTCTCTCTCTTATTTCTCTCACTATAACCTTCATGTTCTTCAGCTTAATCTTCACGTTTTCATGGTATCAGAGCCGGATGATCTTCGGATCCTTCTCGGTTGCGTGTTATCGATCCTGTTCGAAGCTTTTGCTGAAGCTTTTTTTATGGTTATCGGTGAGAGATACTGTTTGGAGATGTTTCAACGAATGTTGAGCGGATAATCGGAGCTTTCCTGTTATTCAAGGTTCCGATCTTGTATCAGTGGGTTTTTGGGTAATTTTCCGGCATCCCTGGTTTTATTCCGACGAGTTCTTCAAATTCTAGGGTTTTCCGACTTTCGGACCTAGAGCTTTGGTGTTATCCGATGACTTTGTCTTCGCTTGATAGCCGTTTTGGGTAATCTTCCGGCGTCTGTGACCTTATTCCGGTGAGTTTCAGAACCTATGGTTTCCGGTGTTGGACCTAGGGTTTTCTCTGTTGATTGAAGGCCGATCTTCTCCGGTCGCGAAGAAGGAGGGTAACTCTGTCCTTATTTTGAATATTGTATGCTTTGTATGTGAGTATCTTGTTCCGTTATATTTTGCTTGTCGAAATTGTTTTCATTTCAAGCTGGTTCATTAATCATGGCTTCTAATACGAATGCTGGTACCTCTTCGGTAGACTCTACCAGACCCCTTTTTGTCTACTCCTCTGATGTTCCTGGGGTCTCTCTTGTCCCCACTCCCTTCTCGGGTAGTGGTTATGGGGGTTGGAGGAGAAAAATGATTGTTGCATTATCTGCTAAAAACAAAATTGGTTTTGTTGATGGCACGTGCTCCCGGCCAGTCACTAATGTGGCTCAACAAAGGTTATGGGACAGGTGCAATAATATGGTGATTTCCTGGTTAACTGCCCTCTCCCCTCAAATTGCTGAAAGTGTGCAGTATTCTGATACTGCACAGAGTATATGGTCCCAACTTCAGGCCAGATATGGCACTGCAAACAGGACCAAAATTTTTGAATTGAAAAGAGAGCTTTCTCACACCTCTCAAGGGTCCCTAGATGTAGCTTCATATTTTAATAAACTGAAAGGTCTGTGGGATGAATTAGAATCAATGTGTGCCAATCATGGTCAAAGATGTGTTTGTGCTGCCAAGATGGTATAATACATGAAAATGATGAAAATAAGGTATTTCAGTTTCTATTGGGCCTTAATGAAGCATACATGGGGGTAAGGAGTAACCTTTTGATGATGCAGCCACCTCCAACCCTTGACAGTGTCTATAATATGGTCCTCAATGATTAGAAGAAAAGACAAGTCCAGTCTCCTTCTCACTTTAATCCAGACTCTGTGTCTTTCAATGTCCATACTAATAGGCATTCAGTTGGATTTAATAAGGCCACAGTGCCTAATTCTTCTCCTCCTTTCAGACAAAGAGTCAATTTTGATCAAGCTAGAGGGCCTTTATTCTACAGATACTGTAAAAAATCTGGACACTTAATTGATAAGTGTTTCAAGATTTATGGGTATCCACAAAGTACAAATTTTAGCAAGGGGAGGAGACCTGTTGCTGCTCATCTTACTACTGGTGTGGATTTCCCTCCTTCTGATGGACATATGTCTGTTCCCCAAGGGAATCCTCCTGAAAGCCATCAATCTGTTCCAAAAGTAGATGGCCAGAGTGCTGTGATACCTGGGTTGAGCAGACAACAATATGATCACTTGATGAGCTTATTACAACAGACCCAGTTAGGGGACTCCACTGTTCAAACTCCTCCTCCCATGTATGCTGTTAACTTTGCTGGTACTATGCTAACTGAGAGCCCTATTTCTGATTCCAAAATCAGCATGCTTACCCATATTAATTCTGTCACCTGGATCATAGATTCAGGTGCATCTAATCATACGACACATGATAAACATTTACTTTCTAACATCACACCTTTAACTGTGCTCTATCTTGTCACTCTTCCTAATGGCTATAAAGTGAAAGTAACATGCACAGGTTCTTTTGCACTAACTCCATTCATTACCCTTCATAATGTGCTGCTGGTTCCTTCCTTTAAACACAACTTGATTTCTGTCCACAAGTTAGTAAAGCAGTTGCATTGTGTAGTTTTGTTCACTGAAAATTCCTGCTTACTCCACATGATACAGGACACTTCTCTGAGGAGGCCTCTGGATCTTGGTAGAGAAGCTGCTGGCTTATATAAACTGGCTTGAGTTCCTTCTTCCCCTTCTTCCTCTATTAGTTTTTCATCTACTTCTGCATGTTGTATGTCTGCTTTTTGTAATGATGACATTTTGTCTGATAACAAGGTTGTTCCCTTGCCCTCACATGTACATAGTTCCATCTATAATAATGTTGTTATAGCTGACATGAATTACATTTGGCATTTAAGACTTGCCCATACTTTATTTACAAATATGAGACATAATTCTGGTTTGTCTTTTCCATTTGCTTTTAAACAACCTTTCCCCTGTTCTGTCTGTCCTATGGCAAGACAGACTAGACCCCCCTTTCCTGATAGTTTTATAAACACCTCTAGACTCTTTCAATTAATTCATGTTAATACTTGGGGGCCCTATCATACTCCAACTTCTTCTGGTTGTAGATATTTCCTTACAATAGTTGATGATTTCTCTAGGGCAACCTGGACACACTTAATGGGATCCAAAAGCAATGCTTTTTCTCTGCTTAAGTCATTCCTTTGTCTGGTTAAAACCCAATATAATGATGTGGTTCAAACTGTTAGAAGTGAAAATGCTTTAGAATTGGGGTCCAGCATTGAGGATATATCTTTCTTTAGTAGCCAGGGGATTATTCATCAAACCACCTGCCCTCATTCTCCTCAACAGAATGATGTTGTTGAAAGAAAGCATAGAACCCTCCTTGAAACATGTAGAGCTTTACTTTTCCAATCTAGGCTACCTGTGTCTTTCTGGGGGGACTGTTTGTTGACTGCCACTTACCTCCTTAACAGAATACCATCCAGATTGCTTCACAATAAGTCTCCTAATGAAATTGTATGGGAAAGCTCCAACCTATTCTCATTTGAGAGCCTTTGGGTGCCTTGCCTATGCTACCGTCCCATTCCCTCAAAGGGACAAGTTAAGGCCAAGAGCCATTTCTTGTGTTTTCCTGGGTTATCCTTTTGCCAAAAAAGGTTATAAATTGTATGATCTTGCTTCCAAGAAATGTTTGGTTTCCAGGGATGTAATATTCCATGAAACCTATTTTCCTTATAAAACTGCATCCTCTTCTGTTCATCCTTCTGCTTTATCCTTTCCTTTTGTTCAACCTGTAGAACATTCTGATGATCCAGATTCTCCCATTCCCATCTCCTCTCCTCTTCCTCCTACATCTGTTCAAGCACCTCATCATATTGCTCCTGACTCTACTGATTCTGCTTTAATTTCTTCTTTCAATCCTGATATCTCCCCTCCTGCTTTGGCCTCTTCTCCTTATGTTCCTGCTCCCAGAAAATCTCAAAGACAGCATAATCCTCCCTCTTATCTTAAGGATTATGTCTGTCATTTTCCTGCCTTCTCTGGATCTTCATCTTCCTCTTCTTTGGAATCTGAACCTCTATATTACTCTCAAGCTGCATCTGTCCAGCATGGCAGGATGCCATGAGAAAGGAGTTTGATGCTTTGGATACAAACCATACTTGGGATGTTGTTCCTCTTCCTCCTGGTAAGAAACCCATTGGATATAAATGCGTTTATAAAATCAAATACAAGGCTGATGGCTGTGTTGAAATATATAAAGCTAGACTTGTTATTAGAGGTGATACTCAGGTTGAAGGTATTGATTTCACTGACACTTTTTTTCCTGTGGTTAAAATGTGCACTGTTAAGTATCTTATTGCTGTGGCTGTGAAAAATCATTGGAATTTATTTCAACTGGATGTTAATAATACTTTATTACATGGTGATTTGGATGAGGAGGTTTATATGAAGCTCCCTCCAGGTTTGACATTTTCTGCTCTTGATTCTGTTTCTGCCTCCTCTGCCTCTACTCCCCTTGTTTGCAAATTGAACAAATGCATGTATGGGCTAAGACAGGCATCCAGACAATGGTATGCCAAATTGTCTTCTGCCTTATATTCCAGAGCTATAGACATTCTTTGAATGATTATTCTCTATTCATCAAAGGTACACCAGGGTCCCTTGTGATTGTAGCAGTCTATGTGGATGATATTATTCTTACTGGGGATGACTGTGATGAGATTGGTGCCCTGAAACTGTTTCTGGATGATCAGTTCAAAATTTGGACCTAGGGTCTTTACATTATTTTTTAGGCATAGAGATGTGAGTTGTTCCTGGTGGGATGATCCATAATCAGCATAAATATATTTCTGACCTGCTGCATCAGTTTGACTTTGTCAGAGTCTATTCTATTGTCTGTCCTTTGGACATTAATGCAAAACTACATGCTGATTCTGGTGACCTTTTACCTTGTCCTGATCAGTATAGGAGTCTTGTTGGTAAACTCTTATTTCTGACTCATACTAGGCCTGACATCTGTTTTGGTGTGCAACATCTGAGTCAGTTTCTGAAATGCCCCAGAGTTCCACATATGACTGCTGCCCTCCATGTGTTGAGAAATCTTAAAGGTACCCCCTCTATGGGTCTTTTTTATTCTGACTGCAATGATTTCTCTGTTGTTGGTTATTCTGATAGTGACTGGACTGCCTGCCCTGATACAAGGAGATCTGTTACTGGGTTCTATATTGTTTTGGGTGGTTGCCTGATTAGTTGGAAATCTAAGAAGCAACCAGTGGTTTCATTATCTTCTGCTGAAGCTGAATACAGGGCCCTCAGTAAGGTTGTTGCAGAATTGTCTTGGCTGTCTCGTTTATTTCTTGATCTTGGGGTTTCTATTACTCTTCCCTTTTCTGTGTATTGTGACTGCTAGGCTGCTATTCACATAGATAAGAATCCTGTTTTTCATGAACGGACTAAACACATTGAAGTGGATTGTGACTTTGTGCGCGATCAGCTCCAGAATGGCCTCATTCAACTGTTTCATGTTCCTACCACTCGTCAGCTTGCTGACCTTCTGACCAAGCCTTTGCTTGGCACTGTGCTTCATCCTTTGCTGCTCAAGTTGCAGGTGGTTTCCCCCTCTAACTTGAGGGGGGGGGGGGAGTTGAGATGAGAGATTATATGGCTTCCAAGCCAAAGCATAAGTGACATAGACATGTATATTCATTGTATATTTATTGTATGTTCATGGTATACCGTAGTGGGCTGTGATGATTATTGGTGTTGGATTGTGAATATCTGAGCCAATATCTGAGCCCAAGTTTATTTTAGTCTTGGGCCGTCTGACCCGACCCAAGAGTGGAGTGATGTATATAGTTAGATACAGATATTTTGCAATTAAAGGATTCATTTTTACTTGACAGATTTTCTCGATCTTCTGGAGAGTTCTCTCAACTACTCCCTTTCTCTCTCTTATTTCTCTCACTATATCCTTCATGTTCTTCAACTTAATCATCACGTTTTCACTAATCGGAGAAAAAAAATTCTGTTTTGATAAACTGGAGTACTTTTGTTAATACTATCATATGTCTGGAAATATTACAAGGCATTTTTATTGGCAAAATCAGCCAACTTGGTGCAAATATTATACTAAACAATACGATACAATAAAATGATTAATAACCGTCCAAAGAAGCTGTAATATTCGATGATGGAATCAAATTGCAATTTTTGTCACTATTTTTAATTATACAAAAATTAACAAGGAAAAAATTTGCAGATGAAAGGGCAATGGATTTTCATAATCTTGTCATAACTAGAAAGAGTGCTCGAATCTTTATGCATGATCCTCAAGTAAAGAATAAATATCTATCTCTCCCTTTCCTGTAATTTAGTCGGAAAAGTAAACGATATAAAAAATTCTGATAGGAACTAACGCTGTACGTTAGGATCCAAAATCCGAACCGATTCGTTCAATTTCGGATTCGATCAGATTTTGGATCGAATTCAGATTGGTATAATTTTAATATGATCTGATCCTATTCATAAAAATAGGATTTTAGTGACATTCGTACAAATAGAACGGGCTAGCAATTTTCGGACTGGTCATTTAAAAATAGCCAGCATTTTTAACATTATCGAAAATAGCCACTATTTTGCTGTAATACAGAAAGTTCCAGCATAATATACTGGAGATTGGTGCACCTGTGTATGAGCTTCCAGCATATTATGCTGGAACTCCAACACGTACTGGAGATTGGAGCACATGTGTATGAACTTCCAACATATTATGCTGGATCAGTATATTATACTGGAGTTCCAGTATACTTATGTTGGAACTCCAATATATTATACTGGAGTGCCAGTATATTTATGTTGGAACTCCAATATATTTATTGGAATTCCAATATATTATGTCGAAGTATTTTCCGGATTTTAAACAGTGTTTTCCTTCAGATTCATCTTTATATGAAAAGTGGTTAAATTTCGATTACTTTTAAAATTGTGACTATTTTTTAATGACCACTTCTAAATCTGGCAATATTTTAATTTCTCCCCACGAATCCCTATTGAGGCCCAATGTGGATACCACACGAGGGAAAAAAAAGTAAAAACGAGGGAGAAGTGCACGGTTGGCCACTAATAACACATATATTTACTTTTAAGTTACTGTTTAAAATGTCTTTAGCCTTTAGCCACTGCTTTAATAAACTTTAATTGTCCGGACAAAATACCCTTCTGCTCATATCCTTAAATTTTGTACTTAACTTCAGGACTACATGTCCTTAACTTTTGAACTTGGAACTCTAAGTTCAGGACTTCAGGACTACATGTCCTTAACTTTTAAACTTGGAACTCTAAGTTGAGGACTTCAAGGTTACATGCCCTTAACTTTTGAACTTGTAACTGTAATTTCAGGACCAAGCGTCATTAACTTTTTAACTTGTAAATCAAAGATAAGGATCTGTTGTTCTTAACTTTTGAACTTGTACTTGTAAGTTAAGGACCTGTCTATTCTTAACTTTTGAACTTGGAAATCAAAGTTAATGACTTATTGTCCTTAATATTTTAACTTGTAACTGTAAGTTAAGGACTGCTTGTCCTTAACTTTTAAACTTGTAACTGTAAGTTCAGGACTAAGTGTCCTTAACTTTTAAGCTTGTTAGTCTAAGTTCAGGATCTATTGTCCTTAACTTTTGGACTTCTTAATCTAAGTTCAGGACACATTATCCTTAACTTTTGAACTTTTTAACCTAATTTCAAGAAATACTCAATTACTGTAGAACACTGCAGATAGCATGGGTGGAAGAAGGAAAAACAACGTGTATAGATAATTTAATGAAGCCTCGGCAAAGGAATCAAACCCATAAGAGGAAAAATATCCATAATTTAGTATCCCTTAGATCAGCGAATCAGCCATATAACTCAATGAACAAGGTGAAAACTTGTAACCGTAGATCAGAGACTTCTACTTATTGCTTGTATCATCGCCACCAAGTCTAGCTTCGCCCACCCAGTCTTTCAATCAACTATATTTCTATTTGGGAAGGAAAGGGTAACTCAATCATTTTATATTACTTTAATAGATTAGTAACTATTTTTACTCCGTATTAAAAATGATAGATAAAGAGTAAATACTATTTTAAAAAGTGACTACCTCACGTAATTTTTACTAAAAACGATGTATAGGCTTTCTTTCAAGAATGTCCACAAATAGTGTTACTCAGATGAACATATAGCTCATTTTATTGGAACCCATCAAACTAGTTATTTACTTTTCAATATTTGTTTAAAAAAGCCAAAACACTCACATAACATTAATTTGAAGAAGACTCCGAGTAATTCGTGTGATAGTGGAGCAGTAGTATTTTAATTTGCACAATTGCAACAATGTTAGTGACAGTTTCATGTGCTTGGTTGTTTGACCAAAAAGGAACTTAAGGAAGTATTATGAGCTTTGTCGGCAATGTGGTATCACTACAAATGTTATTTTAGTTATATGATCTTTTTCCTAGAAGATGAAAGATCACCGCGATCTTCGACTTAACTTTCGTAGGTAATTCACTCCAGTGCCGGCTCAAGGGCCAAACAAATGAAGCAATGGCTTTGGTCAAAATAGCATGGTACAGTCAGTTTTTATGCCTGGTTAATTAAAAATAATTAATATTTATTAAGTTAATAAAAAATAGTTATTACTTTGCTGTAACAAAAATCGATCCCGTATAATATACGGGAGTTCAGTGCATTTGTGTACGAACTCCAACATATTATGATGGACCGGTATACTTTGCTGACTCCTGTATAATATACGGGAGACTGAAGCACCGGTGCTCAAAACTCGAGTATATTATACTAGACATTTATACTTTCTGAAACTCCAGTATATTATGCAGGAGTTCCAGCATAATTATACTTGAACTCCCGCATATTACACGGGAGTTCTAGCATAGTTATCCTGAAACTTTCGTATAATATGCGGGAGTTCAAGCATACTTATGCTGGAACTCCAGTATAATATGCGGGCGTATTTTCGAATTTTAAACAGTTTTTCGCTCAGATTTATCTTTACGTGAAAAATGACTAAATTTCAATTACTTTTGAAATTGAGCTATTTTTTATGGCTATTTTTAAATGGGATTTTTACATATATATACCATATAGCAAACCTTATTACCTCCCATGTTTAAGGTTTGTGTTTATTACCAAATTTCAATTTATATACCATAATTCAAGTTAAGGGTATAATTATTGCTTCATTTATTCTAGGCATGATTTTAGGAGCATATATTCCTTTTTCTTTTTTTTATCTCACTAACAACTTAGAAAATATATTACTAATATTAATAAGAATAGTTTAAGACCTGAATAACACTCCCTCTTGTTTCATTTTATGGAAAGATATTTAACTACACATGTTTTAATTAACGAAAAAAACTTTTAAAATCTCACCAAAGTCATATCTTTTTTTTTTCACTAGCAAGCATCGGATGCAAATATCTCATAATCTTAGAATATGTTATACAACAGATGCATTAGAAAACCTAGTCCACACTCATTGCCCAAATCCAAGCCATCCCATTTAACTGGGACGAATGCATCCTAAGTTTACCAAGAGCACAATAACACATATTAAAATAAATTATCACAACAACAGCCAATGCATATAAATCGTTCTTGCCCTTTCAAAATTTGCGGCATTCCCAAAATTGAAATTTTGAATATTAAGAATTGATTAAATTTGGTATGCTTAAATTTTTTTGTCACAAGATTGTAGTTTAATTGTAGTATAAATGTAACAATACAATTTAACTACAATTTACAATTTATCTACAAATTATCTACATTTTATCTACAATTCTACAATTTAACTACAAATTCTGGAAAAAATATGTCTTCTTCTTCTTCGACGAGTTTCAATCTGAAATTCAGTCAAAACCAAGTCTAATCTTCACCAAAACCCCTCAAAATTGAGATATAAACTCCTAAACATATTTCGGATTATTTACAACAACACCCAATCCAAGGGATTTTCAATTGTAGCACAATTGGCATTTTCGACATAATTGTAGAAGACTTGTAGAAGTTTTAGTCTTCCCAATCTACAATTTATCTACAACTTATCTACAATTTATCTATATTTTATCTACAATTTATCTACAATTCTACAATTTAACTACAATTGAACTACAATTTAACTACAATTTCTGGAAAAATATGTCTTCTTCTTCTTGACGAGTTTCAATCTGAAATTCAGTCAGAACCAAGTCTAATCTTTACCAAAACCCCTCAAAATTGAGATATAAACTCCTAAACATATTTTGAATTATTTTCAACAACACCCAATCCAAACAAATAATGATTTTTGAAAATCCAAATTTGAAAAAGCTTTCAGGGTTTTTAAAGGCTATCAATGATGGAAAATATATGGAGAATGAAAAAATTACGATGCAATAGATTTTCTTCCATTTTAAATTTCGAAATTAATGGTGATAGAATCACCATTGAATGGGATTCCTACAAATTTGGAGCTTTTTTAGGGTAGAATCTATCTATTTTTGGTTTGGCACATTTTTTGTAAACAAAATATGGTATAGGCGGGTAAATACCAAACCATACACAATTTTGGTAATAAGGTTTGCTATATGGTAGATATAGGTAAAAATCCCTTTTTAAATTTCTCCCCTTTAGGCTTCCAACATTTTGGGGAAACAATTTAAAATTAATATGTTAATTTTATGGTAATTTCCTTTAAGAAATATTAAATATTTATGATAAAAGATTATAAGATATGCATAAAATAGGAAAATAATTAGTTTGTCAATGTGATTGATGATGACTAATACTTAATTTATATTCTAATATTAATATTTTATTTTTTTCTCATAATAAAACTTGTATTTTATATTCTCTTTTTCCCTCTAATTACTAAGCTGTCTATTCTCTAAAAAAAGGAATGAAAAACATGCAATATTTTTATAAAAAATTTATTATTCTGAAGTCTTCAAGCATTACAACAAACAAGTTAAAATAATAGAATTTTATAATGATATCAAATTATAAGTTTCTAGAATCATGTTCTATTATTTTAACTTTTTTATTTTTGAACGTTAGATTTACTATATATATATATATATATATATATATATATATATATATATATATATATATATATATATATATATATATATATATATATATATATCATAGTGCACATACGTCACCTATAAAGCATTAATCAAATTAATCAATGTGAAATTCTTTTTAAAGTTTGAGGCCTCCTAATAATATTTGGCTTTAAGCCTCTAATATTCTTGAGCAGGGGTGGATTTAGGATGGTGGAAGTGGGTTCCCTTCGCCAAAAAATTACATTGTTATATAAGGTAATATTTATTTTTTAAATCTATATATTATTCTTTGAATCCCTTTAACACAATTAAAGCCATAACTTATTAATTAAGGGGGCTCAAAACCTTTCTGAGGTCATTGGTTCAATTCTCACTTGCTATAATTTTTTTTTAAACTCTCGTAGTTGAAATCCTGCCTCCATACTGTATACAAGGAGGATCAAAGGGCCTTTGTGCACACCTGTCACGACCCAAGAACCAATACTGTCATGATGGCGCCTATCGTGGTACTAGACAAGCTATCATTTTACCAAAACAAAACGAGATTTTCATTTTCAAGATAATTTCCAAAGCTATTTAATATAGAACCTTCATAAGGAGTGTAAATCAAAATAAAAGTGCGAAAAAGAAAGCCCGACATCGGGGTGTCTCTAGTCATGAGCATCTACTACACCCATCTGACAACATCAAGACTAACATACCCCGGAAATAACTGAATACAACTAATGGAAGATAAAGATGGATGAAAGAAGGGTTGTGATCGCCAGACAACTACCTTGCTGACTCCAATAGATCTGCAACTGAATAATCAACACCCGCTACCTGGTCCAGAAATATCTGGATCTACACACAAGGTACTAGGAGTAACGTGAGTATGCCAACTCAGTAAGTAACCAAAGTAAATAAAGGCTGAGACGCAGTGACTGTAACACATCCTTTTAGCGCGCCCCGCGAAGGGTTAAGGGAGTTTTTTCCTATTAAAGGACAATAAAAATGGAATTCATTTATTTATTTCAAATTCGCCACTTGGGAGATTTAGGGTGTCCCAAGTCACCTGTTTAATCCCGAATCGAGGAAAAGATCGACTCTGTTTCACAATCCGCGGACCAAAAAACCGGATAAGGAATTCTGTTAACCTGGGAGAAGGTGTAAGGCATTCCCGAGTTCCGTAGTTCTAGCACGGTCGCTCAATTGTCATATTCGGCTTTATTTATCTGACTTTAACAATTATGCACTTATATGCAATTTATAACTCTTTCACCGCTTTTATTATTATTATTATTATTATTATTATTATTATTATTATTATTATTATTATTATTATTATTATTATTATTATTATTATTATTATTATAACAGAGAATTGCAACGTTGTGAAAACGTATCTCGAACCATGTCACAATTAATGTACCCGTGGTTACCGACACATTTCGACTCTGTTGAGACTTGGATTTGGGTCACACCAATGTATCCCCGAATATAAGAAAGTAATTTTGTTAAAGACACGCCTAAAGCGACTAGCATATCATCGTTTTGAATAAGGCCGTGAAATTCGCTAAGCATCCAATCCCGAGTTCTAAACAATTAATATATATATACATTTGTGAGGGCCCCGCAATTTGTGCGTTCTATTCGGCGAGGATCATCTCATTTATTTTAGAAGGATTGTCCTAAAGTGACTATATTCTTCTATTTTGTCTGTCTCTAAAAATGAAAGAAGAAAAGATCCTAATCTATTTACATGCTTATGAGTTGTTATAGCCGGGTTTCAAACACAATTTATTAAATCGGAATATGGATGTACATAGGGGCATTCCATCCGCCAATCATGGGCCCAGGTCCAATGCGTACAGCATTAAACTAAACCTGGGCCATCTTATTACAACATTGAAGCCTAGTTAATTTATCTTAACATGTTCAGAATCTAAGAGGCCGAAATATAAACTGAGGATATCTAATTAAATATGTTTTTTGCAAATTTAGACAGGCAGCTCGTTAATATGAGATAACTTAGATTGTCTAGTAATTAAAACAATCTAAGGCCTGATGTGCTTTTGAAATATACTACTTAACAAACAAACTCAAATAATAGAATATGATTTAATGCACCACCAATCCTTTTTAACTAACTAAGAATACATGGGAAGTTTGCTAACTAAACTACTGTAACATAAAAACTATCCAGCTATACAGTTATATGGCAGAAAATTAAATGAACTACAGTGTACAGAACAACCTAAGTAACAATCAGTAACAGGAAACTATATCAAGTTTACAACTTCATCTTCTTCATGTTTATATTCATGTCTCAAGTTTTAGCTTACAATAACCAGTTGTGTACCTGATATTAGAAACAAAAGAAGAAGATGAGTGATCAGCAGGGTAGCAGTAGCAAAATACAGCAACAACAACAACTCAGCAACACACAGAGAAGCCCAGTAACAAACAATAGCAGAAACCCAGGAATAGATTTGAAAAACCAACGGAAAACCCCAGGACACTCAATGCAACAGTGCTCAAAACCCAACAGAAAAACCCAGGCAATAACAGAAAGGCACTAGAATGAACAGAGCAGTAGTTTTCTGGTTTCAAACACTCAAAGGAGAAGAATCCTGAAGCTTCAATGAAACAAACAAACTAACACTGATTTTCACCAACAAGAGAGACCTCACTTTTCTAGTTTTATCTCTCAAACTAACTAACCTCTTAATGCAAAAGTTCATCCTATTATCACTCTAAATTTCTCTGGAGTTTTTATGTTAAAATACCATCCTATATGCTCTGAAAATAAACTGACCTTCTATGGTTGAAAGACCAGCCTTTTATTTTGCTTTTTAGCTATGAATTCCTTAGTCAAAATTCATTCTATCTCTCACTCTTCAATCCTCAGGTCTCCTGAAGACTGGTTTTTCAGCTTCTATTTATATGCAAACTACAGCCCCCCTTTTTATTCAGAACTTTCACTTTTCAGCCTGTATATTCCTTCCCATGTGCATCCTCTACCATTTTATCATTAAGCCCTTAATGTTTCTGATCTTCCACCTCTCAAGGTATTTTAAAAAATGTCAGTTTTTAATTTTTTATTAAAAACCTCATGTTATTTCTGATTTCCAACTAGCAAACCCACTGATTTTATTTTTGAATCCCAACGTATATGGGCAGCCTAAATATTAATTTCAGGCGTGCCTGACAACATATGGTCTTCACTCAACCCTGGAACCATATGTTTACTAGTTTAAAGCTACCTCTATATAAGCTTAGACTTAAAAACTGATTTTAGGTTAAATTTACAGATTACTTACAACTATATCCAATTCAAACAACCTAACTTCAAATACTCGTATGATTTCAGGCAGAAGGAACAGGGGAATGAGGCTCATGCTGAACATGTGGTATTCAAATGAGTCAATCAGTTCGGTAACGAGGCAATTGGATACATTCAACAACTTTAACTCAATCACATAAAAACAGAAAAAAGTTAGAAATGACATAACACAAGGATGAACAATTCGCGATTCCCTAGTTTCTTTCAGTGAATTCAGTTGACGACATTCATTTAGTTGACTATAGGAGCTACAACAGATAGCTAACAATTAATAAACAAAATATCTGAAGCAGGTTACCAAATTAGCTTCAGTGATTTTACCAGTGAACCTTAATATGAACTAAACTATTCTACGACTCTAAACAGGATAAACACACAACTCACAATAACAACCAATAACAAACAAATAGAAGCAAGTGACCAAATAAAGGGTCTTATGAAGACGGAGAGAATTGAAAGAAAAAATAACAGAAAAATCAAACAAATTAACTAGATTTGTAGACAAACACAAATAGAACTCAAACAAGAACATAAGGGAAAGAAAAACTTATCTTGGATGCTCAAAACAAAACGACCTAGGCTCGAACCGGACTCGATCATTTGAGGTCGAACGGACTTTAATCGAAGTGTTCTCAACTGAGAACACCTCAATTAAGGTCTATTAGACCCCAACCCTTTGTTAATTTGGACAGACCCACATGGATTTGAGTTCTAGGGTTCTTGGGGCTCAGATTAGGGGTTCGAGCTTTTCTGGTTAGATTCGAACCAAACCATGCTTGGTTTGGTCATGAGGGAGGTCGGGGGATTAACTGGTGTGAATTTAGGGTTAGTTGGTGTATGTTGAGGTTTGGCTCGACTCTTCAAATGAAGATTCCAGAAGCTAGGGGTTGATTCAAGCCAAACGCTTTGTGGATTTGGATTCAGGGTGGCTAGATGGTCCTAAGGTGTTAATTTGGTGGTCATCGGCATCGTTTCCGCCGGGTTTCAAGCTTAGGGGTCCAATGGCGGGTGTAGTGTTTGGGGAGTGTTTGGTTCGTCTCTGAGAGGGACGATGGAAGGGGGTGCTTTGGATAGGGGGTGAGGTAAGAGATGAGGTTTATATATGGGACGAGAAGTTGAATCTTGGCCGTTGGATCATCAATGATCAACGGCGTGGATCTTTTGTTTAAATAAAACAATGCCGTGTGGTCTTGTTATGAGACCGAGCTTACCCGGGGTGAAATGGATCATGTTATGGGGGAGGCTTGAGATCGTTGGATCAAATGAGATGGACGACTCAGATCAACTGTCCTTATACGGCGTCGTTTGGTATGAATTGAGATTTGATCTGGGACATTCGATCAGTTTTATCAACGATTCAAATGAGAGGCGTTAATACGGCATCGTTTGTGAGGGTTCTAAGAGGCCAAGTCTTGGGCTGGGTCAATGCAATGGATTGGGCCTGATTTTCAGTTGAATTTTTGGCCCAAATCCGGTATTTTCTTCCCCTTTTCATTCCTTTATTTAAACAAAAATTCCTAATTAAATTAAAACCAAAATTAAGCTACACATATATTAATTAACACTTAACAACAATTAATACACAGATTAAAATATTTAATAAAATCGCACAATGACAACAAATAGAATAAAAATAAATATTTTTGTGATTTTCATTATTAAATGCTCAATTAAATCCTAAATATGCATGCGACAAGTATTTTTTATTTTTATTTTTTAATTAATTGCAAGAAGGTTAACATTTTATGGACGAAATAATTAACAGAATGTCACGGAAATTCTCAAAATTGCACCCGAAGGTAACTTGTTTATTTTTTGATTTCTTTTGGAGTAATTTTCGTGAAGCAAAAACTACGTGCTCATAGTGACGAGCAATAAAACATATAAAGTTCATACCAAGAAATCGCAATAAAAATACAAGCGGCTTTTAAAAGCAGAGTTTGAACCAAATCGGTTTGTGTAAACTCAGTTTCAGTAACATCATTTGAAGATAGTTTTCAATCGTTCTCAAACAGAGGCTCAGTGCGACAGTAAGCCAAATGATGAAAGAAAAACCAGTCCCTCGGGCAAACATCACTCATATACAGCCCCTCGTGCAAACATAAATCATAAAGCTCCACTCGGGCAAATATGAATCATAAACAGCCCCTCGGGAAAACCTTATCATCACTCATATACAACCTCTGCGACAAACCTCGTAATTACTTCTAAATAGCCCCTCGAGCATAACATCACTCAGAATCAGGGTACTTGCGCTCACTGGGATTGTGCAGACTCCGGAGGAGCTCCTTCAGCCCTAGCGCTACAACAAAGCACCTCGTGGCATAAATCAATCAGGTCCTTGGCCTCATTTAATCATGAATCAGTACAACATGCTGCGACGTGCGGCCCAATCCCACAAATATCCTTACAAATCTGGTCCTCGGCCTCACTTAGCCATAAAACTCTCAATGAAAACCTTCTTGAATCCCTCTTCAAATCACACCCTAAAGCTCCAAAACCGATTTAAAATGGTGAAGAATGAACCAAAATTCGCGAACTCCACAATTTATACTTTCTGCCCAAAGATGCTGCATCAGTTATCCAACAGTCGCTTCTACGACGCTGCACTACAGAAAATCCATCGCAAGTGCGGTTCCCACTTATTCCCTCAGATACCGCTTCTGCAGTCCAAACATCGCACAAGCGGTCTTGCAGGTGTCATCCACTATTCGCACTTGCGGCTCCCGCCTCCGCTTTTCAAATTTCGCATCTGCGGTTCATCTCTCGCATCTGCTACCATCGCATCTGATATTGCCACTCTGCAGGTGCGGAAACATCAGAAGCAGTAGCTTCAACTGCATTATTCCACTTCCCAACCCTCTGTTAACCATTTGAATTCATCCCGAGACCCTCGGGACCTTAACCAAAAATACTAACAATCACTATCAACTAAAGGTATTTATCGGGCGGGCTGGGACGGGCTGGACACAAAAATGGCCAGCCCGTTAGGGTTATGGGCGGGCTGTTAGCCGACTGGATTTATCGGGCTGTTAGCGGGCTGGGAATTTTCGGGTCCTATAGGGCCCATACGGGTTCGGGCGGCTCGGGCTTATGTTATTTTTTTTAATTATGTTATATTTTTCTTTTTCATTGTTATTGATAGTTATGTACTTTAGTGTTTTCAATTTTTTAAGGGTTAAAATTAAAGATTAGAATTGAACTTTTAAGGGTTAGAATTGAAACAACAAACTAAAAGTCTAAAACAGTATAAGTCATTATGAAATATAAAAAAATCACAATATTTAAGTAACTTTGATATTTTTATTGAATAATATATACTTCTAATTAATTTGCAAGTTCTTTTCAAATTTTTTAAATATTTGAACTTGCAAATTAAAAGTTTACAACAATTGTTAAAAAAAGAAGTAATAGAAAATAAAATATTTTGCATCATTTGTGTAAGCTCTTCCATGTCAATGTGAGGTACTTGGTTTCCGATATTATAATCGGTGCCATAAATTATTATATCTCTAATTTCCTTGTCTTCATCTTCATCTAAACTAAAAGGTAAACAACCTAAAACAATCATGTTAGCTAATTCTTTTCGATCTTTTTTAATACCGTATTTACCCATTAACCCCCCAGTGACCGGGTTAAGTTTTTGTTGCCCAGCTTCATCGCCTACTCCCCAATCAATAGGACTTTCTTTCATGTGCCTACGAAGTTGATGTTGGAAACACGTTTCAAATGCAATATACTAAACGTGTGTTCTTTTGTAGGTTTTGATGAATGTCAAACAAAGCAAAAAGCGATATATAGCAGTGCTCAAGGACAAGCACAAAATGGATGCATTACAAGAAGCTCAAGACAAAGTTTAGAAATGTTATAATTGAGTCAATATTAATTGTGATCTTGATTCCTCAACTTGGCTCATAACATGGCTTCTCTACTAAAATTATTTTTCCAAAATCATGCATATTTAAATTAAGTGTCAAATGATTTTAAACTATGCATATTTACATTTGTTAAAATGTTTTCCAAGCATGCCTCAAAAATCTGGGCTAAGATAATCGATTATATACTTATGATAATCGAGTATCTCTAAGCCAAGACTGCATGACAATCGATTGTGAATTAATGATAATCGATTGTGAGTAAGTCAGTTAACATCAGGTTTTTGCAAACTGCATAACAATCGATTGTGTACTTATGATAATCGATTGTTAACTGAGGCAAAGTTTTCAAAACTCATAAAAATCGATTATGAACTAATGGTAATCGATTAGAATGAGAAAAATGTCTCCCAGTGATTTTAAATAAAATGATAATCGATTGTGGCTTTTGATAATCGATTATATATGAGACAGAGAGTTTTGAAATTAATTAATAATCGATTATTCCATTTGATAATCGATTGTTGAAGCTGACCGTTGTCATATATTTTCAATTACCGTCAGGTAATCGATTGTTGATATTTAACAATCGATGGTTTGCGTAAAATCTGGAAAAGATTTTCTGAACGTTGTTAAAATAATCGATTGTTGATTTCCGGACAATCGATGTTTTATGCCAAAAATTGGAAAGGATTTCTTAACGTTATAAATAATCGATTATTGATTTGAAGTAATCGATTGTTGACGTAAAATCTGGGATTGAATTTTTGATCTGATAGGCAAACAATCGATTGTTTAGTCTTGACAATCGATTGTCACTGAGTAATTTCAGCAATCCTTAATTGGCAATTAGACAACGGTAAGACTGAGTTTTTCACCTATAAATACAGCTTCAACTCAGTGTTTTCACAACAACAACATATATACTTTGAGTATTTTCATTGCTAAAAGCTTTCTTACATTGATCATCATTTTCCATTCATCCATAAAGCTTTTTGAAGAGCCATTCTATTGAGCTAAGTTGTTGTGATCTTGAGCGTACTATTTCTACTCATATCTACTCATTAAGGAGTGCTTTGTAAAGTGAGTGTGTTTTGTGTTTGTAAGAGAATTGCGATTCTCGTTTGTTGAGGAACTTGTGATTCCTCGGTTGAAGTCTTTGGGATTGTTATCCCCGAGCAATTGAAGTCTTTGGGATTGTTATCCCCGAGCAACTGAAGTCTTTGGGATTGGTATCCCCGAGCAATTGAAGTCTTTGGGATTGTGATCCCCGAGCACCTAGGTGAGGCTTGTGTCCTCAGCTGTAACGGTTTGTTAAGCACCCGTAAGCTTGACAAGTTTAGTGGAAATCTCGAGAGAGTCTCTCGGGGACTGGACTAACCACGTTTGTGGCCAACCAGGATACATCATTGTGTAAGTTTATTCTACTGCACTTGTTTTAATTTCTGCAAAGTTTTTAAATTCCGCACTAAAACGCTTAATATTTTTAAAACGCTATTCACCCCCCCCCCCCTCTAGCGTAGAGCGTTATTTCCAACAGTTGACCTGTTCCCCCATTCTTACTGGGCTCATGTTTATAAACTTCATTACATATTTTACATTTTACATAATTTTTTTCATTTTCTAGTCTATCAAAAAAATGTCAACACTTACTTCTTAATCTTCTATTCTTCTTAATAGGCAAAGGAGGCTTACTTGCACTTCCACCCCTAATATTTTGACTAACATTACAGGGAGTAGATGGTGGTGTTTCAAGATTATCGGGTGATTGAATATCATCTAAAATATCATCTAAATCATTATCAATACAAAAATTTTCTTGAAGTAGCTCATAATCTACATTTACGTTTTCGAGTGAACTTTTAGAAATATGTGTTGCACTACTAGAAGATCCGGTATTACTCTTTTGGAAGTTTTCTTACTAGTGGCTTTACTAGTGCAAGCTTTTTTGGCCGCTCTAAGTAAATCCATTAAAATAAAAAATTCAAATAATAATTTTAAATAATAAAGAGAAAGGGATGGAACGAGTGTACCGAAATTTCGAATGTTGCCCTAAATTTGATATAGAAACGGCAAAGTAGAAACTCTTACTTCAATTGAAACTTGAAACTTGAAAGTTGAAAGTATGAAACTTATAAGTTGAAACTTGAAACTTGAAACCTTGAAATAATAGCAATTGAGAATGTTATCAAGAGAGAATTGAGAGATAATTAGAGAGAATTGGGAGATAATTGTGAGAAATAATGAAGTAGAAAATGGGTATTTATTGTTTTTTAAAAGGATACAATTGTAATTTACAAATTATAGGGGGCTAAAATATAAATAAAATAGGATATTTTGGCTCTTTTGGCAGATTGGGACGTTAGCCAACGATCATTTTTGAAATTTGACCGTCGGAAACGGTCATATTTATTAAAAAAAATTAATTTTGGTCGCGATTTTGGGCTGGCGCGTGCTCAAACCTGTTAAGCCCTTAACGGGTTTTGGCACGTTTGGGTACCCGTTTAGCCAAACCTTAATGTTACTAGCCCGCCCCCGTCCAACCCGTCCCAACCCGCACAATATAGCACAGTAACGGGCTGGACCGGGTTGTTAGCGGGTCAGCCCGGTCCGATTAACACCTTTAATATCAACATCCAAACTTAGTCGAACTTTCGGAACACTCAAAACAACATCAGAAAACCAAATTACCCTCGGATTCAAGCCTAAGAACTTTTAAACTTCCAAATTTCGCATACGATGCCGAAACCTACCAAACCTCGTCCAAATAACCTCAAATTTTGCATACATGTCATCAATGATACTACGAACCTACTCCAACTAATTTCATTTCGACCCCAATATAAAAATTATTACTGCCGACCAAAATTGCTAAATTTTCAACTTTCGCCAATTCAAGTCTAATTCTACCATCAAATCATATTCCGGATGTGCTCCTAAGTCTAAAATCACCCGACGGTCAAATATTAAAAAGTCAAAACTTAGTCAAACCTTTCAAATCTAAAGCTTCAAGCTGATAATCATCCTTCCGAATCTATTCCGATTAACCTGAAAACCTAAACCGACGATTTTCGTAAGTCATAATACATCATACGGGACTCGTCATGCTCGAGAACTGGCGAGCAAAATATAATTACTCAAAATAATTGATCGGATCGTGACAAAACTGTATGCGATGGGAGTCGTGCGGTAACGACGAAGGTTCGCGTCTAAATATGCAGTTGATCAAAAAAGATAGTACATGAGATCTTTGTAGATCTTTATTAAAAAAATTCAAATTGTAAATGATCACAGAAAAATATTTCTTATAAGGAATGGGCAAATTTCTTTTTTTTTTGGGAATAACTTGAAGGAACCTAATAATAGGTAGACAAGAAGCACGAGGATCATTAAAGTCGCTATTGCAAGTTGCAGTTGCAAGTTGCATATTGAAACCGTTCTAAGACTCTTTATTTTTCTCCAACTTACATATTATTCAAAGGCAAAAAGACAATAAAAAGAGTTGAGGCGAGAACAGCAAAGCCGGTGCAACTTGCACAATCACTATCTCTTTACTTTTTCAATTTAATGACTAAACAATTCCCATATGATAAATTTAAAAATATGCAACTTGTTGTTTCTTTATTGAATATATATCTATCACCTAATTGGTCTCTCTTTTTTTTTTTATAGAAAAAGTCGCCTTCTCCAACTTGCAGAGAATCTGTTTGATTCTCGTCATGTTATCTTTTTTATTTTTATTTTTTATTTTTTATTGTTTATATAATGTGAACATGTTCCAACAACCTTAGGCAACTTGCATCCTAGCTTATGCCTCTAATAATAGATTTTGTTTTTAACTATGTTGCACATTTACTTCTGTTTTTATGTTTTATTCTTTTGGGGTCAAATTTATAAGCCTAAGTTTCTCGTCTTATATTTTGAGAAAAGATCGATATGATTGATGCAACGAATTCGCTTACTGCAAAAGTGAAAGATTGTTATATATTACTATTATGAAACTTTTTTGGCTTTTACTTGAGGTTTTTCTTCATATTTTGGTCTTTTGTTAATAAAAATTCTGACTTTACCATTGAACACTGGAGTGTAAGTACATTAAATCTCAGACAACAAATATGAAGAAACCGCTATCGTGCGTGCCATTTACTAAGTACGGTACTTGTATTTCCTGGAATCCTTAATCGACATTAAATTAATGTATTATATTTACAAGAAACTTATTTATATCAAAATTAATGAAAAGGGTACGTGCATCGTACTTAATTTCGCCGTCTTGATATGGGAACCTGTGATTTATTTAATTTAATTACAGCTTTTAGCAAGGAATATAATCGACCATTGGCTGTATTCAAGAGTCGGCTGAATTAACTCACCTTCCTACTGCGTTCAAGCTATATATTTAATACATTTATTCTAAAAACAAATCATCCAAATATCAAACGACCTAA
Organism: Nicotiana benthamiana; assembly: GCA_034376525.1. Taxonomy (NCBI): domain Eukaryota; kingdom Viridiplantae; phylum Streptophyta; class Magnoliopsida; order Solanales; family Solanaceae; genus Nicotiana; species Nicotiana benthamiana. Next base: position 48,707,241 of record CM067336.1, read on the forward strand.
TTAACCTCGTCTTAATTCATTCTCCTCATCACAAGTCCACAACTAGTATTTGATATAGTTATATTTGAAGAGTTATTAGTATTACTTTTAATATTCATTTCTTGCTCTTAATGACCCGCTCCTATAGGAAATGACATGTTGAAATCAAATGACAGTAATGGTACTTTTAGTATGCTGATTGCTGTATAGATACATATTTACATTATGTATTACCAAAAAAAAGTTATCTTCCTGCCGTAAACTTAGTAATACCGTGCTCTATTTCTAGGTAAAACGGCTTTATATTGAACCTTTTAGCTGTGAAGGACAGCTGTGGATTAACGATAAAGTTGTTGGTTTGAGCCGTAAAATCTTACCGCGAAAGCTTGCAGTAAGAATACAAACATACATCACACCCTCTTAAAATGGGTTCTTTTCTCGAACCATGCATGAATACAAGATAGTTGTTCGTCCACCCGACTGTCCCTATAACCTTTTAGTTGTACTAACATCCAATAATACATGACTCGAAATTGTAATTCAGAGAATAAACACTCGAAAGAAGATCCCTACGTTTCCAATAAAGAATAAACCAAGTACATGAAGATAAAGTAATGAACACCAGCATTTGAGAAAAATTTGCCATCTGAATCCTTTTTATTTTCACAAATACACTGACAAAGTTAAACATAGAGCAATGAGGCAAAAAAAAGAACCGAGTACTTAATATAAAGAGAATGAAATTAATTCGGTAACACAAGATTTAACCAAGAACTTATCTTCAACAAGTGATGACAACCAGGAGACTAGAATTAGCACATGATCTGAAAAAGGTGCAACGAATTTCAGACCATTGCAACCCCAAAATATCATCCCTTAAATGATCATCATCAAAAGCATCATCGATCAGTAATCGATCAGTTTTGTAAATACATTCTATATTTCAAGAATCATTTCTTCTGTTCAAGTTTACTGCGATCTGCGATAACGATGTGAGGTTGCATTTGACGATGGTGTCGACGAAAACACAAGTTTCATCTCTAGTATTACCAGGTGGTACATCAACAACGTACGATTCAACGACGATGGTCGTCCCGTCACCAGACGGTTCCGGGTGGAGGGTGGTGACGGAACGGTAATTCGCGAGTCGGTGGTCCCCGCCGACTACGCTGAAGCTGATGACATGGCGCTCGTCGTCGAGGATCTCGAGTCTTTCCGTGCTGGACGCAGCTGGAAGGCCTGAGATCACGCGAACCTCGCGGAGAGTGCCGACGTCACCATCCCCTACGATGACGTGGCAGCTCTTGACGAAGTGCTTGTATGCTTGCGGGTTGTCGAAGCGGCGGACAACTGACCATACGGTGGAGACGGGGGCGGAAATCCGTTGGATCACGGCGGAGCAGCACTGATTGGGACCCACTGAGTGAGTATGGAATCGGACAACGGAATCTGGGACTTGTGTCGTACAAGGTATTGGCATAGTACGCCTTTGTAATTGCTGGGATTGTTTACAGGCAAAATCAGCAGTAGTGTTGGAGCTTATTCTTTGGAGTAAAACAGATGAATCTGGAGAACTAGGAGGCATCTTTTGTGGCTAAGTGTTGTTAGATTTTGATCTTGAAATGAAAGAATTGAAAGAAGAGCTGATGATTCTTATGTCGTAAACTGGGGCTCCTTTTGTTATGGCTAGAAATATATCAGTTTTTTCATTTGTATATACATAGAGTAGACAGCTAAATATATAAGAGAGAAGGAAGAGAGTTGGTTGAAGACTTGAAGTTGGAAAAGTAGAGGAAGAGGATGGGTTCACGTGAGGTTGACAAGAATAGTGGGTAAATGAAAAATGGATCAAGTTGGTGCATAAAAAAGAGGGCTTAAAGGGGTACACAGATAAGATATGCACCCCTCTTGTCCCCCCCTCTTCCCAATAATCAGTCCTTCTGCCGCCAGGTTAATTTTTTTTGTTTTAGATTGGTGTTTGATATCCGTATTCTACCAACTAAATTAAGATTTGCATTAAAAAATTTTATATCGGAAAAATGCAGTCTCTTAACAAATGTGATTTCAAATTGAAGGCTTAAATTTGAAATCTTTAATTAAAGATGAAGAAATATTTATCATTTCATATTAACTTTTATAGGTGCAGCCAAGTTCTTTAAGTCACCATACAATGACAATGACAAATGAAATCCAGAATAAGTAATCGATCATTATGATTGTTTACGTTTTTAGTTAGTACATATAAATTATACATATTGATTATATATAATTATACATATATTATAGGTGATGCGAGCCGCATAATTTAAGCAGTTACTATTTAGGTTAATTCTTCTTTCAAATAAACGGGTTGAACATCAAGTTGAAGTAGACTAAAGGGGCAGCGTGCTGCACTAATCCTCCACTATGTGCATGGTCCGACAAGAGTCTATTGTACGTAGCCTTACTTTGCAATTCAGCAAAAGGCTATTTTCACAGTTCGACACGTGACTTCTAGGTCACATGACAGTAACTTTTAGGGGTGTTCAAAACCGATCCGAAACCGAAAATCGATCCAAACCGAAGTTTAACGGCATATTGGTAATGGCTTAACGGCTTAATGGATGGGGAACGGATTGAATTTTTTTTATTAACGGCTTATCGGTTTGGGGATGGATTATTCAATTTTCTTAACGGCTAATCCGTTAACCCGTTAAGAATATAAAATATATATATATATATATATATATATATATATATATATATATATATATATATATATATATAATTTAGTGATAGAATTGAGTTGTCTAATACATATATGGTTCTATGTGTGTCATGGAAAAAGAAGAATTGAAAGGTTGGTTATGACTAGAGGAACGACACCCCATGAAATAAATTTGTGCATTTTGGATGATTGCTTGTGGAAAATGGAGAACGATAGTTATTTATAGAAGAGGAGTGTAGAGAGTAGAATTTACCAGAGCACTTCAGTTTTTAAAAGTTCATTGTGGGAGCTGAATGGAAATTTGTGCGACAGATTTTTTTGGTTATATCCGAAGCTTATGAGTACACATGTAGTGTGGCCTCTAACAGAAGATAAGTTCTATTTTATTTTTTTCGATACTGAACTAGTAGTGAATTTATCTATTTTATAATCTACATGTTGATGGCGATTGTTTCATTAGCTACATCATATTGCGTTTAAAATATTATTTTTTATGGCAATTCATTATTTCTGAGACGAGGAGAATAAGAGATATTTAGTGAACATGTATGTTAGGCCGATAAACCGCCCATTAACCGCCCTATAAGAGCTAACCCGATACCAATCCGCCCGATATCCTATCGGGTGGCTAACGGATTAATACATTTAAAAGCCGATAACCATTAAGCCAAACCGTTAAGAGTAAAAGCCGCCCAATCCGCCCGATGAACACCCCTAGTAACTTTACCAATTACACTAAGGGTGTGTTTGGTATAACGGAAAATGATTTCCGTGAAAAATATTTTCCAAGAAAATATTTTCTTGAAAAATAAGTAGTAATCTTGTTCATTTTTCGGTGTTTGGTACGCAAATTAAGGAAAATAACTTCTCAAGAGTATTCATATATAATTTATATATAATAAACATGAAGTCATAAACTTTCAAACCAATAATCTTTCGGACCCACAAATTTCATAAAATTTCAAAATCGCAAAATTTCGAACCCGTAAACTTTATAATTTCTAAACCCGTAAGCTTCCAAACACATAAACTTCCGAACACTCATAATTTTGGAACTTATAAAATTTTGAGCCTTTAAACCAATAAAAAATAAAATTAAAACAGAAAAATATTTCTACATTGGGGGGGGGGGGGCAGGGGGTGGAACGGTGTTGGAGGGAGGGGCAGTAAAACAAAAAAAACAGAAATTTAAATTACAAAAAAAAGTTTTAAAAAAAATTTATGGGGGGTGGGGGGGGGGAGTTGGGGTGGATGGTGAAAAAAAAATGAAATTTGAAATTGCAAAAAAAAAAAATAAAGGTAAAAAAAATTGTAGGGGGGGATGGAAGGGTGGTAGGGCGGGTGGTAACGAAAAAGCTGAAATTTGAAAAATTTAGAAAAAAAATATTTTTTTGAAGAGGGGGTGTGGTGGATTGATGAGGGTGTGACAGGTTGAGAATGAGCTTTGGATAATGTTTTTCCTTCTCTTGATAAGAAAAATAATTTTCTCCAATTGTAGAAAAATGAATTAATAAGGAAAATATTTTCTAAAATATTTAAACCAATAAAATATGAAAAAATTAAAAAATATTTTCTGAAAAATATTTTTCTTCCTTCCAAACACACCCTAAGGCTCCCTTCAACTACTGAATCAGACTAACAAAAATTTTTTTCTTTATTTATCACGACTATTTAACTAATAGCTAAATTTAAAAAAAGTGTAATTTTTAATGTTAGTAATAAGTTTTTATGAGTTAATTCGAGCTATATAAGCTATTCAAATTTGTTCAAGTTTTCTTAGTTTTAGGCTATATCTGACAATAAATATATGTTTGTTATGAAATAATATAAGAACAAGAACAATAATACAAGAACAAGAAAAATAGAGAGAAAAGTAGATAGAGGAGTATTCTTATTGATACTTTGGGATGGTTTACAATGGTAGAAGACCCCTTTATTTATAGGGAGAAGTAAACCCTAGAATCTCTCTAATTATGGACATTCACCTAAAATAGAAGATTTTATAACACTCCCCCTTGAATGTCTATTCAATAATGTGCCTCGTTAAAACCTTAACTAAAACAAAACCCAATGGGAAAAAAGTTATAGAAAGGAAAAAGAGTACACATGTTTGAATATGCGCCTATTGGTTGCCTCGTTAAAAACCTCGCAAGGAAAACCCAGTTGGGACAAAACCTTGTAAGGGAAAAAGAGTGCAACGCGCATTAACTCCTCCTGAATAGAGCATCTTTTCACATCCTTGAGCATTTGCATTCCAATCTTGTGCACCATCTTCAAAATGATCTTTGATAGATATTTGATAAATAAATCAACCATATTGACTTGAATAAATATTCCGCACCTTGAAATTATCATTCTTGATAGATATGAACATCTTCATATAATGTAGTGGATGACTCTTCAATATCTCCATAGGGGTATTCTCGATGCCATCCATTGACTTTATACTTTCAAGTATTCGAACTACATGTCCAAAACTACATGTCTTTCATATGGAATCAATTCTACTTGAATTGTATCTCTTCCATTTGGCCAATATTTTGTTTGTATTCGACAAACATAAGATCCTCATCGATATTTAGCGCTCTCATCGATGCCGTCGACGATCATTTTATATCGGTTCCAGTAAATTTTCATAAAGACATAACATGGAGATCTCTTCATTCATATATTCATGTACCTGAATCTCTCATGAGATTTTATGAAGTGTTATGTCATGTGATCTTCTGGATCACTTGCCTCCTCATTATGATCACTTCGATCATTTGCTCATCTTTTTTATTAAGAAGTTCCTTTTGAAACCGATTTGTCTATACGCTTCAAGCGTATCCAAGACTTTATCCTTCTAGGACTTAATATGAGCATTTGCAGTGAGAATATAGTTACATTCTTTGGGTCAGCAAATGCGTATAGCATGCTTTGCAATATGTTGCAATTGAATTATCCCTTTTATGAACTTCAGGTTCATATCATGATATTCGGGGATCTACATATACAAATGATAATTCATCCCATGTAACATTTTCTCAATTGTTTATCATGTCTCCCCCTTATGTTAGAAAAGCTAACTTGTTTCCTCAACTTTGAGAAATCATCTTTGTGCATTATCATGTCAATATACACAGCACATTAATAATAAGATGAAATTATTTGGTTCCTGACCCTGAACCACTTGTGAGGGGAGAATATACTCTCGTATACAATGTATATCAAACTGATATATATAACTTTGTTCTCATAAGAAACAGTTTAGCTATTAAGTGGAGGCACTCAATAATTATCTTGCTAAACCAACTTTGATATAAACCAACTTATCAAGATGAACTATCTTGAGTAGAAAATCTGGAAATTATGCTCGAAGTTAGATTACTGAGCAATTTACCTCGCAAGCACCGGCCAGGCTGCGGGTTAATAACAATCGCGCATGTAACCATTTCATAGATGCATCATATGTGGTATACATGGCAGGTGAATGGGCCCATCTTCACCTTTGATATTTCCAGAATTTATGGGTTTCAACCCGAACTCTTTAGTTGGTCAATTCATTAATGAGAACAAGTGATACAAGAGAATTCGTAAAGTACTTTGTAGTTCTTTATAATTCACCCATGTGAATTCTCTATTATTGCACATCATACTTAAAATGAGATGGCTAACCCGAATGCCAACTGAATAAATTATCAATATTGGTAAACTTCAAATTTACACTATGACATGTGCACTTATCAATAAACTTCAGGTTTATTATGACATGGGTTTTTATACCAATAGATATCCACTTTATTGTGGCATTCTTTTGTTTGTGTAGTACAAACTGGAGAATAAAGCGGGTAGCTTTTCATATACTGATTATCCCGCTGCAAGTTGTAGCAATAGAAGATATCAAATCTTTCCTTTATTTATAGTCTCAATATAATCAGCGCTTTCGCGTGTACTTTGGAAACTGAATAAGTTTCTTTGAGACTTACTATAGCACAATACTCAATTGTGTTTCTCCAACATAGTAATAATTGGCTCTTCTAGAGCTTTCAATTAATTTTGTACTACCACAAATTCATCAATATCCATGTGGTGAATATCTCCTTTAAAGAGAAAGTTATACCATTATGGTCATGTCAAACTTATATGCAAGATATGTTTCTTGCATTACTTTTGTCCTTTGATAATCACATTGACAAATTATTTTGGCGTACAATAGGTACGTGACCAATGACCATTCATGCCATAATAATGACATCATCTCAAACCTCCTTCTAGGGGTGAGTGTGGTATCATCTCAAACCTCCTTCTAGGGGTGAGTGTGGTATCATCTCAAACCTCATTCTAGGTGTGAGTGTGGTATATTCAATACCAATTTCATGTTCATATTCTTCCAATAATGAATATGTATTCATAAATCAGATGTTGTCACATTCACTGCGGGGATATGTGATTTTGTTATCCTTTTCAAATCTGTAAATGCGTCTGGCATTCGATTTGCTATTCTTTGCAAATGGATAATATTTTGCACCTCTTTTTCGCAAATAGAGGTATGTGGATCAAGATGAGATAATGATGCATTTTTTCACAAAATTTCCCGTTTGGTTTCACCAACTTCACCCCCTAATTTTGGGAAAAGTGTCTCATCAAATTGACAGTCTGCAAATCGTGCAGTGTACAAATCCCCTATCAATGTTTCGAGGTAGCGAATAATGGAGGACGATTCAAACTCAACATATATTCCTAACCTTCTTCCCGGACCCATTTTGGTGCGGTATGGCGGTGCTACAGGCACATATACTGCGCAGCCAACAATTCTTAAATGGGATATATTAGGTTCATGACCCAAAAACTAATTGCAACGGGGAATATTTGTGACAATTCGTCAGTCAGAGACGAACTAGCATTGCTGCATGCAAAATGGCGTGATCCCAAAACGAAGTGGGCAGCCAACGAACTAGCATTGCCGCATGCAAAATGGCGTGACCCCAAGCCGAAGTGGGCAGCCTCGTTTTCATGAGTAAATGAGGTATTCAAGATTATTCTCATCTATTGTCTCAACATGATATCCATTTTGAATGATATCTTTAAAACTTAACAAGTTCCTTTTAGACTTGGAGGAGAACATTTTGACTGATATCATTAAAACTCAACAAGTTCCTCTTAGAATTGGAGGAGAACATTGCATTCTCTAACATATTGTTCCTTTAGGCAGAGTTATAGTTGCTCTTCAGGAGCCTTCAATCAATTTAATTCCCATGGTTTGACATACAAAAGAAATATACGAAAAATAACCTCTTTTTGGGAATAAAACCGACTCTGCGTGCCAAAGAAAACAAAGATCATCATTTCACTCCAAAATACATCAGAAACTGACTAGGATATATTGTTACATTGTCCATCTAGATCCATTGGGCTACAAAGACATGCACTGCATCCTAGAACATTTTACCAATTATCCATCTACAATACAAGAGGAAAGGAAGCACAAGGCAGGCAACCGAAATAACTAAGTAAATTACCATAAAAAATCAGTTTAAAAAGGCTCGGGGGCGGTGGGGAGAGAAGGCATGCAAAGAATTCTAAAGTCAAGAGTCTTATTGAAAGCTCATAGCATTGATTGGGAAGATCCAAAATGTTCAAACTGAAAAGTAGTCAAAGCGGCAATCACAGCCCTAACCAAGAAAAAACTAAAATCAAAATCTGATTTAACAACTATAAGAATTTAACCTACACAACACTGCTGTGCTATCACCACTCTAGATATAATTTTCTTGATTCAATAAATTAAACTTGCACTAGAGCTTTCTTTAGTTTGCTTTCAAACCAGATTTTAGTACCAACTAGTTCCTTAAGTAATCTGGAACTTAATGTACAAATTAAATTTCAAATCTGAGGCACATACCACACTAACGAATACATTAAAAAGCTTCAAATTATAATTTTAACGAATACTTGCTTGATAAAGCTCAATCAAATGTCTTGGTACACGGCAAATTTTTGCCCAGTGCCCTTTTCCACCGCAGTAGTTTATGAACTATTTGCTTTTGGATTCTCATCGTATCGTGCTTGTGGCAGAGTGACCGACTTCAGGTTGTCATATCTCTCCTTTAAGCCATTCCACAAGATAGGTGGATCTTTGACTGTGATATATTCAATTTTCAAACCTTCATCAAGGTGATGGCGCAAGAAAATCAAGGCCTTAGCACAGTTTCAAACCTTCATCAAGCTGATAGCGCAAGAAAATCAAGGCCTTAGCATAGTCTTGGGTGGATGCATTATTTCTGTCTTTAATGGCGTCTCCAGGACCCATTGCATCCAAATGGATTTCAGCATCCAACACCCATGTCATATAGTTCTTGCCCGAAATTTCAAGGGTAACGAACTTTCTTTTCATAATGTCAGACATAAAACAAAATTACATCAAGAGCGTGTTCATACTTACGGGCTCTATTGCAATTATCACATTCACTTCAGGGAATGGATCATAATCATCTGTATGTGCTTTACACAGTCTCATGTCAAATATTACTTTCATAAAGTGAAAGATTATTTTGAGAATCTTTATTATTCTCATTATCACAATAATGACGATTATAATTTCGTCTATTGCCACGTCCACATCCATTGATACCTTCACGGTAATAATTTTGTCTTCTTTCAGACTTATCACATACTGCTATCACATTCTCTAAAGGGAATGCAGCAAATTCAATTGGACGGAATTTTAATTCTTTGCCACGTCCACATTCATTGATACCTTCATGGAAATAATTTTGTCTTCTTTCAGACTTATCACATACTGCTACCACATTCTCTAAAAGGAATGGAACAAATTCAATGGGACGGATTTTCAATTCTTTGCCCACTATCATACATGAATTTGATCATGGCAAGGCATAGAAATTTTACCACTTCATGTGAGTGTAATTTCTTACGAACTCTATTAGAGTTATAATCAAACTTTGTTGTCTTTGTTTGTATATAAAATCAAATCGTAGAATTTCAAGAATTTGAAAGGGAAAAGTAAATTACTTACCTTTAAGATATACCAATAAATGTTGTGATATCAAGTATACCTCTTGTATAAATTCCTTTTTGTCCGCATAGAAATTCTTTGACCGGAGACCGCTCACTTCTTCAATGCCTCAACTCTGACACAACTCGGCAGCAAGGGATTTCAATGCTCGAAGATGAAAATTGGCAGAGCTTTCAGTAACAAATAATTCCTAAAATTTAATGATTTGAATAGGGAACATGGATGATCTTGGCTACGGTATTTTGGTTATTGGAGGTTCCATATTTGGTGGTAGGGAGAATGACTATAGTGAGATTTGGTTGCGGCAGAATCTCACGTGAAACCCTACACAAACAAAAGTTAAGACAATCGAAAATTTCAATTGGTTAGAGACTCGTGCTGATAACGTGTTATGAAATAATATAAGAACAAGAACAATAATACAAGAACAAGAATAATAGAGAGAAAAGTAGATAGAGGAGTATTCTTATTGATACTTTGGGATAGTTTACAATGATAGAAGACCCCTTTATTTATAGGGAGAAGTAAACCCTAGATTCTCTTTAATTATGGACATTCACCTAAAATAAGAGATTTTATAACAATGTTTAATTAAATTAACATTTGAAACTTGAACGAGCTGCGCGACTTATTTGTTGATTACTTTGACACCAATAAGGACAAATCAAAATCCTCATTAGTCATTACATACAAAAGTCAGACTCTTCTCTTTTACCGCTTAGAATTAGGGAACCAATCATTTCCTTTCTTTTGTAGTTCATTTCGATATTTCAATTCTTCATTGATTTCTTTTTTTGTTTTTTTCCTCTCGGGAAGATCTATAGTATTGATACACTTCGATGTTTTTACCAACCAAGCAAGCCTCACTTATTGTTCTTTTCTACAGCCAAATACCATACGCACTCTTTCACTCTCTATCTCTCTCTTAGGTAGACCACTTTCTGTTGTTTATCGTGAAAACTGCCGCTGGCATTACCATATGATACTCACTCCATGTTATCTTTGTCTCTGGATATGTTGCCACTCTTCTCTAAGCTCAACTAGTCAATATATATACTCCGCCAAATATACCCATCTGTCATCATTTTTTATTTTATCACTTTATTTCTATCTTATTTCATTTCCATCTTTCAATTTTATTTTTTATGTTCCATATTAACACAAAAATTAAAATCAGTATAAAAAATATAACGTCTATATATACATAAATCTAAGATATAATAAATATTCAGTTAAATATTATCACCTGATTTTTTTATTTATGTCAAATGAATTAATATTAAAATATAAAAATTATCATTTAATTATTTTTCTAATATTTAAAACTTTAATTTTTTAATTCCTTCAAATTCTAGAATTCCGTCTCTCAAGTTTTGGTAAATAGCAGCACTTTGAACTATATTTGGACTTAGGAGTCTTTATATGGAAGACATATTGGATCAAAGAAGTAAAACTGTCATGAACATAGAAAGAAGTATTTGTCTAATTTTCAGCTCTTTTTTTCTATAGAAGGTCGATGTATGTGGTTTCGATGTAAAAAGTACTAACATTTTAAGTTCTAAAATTAATTAATTAATACTTTACCTTTTATACTAATAACAAAATCAAAAAGATCACGTTGAAAAGGAAAAATATTTTATAATTTGATCACCATTAAACTTGTATTTAAGTAATACATTTGGGAAAAATCCTTTTGGCCTAACTGAATTTGGCCAGATTGACCGAAATGGGGTTAAATGCGTCTTTTTACGCCATTATTAGGGTAAAATCCGTTTTCTCAATACTTATAATATCCTTTTTGTTATGAAATAATATAAGAACAAGAACAATAATACAAGAACAAGAACAATAGAGAGAAAAGTAGAGAGAGGAGTATTCTTATTGATACTTTGGGATGGTTTACAATGGAATAGTACCCCTTTATTTATAGGGAGGTGGTGACTTAGCCACCAAGAAGTAAACCCTAGAATCTCTCTAAATATGGACATTCACCTAAAATAGAATATTTTATAACACTCCCCCTTGAATGTCTATTCAATAATGTGCCTCGTTAAAACCTTAACTAAAACAAAACCCAATGGGAAAAAATTAAAGAAAAGGAAAAAGAGTACACATGTTTGAATATGCGCCTATTGGTTGCCTCGTTAAAAACCTTGCAAGGAAAACCCATTGGGACAAAACCTTGTAAGGGAAAAAGAGTGCAACGCGCATTAACTCCCCCTGAAAAGAGCATTAATAAATATCCTTGAGTCTTCGCATTCCGATCTTGTGAACCAGCTTCTTGAAGGTTGACATTGGTAGAGATTTTGTGAACAAATCAGCCATATTATCGCTTGAACGAATCTATTGCACATTGATATCACCATTCTTTTGAAGATCATGTGTAAAAAATAACTTTGGTGAAATATGCTTTGTTTTATCTCCTTTTATGAATCCTCCCTTCAATTGAGCTATACATGCTGCATTGTCTTCATACAAAGTCGTGGGTAGTTTGTTGCACTTCAAACCACATTTGTCTTGAATATGATGTATTATAGACCTCAACCACACACACTCCCAACTTGCTTCATGAATAGCGATTATCTCGGTATGATTAGATGAAGTAGCCACAATTGATTGCTTAGTCGATCGCCAAGATATGGTGGTGCCTCCACAGGTAAACACATAACCCGTTTGAGATCGAGCCTTGTGTGGGTCGGATAAATATCCAGCATCAGTATAACCAACAAGATCAGGACTGCAATTATTGCTATAAAATAAGCCCATATCGGTAGTCCCTTTTAGGTACCGCAATATATGTTTGATCCCATTCCAATGTCTCCTTGTGGGAGCCGAGCTATACCTTGCTAAGACATTAACTGAAAAGGTTATGTCAGGCCTTGTAGTATTTGCAAGATACATTAGTGCGCCAATTGCACTAAGATATGGTACTTCAGGACCAAGTAGCTCTTCATTCCTTTCTTGCGGTCAGAATGGATCTTTATTCACATCAAGTGATCGAACAACCATCAGAGTACTTAAAGGATATGCTCCATCCATGTAAAACCGTTTCAGTACCTTTTCTATATAGGTAGATTGACGAACAAAAATTCTGTTTGCCAAATATTCAATTTGCGAACCAAGACATAATTTTGTCTTTCCGAGATCTTTCATCTCGAATTCATTCTTTAGATAATCAATTGCCTTTTGGAGTTCTATGGGGGTTCCAATAAGGTTTATGTCATCGACATATACGGCAAGTACAACAAATTCCGATGTTGTTTTCTTTATAAAAACACACGGGCAAATGGCATCATTTATATAGCCTTCTTTTAATAAATACTCACTAAGACAATTATACCACATTCGTCCTGATTGCTTTAGACCATACAGGGATCTTTGCAATTTGATTGAAAACATTTCCCGGGACTTTGAATTATGAGCGTTAGGCATTTTGAGTCCATCGGGAATTTTCATGTATATCTCATTATCCAGTGAGCCATAAAGATAGGCAATAACCACATCCATTAGATGCATGTCAAGCTTTTCAAGGACAGCAAAACCAATGAGATAACGAAAAGTTATGGCATCCATTACAGGCGAATATGTCTCTTCATAATCGACACCAGGCCTTTGAGAAAATCCTTATGCAACAAGGCGTGCCTTATATCTTTGTACCTCGTTTTTCTCATTTCTCTCGCGTACAAAGACCCATTTATAGCCAACAGGCTTAACACCATTAGGTGTTTCAACTATAGGGCCAAAAACTTCACGTTTTGCCAGTGAATTCAATTCTGATTGGATTGCTTCTTGCCATTTTGGCCAATCATGTCTTTTTCGACATTCTCCAACAGATTGAGGTTCAAGATCCTCACTTTCTTGCATAATGCTAGATGCAACATTAAAAGCAAAGACATAATCCACCACTATATCCACTCGATTAAAATTTGCCTCAATATCGATTGGATTTATTGATAGTTCCTTATTTTATTGAGTCTCGGGCTCAATGGATTCTTCATGAATCTCAAAATTTATTAAATCATGAATTTCCTCATGAGATTCTTTCGTAGTGTCATTTTGATCGTTTGCTTTCCTCTTTCTAGGATTTCGATCTTTGGAACCTAATGGCCTGCCACGCTTCAGGCGTGCATTCGACTCATTGGATATGACACTAGATGATTGTCCAACAGGGACATCAATACGGATTGGAACATTCTCTGCGGGGATGTGGGATTTTGTTATCCTTTTCAAGTCTGTAAATGCGTCAGGCATTTGATTTGCTATTCTTTGCAAATGGATAATCTTTTGCACCTCTTTTTCACAAATAGAGGTATGTGGATCAAGATGAGATAATGATGCATTTTTCCACAAAATTTCCCGTTTGGTTTAACCAACTTCTCCCCCTAATTTTGGGAAAAGTGTCTCATCAAATTGACAGTCTGCAAATCGTGCAGTGAACAAATCCCCTGTCAATGTTTCGAGGTAGCGAATAATGGAGGGCGATTCAAACCCAACATATATTCCTAACCTTCTTTGCGGACCCATTTTGGTGCGGTATGGCGGTGCTATAGGCACATATACTGCGCATCCAAAGATTCTTAAATGGGATATATTGGGTTCATGACCCAAAACCAATTGCAACGGGGAATATTTGTGATAATTCGTCGGTCTGAGACGAATTAGCATTGCTGCATGCAAAATGGCGTGACCCCATACCGAAGTGAGCAGCCTCGTTTTCATGAGTAATGGTCTTGCAATCAACTGCAGGCGTTTAATTAAAGATTCTGCAAGACCGTTTTGAGTGTGAACATGAGCTACAGAATGTTCCACTTTTATCCCAATTGATAAGCAATAATCATTAAATGCTTGGGATGAAAACTCAGTAGCATTATCCAGTCTAATAGACTTGATTGGATTATCAGGAAATTGTGCTCGTAGTCGAATTATTTGTGTCATTAGTTTTGCAAATGCAAGGTTGCGTGATGACAAGAGGCACACATGAGACCATCTGCAGGATGCGTCTATTAAGACCATAAAATATCTAAAGGACCCACTAGGTGGGTGAATAGGTCCACAAATGTCCCCTTGTATACGTTCCAAAAACGTAGGTGACTCACTCCCAACCTTTGTTGGTGATGGTCTAATAATTAACTTGCCTTGATAACAAGAAGTGCAAGAAAATTCATTATTTAAAAGAATCTTGAAATTCTTTAACGGATGCCCATATGAGCTTTTTATAATCCCTCTCATCATGATTGATCCAGGGTGTCCCAATCGATCATGCCAAAGTACAAAAGTATTGGAATCAGTAACCTTTTGGTTTACGGTTGAATGTGCCTCAATTGCACTAATTTTTGTCCAATACAGGCCACAAGATAAAGACGGGAATTTCTCAATAAACCTCTTTTGGCCAGAGACATTCTTTGTAATGATGAGATATTCAAGATTATTCTCATCTATTGTCTCAATATAATAGCCATTCCGGCGTATATCTTTAAAACTCAACAAGTTTCTCTTAGACTTGGAGGAGAACATTGCATTCTCTATGATAAACATTGTTCCTCTAGGCAGAGTTATAGTTGCTCTTCCGGAGCCTTCAATCAATTTACTACTACCAGAGATTGTAGTAACATCTGCCTTACACATACTTAGTTGAGAGAAATATTTCTTTTCTTTGAGTATCGTATGTGTAGTACATGAATCAACTAAACAAATATTTTTACAGTTGGACGTTGATCCAAGCTTGCTTTGTGAGATATCCATATTTGCTTAATTTTCTCAAGAGGATTCTTGAGACGGTAGAGTCTCGTGCTGATAACGTGTTATGAAATAATATAAGAACAAGAACAATAGAGAGAAAAGTAGAGAGAGGAGTATTCTTATTGATACTTTGGGATGATTTACAATGGAATAGAACCCCTTTATTTATAGGGAGGTGGTGACTTAGCCACCAAGAAGTAAACCCTAGAATCTCTCTAAATATGGACATTCACCTAAAATAGAATATTTTATAACACTTTTACTTTATTTTTGATTATTTCTCCCACCATTTATTGTTTATCTTCTCAATGCATGGACAAGCTCAAAAGGTAAACCTATTTGTCTTCTCAATGCAAATACTTTTTTTTAAAAATTCTTTATACGTATTTACTGCCTTTTTTTTAATTAACATACACATATATAATCCTCCAAAATTAAATCTATATACATGTATTTTATTGGGCATTTCGTATAATTTTTAGTATTTGACTTGTATTTCATATATTTTATAGTATAATACTATTTTCCATGTCCTACTATTTAAACAAAGCTTCCTAAACCCTAAATCGTACTAAACCAAATATTCTTTGGCCGAAAATCTACTTAACCAAATCATGTTTTGGCCGAAAACCTAGTTAAACAAAATTCTTCTTCTAATCTCTTATCCTTTCCATTTAGTTAATAGATTGAGGATGCATTCTAATAAGAATAGTCCTTCAATGGTGTATGTTGTATTTTCGGGCAAAAGGCCGGAATTTTACTACTTATGGAGTGAATGTTCTCCAATGGTAATCGGGGTTAAGCGTAGCATCTTTTAGTCTTTCAAGTTTCATAGTGCGGCCATATCTGCGTTTGATGAATATGAAAAATCTCTTGAAGGTAAAAAAAACTCAAATCCAAGGTTTTTGTTGTTTATTGTGGGAAGAAGCCGGGTATATAGAAAAGTTAGTCTGAGTGTGTTAAAATGCTTGTTGGAGTCGAAGGTAGTTACTTTCATGCTTTCCAATACTATGATGAAGCTTTAGAAGCATTCAAAAAAAATTCAAAATACAACTTGTCCACGAGAAGAGTCATCTTCAAGATCGATAGTTGAAGAAAGTAAAGAAGTGGTGATTGATGAACGTGCAACAAGTGTTATTTCAACTGTTGTATTAGCGGGCATATTTATAGGTTTGAAGGTTTATGAAAATATTTGATATTAATTATTTCAATTGTAGTTTTATGTTCTTGTCTTTGAAAGTGTTTTTATATCTTTTTGGTTTGCAAAGATGTTACCTTTACCTTTAATTATCTAGTATTGTAATGAATTTGGCATGATTATATATATGCAGTTTGATTTTGTTAATTGCTTAACATTTCAATCATGTCTAATGTGCCATTTTTAGCATTCAACATATGCATGATTGGTTTGTCAAGTAAAAAAAGTGAAAAATAGCCGTATTAGAAAAGAAGGTGTAATAACGATTAATAGAATTGAAATCCTTAACTCTCAAATGTAGGCTTAAGAAAATAAGGGGCAAAATTATTAATAGAAATATTAGTATTTAATAATTAAATAAATAAGCTAATCAAAATAATTTAAAAACATAGATGACTGTAGGTATAGGAATAAGTTTTGAAGTTAAAAACTGGACTGTCTAAAGAAAATTATGAGAGTTTAATGATTTGTGAGAGTTAAGGATTTCAATTCCTATCACATTCTTTAGCCGCAACTTCAATTTCAAATTCTCTCCACACGACGACTTACAGTGCGAATGCACCCATACCACATTTCGAAGCCAACCAAAATTATCAACATCTATTGAATAGATAAATTCCCTATCATTTACCTGCATTTCATGAAACTTGAGCAGAGACTGTTCGTCCCCTTCTTTCATTTCAAAATTCCCGCTCTTCAAAATAAAGTTTCTACAATCCTTTGGAGTACAATCCAGATTTTGAGTTCCACCACATTGAACCTCAGTAAGCCTAATATTCTTGGAGGATCTAATGCAAGATATATTGTGAGCTACAATATCCCTCTTCAAAGAATCACAAACGGACCTATGTCCCGCCATCATTCGCGATACGAATGGGAGCAACTCATGGTTGTGATCGTGAACGACCTTTGATACTCGCCAATAACCATATTCATCCAACACAGCAGCTAGCCTAGCTTTACAGTCGTTACTCTTGGTGGTAAACTTGGTTCGGCGAATCATAGCCCAATCACAAAAGAAAGTTAGGTATCCGGCAGTGGCACCACCCTTCTTGTTGGAATTTCGTTTGACGATAGAGAATCCTTTCAGTTTAGCATGTTCTTTGTAGAATTCAAACAAAGTATCTTTTTTATCTCTAAATAGCATTCCAGAGATTTGACCTACAACCACATCCTCTTCAGTGAATTCATTCTCCACTTCCGGATCAATATCATAAAACACTAAATCATTTCCTAAAACCTGCTCCTCATCGTCGTTAGTTTCTCTGTGATATTCTCCATCATCATCATCATCATCTAAGTGCACAACATTATTAAAATTGCCGTGAGAATCAACATCGACTTCATCATTCAATAAACTATCGTCTAATGCCATCCCTAAAGATGTATACAACTCATCCAGCCTACTGTGTCGGTTCATATTCGTGGTTGTTGTATTTGTATTGTGCTCACTTGGATTCATATTTCTTGTACCATCAAATTTTCTTGGGTTGAATCCATATTCTAGATAGGGTAAAGTGCCCCTTCACTTGGTTTGATAGGAAGGATGAAGAAGAATAATAAATCGTACAGGAAGAAGTTCCAATCTAAAGGAAGAAAATATAATAATTTGTATTTTATAATTTGTCTAATGATGAAATACACATAAATAAAATTGATAGACACAAATATAATACAAGACTCTTCATCTTCCTTATTAAATTTTCGCATAGTTTCAAGAAAAGAATTTAATTTTGTGTTTTGGAGGGGAAAATGTAGGTTTTATATCTAGAGGGGATTGACTTTCTTTTTACTGGTGTGGCCAAAGTTGGGACACACCAATTGAGTCGTTTAGCAGCTCTTATAAATTTAACGATCAAAACACTCTTTATCACTAAAGTCCAATAGGTTTGGTTAGTTTTCGTTTTTTTCTACTTTGTTTTATCGTATGTTTTGGTTGTGATTCATGTCTTATTCGTAGTGATCTTTCTTTTTGCTTGCTTGCTTTCTTTATTTGTTTTGTTAGTAATTTTAGTCTTATAATCGCATACAACTATAATATGATTGATGAAAAACCCAAATCTAGTAATTTTGAGTTACATAATTGAGTATTTTTTTGTTTGATTTATTTGCTGGTTACATTGTATTGAACTATTTTCTTTATTAAATCTTTCAAGTTTTACATTTGATAGGAATTATCAGTTATAACTCACAAGTTTTTGGTTAGAGGATTTTTTTGGGTTGCAGGTTGGAGGGTTTCTTAGTACTCCTTTGAGCCATGAATGTGAAATCTGATAAGATTTGATTTAATCTAAAAGAGTATTACAAATAAACTGAGGTATTTAATTTCATGTAATGAGCAAAAATATTCTTAATTAGCTTAATATTTTAGTATGCTCAAGTGTTCTTTACGATTTAATCTCATAGTGCTCTCTTTTGTTTGATAATTATAATAACTTAGTTCGTTCTATGATGTTTGGGTAAAGAGTGTGAGCCGGCTCGGAGCTCTAACATCGAATTAGGGAAGACAAACTCTAATTTTGTTATTTCACTATAAATATGAATATACAAAACACACACATTTACATAACTATACAATTCTAAAAATTATACACTCTTTGGCCATTGAAGATTTTTTTAGAAGGCTACAACAATTAACAAATTCGAAAATTTATCTTCGATTCTCACTTCATTTAGCCATTATTTTCTCTTTAAAATTTGTGTCGTCATATTTCATAATGGATAGATAAAACTGTACTCATTATTAATGCTTAAATTTATGAAAACTATTTTGTTATTCGAAGCCAATTATGCATATGGCACTTTAACATCATAACTATAGAATTTTGACTATTTAAATAAAATAAAAATAAAGAAGAAAAGAAGCTAAATACGAGATTTTATTTTAAAGAATTACTTTTTAAGCACGCCAAAACTCTTTTCTATTAATTTTTTTTGGCATCAATTATAGTTGTTCTTCAAACAAATAATTGTTGGATAAAATTGTTGCTAACATTAAAACCTCCTTATATCATAAATTTATATGGTAACTCTAATACCAATTCATTAGTGTCCCATCTACAGTTGACGTTTAGAAGAGATCAATTCAACATGAATAAGAACACTTTTAGCTACCTCTTACAAATGTCCAAAGAGTTATGAAGCCTATGTGTTTAGCTCAAAGTTATCACATACTTTGCAAGCATAAAATAATAAAATTAAATTGAGGGTCAATCATAGCAGATCATAATAATCGAGAGACCAAATGAAAAGTACAAGAGACAAGTGTTATTTGTTAGAAGGAAATGTGTAAGGATCTTTTATTGATAATACTAATTCGGTCTGCCTCTCCATGGAGAGATTCAGAGCCTTACAATCATGTTCTCCCTTTTCTAGGGAATACTGATGAAGAAGAAGAAGAAGAAGCAGCTCCCCCCTCTAGGGTTCCTTCTCTTGGTATTTATAAATGTAAGATGTATGAGATGGCAATGACGATCGTGACTATGCTGAGGTTATGTCCTTTTGACTGTGGATAGGCCGTAGCCTGAATAATTAAGTCGGCTGATGATCGGGTATCGTGATTAATAAGTGGTTATACCATTTGTTAGCTACGAATTAGCTTAGAATATAATTAATCTCGTTTATATTGGGCCATATTTTGACCAATACAGTTAGTCCATCAACTTATCGAGGTCGTGCCTTGACCGAGCTCGATGAGCGTACTTCTTCGGATGCGGTTTCGGTCGAGGTCAATAATGGCCGTATCCATTTTCATGTGGGAGATTATGCCGTTGAAATCGATGGCCTTGGCCATTTTGTGTTGATGGCCTTGGACCTGCAGGTGACTTTGACCCTAGTCGAGTCACTTACATATATATTGGGGATAGTCGTAGCCATTTATTCATTGGAGATGGCCGTAGCTTTAATACTGTGGACGACCTTAATCGTTTATATACCGGAGGTGGCCATAGCCTTAATACTGTGAACGGCCTTAGCCGTTTATATACTGGAGGCAGCCATAGCCTTAATACTATGGACGGCCTTAGCCGTTTTTGTACTGGAGGTGGCCATAGCCTTACTACTATAGATGGCCTTAGCCGTTTATATACTGGAGGTGGCCATAGCCTTACAATTGTGAACGGCCTTAGCCGCGATAGAATCGAGTTGGTGATCTTGGTTGCATGTTGTCGGTCTTAAATGTTCGTTCTTGGGAGAGGGTCGTAGCGGTGTATGCATTAGGAATGGCCGTAGCCGCTTGTGTATATGGGGGGATGGTCACAACCATTTATGTTGTGGAGGTGGCTGTAGCCTTTTATTTTTTTGGAAATAGCCGTGATTATTTTGTTGACGACCTTTTCCTTTGTACGATGTCAATGTTATTTAACCGTCGCGGCCTGGGGGAGTACGAACTTACTTGTCATGTATTTTGGCGACGTCCAAAGTTTTGGGGGTACGCAGGACATTCTTAAAACGTCCTCAGATCATTATTATCGCTTCGAAGGCGAAGCACCGGTTGGCTACTGAAAAGTCGCTTCACGGAGTTTTGTCATTAAGACGCACGTTTTTGTTGAACCGAACCATTTTGGTGTTAGTAATGTAGTTAATGATGATCATTGGAATTCATGAGAGCCACTTGTGTTGCTTATAAATAAGGGGCTGAGGAAGTTGCTTCTCACTTTTCGTAATTTGCTTAAGAGGGATCTCTGAAGAATTTTCCTTGCTTAGTCAGTTCATCGTTGTTCTTGTTCTTCAATTGTTGTAATCTTCATCTTTCTACGTAGATTCTTACTTCTTTCTAATTTCTTTGATAAAAAAATGGCAAGTAGTTCCTCCAGCAATGCTGCTCAGGCATGTTTTCCAGCCAACCTCACGGTGGCGGAAGAGCCTTTTCCGATAATAAGAGGTGCAGAACCGGTAAGGGTCGATGGGGTTCCATCGTTAACCGATATCATGTCCTTTCTCGGAGGTTCTGTGATTGACTTCACCGCCGATAAAGGTGAAGATCGGGTGAATGAAGCCCCACTGATGAGAGAAGTGGGGATTGGTCATCTACGGGAGCAGTGGGGCATTCCCTGCTTTGCTGATATTTCCCTTGCCAGACACGAGGAGAGGGTCCACGTCGACCGTAGGGGGTATAGAGTTTTCTACGCTTATTCTTTTAGATTGGGGTTCAGGCTCCCTCTTCCGATGCTGTTGGTAGACTTCTGCCATCATTACAGAGTGTCTCCTGGCCAGATCACTCCTTCCCTCTACAAGCTTTTTATTATGCTCCTTAAATATGCGGAGCTAGCACGAAGGGAGATCACGTTGCGTCATGTGATGAACCTCTATGCTCCTTAGAGGGTCCGTGGTACGATGATTCGGGTCGATCCTCGTGGGGAGAGGGGCTTGACAGCTGAATTAGATGATGCAGTCGAGCCTCACACTTATGAGAATTTCTTCTACATCAGAACAAAATGCTACTAAGTTCCCGGAGACTTGGAACCACGCACATAAGTCCTCTTATTCGTCAGATTCTTCATTCCGCCTCTTTTTTTGTTTATCCTGTTCTGATAAGTGTTAACTTTACTCCTGTTTGTAGCTGAACGGCCGTCGTTAGCCCCACTGCCCGGCATTCGTGAATGGGTCGAGGTCGTGCTCCCTCACACAGCGGGGATCCGTACGTGGTCGTCTTTCTGGAAAAGGCATGGTCGTAGACCAGCTTCTGGTGAGAATGTTAGCTTACTTTTGTCTTTGTTTTATTCCCTTTCGCCTTTTTTCAACTTTGTTTTTTCTTTGATTAGGGAGGGGACGCTGCATGAGGGCCCCTCAACTGGCCTTTCGCAGACCGGGCGCGACTGTCTGACTCGTGACAATGTTGGTGCTACGTCCACTTTCGAGGGTGACCTTGGTTGAATCTTCGCCAGCTCATCCCCCAGCACGGTCTGCACCTCGATCCGAAGAGCCTTCGGGGATCATACGCCCTAAGGCGAAGTTGTCTTCGAGCGAGGACAATGAGGAGGAGGAGAGGCCGCTGGTCAGGTGAATGGTTTCATTTACACCAACTCTAATGGTGATAAACTTGGATTCCCCACCATCGGACATGGAGGAGAATACAGCGGCGGCGCCTGCCCTTGAGGGTTGGCACTCAGTGGGGGTTGCCCCGGTTTGCTCAGGCCAAGGTGACACAATCTCTTTGGTGATTCAATTATCAATTCCAGTAGCTTAGAGGGGAGGTAGTTCATCATCAACTGCTTTAGTTGGAGAATCAGGCACCATTGTGTTGGCGGGGGCGAGTGCCTCAACTTCCCGATCAGCGGATGGAAGGAGGGGCACTATAGGCGAAAGTCAGACTCCGAGTCTAACCTGGATCCTGACGACGTCTGCATGCTTCAGGACGGCCACTCCCGCACAACGGTGCATGTGAAAGGGCAGTTCTGTTATGTAGAGATCCATACGGAACAGAACTTGCTGCTTCAAGATGAGAATCTGGTGTCGTTGTTCGAGGTGTTGTAGGAGGTGGAAAAAACATCACTGAGGGGCATAACAGACGTCAGGCTGATGGGCGAGGCGGCCGCGCAGGGCCTGAAGGTACGTGTAGTGACTTTTAGTTTGTCTTTTTCCTTGTTTTACTTGATTTACTTTTCTGTTTTGATTATTGCTTCGTTCTTGTAGATATTTTTGTTGGAGGTGGAGAGCATCTGCCGAGCTAATGTCCGTTCAGGGAAATGCTCGTAAACGCTGGAGAAGTACCGTCCCTATCGAGACCGATGCCGCGAGATGCGTGAGCGCATGAGGAATGACCCCCGGAATCGGGACCTCATTGAAGAGCTGGCAAGGCAAGAACTTCAAACACAGCAGGCCCTTGGCAGGTTAACACTCTTGAGGAGCAGCTTCGTCATAAAGACGAGGAGATGGAGGCCGAGAGAGGGACTGCTGCTGAGAGGGAACTCTAGGATTGGCCAGGGCGGCAGAAGACTTTGAGACTTTGACCAGGTAGGTGGTCGCTTTGGAGACCGAGGCCACTGCCTAAAGGCTGCAAGCGAGGGACGTCGTGTCGAGGGTTGGGACGTTGGAGATGGAAGATCGCGTTCGCGAACGGGAATGGGACCTGGAGAGTGCCATTGTGGCCTTTTGGGAAGGAGCGCTGGAGGACCGCATTTGCGTCTATGAACAGGATGCCCAAACTGCGGCAGATCGGATTACGGCCTTAGAGGCCGAGAATGAGCGATTGAGGGATCAAGCTGCCTCTTTTGGCCCAGCTCGTGATATTTGGACGTTTGTTGAGGCTCAGCTTTATGTGTACAAGAGATTGTGGGAGGTCGGAATTGTGCCTGAAGCCTCTTATGAAGAGGTCCGTCAAAAGGCTCGTGAGGCCCGTGCCGATTGCGACTTTGATCCAGCTTCACCGGGGGTTGATGATGGAGCTGATGGTGCTGGTGGCGTAGGCGGCGCCGAGTGAAAGGTTTTGATGTATTTTTTATTTTGTTCGCCATTGGGCGTTTGGATATTTTTATATTTTTCCTTTTTTCTTTCTTTCGTACTAACCGACCTTGGATGAATGTAAACAGGCATTGCCCGCACAAGACTGTAAATATATGTATATATATAGGCTTACTTTTCCCACTGCTGGTGTTGTGTTTATTCCGAGTTTTCCCTTGTTATTTAGACTTTTCTATGCATGTGTTCAAAGGGTGATCTGCCTTAGAGTGAGACTCTGGTAGGCGTGTTAAGTCCCTATGTCTTTTTGTCGTAATGGTGCCAGCGTCCTTGACCGTTATAATGTTGGTGGCCTTGGTTAGGTTGGTGACTTCGACTGTCATCGAGTCGCTTGCTTATCATAGTCAGAAACTAGGTTGGTTGTTCAGCGGTGATGGCTTTGGCCATGACTAAGAGCTTCTTGCTTATCGCTTTCTTTTACTTGGTGTAAACAAGCTGTGGCCATTACTTGGCGATAGTGGCACTTAGCCTCAGTCCCAATTCGGGCGTAGTCAAACTACTGGCCGTGATGGTAAGAAACGCGGCGTTGTACTTCGATCGGAGCTGAACTTTTTCTGGCCTGAAATTTAGCTCAAGTTGGGTGTACTTACTTGACTGGCGAGGGAGTTTAACTTGTTTATTCGTCTGTCGCTCTTTTGATTTGGGGCGTAAGTTTTTCGGCTTTGTTGTTTGAGTGAGATTGGCGAAGGCATATGGTCTGAGTCTCAATTTAACTTATAGTTGAACTTTTCGTTGAAGGCACGTGGCCTGAATCGTTGCTCAACCGTAGTCAAATTTTGTAATAATTTTTTGATGGGGAAGGCGCATGGCCTGAGTCCAAGTTCAACTTGTAGTTGAAAGTTTTGGTGAGGGCACGTAGCCTGAGTCGCTGTTCAACCGTAGTAGAATCTTGTAATTTTTTGTTGGCGAAGGCGCATAGCTTGAGTCCCACTTCAACTTGTAGTTGAACCTTTTGGTGAATGCACGTAGCCTGAGTCACTATTCAACTGTAGTTGAACCTTGTAATTTTTTGTCGGAGAAGGCGCATAGCCTAAGTCCCAGTTCAATTTGTAGTTGTACTTTTTGGTGAAGGCACGTAGCCTGAGTCGCTGTTCAACCGTAGTTGAACCTTGTAATTTTTTGTTGGCAAAGGCGCATAGCCTGAGTCCCAGTTCAACTTGTAGTTGACTTTTTGGTGAAGGCACCTAGCCTAAGTCGTTGTTCAACCGTAGTTGAACCTTGTAATTTTTTGTTGGCAAAGGCGCATAGCCTTAGTCCTAGTTCAACTTGTTAGGATTTATGCCCGTCACTAGAGGGGGGTGAATAGTGCGGCACGAGAATATTGATAAATATTGCGGAATTAAAATTGCAGGAATAAAATAAATTCGGTAATTAAAATAGTAAGGAAAGAACACACCGAATTTATCCTGGTTCACCACAACTTGTGGTTAGTCCAGTCCCCGAGAGACTCTCTCGAGATTCCACTAACTCCGTTAAGCTTACGGGTGCCTAACAAACCGTTACACTTGCTCGTAGATGTACACTCTACAAGACTTCAACTTGCTCGAGGATACCGTACCTCAAGACTTCACCTTGCTCGTGGATACCGCACCACAAGACTTCAACCACTAAGATTGAGGGTACTTAGCAAACCCGACAATCAATGAGAAGATATGGTCTTCTCAAACACCTTTCTCTTTTACAACAAGAACTCTCTCAAAAGAGTAGATAAAGAGATACAATATTAGCTCTATGAACAACTCAAAGTTGTCTCTCAAATGGCTCAACAAAAGCTCTATAATGATGCACAAATGATATCAATATGTATATGAATAATGAGAAGTGTTGTGTCTTACAATTCAGCTCAAAAGACCTCTATTTATAGGTGTTATAAGTTGTATGTCCGTTGCTTAATTGGCAATCAATTATGCTGATTTTATGCCAAGATAATCGATTATCAGATTTGGATAATCGATTATCAGCTTACCGTTACAAAATCGGAAGCTGATTTTATGCAGGATAATCGATTATCAGATATGCATAATCGATTATTTTGTTACAGTGTTCAAAAACTTGGCAATGGATACAAGATAATCGATTATGCACTTCTAATAATCGATTATTTTGCTGTTTTGTAAATTTCGATTTACACTGTCTTAACATAATCGATTATCACAATAAGCATAATCGATTATTTCTGTCCAGCTTTGAAAGACATGTTTAAAATTCATTTTGGGTAAAATGAAAATGTTTGAAATCATTTTGTTTGAAGTATTTGAAATATGATTTTATAAAATGATTTTATGCATATTTATGATGACCTATGTTGAGCCAAAAGACGAGATAACTTTAAACGTTGCTCTTACATTTGTTCTACCTAACGATCTACGCCTTGGGTCTTCGGTCTTGAACTTTTGAGCTCGTCTTTGGCTTGTCTATGCAATTCCGTTATCAATATGCTTCTCGACATTCAATCTTGATTGTTTATCATATAATAACATTGTTCGACACTTGACTTTATTGTTTGTCATTCATCGACTTTGTTGTTTGTCATTCATCAAAACCTATACCTGAAATCATGCTAATACAACCAAAGCACACATATCATGGATAGAGTGATTTTCTACACAACTTGTAGTTGAAATCTTTGGTGAAGGAACATAGCCTAAGCCGCTGTTCAACCGTAGTTGAACCTTTTAATATTTTTTGGCGAAGGCGCATAGCCTGAGTCCCAGTTCAACTTGTAGTTGAACTTTTTGGTAAAGGCACGTAGCCTGAGTCGCTGTTCAACCGTAGTTGAACCTTGTAATTTTTGTTGGTGAAGGCGCATAGCCTAAGTCCCAGTTAACTTGGAGTTGAACATTTTGGTGAAGGTACGTAGCCTGAGTCGTTGTTCAACCGTAGTTGAATCTTATAATTTTTGTTGGCAAAGGCGCATAGCCTGAGTCCTAGTTCAACTTATAGTTGAACTTTTTGGTGAAGGCACGTAGCCTGAGTCGCTGTTCAGCGGTAGTTGAACCCTGTCATTGTTGTTGGCGAAGGCGCATAGCCTAATTCCCAGTTCAACTTGTAGTTAAACGTTTTAGTGAAGGCATGTAGCCTGAGTCGCTGTTCAATCGTAGTTGAACCTTGTAATTTGTTGTTGGCGAAGGCGCATAGCCTCAGTCCCAGTTCAACCTGTAGTTGAACTTTTTGGTGAAGGCACGTAGCCTGAATCTTGTTATGCTGGTGTTTGACAGTTGAAGCTCGATTTTGATTTGAGATCTTGAGCAGCTCACGCGCTATCCTCCTAATCGGGGTATGTAGGCTGGCTTGAGGTGACACTCGGTTGAGATATCTTAATGCTAATTTCTGACTGGATCTCGCATCAAGGATGCGGGGGTGCCTTACAGAGATCCTCCCTCGGGGGGGGGGGGGGGGAGGGGGAACTTTTTCTTCTTCTTGCTTGTACTATCCGAGAGAGGTGTGACATAGGAGTTTGATCTCCAATCGAGATCCTTGAGTTCTCTTTGTCCGATATACCACTTTAGCTTGTTTGAGCTGGGTTGTTCTTTGGATTTTCTTTCCTTTTTGTCAAGGGAAGAACTACGCGATTCTGCTATGAAATCCCCACAGACGGCGCCAAATTGTTTAGCTCAAAGTTATCACATACTTTGTCAGAATAAAATAATAAAATTAAATTGAGGGTCAATCATAGCAGATCGTATTAATCGAGATACCAAATGGAAAGTACAAGAGACAAGTGTTATTTGTTAGAAGAAAATGTGTAAGGATCTTTTATTGATAATATTGCTTCGATCTGCCTCTCTATGGAGAGATTCAGAGCCTTCCAATCATGTTCTCCCTTTTCTAGGGAATAGTGATGAATAAGAAGAAGAAGAAGAAGAAGAAGAAGAAGAAGAAGAAGAAGCCCCCCTCTAGGTTTCCTTCTCTTAGTATTTATAAATGTAAGATGTATGAGCTGGCAATGACGACAGTGACTATGCTAAGGTTCCGTCCTTTCGACGACGGATAGGCCGTAGCCTTGATAATCTAGTCGGCTGATGATCAGGTATCATGATTAATAAGTGATCATACCATTTGTTAGCTACGAGTTAGCTTAGGATATAATTAATCTCGTTATTTATCTCGGTGCGATATTTTGACCCATACACTATGGTTTTTCTAAACAAAAATGACTAGCATTAATACTATCCAACTTAAGCAAAAGGAATTCTATAGATATAGCCATACAATTAATTGCACATGTATGTGGTTAATGAGTCACAATGAAAACAATTCAATTTTCCACCGCACATTAGGGTGTGAGACATATTTTTATAATCAAATGTTACATAGTTTCATCTTTCTTGAGTTAGTATATTATTAGCCTTCTTTAGTTTTAAGGGCTAAATTAAAGAAGAAATCAACAACAAAAATGTTCTTAATATAGCAATAGAAAAAGATGGTGTAACTTATTATTGCACGCAAAGATATAATAAAAGTTTGCCAATCAATCCATCACAAGGCAAAAATCATGTTACGGATAAATAAAAAAATGACTTCATGATAAAAGAAATCTATATTAAATTTAAGTTACTTTTAAATTTTTATATTTATGAATTATAGAATACACGTGTAAAGCGCATACCCTAAAACTAATCTCATCTAAACGGGCCAGCTATAAAATCGACAGATGAAAGTTTTGGAACTTAGCAAAATGAAAATGGGGCAACAGTGGATGAAAAGAGACGGCCGGATTCAGGTATTTTAGTATTGACCCATTTGACATGGATGAAAAAAATCAACGAGCAACATTTAATTGGATATTTATTACACTTCTTATTTGTGTATACACACGCATTGTATTTTTTGCACTGGTTTTCAGCTTTTGTATTAAAGTGAAATATAAGAAAGAGTTGGAAGGCCAAAATGAAACATGTAAAATAGAGTTGGAGGACCAAAATGGAAAAAGGTAGAGATAGAGTGTCAAAATAAAAAATGGTGCCAAGTTGGATGAGTTGTATATGTATTTGACCTATATACCCCATGTGTCTCAATTTAGATGATATAGTTTGATTCGGCACAGAGTTTAAGAGAAAAGATGTAGACTTTTGAAACTTATAGTCTTAAAAGCTTAAGGGGTAAAAATTTTGTGGGCCCATGACATTTGTATTGTTATAAAAGCTTCTCATTAAGGAAAAAACGAGTAAACCAAAGAGTTTAAAATTAAATTATTTTCAATTATAGAAATGTGTCATTCCTTTCGGAATTAACTAATAAAGAAAGTGTGTCATCTAAATTAAAACGGAGGGAGTATATATATTGGACATCAGGGACCTGGATGCGCAATCGATTGGCATATAAGATTAATGGTTGCTCGGGTTTCAGTGCGGGCTCAACGTAGAATCATGGTAGCTTTAGCTATATATGCTCGATTAACAAGATGAGTCATGTGATTGACCTGACATTCTATTGAGATGAACTTAAAATCCCCAACTTACAACATAATTTGAGAAGTTTTATTGTATATCTCACACAACTGACATTAGTTGTATGAGGCTCCTTTTAGTCTCATAAATTTGTGGACTCCAATCTTATATTTATGGGTCCACAAAAATCTAGGTTCACAAAGTTGTGAGATAAAAAGGATGCCTTATACAACTAATGTAAGTTGTATGACGCACAAAATAGAATTATTCACATACTTTGACTGATTTTTTGACCTTTTTCAAGTACATATTTTACGAAAGTTTATTTTGCGTCTCACACAACTGAAATTAGTTGTGTGAGGCCTCTTTTTTGTCTCATAACTATGTGAGTCCTAGAATTTTGTGAACCCAGAAGCGTAAGATATGGGTCCATAAATATGTGAGATAAAAAAAAGGCTTCAAACAACTAATATAAGCTGTGTGAGACACGAATTAAAATTACTCATATGTTAGCTCAGTCTACTTCAAATATGTTATTATAATTTCATTTTGATATTATGTTAAATTCATCAGTTGGGGATTGAAGTAGTACTTCATAAATGATTTGGTGAAATCACGAAATCCCCCTAAAAATGGGAATGGAACCGTTTCTGCTTTGAGTCTAACGATTTTCTGCAACATATAGAAAGGGAAATAATTGAATACATGAAATATATGAAGGGACTTTTCGTGGGAATCAAAACAGAAAATTAAAATGAAAAGTGAGGAAATTTAAAATAGAAATCTTTATATAAATAGCCGGTTGTGTTCATTGTTTACTTTTTCTAATTATATATATAGATTATATATTAATTATATGCTTACACAAATAATACATAAATATGTTTATATTATACCTTCACCAACAATATTTACTTTAAACGATTGAGCGGTTGGCTATCTGGGTTAATTCAAACAAACAAGTAGTAGTATGTAACTAATAACTAAGAAAAAGCTGACTAAGGGAACAACATAATAAATAGATATATACGCGGGATATGATTATACAATTCTAGCTGCCACTTGAAATGGCATTTAAAATATATTTGGCCAGTCGACTGAAAATTATTATAATCGCTAGCCAAATATATAAATATAAACTAATTATGTATGAAAAATGTATATTATATTAATATATAAAAATATATATATTTGTCGGCTATTCTTTTAGTGTACAGCCATATATAGTGTATTGGGGAAAAATTGAATTCGTATTTTGAAAGTGAAGTGTTGTGATACGTGTATTAGTCAAACGGTCAAAGCATTATTATTAGCCACGAGGCACGAGCGATAATAGATATGGGAGAAGAAACTTAAAGAGGCACGAGTTGTTATTCAAATAACACGAAGCTCGTACCTATCCAAGTCATTTAAAGCTCGAGGATCAGAAGGAATTAAAGGAATGAATCTGATAGCACGGAAGAGGCCAAATTCAACATTAAATGTCAAATACGTTAGAGAACTTGTATTTAATGTAAATGATTGAGTAACGTTTTCCTTTAATGCTATTTATTACTCATAAATTGTCTCATTAAGACAAATGCATTACACATTTTCCTAGAATTGACTATAAAAGGAGAAGGTCTGCACATTTGTAGACACGAAATACCATTGAGATATCACTGAAATACAAAAGTATTTACTGCTAACTCTTGTTCTCATGAATCTTTTATTATTGTCTCCTGATTATCAGTAACTCGAATTTCTCTTTATTTCTAGCTTTGACCAAAGACTTAGATTTTTTTTAAATAAATTGGTTCCGTTACCGGGAATGTGATAATCTATTCTTTTTAAGTTACATTCTACATGTTGCTATCATAATGTCAAACAGCAACAACAACAATAATAGTGGTAACATCTTCGGAAACTCTGAAAATCAAATCCAGCAAAATCAAGGAGATTTACAAAACATTAACGTGGTTCCATCCTCCAAAGATTCGTCACGAAAATCTCGTGAAGGCTCTCCTCCTCCTGAATCTCGTGCTGATGAACATGAACAGTCTGAATATTTTGAAGGGGCAGATGAAGCTTTGCAAAAAATAATTGACGCACAGGTTAGAAAAGCTCTTCAGGCTCTAGTTAGTCGATTACATGTTGCACCATCCACACCTAACAATAATACATTGGAGAATCCTCGTTCTGGGCTTGTTAATTCTAGAAATGGAGGAACCCCAGTGAACCACAAGAAAGAGAACCAGGTAATTTAAATAATTTTCATTTGCAAAATTTAGTATTAACTTTGCAGCAAAAGCTTAAGGAACAAAATGAGCGTATCGAGCAAATCCCTGGAGTTTTCCAATAATCAAAGGAGTGGATATGGATAAATACTCGCAATAACCTTGGAAACCAAGTGCTATTCCCCTTCCAATCCCTATAAAGTTCAAAATGCCTAACATCCCAAAGTACGATGGCACAACAGACCCACGTGATCACGTAACTTCATTTACTACAGGCGTAAAAGACAACGACTTGACAAGCAAGAAATTGAATCAGTGTTGGTCAAGAAATTTGGAGAAACACTCATCAAGAGTGCATTAACCTGGTATTCTCATTTACCTGAAAATTCTATAAACTCTTTTGCTGAGCTTGCAGATTCTTTTATTAAAGCACACTCGGGAGCTCAAAAGGTTGAGAAAAGAATGGAAGATGTTTTCAAAATCAAACAAGGGGAATCAGAGTTGCTTAGAGATTTTGTTGATAGATTCCAACGAGAAAGGATGACTTTACCCCGTGTACCTGACAATTGGGCAGCAATAGCTTTTGCGAGCAATTTAAATGATAAAGTTTAGAAGCCACGAGATGACTTAAAGAAAGCCTTCGACAGTTCCCTGCAACTACCTGAATGATGTTTATAATAGTTACAGTACGAAGTTGCGAATTGAGGAAGATACCGTACCTCGATTTCATCATGAAGAAAGGAGAAATTCCAGGAGATCAGAAACCGAAAAAAGATCAGGTAAAAACAGGTACGAGCCATACATTGGATCTGCGGGAAAAAACTCACGTTCAAGGTCTATAAAACCAAAGGTATATCACAAATCTAGCAATAATGATTCTAGTTCTTCATCAAAATTTAAAAACGAGCGAAACAGACAAGAATCACGAGATGATGACCGAAATTTAAAAGCGAGATTCGGTGGTTAGAATTTCAACGTCACTACCTCCGAGCCCGTAGATGTTTTGAGAAGCATGGGAGATAAAGTACAGTGGCCAAAAGAGATGCGATCAAATCCAAACAGGCGCAATCCAGACCATTGGTGCGAATTCCATAATGATCATAGGCATAAAGCTTCAAAATGTAGATTCTTACAAAGTAAAGTGGACCATCTATTGAAACAAGGGTATCTCATTGAATTATTTAGTGATAAAGGTAAGCAAGCCTATATGAAAAATAGTAAAGAGCCACCAAAGCCCCCAACACCCAAGAGAACCGTGAATGTTATAAGTGGGGGAGAAGATATTCATGGTGTAACATATACAGCTTCCAACAAGGTTTCTAAAGTAACGATTACACACGGGAAACATGTACGATAGGTTTTAGAAGACGAAAGTATTTCTTTCGATGATGCAGATACAGAAGGAGTGTTGACCCCTTACAGCGACGCACTGGTAATATCTTTACTTGTATATGATACTAATATAAAACGAGTTTTGATTGATCGAGGAAGTTCCGTAAATATTATACTACTAAGAGTATTACATGAGATGCAAGCTGAAGACAAAATGTTACCAAAGTCGCATACCTTGTCCGGGTTCGACAATTTAAGTGTGGTGACAAAAGCAGACATAATTTTAATAATTTTTGCTGCAGGTGTTGTTAAAGAAACCAAATTTCAAGTAGTAGATATGGAAATGACTTATAATATGATCATGGGAAGACCATGGATCCATGACATGAATGTTTTCCCATCAACTTTACATCAAATCATTAAGTTCCCATCACCATGGAGAATTTGCCAAATTCGTGGAGATCAACATACAACCAGGAGTATTAATGCTGTAACAAATATGAGCACCATAAATAAAGAAAAATAGCAATTACAGGAAATAGTTTAGGGTATCAAGGTTCAAACCTCAACTGAGTAAGGACGGACATATGTAGACTCGAGAGCTAATACAATTCAAGAGCCTGAAGAGGATGAAAATATCAAAACAATAATTGAAGAACTCGAAGTTGTGATATTATTTGAGCAATGCGTGAACGGAAAGTTTATGTTGGAGCCAATATGAGCTCAGACATGCGAGGTATGTTAATTGAATTTTTAAAATCTTGTGAGAAAGCACGGGAGAAGAATATAACTGAGATTAAACATAATACAATGAGCCCTATATATAATACACATAACCTAGAGTTCTACTATAACTAGAGTTCTACTATATTTACACATATCTAACAAATCTAACGTGGATTATTTTACTTGGTCCCATGCTGATATGACATGGATACCACCGGATGTGATGACTCGCAAACTAAATGAAAACCCATCATTCACACCAGTAAAGAAAAAGAAAAGAAAGCAAGGAGCTTTCAAAAACCAGGTGATTCAAGATGAGGTCTAAAAGCTATTAAAAATTGGGTATATCCGTTAGGTAAAATATCCTAATTGGCTAGCTAATACAGTTATAGTACCTAAGAAAAATGGTAAGTGGCGAGTTTCTGTAGATTATACAGATCTTAACAAAGCTTGTACAAAAGACTCTTTCCCTTTTGTATTGGGAAAAAGCTGAATTTATATTAAAAATGATGTGGCATGACACGTGGACCGTTCAAATGGTCAAAACATAACAAGTGATTAAGAGGCACGAGTGGCGATAGATACGGGAAGAGAAAGTTAAACAGGCACGACAAGTAGTTCAGATACGAGCCTCGTACCAATTTAAGTCGTTTAAAGCCAACAGATTAAAAGGCATTGAAGACATGGATCTGATGATGAAAAGGAGTCTAAACTCAGTATAAATACCTGATACATTGGAAAATTAGTATTTAATATGAATGATTATGTAACGGCTTATTTAATGTCATGTATTACTCATAATTGTCTCATTAAAGCTGAGGTTTCATTACTTTACCTAGAATCAACTATAAAAGGAAGAAGACTCATCATTTGTAAGGACACGAAAAACTCATTAATATCATACTGAAATACAAACTTGTTTACTGCGTTATTCTTATTCTCAGAAAGCTTACTATTCCTTTTTAGTCTCTTGATTATCAGTAACCCCGACTTTTATCATAAATTCTAGCTTTGACCGGAATATTATTTTTTGGTTAAACAAATTGGTTCTATTACCGGGGATATGATAATCTATTCTTTTTTGAAAATTACATTCTACTCATTGTTATCATCATGTCAAACAACAACGACAACAACAATCAAGAAAATCAAATTCATCAAGTGGTGGGAGACGAACACGGTGATCCTCATCCTCAAGCTTCTCCACGTGGATCTCGAGAAGGAACTCCTAATGATCTATCTGAACATGGTGATGGAGGAGTTGAAATAAGAGATGAGCTACTATAAAAATAATTGATGTACGAATTGAAAGAGCTTTGGAAGCTTTAGTTAGTCGATTACCTGCTGCACCGACAACGCCGAATAATAACACGTTGGAAAATCCCCGCTCTGGTCTAGTTAATTCTGGTAATAGGGCAACCCCCCAGTGATTCGCAAGAAGGAGGACCAGGTAATTCAGATAATTCCCATCTTCAAAATTTAGTACTAACCTTGAAGAAACAGCTCAAGGAACAAAATGAGCGCATTGAACAAATTCCTGGAGTTCCACATATAATAAAAGGGGTGGATATAGACAAGTACTCGCAACAACCTTGGAAGTCAACTGCTGCTCCTATCCCAATTCCTAAGAAGTTCAAAATGCCCGACATTCCAAAATATGATGGTACAACAGATCCATGTGGCCACGTTACTGCACTTACAATCGGCATAAAAGGCAATGACTCGACCAAACAAGAAATTGAATCAGTATTGGTCAAGACATTTGGAGAAACGCTCACCAAGGGAGCATTAACCTGGTATTCTCTTTTACTTAAAAATTCTATAAATTCTTTTGCTGAACTTGCAGATTCATTTATTAAAGCACACTCGGGAGCTCAAAAGGTCGAGAAAAGAATAGAGGATATCTTCAAAATCAAACATGGGAACTCTGAACTGCTCAGAGATTTTGTTGATAGATTCCAACGTGAAAGAATGACTCTACCCCGTGTACCAGACAACTGGGCAGCGATAGCCTTTTTAAGCAATTTGAATGACAAAAGTTCATAAGGCACAAGAAGGCTTAAAGAAAGTCTCCGTGAATTTCCTGCAACTACTTGGAATGATGTTAATAACAGGTACAACACAAAGCTCAGAATTGAAGAGGATACCGTACCTCGGTACCATCGTGAAGAAAGGAATGGGTCCAGAAGGTCAGAAGCTGAAAAAAGATATGGTAAGAATAGATATGATTCATATATGACCTGCAGGACAAGATTCACGATCAAAACAGGATAACCAACAATCTGAGCAAAGGCCAAGAAACAGGGAGACCGGGTCTTTATCCAGGTTCAGAGGTGATCGAAGCAATCAAGAGCTACGAGATGACGAGACGAATTTAAAGGCACGATTCGGTGGCTATAATTTCAACGTTGCTAATTCTGAGCTCGTAGCTGTTCTAAGGAGTATGGGAGACAAGGTACGATGGCCAAAATAGATGCGATCAAATCCAAACAGGCGTAACCCGGACCATTGGTGTGAATTCCACAATTACCACGGCATAAAACATCATAATGCAGATTCCTACAAAGTGAAGTGGATCATCTATTGAAGCAAGGATATCTAACTGAGTTATTTAGATAAAAGGAAAAACATGCTTATATGAAAAATAGGCAGGAGCCACCCAAACCACCATCACCTAAGAGAACTGTGCACGTCATCAGTGGAGGAGAAGATATTTATGTAGTAACGTATACATCTTCAAATAAGGTTTCCAAAATGACGATCACGCACGGGAAGCGAGTATGGAAAACCTTAGAGCACGAGAGCATAAACTTTGATGACGCAGATACAGAAGAAGTGATTACTCGCCACAATGATGCACTGTAATATCTTTACTTGTACTTGACACTAATGTAAAACGAGTTTTGATTGGTCCAGGGAGTTCTGCAAATATGATCCTGCTAAGGGTATTACGGGAAATGCAAGATGAAGATAAAATGATACCCAAGGCGTGTACTTTGTCAGGCTTCGACAATTCGAGCATGGTAACAAAAGGAGAGTAATTGTAACAACTTTTTCTGCAGGTGTTATTAAAGAAACTAAATTTCAGGTAGTTGATATGGAAATGACCTACGACATAATCATGGGAAGACCGTGGATCCATGATATGGATGCTGTTGCATCACTCTGCATCAAGTTATTAAGTTTCCATCACCGTGAGGAATATGTCAAATTCGAGGGGATCAATAAACAACCATGAGTATCAACGTCGTAACAGATACGAGCACCGTAAGTAAATAAAAAATAGCAATTACTGGAAACAATTGGGGTGTCAACAATCAAACTTCAACTTAACGAGAAAAAGCGCACTTAGACTCTAGACCTGATGTAATTCAAGAACCTGAAGAAAATGAGAAAATTGAAACAACAATAAAGGAGCTCGAGTCTTTGGTGCTATTTGAGCAATGGACTAAACGAAAGGTTTATGTAGGATCCAATCTAAATACCGACATGCGAGGTATGTTAATTGAGTTATTAAAAGCTAACGTTGATTGTTTTGCTTGGTCCCACGCTGATATGATAGAGATACCACAGGATGTGATGACTCATAAACTCAACGAGGATCCATCTTTCACACCATTAAGGCAAAAGAAAAGAAAGCAAGATGCTTTCAAGAACCAGGTGATTCAAGATGAGGTCCAAAAATTATTAAAGATTGGGTCGATCCGCGAGGTAAAGTACCCTAACTTATTAGCTAACACGGTGGTCGTACCAAACAAAAATGATAAGTGCCGCGTTTGTGTGGATTATACCGATCTAAACAAAGCTTGCCCATTAGATCAATTAATTGACGCAAACAGGTCATGAACGTTTATGCTTTTTAGATGCATATTCGAGATATAATCAAATTAAAATGGATCCCGGTGATGAAGAAAAAAATTCTTTCATCACAGAAAGGGGGACTTACAGTAATAAAGTAATTCTCTTTGGTCTAAAAATGATAGAGCAACCTATCAAAGGTTAGTTACCTCAAGAACATTTAGGAAAAACTATGGAGGTATATATAGATGTTGGAAATCATGTATATCTATGATATGTGCGCTTTGGTTGTATGAGCATGATTTTCAGGTATAGGTTTTGATGAATGACAAACAATGAAGTCAAGTGTCAAACAACGATATAATATGACAATCAATCAAATGGTGAGAAGCATACTGATGACGGAATTGCATGAACGAGCCAAAGAGTTCAAGACCGAAGACCCAAGACGTAGGTCGTTTGGTAGAACCAATGTAAGGACAACGATTAAGTTATCTTATCCTTTGGCTCAACATTAGGTCACCATAGATATGCATAAAATATTTTATTAAATCATATTTATCATAAACATGCATCTTTGTGTTAAAACAAAATGATGTTGAAGGTTTTAAATATGTCTTTTAAATCTGGGCCTCAACAATCGATTATTTGAACCCTACAATCGATTGTATTAAGACAGTGTGATCTGAAGTTTTTCAAAATAGCAAACAATCGATTGTCTACTTTTAACAATCGATTATTTTGAGACAGTGTGCAACCGAAGTTTTTAAACATCTAAACAGTCGATTGTTATTGTCATACAATCGATTATATTCATAAACAATCGATTGTCATTTTCATACAATCGATTATATTTTGACCATTCCCACAAAATCCTAAATTGATTTTTGAACGTTGAATAGAATCGATTATTTAGTCCATACAATCGATTATTTAGCCTAAAATCGGGAATCTGTCTTTTGAACGTTGGTCAAACAATCGATTATCTACTCCAAACAATCGATTGTTTGAGCACAGAATCAGGGATTTTATTTGTCAATTAAGCAACGGTCAGCACCACTTTTTCACCTATAAAAAGAGGTCTTTTGAGCTGATTTTAAACACACAACTCCTCCATACATTGTTTTACATATTGATCATTTTCAAGCATCATTTTAGAGCTTTTGTTGAGCCATTTGATAGACAACTTTGTGTTGTTCATAGAGCTTATTGTGTATCTCTTTATCCACTCTATTGAGAGAGTATTTGTTGTAAAAGAGAGTTGTTTGAGAAGAACATATCTTCTCATTTGTCGGGTTTGCTAAGTACCCAAAGTCCTAGTGGTTGAAGTCTTGGGGTGAGGTATCTCAAGCAAGTGAAGTCTTAAGGTGTGGTATCCTTGAGCAACTGTAACGGTTTGTTAAGCACCCGTAAGCTTGACGAAGATAGTGGAAATTTCGAGAGAGTCTCTCGGGGACTGGACTAGCCACGGGTTGTGGTGAACCAGGATACATCGGTGCGTTCGTTCCTTATTATTTACTTATCGCACTTATTTCATTCCTGCAATTTTTAAATTCCGCAAGTTTACGCTGTTTTCTATTATAACGCTATTCACCCCCCCTCTAGCGTTAAGCGTATTCTAACAATTGGTATCAAAGCCTAACTCTCTAAAAGCCTTAACCGGTTAAGAGAAATATATATTTTTCTGTTGAGAATATTGAACGCAGGAATGATGGATGAAGGACAGTCCACCACTTGCGCTCCACTATTTGACGGAACAAACTATACATATTTGAAAGAACGGATGAGCATCTTCCTCAAAGAAAACAGTTTTCGTTTGTGGCAAATCATTAAAAACGGTGAACCAATGCCGACAAAGAAAGTTGGAGAAACCACGGTTCCAAAGAAGGAAGATGAATATGATGCCGAGGACATCAAGAAAGTTGAAAATAATGCAATGGCCATCCATGTATTATATTGTGTGGTGAATCCAAATGATTATCGAAAAATCTCTTGCTGCACAACCGCCAAGGAGATGTGGGATAAGCTCGAGATCATTTATGAAGGTACGCCTCAAGTCCGAGAAGCCAAAATTGATTTTCTAACACATAAATATGAAATCTTTAAAATGGAGAAGGAACCCATTGGTGTTATGTTTGAACGATTTTTAAGAATCGTCAACGATCTCCATGCTCTCGGGAAAGTTTACACGAACAAAGATCTTGTTCAAAAAGTCCTACGGAGTCTCACTCCCGAATGGCGCTCCAATGCCAATGCCATCCAAGAGTCGATGGAATTCACGGATATCACAATTGATGGACTAAGAGGTAACCTCGAAACTTATGATAGCACAATTCTTAATCCTTATCTTAGAAGCAATTCGAATTTCGCCTTCAAAGCCTCATCCTCTAAAAGAGAAGAGGTAAGTGATTCGGAAAGGGATGATGATAATATTTCCAATGATAAAATTTAAAAGTTTTGTAAGTCTATGAAAAAAGACAAGAAAAAGAAGAAACACCATAGGCGCTTATCACGGGATTCGGACAGCTCAAGCGATGAAACCGCCGCATTGTGTCTCATGGCTAACGAAGGAGAAGCGGTAAGTACATCTAACTCTCACTCGTTTGAAGAATTACAAAATGCCTATGATGAATTGTATGGTGAA
The DNA here is from genome assembly GCA_034376525.1 of Nicotiana benthamiana. Classification (NCBI taxonomy): domain Eukaryota; kingdom Viridiplantae; phylum Streptophyta; class Magnoliopsida; order Solanales; family Solanaceae; genus Nicotiana; species Nicotiana benthamiana. Next base: position 48,747,446 of record CM067336.1, read on the forward strand.
TTTGTTAATGATTCCAAAACTATCATAGAATTGAAGAAAACACTTTCTTTGCAGAAAACACTTTCTTTGCAAGAAAAAGATTTTCAGAAAACACTTTCTTTACAAGAAAAAGAGTTTGAAAAATCCTCCTCTTTGAAAGAAATAGATTTTGAAAAATTGACTAATGAAAATGATGTTCTTAAAAATAAAAATGAAGTTTTAGAAAAGAAAATAAATTTTTGAAAAATGACATTGTTGATTTTAAAAATAAAATCAAGGAATTGAATGAAGCCTCTTCTATTGATAAATGTTCCAATTGTTCTTCTTGTAGTTCTTTAATACTAGAGAACACAGAACTTAGGAAAGCACTAGAAACACGTAGTGTTGATAGTCCTAAAATTGAAGATATTAAAAAGGATGAAAGTAATGAGGTCGGACCATCTAGAAAGAATTCTAGGAACCTCACTAATGAGTCTAGAATGAATAATTTTAGACCACCTAGACACATTTCTAGGAATTTTATAAATGAGTCTAGAATGAATAATTTTAGACCACCTAGACATGACTCTAGGAAATTCAACGCTTCTAGGGGGAACAACATTAGATCACCTAGAACGCATTTGGCTCAACCTAGACATATGCACAATCCTAATGTTATATGTCACTATTGTAATCGGGTAGGACACATTGCACCCGTTTGTTTTGCTAAACATAGAGATTTATGTGTTGATTATGACTATTGTTACCCTAACCCCCAAAAGAAGTTGGGTACAAAAAACCTATTTTTAGGTTCTTTTTGCAGGTGTGCTTGAAGACTACAATATTGTAGTGGATGCACCAAGTACAAAACCTTAATGCATTAAGGGGGAACGTCGGTTAGTTATCGTATTTTGAATAAAAACGCAATGAGTTGATATGTGCAAATAATCTATATCAGTTTTGGTTGATACATGCTTTAACAAGTTTTATTTTTGAATAACAATTAGTATCAATTGGTTTTATAATAAATGATTGATTTATGTTTTGATGAATATTTTTAGTTTAAATAACAATTGGCATAGTTGAGAAAAATGATCGTTATTATTAGTATGCCATTTACTAACTTTTTATATGATCTTGTCTATAACGATTGGTATCATCAATGGTTTAAATAATTTTTGGTATACTCTTTTTGCTAATGCCAAAAAGGGGAAGAATATGGGCGATATGCATGCTTTAATTGAGGGGGAATATTCTACTAAGGGGGAATTATATTGAATTGAATTGGTTGCATAAAGTGTATGTTGAGATATAGCATCTATTTAGGGGGAATTCAATATGCATATCTTCCGTTGTTTGTCATTATCAAAAAGGGGGAAATTGTTGGAAATCATGTATATCTATGATATGTGCGCTTTGGTTGTATGAGCATGATTTTCAGGTATAGGTTTTGATGAATGACAAACAATGAAGTCAAGTGTCAAACAACGATATAATATGACAAACAATCAAATGGCGAGAAGCATACTGATGACGGAATTGTATGAACGAGCCAAAGAGTTCAAGACCAAAGACCCAAACGTAGGTCGTTTGGTAGAACCAATGTAAGGATAACGTTTAAGTTATCTTATCCTTTGGCTCAACATTAGGTCATCATAAACATGCATAAAATATTTTATTAAATCATATTTATCATAAGCATGCATCTTTGTGTTAAAACAAAATGATGTTGAAGGTTTTAAACATGTCTTTTAAATCTGGGCCTCAACAATCGATTATTTGAATCCTACAATCGATTGTATTAAGACAGTGTGATCTGAAGTTTTTCAAAATAGCAAACAATCGATTGTCTACTTTTAACAATCGATTATTTTGAGACACTGTGCAACTGACGTTTTTAAACATCTAAACAATCGATTGTTATTGTCATACAATCGATTATATTCATAAACAATCGATTGTCATTTTCATACAATCGATTATATTTTGACCGTTCCCACAGAATCCTAAATTGATTTTTGAACGTTGAATACAATCGATTATTTAGTCCATACAATCGATTGTTTAGCCTAAAATCAGGAATCTGTCTTTTGAACGTTGGTCAAACAATCGACTATCTACTCCAAACAATCGATTGTTTGAGCACAGAATCAGGGATTTTATTTGTCAATTAAGCAACGGTCAGCACCACTTTTTCACCTATAAAAAGAGGTCTTTTGAGCTGATTTTAAACACACAACTCCTCCATACATTGTTATACATATTGATCATTTTCAAGCATCATTTTAGAGCTTTTGTTGAGCCATTTGATAGACAACTTTGTGTTGTTCATAGAGCTTATTGTGTATCTCTTTATCCACTCTATTGAGAGAGTATTTGTTGTAAAAGAGAGTTGTTTGAGAAGAACATATCTTCTCATTGTCGGGTTTGCTAAGTACCCAAAGTCCTAGTGGTTGAAGTCTTGGGGTGAGGTATCCTCAAGCAAGTGAAGTCTTAAGGTGTGGTATCCTTGACCAACTGTAACGGTTTGTTAAGCACCCGTAAGCTTGACGAAGATAGTGGAAATCTCGAGAGAGTCTCTCGGGGACTGGACTAGCCACGAGTTGTGGTGAACCAGGATACATCGGTGCGTTCGTTCCTTATTATTTACTTATCGCACTTATTTCATTCCTGCAATTTTTAAATTCCGCAAGTTTACGCTGTTTTTTATTATAACCCTATTCACCCCCCCCCTCTAGCGTTAAGCGTATATTCTAACATAGACGATATGCTCGTCAAAACCCAACATTCTCATGATCATATTTCTCATTAATCTATGACATTCAAAATTTTATGGAAATTTAACATGACACTCAACCCAGAAAAGTGTGCATCGGAGTTGCTTCAGGTAAATTTTGGGTTTTTCTTGTTTCTAACCGTGGCATTGAGGTAAATCCTTCTCAAATTAAAGCAATAGAAAAAATCCCTGATATCCTTACCAATAAGAAGGAGGTTCAAAGATTAACGGGAAGGATTGCAGCCCTGGGAAGATTTATTTCTAAATCTTTAGAAAAATATTTTAAGTTCTTTTCTGCTCTCAAAAAGCAGGACCATTTTGAATGGAACGAAGATTGTCAACAAGCCCTTAGGAATTTGAAAGCTTACTTGTCAAATCCCCCGTTGTTGGCAAAACCAAAGGAAGGTAAAACGCTGCTCATTTACTTAGCAGTATCAGAAGTCACGGTAAGTGTTGTTTTGGTACGAGACGACCAAGGTAAGTAATCTCTTATTTACTATGTAAGAAAATATTTGTTAGATGCTGAAACACGATATCCACAACTAGAAAAGTTGGCACTAGCTTTGATCATGGCATCTAGAAAATTAAGACCTTATTTTCAATGTCATCCAATTGTTGTAGTTACTGCTTTTTCATTACGAAATATTTTGCATATACATGAATGTCAGGATGATTAGCAAAATGGGATATAGAACTAAGTGAATATGAAATATATTATCAGCCTAGGACAGCTATAAAATCTCAAGTTCTCGCTAATTTCGTAGCAGATTTTAACCAAGGAATGCATTTAGAAGCAGAAAAGGAATTACAAGTTTATAATGGTGCAAACTCGGGGACTTGGATTTTATTTACTGATGGTTCATCTAATGTAAAGAGATCGGGTTTAGGAATTGTTATTATACCACATACAGGTGAAATCATTAGACAAGTTATATAATTTCACCTTGTAACTAACAATGAAGCAGAATATGAGGCTATAATTGCAGGTTTAGAATTGGCACGAGAACTTGGCATAACACAAATCATAATCAAGAGTGATTCCCAACTCGTAGTTAATGAAATGATGGGGACTTATATAACCAGGGAAATGCAAATGCAAGAGTATCTCGAAAAGGTACGGGACTGATTAAGCAATTCCAAGATTGGAAGGTAATGCAAATCCCAAGAGAGGAGAACGCGGAGGCAGATGCTTTAGCTAATCTAGCACCTGCGGCAGACATTGCAAATGATGAAAATGCTCCAATCATACATTTATTTCATTCTATTCTCGAACCTGACAAGAATGAGGTAAATTTTAATCATTTAATATAGGATTTGAGAAACGAAATAGTTGTTTTTTTGCAGCATGGAACCGTTCTTGATGATAAAACAAAGGCTCATGCACTTCGTAAGAAAGCTGCTCGATATTGTTTACATCAAGGAAACCTTTACCGAAAAACTTTTGGTGGACCATTAGCAAGGCGTCTCGGACCTTCGCAAACATAGTATGTAACGAGAGAAATACATGAGGGACATTGTGGAAATCATGCAGGAGGCAGATCACTAGTAAACACATTGATTCGAGCAGGATACTATTGGCCTAAGATTGAAGAGGAAGCAAATGATTTCGTGTCTAAGTGTGATAAATGTCAAAGATACTGTTACAATATGCATAGACCAGCCAAATTATTACACTCTGTTATATCTCCATGGCCCTTCATGAAATGGGGAATGGACATCGTAGATCCATTACCACAAGCAAAAGGCCAGGTAAAGTTTTTACTTGTACTTACTGATTATTTCACTAAACGGGTAGAAGTAGGGGCATTCAAACAGGTACGAGAGAAAGAAGTTAAAGATTTCATTTGGAGAAACATAATATGCCACTTTGGGGTACCAAAGGAAATCGTATGTGATAATGGTTCACAATTCATAGGAGCACAAATCACGGAATTCTTTCAAAGTTGGCAGATTAAAAGGACACCATCAACATCATACCATCCGGTAGGCAATGGGCAAGCGGAATACACAAACAATGTCATAATCAATAATTTAAAGAAAAGATTACAAGATTCAAAAGGTAATTGGCCTGAAGTGTTACCTGCTGTGTTATGGGCGCATCGAACAACGGCGAAAACAAGTACAGGAGAAATGCCATTTTCAATGGTTTATGGAGTGGAGGCCTTAATACCATTTGAAATAGGGGAACCAAGCACACAGTACGTTCAAGCAACAGAAGAGTCAAACAACGAAGAGTTTCGGGTGAACCTTGATTTGCTTGAAGGAAGAAGAGAAGCTGCATTTATAAGGATGGAAGATCAAAAGCAAGTAATTGAACGATACTATAACAGGAAAGCACGTCTCAAGTTCTTCAAAATTGGGGACTTTGTGCTCAAAAAGATGTTCCAATCTATGAAGGCTTCTAACTTAGGAAAGCTAAGTCCAAGGCTTCTAACTCAGTAACTACTTCAGAATTCAATAACTCTTTCGTTCCAGGAGCTTCAAGTGCTAGAGAAGGAGTATCAATAGTTCCAAGTGCAGGAGACGAAGTATCAGCAGGTTGTTGGCTTTTCTCGATAGTGTTTATGACTTTGGACAATTCAGATTGCAAGTCGAAGTTTTCTTGAGTAGCCTCCATCAAAGCATCACGACAAGAATTTAGAAAAGCCCAACTTACCTCTATGTTGAAATTTTCTTCAAGAGCATTATATCCCTTCTCCAGAGCCTCATATTCCATTTCCCACATAGCAAGATCATTTTTCGTTACTTGATGTTCAGCTAAGTGAGAATCCAGGGAAGCTTCAAGAGAGGCATGGGAACTTTCCAAGGCACGAAATTTGTCAGAAGTAATCCATAAGTCATTTTGAGCTTGAGTTAAGTTTTTATATAACTCCCGTGCGTATTCTTCTTTCTTCTCCATAAGTTCCTTAAGCTCTCTAATCTCTTCATTGGCTTTTGATAGAGAGCACTCCAAAAGCTCTTTGTCCTTTTTAAGTTACCCCGAAGTAGCATTGCCAATTCCTAGCTCAGAAGATAAGCCACGTTGTTGTTGCTCCAAGTGAGCCCTACCTTCCTGCAACTCCTCTATGGTCCCTTGGGCATTCTCAAATTGCTCTTTCCTGTTTGCTGCCTCAAGCAGGGCATCCTCGGCTATTTTCTTTGCATCAGAGATAGCCTTGTGGACCCTCGATCCTTCTTCTCCAACGTAGAAACTCTCCCCATTAGCTCAGTTCCAATAAGATTAGCCTACGATTATAAAACATAGAAGTAAGGACTTAGAAGGAAAAATAGGGGAAGCATTCAAGTTCAAGAAAATTACCTTTAAAGTTGAATGAAATATGCGTTCATCAGAGTATAATAGCTATGGCTCTGCATCTAATTCTTCTCAATCTCTCCAATTAGAGATTCGAGCCAAGTATTAGCTCTACCAGATTTTCTTATGAGGCTATGATTGGCAGGGACTTCGAGTGTGACACTCCTCACAGTCATGCCTCTATTGCTAGAACTTACCTCTGTAGGCTGAACATAGGAAGAGGGAACATCGGAAGGGGGAGTAGTATAATAGGTAAACACAACAGGAGTCGTAGGAGTTGAAATAGGAACGGAAGGGGTAGATGTAGAAACTAACATACGAAAGAAAGTAGAAGCAGTCAATGCTGGCAAGAAAACACTTACGGTTGGCAAAGGAATGGAGGAATTAGGAATGAATGAGGAGAGAGGGGCTTCATAAAAATAGGGCCGAGATCATCACTCTCAAAACCACTATCAAAGAGACGCTGAGTTGATTCATTAGTGTCTCTTGGTATGGTGTCCTCCTCAGAAGGAATCAAAACAGGCTCGGTGGTCGAGGTTTGAGCAGGAGTATCTTCAATTTCATCATCATTAATGACTCGTCTCCTGACTCTTGGACTTGCTATTAATGATGTACATTCTTCTTCCTCATTCTCAGTACCTTCTCCTATTGCTTTCCTTTTTGGAAGCAAGGCTCGAGCCTTGTCCAAATCAAGTGCAGCGTTAGCAGACATGTGAATGGACATAGCAACATCAGATGCCATTCCTTTAATGCCAAATCTTGTTAAAAAGAAGGATACACAATCAGTATTAAGGAAAAAGGGTTTTTACATGTGAAAAAATGTGTAAAAATGCATAACGTGACTTTTCACTTTCCAAACATGTAAAAGAGAAATTGATACCCAAGTTCTCTGTTCCTTAGGGGCAATCTTTAAAATTGAGTCTACACAACCACGTAAGTTGGGAATAGGTTCCACATATCCCATGGTTTCTACAAAAATACAAAAGAGATGAATTTAGAAAAAGAATCAAAATTCTTAAAATAAGTACGATAAATAAAAGAAAACATACGTGCAAAGTTCCACTTCTCAGGGAAGGGAATATTTGTTTCACCAAGCAAATCCACCGTACACACAACAACATAACAGGTATACCATCCACGATCCTTGTCATCTTTAGGGCTTACCAAAACCTTCTTGCTTCTTGCAGTTAAGGTAAAAACCCCATGGCGCATCAGATTAGGATGGTATAAGTGAATAAGGTGGGAGAAACTGAAGTTGACATTGGCTTTAGTAGATAAATATCTCAAACAAGCCACAACTCTCCACACTAAGGGACCAACTTGAGCTAGATAGATTTTGAAGAAACGGTAAAAATCAAGAATGACTGGGTCAATCGGAGGATTAAAACCCAAAGTAAAGGGGTAAGTATAAACAAAAGAGTACCCACTTCTAAAAGAAGAAATTCTTTGATTTGGGGTAGGAATTTACATTCGAAGACTATTTTTTGAGTTACAATCTCTTCTGATAGTGGGGATTGTAAGCTTAGTTACTAATGAAGGATAGGTATCAGCTTTTTCTAAATTTACAACTTGCTTTTGAGAGACTGTCTATCACTCCCAAAAGACTGATCACTGGGTACAATTTCATCAACTAAAGGCTCTTGAGAAGGATAAGAAATCTATTTACGTTTAGAAGAAGGAGTTTTTGGGATAGAACTTTTGGAAGTAGAACCAGAGAAGCCGCCACAAGTAGATTCTAACTCCGTTCGAAGCCTACCTCCTCTGCCTCTCCTATGTCTTGTGGAGGCATTGTGGAACTGGTCTAGAATTGGAATTTTTTAGGGTTAGGGTTTGGAGACGACATTGTTGAGTAAGGATGAATTGAAAGAAGGGCAAAAGTAAGAAGTAGAATATTTGCTAAAGATTTATGAAGAAGAAGACAAAGGAAGAAAAAGGTTAAGTATGTATATAATGGCAACAGTCAAACTTAGAAGTGTAATGATGGAAAGCCTATAATAAAGGTAACTATCACTTGTAAAAAGCATTGATTATGGCAAAAGTTTCCTTTTTTATGAAGATCTACTTTCCAATTATTTAATTGATAAATAAATGGAAAGTGGGGGGACTATTTTTATTGGAAAAAAGCTGAATTTATATTGAAGATGACATGGCATGACACGTGGACTGGTCAAATGGTCAAAACATAACAAGTGATTAAGAGGCACGAGTGGCGACAGATACGGGAAGAGAAAGTTAAACAAGCACGAGAAATAGTTTAGATACGAGTCTCGTACTAATTTAAGTCATTTAAATCCAACAGATTAAAAGGCATTGAAGACATGGATCTGATGACGAAAAGGAGTCCAAATTCAGTATTAAATACTTGATATGTTAGAAAATTAGTATTTAATAGGAATGATTGTGTAACGGCTTATTTAATATCATTTATTACTCATAATTATCTTATTAAAGCCGAGGTTTCATCCCTTTACCTAGAATCAAATATAAAAGGAAGAAGTCTCATCATTTGTAAGGAGACGAAAAACTCATTAATATCATACATAAATACAAACTTTACTTCTTTATACTTGTTTTCAGAAAGCTTACTATTCTTTTTTGGTCTCTTGATTATCAGTAACCCGACTTTTATCTTAAATTCTTGCTTTGACCGGAATATTATTTTTTGGTTAAACACCTTTAGCGCATATAGATAAGTTAATTGATGCAACTGTAGGGCATGGACTATTAAATTTTTTAGATGCATATTCAAGTTACAACCAAATCAAAATGGATCCAAGTGATGAAGACAAAACTTCTTTCATCATAGACATGGGGACTTACTGTTATAAAGTAATGCCCTTTGGTCTAAAAAATGTTGGAGCAACCTATCAAAGGTTGGTTACTAGAATGTTCCAAGAACATTTAGAAAAAACAATGGAGGTGTATATAGACGATATTCTCGTCAAAACCCAACATTCTCATGATCACATCTCTCATTTATCTGTCACATTTCAAATTTATGAAAGTTTAATATGAAACTCAATCCAAAAAAATGTGCATCCGGTATCACATCAGGTAAGTTTTTGGGTTTTTGTTTCTAACCATGGTATTGAGGTAAATCCTTCACAGATCAAAGCAATGAAGGAAATCCCAGATGTACTTACGAGTAAAAAAGAAGTTCAAAGGCTAACAGGAAGAATTGCAGCTTTGGGAGATTTATTTCCAAATCTTAGAAAAATATTTTAAATTTTTCTCCGCACTCAAAAAGCATGATCATTTTGAATGGAACGAAGATTGTCAACAAGCACTTAGAAATTTGAAAGCTTATTTGTCAAAACCACCGTTATTGGCAAAACCAAAGAAAGGAGAAAAGTTACTTATCTATTTAGCCGTATCAGAAGTTGCGGTAAGTGCTATTTTAGTTCGTGAGGACCAAGGTAAACAATCTCCGATCTATTATGTAAGCAAGTCTTTGTTAGATGCAGAAACACAATATCCGCAACTAGAAAAGTTAGCACTTGCTTTGATCATGGCATCTAGAAAATTAAGACCTTACTTTCAATATCATCCCATTGCTGTAGTTACTGCTTTTCCATTACAAAACATTCTGCGTAAATATGAATTATCAGGAAGGTTAGCAAAGTGGGCTATAGAATTAAGTGATACGAAATCACTTATCAGCTAGGATTGCTAAAAAATCTTAAGTATTAGTTGATTTTGTAGCTGAGATGCAAATAGAAGCGGAAAAAGAATTACAAGTTTTCAACGGTGCAAACCCGGGGACTTGTATTTTATTTACTGATGGTTCATCTAATGTAAAAGGAGCGAGCCTAGGGATAGTTCTCGTACCACCTATGGGTGAGACCATTAGACATGCTATAAAATGTCATTCTATAACTAACAATGAAGCAGAGTATGAGCTGTGATTGCAGGTTTAGAATTGGTACAGGAACTCGGCATAACACAGATTAAAATCAAGAGTGATTCACAACTCGTGGTCAATCAAATGATGGGGACTTATACAGCCAGGGAAACGCGAATGCAAGAATAACTAGAAAAGGTACGGGAACTAATAATGAAATTTCAATCATGGAAGGTAATGCAGATCCCAAGAGATGAAAACATAGAGGCAAATGTTTTGGCTAATCTCGCATCTGCAGCGGACGTAGCAAACAACTCAAATGCTTCAGTCGTGCATTTATTTCTTTCCATCCTTGAACCTGATAAGAATGAGATTATTTTTAATCATTTAAAATGGGATTGGAGAAACGAAATTGTTGTTTTTTTACAACACGGAACCATACCTGATGAAAAGAGGAAAGCTCATGCACTTCGCAAAAAAGCTGCTCGTTATTGTTTATATCAAGGAAATCTTTACCGGAAAAATGTTTGGTGGACCTTTAGCAAGGTGTCTCGGACCTTCCAAACGAAATACTTCATGAGGGAAATATACGAAGGAAATTGTGGGAATCACGCATGAGGAAGGTCATTGGTAAAAACATTGATAAGGGTAGGTTATTACTGGCCTAAGATAGAGAAGGAAGTAGAAAGTTTCGTATCTAAATGCGATAAGTGTCAAAGGTATAGCAATAATATGCATAGACCAGAGGAGCTGCTACATCCAGTTATAGCAACGTGGCCTTTCATGAAATGGGGAATGGATATCGTGGGACCATTACCACAGGCAAAAGGTCAGGTAAAGTTTCTACTTGTACTCACTGATTATTTACTAAGTGTGTAGAAGCAGGAGCATTTAAGTAGGTACGAGAAAAGGAAGTTAAGGATTTCACATGGAGAAATATAATATTCCGCTTTGGAGTGCCAAAAGAGATCGTGTGTAATAATGGATCGCAATTCATAGGAACCCAAATCACAGATTTTTTTCAAAGTTGGAAAATCAAAAGGATAAAACCCACACTGTATCATCCAGTAGGTAATAGGCAAGCAGAATCTACAAACAAGGTCATTATCAATAATTTGAAGAAATGGTTACAGGTTTCAAAAGGTAATTGGCATGAGGTACTACCTGGGGTCTTATGGGCTTATCGTACAACGACAAAGACAAGCACGGGAGAAACACCATTATCAATGGTTTATGGTGCGGAAGCCTTAATTCCAGTTGACATAGGAGAACCAAGTACACGGTACGTTCAGGCAACGGAGGAATCGAATAATGAAGAAATGCGGGTGAACCTTGATTTGCTCGAAGGCATGAGAGAAGTTGCATTAATAAGGATGGAAGCTTAAAAGCAAGTCATAGAACGGTATTATAAATGGAAAGCACGTCTTAGATTCTTTAAAATTGGGGAGTTCGTGCTTAATAAGGTTTTTCAATCTACGAAAGCTGCTAATTCTGTAAAAGCTAAGTCCAACATGGGAAGGACCCAACAGAGTTTGTGAAATTGCAGGAAAAGGAGCATACGAGTTGCTGGCGGTGGATGGGAAAATTCTACCATCACATTGGAATGTTGTCCATCTGAAGGGATATTACTTATGAAAGAGTACCCACGGTCAGGTATAGCAATGATAAAATTTATCTTTGAATTTTTAAAATTTTACTAAAGATTTTAGATTCTAGGCAAAACGCTAACCCGTACCAAATGATGAGTCACGACCTGTAAGACAAAATGGAATACTCTAAAAAATTCCCGGCCTAGAGTTATAATTAATCTGATGGAAACACAAACGGGTTAAGTAGTCTTAATCTATAATCATACCTCCGAGTCCCGTATATTTTTCCGTTTCAAGAAAAGGATCAAATTGAAAAAACAAACGAGTACTCGAGGCTTCATACTTTATCGCTCAAACACTTGGGGGACTATATATTATAACAGATACGTGCAGAAAAACAGATACGTGTGCGTACATTTGAACGATAATCGAACAAGATTATGCAAGATTTAAAGAGAAACCAAGCTGCAAAGAGACATGTGTTGAGCAAAAGTTACGAAGTTTCAGCATTCATCACAGTGTTCTTTCCCATTAAAGCAAAAGGGAGATTCAAACTCATGAGAACAACGGAGTCACTTCTCAAACTCATAAGAACAATGGAGTCACCTCTCAAACCCTTCCTAAAAAGATAGGGTCATGACTGCGTATTGAAACAGGTTATAAGAAGAAACCTTGTATGAGTTAGTTTAATTTTGTAAAAAATCTGTTACAAAAAAACAGATACGAGAAAGTCATAGATGTAATTAAAATACATGTAAAGCGTTATTCAAAAACTTGTCAAGGTTCATAAATAAAAACATGTTAAAGTTATTTAACAAAACATGTGTGTTCCTATCTCTTTCGCCATATTATTACACCGTTATGAAGTAAAGACGTCTTCTTCATTAAGTGTCGATATACATAAAAGGGACCTCTTTTATAAACCCCATGATACTGAGTCATGGGAATAATCATAAAGCATTTTCAAAGGATAAAAATGCTAAACTATTCTCTAAGTCCTAAGGAAATGAAAAAGACAAGAATAGAACATACTAGAAAAACTTCTCAATATAATTAAAAGACTAAGTAAAAACTTAGTCAATAAAATGTTTATACAAATGCCCCATTATGGTAATTAGGGATTTTTTCCAAAAAATCACTTAAACCTAACCAAGGGATAAACCATCATTCAAAAAAGAAAAATAAAAACACAAGTTCAGAAACATAAACTGGTCACTGAGGTGCTGAAACATCAGAAGCTACGATATTAGCTTCGCTTTCAGGAACAATCACAGGCATGGTTTCAACTTTTGAAGAAGCAACGGGTGCGGTGTCAGCTTGACTTGAAGTAATAGGATCAGTAAAGGCAGCAAGAGTCACGGAAGCATTAACTTCTGTTAACTGAGTCATAGGAGTCTCATCCTCAGGAACTTGAGCTGCAACGTTTTTAACTTCAAGGGTTTCGGTCATAGCTTCTTCATTTGCAGGTTCTTCAGTTACGGGAGTCTCAATTAATGGAGAAGAAAAGTCAAGTGATTGTTGAGTCTTTTCAATAGTGTCTAAAACTTGGGCCAACTTTGATTCCAAATAAAAATTTTCTTGACGGGCCTCAGTTAAAGCATCACGATGAAAATTTAGAAAATCCCAACTCACATCCAAATCTAACTTATCTTCAAGAGTTTCATAATATTTCTCCAACACAACAAGCTCCTTCTTTATCTCTTTGTTTTCAACTAAGGTTGAATCAATAGAAGCACGAAGTGAGGCATGAGAGCTCTCTAAAGCACGTACCTTGTCAGAAGAGGTTCTTCAATCAACTTGAGCTTGAGACAAACTTTGCACCAATTCTCCAGCATATTCTTCTTTTTTGCTCATGAGTGCCTTAAGTTCTCTGATCTCCTCACTAGACTTTGATAACTGTTCTGAAAAAGAACACTCAAGGTGCTCCTTATACTTTTCAAATTGGCTTGAAGAAGCCTTGGCAACTGCTAATTCAGAGGTCAGTGCTCGCTTCTGCTGTTCCAGGTGATCTCTACTCTTTTGCAATTCTTCTATACTTCCTTAAGCATTTTCAAACTGCTCCCTCCAATTAGCTGCTTCTAGCTGTGCTCCCTTAGCTATTCTCTCAGCCTCGAGGATAGATTTTTCATACTCATGGTACTTCTTTTACAGAAGAGAAATTCTCCCCATCAATTCAGTACCAACAAGGTTAGCCGACTATGGTAAAATGAAAGTGAAAATCTAAAAGTAAAAAAAAAATTGTAAGTAAGTAAAGGGAAAGTACCTTTAAAGTAGAATAAACTATGCTATTCATCAAAGTTAAGCAGCCGTGGCTGTTCATTTTCTTCTTTTCAATATCTCCAATTAAAGGTTCGAGCGAGAAATCTGGTCCACCAGATTTCCTTAGAAGGCTGCTATTGGCAGGAACTTTGATTGTCATGCTCCTCATAGCCACACTTCTACTAGTGGAACCCTCTTCTGTATGATGAACAATGGAAGAGGGAACTATGGAAGGAGGAGTGGTGGAAAAAAGTGAAAATAGCAGGGGTCGAAGTTGAAATAATAGAAATAGGTAAGGGAGCAGGAGAAGATAAAGTGGGCAAAGTGGAACTTGCAGCTAAAAGAGGAACAGAAGGAAGGGGAATAGAGGAAGAAAGAGGAGGTTCATCCAAAATCGGACCTAGTTTACCACTTTCGGAACCACTAACGAAGATATGTTGAATGGATATAATAGTATCCTGGGGGATGATCTCATCATCAGAAACTAAGTGAACAGGTTCATTAAGAGAGGCAGGGGTAGGAGAAACCTCGGCTTCATCCTCAGAAATGATGTGTCTCCTGGATCTTGGCCTAGACACCAAAGAACTATCCTCATATTCATCTTCCTCGGAGTCTTCTTCAACAATCTTTCTCTTTAACAGCTTAGCCTGAGTTCTTTTCAAAGAGAGGGGAGTTCCAGAATAAGCTCGAAGGGCAATAGCCATTTCAGCTGTCATTCCTCTAATAGCAAATCCTACAAGAAGAAGGATAAAAAATTAAAAAAAAACAAGAGGAAAAAGTATTTAATATATGAGAAAACATAAGAGATGCGTACCGTGAGTTTTCACTTTTCAACCATGTAAATTGGAAATTGATTTCCAAGTTCTCGCCTCCATAGGCACGGCTTTCAAAATCGCATCTACCCAACCATAGAAATTAGGAACGGGTTCCACGTCTCCCATGGTTGCTACAAAAAAGCAAAAGAGAATGAAATTAGAAAAGGAGTTAAAATTCCTAAAAAATAGGTACGGTAACAAAGAAAAACTTACGTGCAAGATTCCATTTCTCAGGAAAAGGAATATTTGTTTCACCTACCAAACCAACTGTGGGTACCGCCACGATCTTTATCATCTTCAGGGCTTACCAAGACCATTTTACTTCTTGAAGTTAAGGTAAAAGCACCATTGCGGAATAACTTGGGGTGGTAAAGATGAATAAGATGGGGAAAGGTAAAGTCAACATCAGCTTTGACAGATAAATACCTTAAACAAGCCACTGCTCTCCATACAAGGGGGCCAATTTGTGCCAAATAAATTTTGAAAAAACGACAAAAGTCAAGTATAACTGAGTTGATAGCAGGAATAAATCCCAAAGTGAAGGGATAAGTATAAACAAAAGAAAATCCAATCCTATAAGAAGATATTCTCTTGTTTGGATTAAGGATTACTATACAAAGGTCATCTCTCCAACCGCAATCATTTCGAACAATGGGAACCAAAAGTTCAGTAATCAAAGAAGGATAGGTGTCAACTCTGTCTAAATTAGCAACTTGTTCACAAAGAGACTCTCTATCACACTCAAAAGATAGGTCATTTGGAACTATTTCTTCAACTAGAGGTTCTTGAAGAGGTTCAGAAGGTTCTTTGCCTTTAAAAGAGGATTTTCGAGTGAAAGAACCTCTGGTAGCAAGGCCAGAACAAGAAGAAGGTGTAATGGAACCAGAACTACCACCACGAACAGACCCTAGGCTACGGAGTCTACCTCCTCTACCTCTTCTGTGTCTTACAGGGGCATTGGGAAAGCTATCTAGAATTTGGACTCTTCTAGGGTTAGGATTTGAAGATGACATGGTGGAAAAAGACGGATTAAGGAAGAAGTAAATAAAGTTGAAGAACAAAGTACTAGTAAAAAATTTATGAAGAAGAAGACAAGAGAAAATGGGTTGAATTTAGATGAGAAGAACCATCAAAAATAAAAAGTGTAATGATGGAAAGCCTATAATAAAGGCAACTATCTCTGTCGAGAATAATGGAGCCGTAAAAGCGTCGGAAAAAGACTACAAACTGCAAAACTAGTGGGAGAATGAAACGTGTGTAAAAGCATTAAATAGAAAAGACAATTGAAGCGTCAATGTTGTCATAACATTAATGATGACAGAAATTCCTTTTTTAATGAGATCCACTTCCCAAATATTTAATTGATAAATAAATGGAAAGTGGGGGAACTATCTGTATTGGGGAAAAACTGAATTTGTATTTTGAAGGTGACGTGTTATGACACGTGTATTAGTCAAACGATCAAAGCATTATTATCAGTCACAAGGCACGGGCAATAATAGATACGGGAGAAGAAACTTAAAGAGGCACGAGTTGTTATTCAAATAACACGAAGCTCGTACCTATCCAAGTCATTTAAAGCTCGAGGATCAGAAGGAATTAAAGGAATGAATCTGATAGAACGGAAGATGCCAAATTCAACATTAAATGTCAAATACATTAGAGAATTTGTAGTTAATGTAAATGATTGAGTAACGTTTTTTAATGCCATTTATTACTCATAAATTGCCTCATTAAGACAAAGGCATTACACATTCTCTTAGAATTGACTATAAAAGGAGAATGTCTGTACATTTGTAAGACACGAAATACCATTGAGGTATCACTAAAATACAAAATTATTTACTGCTTACTCTTGTTCTCAAAAATCTTTTATTATTGTCTCATGATTATCAGTAACCCGAATTTTTCTTTAATTCTAGCTTTGACCAAAGATTTAGATTTTTGGTTAAACACACAGTAGATTTTCTATTGAAATTGGACCTGGTTTAATTTTTGATTTAGGGTTTAAAAAATTGATTTTCCCCTCAGAAATATCTTTGAAAAGATTTTTGGAACATATTTTCCAGCTTTGATTACATTTTCTGTTGCGTTTAGATCAGATTGTTTATGAGAAGATGGTTTTATTAGTATTACTTTAAAATTCAAACAATTTAATTTTGAAAACTTCAGCTCGAGGTGTTTTATATTTTTGAAACAAATAATTTGATTTTATTAAGTTTGTGTTTGAATTTGGTTTTTGGAAAAAATTGTTCTACAAATGTTTTAAAAACAAATATAGATGTAACTAAGAAGCTTCCTTTGAAGTTTGAACTTGGCAATGCTTACTTTGGAAATTAAATATAACAAAGTATGGTAAGAGAAAATGAAATTACATGCTAATTGTATCTATCACATATATTGAGCTCCTGGGGTGATGTTTTGGTCACCACTCAACAAACTCAAACAATTATTTTATATTAGCAATAGGCATTTTTCTCAACCAAAAAAGAAAGTTTAATTAGCGATTGACTCCATTACTTTCCTAAAAAATCAGAATAATGTATGCATTCCAAAAGTTGGTAACATCCTATCTAGACCCATTAAGATTAAGAATTCTTACTTAGCCATATAAAATTAATAAAAACATGGACAACATGTCATTCATATTTGGCTGGTGAATACCTCAAGTGGAGAAAAACTAAATTAAATTCGAAATGGACGTTTTATAGCAGGAGGATCAAGTTCTTTTCCATTTCACATGGTTCCTTCATAGAGTCTTCTATGCAAAATCAAATTAGGCAAAAATTAACTACGGTAAAAAAAAACGACGACAATTGGTTGATTTTTTAAAATATTTTTATTTTTATTTTTTTACAAAATCGACTAACTTTTGTCGGTTTTACATTTAAAAAAAATTAAAGTTAATAGTTAAAAAACCGACCGAAATCGGTCTGTTAATTCAGCCGGTTATTTTAAAAAAAATTGAACGAATTCGGTCGGTAATTTTATTTTTTTTAATAAAATCGATTGATAGTGGTCGGTTATTTTCGTGCGAAAATACAATTAAAGAGTATAAATAAAATAAAAGACAGTCTTAAAACAAAATGCACCAATGGTCTAATGGTAGAATAGTATTTTGCCACAATACAAGCCCTGGTCCGTTTCCCAGATGGTGCTTTTTTTAATTACATAATTAAAATACCGACCAACTTTGGTCGGTTTTTTTTGGCAACTTTTTTGTTTTTGATTTTAATTGACCGACTAAAGTTGGTCGGTAATTTCCGACCAACTTTTGTCGGTATGCCATTCCGATATCGACCATACATTAATGGTTGTGTTTTGAACGGTTATTGGCCATTACGGACCTACTTTAATCAGTTTTTGTGAACGATTTTTCTAAATTTTTAGTAATGAATTATAATTTTATTGGAATATTATTGTGTTAGTTTATTGTCTTGTTTGATATTATCTCTAAAATCTAGATCATTAGAATATAACAATACGCCTGTTTACTCTTCATATTAATTTAAAAAGTCATATCATTTATTCTTTGGCATGTATTCAAAAGGAAAAAGTCAATATGTCTTTTTGTTGAACTAACAAATGTTGGTCAAAGTTGTCTCAATGTAACTTATAGATTACGAGTTTGATCCGTGAAAGCAACCACTAATGCTTATATTATTAGGGTATATTATCTGTATCATACTTTTTGGGGTACGATATTTTTCTAAATCCTGTATGAATGCGAGATGCCTTGTACACCGGGCTACCTGGATGTTGGTCAAAGTTTGATGAAGGCAGGTTCTTTCTTAGATAGGCTCTCCTGAAGATCAATAGCTATAAGTTTTTGGGTTTATTTACCAAAGGATTTTTCATGAATGGACTAAATATGTGATAGTGAATACTGTTTGGATTGGGATGGATAACAACACTAGTCACGTGTGATTTCTCTTTTAGCCCAAGTTCGTGACCCTATATAGACTAGACTAGACTAGTATAAATAACTGAGTGGAAGTTTACTTTGACCATTCTCATAAAAATATTGGAATTGATACAATGTACAAATGCAGGGAATGAACTGGAATTGTGTTCCACTAATGATTCTTGTGAACCAATTTAAACCATTTGCCAATTTGCTGTAGGGCCTATGTGAGATTTGGTTAAGTGGTTAAGCTATGTATCAATGGGGTACATGGTCCTTATAACTAGCTAGCAAGTTGTAATTAAGTTAGTATTTTATTTTTCATATTGACTACAATAATTATATTTTGATTATATTTAAGTCTTATATATTACAAAACCATTCTAATTTCTATAGCATGCCACCTTGTACATCCATACCAATTCATTCTAGATATATTAATGTGTGTTCTTCTTTATTCAAGAAAATTTGTTGAGGCTGGGATGTTACGCCGAAAACAATTAGTATTTGTATCAAACTAATAAACACCTGACATATTTGTTATACAGATTGTCATCACTTAACCACAATCAAATAATATGCATTTTTATGCAAACATCCAAACTGGATTCATGTAAGTTTTTTGAACTTTACAATAATAACAATAACAACAATACAGTGTATTCCCACGATATCAGATTTGAAGAAGTTAATATATAGAGACCTTACTTATTCCTAGGGGTGACAAAATGGTTAAAAGAAAAACAGTTAACCATCCATATTATCCATTAAAAATGGATTGGATAATGAACTTTTCAAAAAACGGGTCAAATATGGTTAAGAACCATATTATCCATTTAGAAAATTGATAACTAATGGGTTTAACTTTTATATTTGTAAAATCTCAAATTGAGGGTTCCTCAAATTTGGGAGGTTAGGAATTATCTCAAAAGTGATCATATTCATGAAGCTGTGGATAATATGGTTACCTATGGTTATTCCCTTTTTTATCCGTATAAAATATGGGTCATATTGAATAATTTTTTGTTTTTTCATTACCCCTTTTGTACCCTTCCCATATTCGATCCAATCCGTCCATTTGCCACACCTACTCATATCTGATAAAGGTAAAGACGTTGTTGTAAGTTGTGTTAATTGTGAAAGAGACTAGCTAGTAGGCATGAATGACAATGGTGGGTTACTTGCCTTCTAACATGCATGCATGCATGTATAGGAAGAAGAGCACTTTTCTTGTGTCCGTTAAATTAACTATCAAACTTCCGGCGATTTGAATATACAAGAGGACCACCACCTTTCTTGATTTCCTCTGCATAAATAAAAACAAATTAAAGGGATTCATTGCCCCTTCTACAATTTTATTTGGTCCAATATGTACTAAGATTATGACTATGAGTGTGTGCTAATAAAGAGTCTGCCATTTCCATTCAATTTCTAAGAGACAGACTTCACATCCATATTTCTTTTCTTTTTTTCTTAACCTAAGTACACAATATCTATCACATACCTTGAAAAGGAAAATTAATTTTTTCAACTTTCTCCTTGCAAGTGTATTAAGTTTTTGGATGTTATCTTGTAAATAAGTATTTATACACTGATGCAAATGTGTTTTTTTGACTATTTGTGTAAACCTAAAGTATTCAAAACTTAACCATAGAAATAGAATTAGTGTAAAGTGCAAATTGCATAGACGGAGCTCATAAAAGGATAAGTAATTTATTGAAGAGCAAATATCATTTATAGCCACTCGGGCCAAATCTATATCATCCGGTAGCCCAAAATTACAATACACAATTTATAGCCTAAAAACAATTCTATTGGCTAGCCCAAAATAACGTTTTTTGTTTCTTTCTTCAGCAATTTCCGTATTTTTCGTTCTTCACAATAATTTTTCAAACGATATTAAACCTTATATAGTTTATCGGCTACTAGCAAAAACAACGGGAATAACTTAAAGGCTATATACAAACCTTGACTTCAACTCAAACACACCTTTATGCTATCGATGTTTGCTCCTCTGGTAAATTAAAGTTCTTTCCCTTTTCTAAATTTTTTATTTTTAGTTTGAATAGTTTGATTGACCATTTATGTATTTCTAAGAATTTTTTAATTTAATTATGATTCTTTATGATAAGAACTTGTATTTCTCTTTCTGGAATATTTGCTTACTGCTTTGAATAGTTTGTTGTTGTTGTCGTCGTGCATCATTCTTGAACATAGGACATAATCTCCCATAAACTGTGAGTATATCTGCCTGGTCATGCCCTTATTTGCATTAAACTCAGTGTATCACATGGGTGCATGAATACTACATAAAGGATAAACATCTCAATGAAATACCTATGTCATGAACTGTGAGTTTATATTAGTTTATATTTATATATATTTATAAAGTTTAAGCCACCTCCTACTTTTGGGATGCATACTCCGTCCCATAAAATCAAGGCCTTCTTGATAATGTTTTTAAATAATAGATTGTTTATCTCAAAAATTATATTCGTACTTTATAAGTAAAAACAATCAAAAATATATAAGAATAAATCGTAATCAAATATAATAAGCCCAAAAGATGATTATCACTTCAAGATGTTTGTAGATCTGTAATGTGTAGAAAAATAGACTTAGCTTAAGAGAGAAGCAATGGTTGGAAAACCAAGAAAGAGATAGAGATAGAGATAGAGAAAGAAGTTGTATTATTTCAGAATAACAATGATGCCTATTACAATGTGAAGGTATCCTTCATATAGTAGGAGACCTTCCTCGAAATAATAAAAAAAGTACAAAAGTTGGTGGGGGCGTTATGAGCCAAATTTAACCCTATACAGTTAGTCCCTCCGTTCGTTGGAGACGTACTCGATGACCGTCTTCAATGGACGGACATGCACGATTCACTTTTTACGGAAATTTGGCTGCACCCATAGGCGACCCTTTCAAAGAGCATGAGCGTGGATAATATCTATTGGGCCGATGACATGCGACCCCCTTTTTTAAGGTGACATCACTGTTCACATGCATCGTCATTATACTTGTTCCCGAGACTGTTCAGAACATGACGTGACGTTTTGGTTTCCCGCACCAGTTTTAGAATTGTGCCTCTTCGATTTCCGTGTACCTTAATCCTATAAATAGAGGAGTGGTTCAATGAGATTCATCTTTCAACCTTTAGAGAGTTTCCCTTTGTTTCTTTCTTCATCTTTCTTTCTTGTAATCGTTGCATTTCTTTCAGAGAACTACCATTTCTAAGGATCGTATCTCTTGTTATTAACACCTTTGCCTATATATCACATCATGGTGAAGCGCCGTCAGGATAGCAAAAGTACTAAGGACAACGCTCCTTCTAGGGTTCCGCCTTCTTTCGATGGTGAAGGGGAAGAAGTGGAGAAAACCCTTGTTCCTTTAACGGTGGATAATGTTCTACATAAGGACCTGAGCGTTCGAAAAGACTTCAACTCGACATGCACCGCTTATCCCTGGGAGCATAGTGAGTTACGACAGTCTCACCTAGACGCCATCAGAACTACATATAACATTCCCGATCTTGTGGAAATGGCTCCGGCTAGGACGGACTATGTCAATATGCATAGGCCCGGGTTCTGTACGTTCTATGAATACGCGCTTAGGATCGGATATAGATTTCTACTTAAACCCTTAGCGAAAGAGATTTGCTGCTTTTATCATGTATACCCAACTCAGTTCACACCTTACACCCTTAAGGTGTGTCGAATTCTTACCACGCTTACGGGTGAGGCCGGGACCATCGTTTTCGTTCACCACCTGCTACAGATGTTCAGACCTTGTTATATGAGAGGTACCATGCTTCAATTGAGAAGTCATGGTAAGTAGAGCTTTGTGGTGAGGGCAGACAACAAAGCTAATCGCAATTTCTGGCGTAAATTCTTTTATGTTAGGACGAGCCATCTGGTGTCCAATCTCCAAGGGTTTCCAGAGACGTGGAACGTGGGATATAAGGATATCTTCTGTAATTTTGCGACGCCTTGTTTTGACTGGTCAATCATTCTGACTTTCTTTCCTTTTGTAGTGGTGGCTCGCTTACCTCGTCCCGTTGATGACATTAGGTCATGGGTGGCGGGGTTGATACCGCATGCAGAGAGATATTGCACTTGGGCTGAGTTCCGTAGATTGTACGGCCCAACTGGTAACAACCTTTCTCGTTTTCTTTCGTTCTATTTTGGCTAGGAGACCTTTTTACCCAATGTTCTTTCGTTTGGTAGGTCGGGGTGCTTCTACAAAGACGAAGATGAAGAAAACTGAAGCTGGCCCGTCTAGGGCAGAGTCCGGATCCGATGGGGGAGATATATTTATAGGAGGCTCGCCTAGAGACAAACCCCTTTCGACTCCTCACCAGGGGGCTACACCGGCGGCTGCATCGGAGGTGGTGCCTAAGGCTGCTTCTGTAAAGATACCTGAGGTCGTACCAATAACGACGCCTGAAACCATTCTTGTGCCGGTAACTGAAGTCGCTCCAGCGGAGGCGGCGGCTGATTACTGGCAAAGGAATTGCAACCGAGGGCGCGAGGCCTAGTGAGCCCCGCTAAGAGCCGAGGCCAGTTTTTATGGCCGAGGCCATTCGTTCAGGGAGAATGGCACCTCGGAGAATAGTTGTCGCCGTCCGCTCAGCTCGTGCCTCAGGAGGCGAGTCTTCTTCCGCGTTAGGGGAGCCGCCGTGGAGATTGACAGGACGGGCTCTAAAGCCGCTCTTGGAGAAACACCGGGCGGCTTGGCCCTCGTGGAGATGAGGGAGGTCAAGTCTACTCTCTGTATTGTGATCCTTGGCGGGAATAATTTGTTAGAAGACAGCGAGCAAGTCGCAACGGACATGACCTTATTATGTGCGGCTGTGGAGCACGAGATGCTGAGAAGTGTTAGCAACAGGGATCTGTCGAGGTGGATAACCGGCTCATCTTTGCAGGTAGCTTTCAGTTTTTTTTTGTTTGAGTCGTAAAAACAACTTTGGTACGTACTGACGCGTTTCTTCTCTCCTTTTCAGTCCCTCATCTTGGAGGTGGAGAGGAGGTGGCTTGAACAAAATAAGGCGGTCACCTTTACTAAAATGGCGAAGAAATATAAAGAGGTTCGTGCCAAGCATCAGGCGTTGGCAGAAGTACTTAAACAGGACCCCCAGTTCCCCACATTCTGTGAGGGCCTTGAGGAATCACAGGCTCTTTTTAAGAAGAGAACGACCAAGCTGAAGGAGATTGATGAGCAGCTGATGGTTGCTTTGGCTCAAAACATCGAGTTGGAGACCCTCCTTTAGTCAAAAGAGGAATACTTGGAGATAAGCCGTAGGGTGGCAACAGAGGCTGCGGAACTGTGGGCCCAGGTCACGGCCCTTACAGCTGAGCTTGATGCTAAGATGGCTGAAATTGAAGTTATAAGGCGAACTGCCCTACAAGATGTTGTGCATCATGATGCGCATGAGATGTGGGTGTATCATGATTCCAGGTTGGTCATTTTTGAGGAGTTTTTGGCGGCAGGTTGAGCTTTCGAGGCGTAAGTTGAAAGTCAATGACACTTAACCCGTGTTTCCTGTGAAGCGGCCGGCTATGGCTCTGACTCGCCTGGTGGGGAGGGCTGTAACTCTGAGGACGTTAACTGTTTGGACTCTAGTTCGTGGATTTCTAAGGCTTATCAGCCTGGAGATGGCAATGGACCGTACGGCGACCAGGCGGGTTGTGATGGGAGGAGCGGTGAAGGCTTTTAGGGTTTTTATATATTTTTTGTGTAGATGGGGTCGTTTCTAAGGCCAGATGTATGTATACCTTTTAGAGATAATGAAATATGACTTTTTTTTGTCGCTGTTTTTCTTTCGTTCCTTAGAGCTTTTATTGCATTTTTTGTTGACCGTCAACGTTGATGGCCCTAGTCGGACTTAGATTGATGACTTTAGTCGTGATGGAGTCGATGCTCCTAGCCATAAAGGCGACTTCGACTGTAGTCGAGTCGTTTACTTACCGTAGTCGAATCTAGGTTGACCGTTGGTGGCTATGGCCTTTACCATAATAGAATTGATGGCCTTAGCCGTGATAAAATTGATGGTCTTATCCATGTAGGCGACTTCGACTATCGTCGAGTCATTTACTCACTATAGTCAAATCTAGGTCGACCGTTGGCGGCGATGGCCTTGGCCATAATAGATTTGATGACCTTAGCCATGATAGAATTGATGGCCTCAGCCATGTAGGCGACTTCGACTGTCGTCGAGTCGTTTACTTACCGTAGTCGAATCTAGGTCGACCGTTGGTGGCGATGGCCTTGGACATAATAAAATTGATGGCCTTAGCCATGATAGAATTGATGGCCTTAGCCATGTAGGCGACTTCGATTGTCGTCGAGTCGTTTACTTACCGCAGTCGAATCTAGGTCGACCGTTGGCAGCGATCGACTTGGCCATAATAGAATTGATGGCCTTAGCCATGACAGAATTGATTGCCTTAGCCATGTAGGCGACTTCGACTGTCGTTGAGTCGTTTACTCACCATAGTCAAATCTAGGTCGACCATTGGTGGCGATGGCCTTGGCCATAATAGAATTGATGGCCTTAGCCATGATAGAATTGATGGCCTTAGCCATGTAGGCAAATTCGACTGCCGTCGAGTTGTTTAGTTACTATAGTCGAATCTAGGTCGACCGTTGGCGGTGATGTCCTTGGCAATAATAGAATTGATGGCCTTATCCATGTAGGCGGTTTCGATTGTCGTCGAGTCGTTTACTTACGGTAGTTGAATCTAGGTCGACCGTTGACGTCGATGGCCTTGGCCATAATAGAATTGATGGACTTAGCCATGATAGAATTGAAGATGGCCATAGCCTCATTCATTGGAGATGGTCGTAGCCTTTCATACATTGGAGATGGCCGTAGCCTTTCATACATTGGAGATGGCCCTAGCCTTTAGTACGTTGGAGATGATCGTAGCCTTTCATACATTGGACATGGCCTCAACCTTTCATACATTGGACATGGTCGTTCCTTTCATACATTGGAGATGGCCGTAACCTTTCATACATTTGAGATGAAGATAGTCCAGTCCATTTATCATGTCGGCCTAGATGTCGTAAGGAGAGGTTGATATGATAAACTTGTTCCGCAAATATCTCCAGGTGTCCCCTCCGCCGCCTCGTTAAAAACCTCTCCGAGAAAACCCAATTAGGACAAAACTTGGGTAAAGGAAAAAGAGTACGACTCAGGAGACGCCTTTCAAAAGTGGAAATATTTGAGGTGGGCAACGTTCCAGCTGTTTTAGAGCATTTTCCCTTCCTATATTTCCAACTGGAATGCCCCTTTGCTGGCTACTGCTATGATTTTGTAGGGTCCTTCCCAGTTTGTGCCCAGTTTCCCTTCACTTGGGTCTTTGGATGCCAATGTCTTGGCTTTGAGGACATAGTCTCCCACCTTGAGTGGTCTTATTTTGGCACTCTTGTTGTAGTATCTTTCGACTTGTTATTTTTGGGCCACCATTC
Organism: Nicotiana benthamiana; assembly: GCA_034376525.1. Taxonomy (NCBI): domain Eukaryota; kingdom Viridiplantae; phylum Streptophyta; class Magnoliopsida; order Solanales; family Solanaceae; genus Nicotiana; species Nicotiana benthamiana. Next base: position 48,773,356 of record CM067336.1, read on the forward strand.
TGACACGGGCCATTTCTCCCCTTTCCTCATCTACGTCAAGGTCTTGTAGCCTGTTTGTGTCGTTTTCTGTTCCACTGGTGTGTGAATATCTTAGACTTGCTTCGCCGACCTCGATGGGTATGACCGCGTCGGTTCCGTAGACTAGCGAGTATAGTGTTTCCCCCGTGCTGGATTTAGGTGTGGTCCTGTGTGCCCACAGCACTTCAGGTAGCAGCTCGGGCCATAGCCCTTTGGCGTCTTCAAGCTTCTTCTTCAGTACGTTTAATATTGTTTTGTTGGACTATTCTGCTTGGCCGTTGGCGGCAGGGTGATATGGCGTGGAAATTATCCTCTTGATGCGCCATTTCTCGAAGAATTCGGTCGTTTTTTGACCGATGAACTGTCGTCCGTTATCACAACTAATTTCTTTGGGGATGCCGAAGCGGCATATAATATTTTTCCATATGAACGCGATCACCTCATGTTCGCTTGTTTGTGCATACACACCTGCTTCTACCCACTTAGAAAAATAGTTAGTTAAAACTAATAAAAATCGTACCTTTCCCCATCCAGCAGGTAGGGAGCCGACTATGTCTATTCCTCATTTGATGAAAGGCCGTGGGGAGGTGACTGAATGGAGGGTCTCTCCTGGTTGGTGTATCATGGGGGCATATTTTTGGCATTGTTCGTATCGGCGAACGTATTATATTGCCTCCTTCTTCATGGTGGGCCAGTAGTAGTTGGCCCGTATGATGCATCGTACGAGGGCGCGGTTGCCTGTATGGGCACCGCAGTGGCCCTCGTGTACCTCTCCGAGTACCGGCCTATTTTGGTGCGACTCTAGGCACTTGGCCAAGGGTCTGCCAAACGTTCTTTTGTAGAGGTCATTGTTTATTAAGCAATACCGAGCAACTTGTGTGCGGAGTTTCTTTGCCTTTTTTGTCGGGTGGCAGCGTTCCGTCTTGTAGATGGGATAAAAGCTGGTTGCACTAGTCCCAAGTCAAATTTAAAAAGAATACCTCGGTGTGATCAATGACAGAGTGGAGAAGGGTGACCACGCTTTCTTTGTTGAAGTTTTTAGTGGCCGTAACCAGTTTTGCTAAACCATCTGCTTCAATATTTCGTGCCCTTTGGATCTGTTCCAAGTGGCATTCGTCGAACTTAGCTATTAACCTGCAGATTTCTGACTGGTACTTTTGCAGTCACTATTTTTTGCGACATGACGGTTCTTGGAAGATACGATATATCGTGCTCGCTGAGCTCAATGGCCCATCTTACGAGCCGGCCCGATAATTCAGGCTTGTGTAAGACGCTTTTCAATGGGAAGGTCATTACCACCTTTATGGGGTGGCATTGAAAAAAGGGTCGTAGCTTTCGTGAAGCTACGATCAATGCCAATGCCAATCTCTCGAGGTGTAGGTACCGAGATTTGGCGTCCACTAAGGTTTTGCTAATGTAATAGATAGGGTATTGTGTACCTTTATTCTTGCGAACTAGTAAGGCGCAGACAGCGACCTCAGATACGGCCAGATATGTTAGAATATACGCTTAACGCTAGGGGGGGGTGAATAGCGTTATGATAAAAAATAGCGTAAACTTGCGGAATTTAAAAATTGCAGGAATGAAATAAGTGCGATAAGTAAATAATAAGGAACGAACGCACCGATGTATCCTGGTTCACCACAACCCGTGGCTAGTCCACTCCCCGAGAGACTCTCTCAAGATTTCCACTAACTTCGTCAAGCTTACGGGTGCTTAACAAACCGTTACAGTTGCTCAAGGATACCACACCTTAAGACTTCACTTGCTTGAGGATACCTCACCCCAAGACTTCAACCACTAAGACTTTGGGTACTTAGCAAACCCGACAAATGAGAAGATATGTTCTTCTCAAACAACTCTCTTTTACAACAAATACTCTCTCAATAGAGTGGATAAAGAGATACACAATAAGCTCTATGAACAACACAAAGTTGTCTATCAAATGGCTCAACAAAAGCTCTAAAATGATGCTTGAAAATGATCAATATGTATAACAATGTATGGAGGAGTTGTGTGTTTAAAATCAGCTCAAAAAGACCTCTTTTTATAGGTGAAAAAGTGGTGCTGACCGTTGCTTAATTGACAAATAAAATCCCTGATTCTGTGCTCAAACAATCGATTGTTTGGAGTAGATAATCGATTGTTTTGACCAACGTTCAAAAGACAGATTCCTGATTTTAGGCTAAACAGTCGATTGTATGGACTAAATAGTTGATTGTTATTCAACGTTCAAAAATCAATTTAGGATTCTGTGGGAACAGTCAAAATATAATTGATTCTGTGGGAACGGTCAAAATATAATCGATTGTATGAAAATGACAATCGATTGTTTATGAATATAATCGATTGTATGACAAAAACAATCGATTGTTTAGATGTTTAAAAACTTCGGTTGCACACTGTCTCAAATTAGTCGATTGTTAAAAGTAGACAATCGATTGTTTGCTATTTTGAAAAACTTCAAATCACACTGTCTTAATACAATCGATTGTAGGATTCAAATAATCGATTGTTGAGACCCAGATTTAAAATACATGTTTAAAACCTTTAACATCAATTTGTTTTAACTCAAAGATGCATGTTTATGATAAATATGATTTAATAAAATATTTTATGCATGTTTATTATGACCTAATGTTGAGCCAAAGGATAAGATAACTTAAACGTTGTCCTTACATTGGTTCTACCAAACGACCTACGTCTTGGGTCTTCGGTCTTGAACTCTTTGGCTCGTTCATGCAATTCCGTCATCAGCATGCTTCTCGCCATTTGATTGATTGTCATATTATATCGTTGTTTGACACTTGACTTCATTTTTTTGTCATTCATCAAAACCTATACCTGAAAATCATGCTCATACAACCAAAGCGCACATATCATAGATATACATGATTTCCAACAATTTTCCCCTTTTTGATAATGACAAACAACGGAAGATATGCATATTGAATTCCCCCTAAATAGATATGCATATTTCAACATACAATTTATGCAACCAATTCAATTCAATATAATTTCCCCTTAATTGAATATTCCCCCTCAATTAACGTATGCATATCGCCCATATTCTTCTCCCTTTTGGCATTAGCAAAAAGAGTATACCAAAAGTTATTTAAACCATTGACGATACCAATCTTTATAGACAAGATCATATAAAAAGTTAGTAAATGGCATACTAATAATAACGATCATTTTTCTCAACTATGCCAATTGTTATTTAAACTAAAAATATTCATCAAAACATGAATCAATCATTTATTATAAAACAAATTGATACTAATTGTTATTCAAAAATAAAACTTGTTAAAGCATGTATCAACCGAAACTGATATAGATTATTTGCACATATCAACTCATTGCGTTTTTATTCAAAATACGATAACTAACCGACGTTCCCCCTTAATGCATTAAGGTTTCGTGCTTGGTGCATCCACTACAATATTGTAGTCTTCAAGCACACCTGCAAAAATAACCTAAAAATAGGTTTTTGGTACCCAACTTCTTTTGGGTCCTTGGGGGTTAGGATAACAATAGTCATAATCAACACATAAATCTCTATGTTTAGCAAAACAAACGGGTGCAATGTGTCCTACCCGATTACAATAGTGACATATAATATTAGGATTGTGCATATGTCTAGGTTGAGCCAAATGCGTTCTAGGTGATCTAAAGTTGTTCCCCCTAGAAGCGTTGAATTTCCTAGAGTCATGTCTAGGTGGTCTAAAATTATTCATTCTAGACTCATTTATAAAATTCCTAGAATTGTGTCTAGATGGTCTAAAATTATTCATTCTAGACTCATTAACAAAATTCCTAGAGTTGTTTCTAGGTGGTCTAAAATAATTAATCTTAGACTCATTAGTGAGGTTCCTAGAATTCTTTCTAGATGGTCCGACCTCATTACTTTCATCCTTTTTAATATCTTCAATTTTAGGACTATCAACACTGCGTGTTTCTAGTGCTTTCCTAAGTTCTTTGTTCTCTAGTTTTAAAGAACTACAAGAAGAACAATTGGAACATTTATCAATAGAAGAGGCTTCATTCAATTCCTTGATTTTATTTTTAAAACAACAATGTCATTTTTCAAAAATTTATTTTCTTTTTCTAAAACTTCAATTTTATTGTTAAGAAATTTTCATTAGTCAATTTTTCAAAATCTATTTCTTTCAAAGAAGAGGATTTTCCAAACTCTTTTTCTTGTAAAGAAAGTGTTTTCTGAAAATCTATTTCTTGCAAAGAAAGTGTTTTCTGCAAAGAAAGTGTTTTCTTCAATTCTATGATAGTTTTGGAAGCATTAACAAATTCACCATACAATTCATCATATGCATTTTGTAATTCTTCAAACGAGTGAGAGTAAGATGTACTTACCTCTTCTCCTTCGTTAGCCATGAGACACAATGCGGCAGTTTCATCGCCTGAGCTGTCCGAATCCCGTGATAAGCGCCTATGGTGTTTCTTCTTTTTCTTGTCTTTTTTCATAGACTTACAAAACTTTTTAATTTTATCACTGGAAATATTATCATCATCCCTTTCCGAATCACTTACCTCTTCTCTTTTAGAGGATGAGGCTTTGAAGGCGAAATTCGAATTGCTTCTAAGATAAGGATTAAGAATTGTGCTATCATAAGTTTCGAGGTTACCTCTTAGTCCATCAATTGTGATATCCGTGAATTCCATCGACTCTTGGATGGCATTAGCTTTGGAGCGCCATTCGGGAGTGAGACTCCATAGGACTTTTCGAACAAGATCTTTGTTCGTATAAACTTTCCCGAGAGCATGGAGATTGTTGACGATTCTTAAAAATCGTTCAAACATAACACCAATGGGTTCCTTCTCCATTTTAAAGATTTCATATTTATGTGTTAGAAAATCAATTTTGGCTTCTCGGACTTGAGGCGTACCTTCATAAATGATCTCGAGCTTATCCCACATCTCCTTGGCAGTTGTGCAGCAAGAGATTTTTCGATAATCATCTGGATTCACCATACAATATAATACATGGATGGCCCTTACATTATATTCAACTTTCTTGATGTCCTCGGCATCATATTCATCTTCCTTCTTTGGAACCGTGGTTTCTCCAACTTTCTTTGTCGGCATTGGTTCACCGTTTTTGATGATTTGCCACAAACGAAAACAGTTTGCTTTGAGGAAGATACTCATCCGTTCTTTCCAATATGTATAGTTTGTTCCGTTAAATAGTGGAGCGCAAGTGGTGGACTGTCCTTCATCCATCGTTCCTGTGTTCAATATTCTCAACAGAAAAATATATATTTCTCTCAACCGGTTAAGGCTTTCAGAGAGTTAGGCTCTGATACCAATTGTTAGAATATACGCTTAACGCTAGAGGGGGGGTGAATAGCGTTATGATAAAAAATAGCGTAAACTTGCGGAATTTAAAAATTGCAGGAATGAAATAAGTGCGATAAGTAAATAATAAGGAACGAACGCACCGATGTATCATGGTTCACCACAACCCGTGGCTAGTCCAGTCCCCGAGAGACTCTCTCGAGATTTCCACTAACTTCGTCAAGCTTACGGGTGCTTAACAAACCGTTACAGTTGCTCAAGGATACCACACCTTAGGACTTCACTTGCTTGAGGATACCTCACCCCAAGACTTCAACCACTAAGACTTTGGGTACTTAGCAAACCCGACAAATGAGAAGATATGTTCTTCTCAAACAACTCTCTTTTACAACAAATACTCTCTCAATAGAGTGGATAAAGAGATACACAATAAGCTCTATGAACAACACAAAGTTGTCTATCAAATGGCTCAACAAAAGCTCTAAAATGATGCTTGAAAATGATCAATATGTATAACAATGTATGGAGGAGTTGTGTGTTTAAAATCAGCTCAAAAAGACCTCTTTTTATAGGTGAAAAAGTGGTGCTGACCGTTGCTTAATTGACAAATAAAATCCCTGATTCTGTGCTCAAACAATCGATTGTTTGGAGTAGATAATCGATTGTTTTGACCAACGTTCAAAAGACAGATTCCTGATTTTAGGCTAAGCAGTCGATTGTATGGACTAAATAATCGATTGTTATTCAACGTTCAAAAATCAATTTAGGATTCTGTGGGAACGGTCAAAATATAATTGATTCTGTGGGAACAGTCAAAATATAATCGATTGTATGAAAATGACAATCGATTGTTTATGAATATAATCGATTGTATGACAAAAACAATCGATTGTTTAGATGTTTAAAAACATCGGTTGCACACTGTCTCAAAATAATCGATTGTTAAAAGTAAACAATCGATTGTTTGCTATTTTGAAAAACTTCAAATCACACTGTCTTAATACAATCGATTGTAGGATTCAAATAATCGATTGTTGAGACCCAGATTTAAAAGACATGTTTAAAACCTTTAACATCATTTTGTTTTAACACAAAGATGCATGTTTTTGATAAATATGATTTAATAAAATATTTTATGCATGTTTATGATGACCTAATGTTGAGCCAAAGGATAAGATAACTTAAACGTTGTCCTTACATTGGTTCTACCAAACGACCTACGTCTTGGGTCTTCGGTCTTGAACTCTTTGGCTTGTTCATGCAATTCCGTCATCAATATGCTTCTCGCCATTTGATTGATTGTCATATTATATTGTTGTTTGACACTTGACTTCATTTTTTTGTCATTCATCAAAACCTATACCTGAAAATCATGCTCATACAACCAAAGCGCACATATCATAGATATACATGATTTCCAACAAGATACACCTGCAAGGGTTCGCCTAGGCTCGCTTTGACCAGCAAGGGCGGCGAAGACAAGTATGCTTTCAGCTTTCTCAAGGCTTCGACACATTCCTCGTTCCACTGTAGTCCTTGATCTTTTTTTAGCACGTTGAAAAATGGCACATATCGGATGACCGCGAGATGAGTCTGGACAGGGCGGTTATACGCCCCGTCAGCTTCTGTACCTATTTTCTGCTACTCATCACCTCAGATATTGCGTCTATCGCCTTGATCTGGTCTGGGTTGACCTCGATGCCTCGTTGCGATACGAGGAATCCTAAGAATTTTCTTGAGGCTACACCGAAAGCGCATTTCTCGGGGTTCAACTTCATCATGTACCTCCTCAGTATCTCGAAGGCCTCTTTTAGGTGGTCGATATGGTCTTCTTTATTTGCCGATTTTACCATCATATCGTCGATGTAGACTTCCACGGTCGTACCGAGTTGTTCTTTGAACATTCTGGTGACCAGCCTTTGGTACATGGCCCTTGCATTCTTGAGCCTGAAGGGATTGCGTTGTAGCAGTACGTCCCCTGGTGGGTGATGAAAGTTATTTTTTCCTGGTCCTCTTCGGCCATCATGATTTGGTTGTAGTCGGAGTATGCGTCTTGGAAACATAGCATCTCATGCACTGCGGTCGCGTCTATTAGCTGGTCGATGTGGGGCAGTAGAAAGGAATCTTTTGGGCACGCCTTATTCAAGTCGGTGAAGTCTACACACATCCCATTCTTCTTCTTAACCATGAGGACATTAGCGACCAATTGGGGGTACTTTGATTCCCTGATGGAGCCGTTAGCCAGAAGTTTGTCCACTTCCTCGCTGACTGCTTTGTTGATTGCGGCGTTGAATTTTCTTCTCATTTGCCGCGCGGGTCGACGTTCATCTTGTGAGTGGCGAATTCTCGTGGGATCCCCAACATATCTGAATGGGAAAAAGCAAACAAGTCTGCATGGTTAGATAAAAATTCACGATACTTACTTGGATTTAAGAGGTCGTGCCCAATGTAAGCTTTCCTTATAGGGTCGTTGTTGTCCAGTTGGACTGAGTCGAGATCTTCGACCGTTGCCTTGCAGGCTTCTATGACATCAGGGTCTTTAATGTCGTTCTTTGTCGGGTAGACCTTAGTTCACGGCATAGGTGATTGCTATGCATCTACGCTCGCCCCTTTAAGTTGTTTGGTGTAGGTGCAGTCTTGAGCTATTTTAAAGCATTCCTGAGTGGTGCGAGGCTCGCCTTGAATGCTAAATACTCCCCACAGCGTGGGAAATTTGATCATTTGGTAAAAGCTCGACAGGACCGCTCTCATGGCGTGTATCCACGTTCATCCGATGATGGCGTTGTATGTCGTTTCCTGGTTCATCACGTGGAAAGCTATTTCCAGCATGACCCCTCCTGCTAGGACGGGTAGTGATATCTCCCCGGAAGTTCGTTCTACGTCAGCATAGGACTTATCAAATGTGATACTATATTTGAAGTCGCCATACCGTCCGTGGGCGATAGTTTTCTTTAGCTTATGCGTAGTGGTAAACTTGACGTGATTGATCGCCGAGTCATCTCCGTTTCCAATGATCATGTTGATCGTGTGTGTTGGTGAAGGCCGCTTTGGTGGCCCGTGGTGCTTCTCCCGTCTATGTGCAAAGTTGATTTTTCCTTTGTCACTAAGCAGCTCTCTCAGGAACCCTTGGTTCAACATCCCGACCACCTCTTGCCGCATGCCTATACAATCTTCGTTTTTGTGCCCTCGCTCCTGGTGGAACTAATATAAGGCATTTGATTTTCTGGTGACGAGGTCCGACTTCATCTTTTCCGGCCATTGCATGTTGCCCGGATTCTCAAGTGCGTACACTATCTTTGAAGGGGACACACAAAAATTATAGGCAGATAATAAAGGGGGCATACCTCTATCGTTTCGTTGTGGAGCGACATGTCGCTGTAGTGCGTCCGTGTGCCTGGGTGGTAGTGGGTGAGAGGATCTAATGTAGGGTTGGTGTCTCTCCCTATTGGGATGTGGGACTTGTTCCCGTTGTCCTTCATTGTGTCGGTCCCTCCTGATTTCCGGATGTATTGTTATTAAACGTTGGGTTGGCCTGTTGAGATCGTCCTTATCTGCACGTACCTCAGCGCAATATGCATTGTGAATCTCTTCCCATGTGGTGGGGGGGTACTTCATGAGGCGACATAGTAGTTTATTGGTTGCCCTCGAGCCGTCCCTACTTAACCCGTTCTGAAAGCAGCGACCGCCATGCCTTTCGACACGTTTGTTAGGCTCATCCTTACTCTGTTAAACCTGGCTAGGAAGTCCTTAAGTCCTTCTCCTAGGGTTTGCCGAACAGAGAAGATGTCATTGACCCTCACTTCTGCTTTCTTTGCTCCTACATGGGCGGTGACAAACTTGTCCACCATCTCCTCAAACGTGGAAATGATTTTGGCCGGTAGCTGGGAATACCAGGTCAGTGCTCCTCCTGTTAGTGTTTTGCCGAACTTCTTCAGCAGTACAGGCGGTACTTGTTCTTTTGATAGGTCGTTACATTTTACAGCAGTGACGTAGTGGATCAAGTGGTTCTCGGGATCTGTAGTTCCATCGTGCACTCTCAAATAAGGCGGCATTTTGAAGGTTTTGGAATGGAGTATGGTGCAACCTCTTCCGTGTAGGGTTGTTTAACAAACCTCCCCACGTCACGCTTTGGCAACAGTTTGGGGGTACTAGGGATCTTGTCCACACTCTCCTGGTGTTCCTTCATCTGGTCACGGAGTGACCTGTTTTCGTCTTCCATTTCCTCCATCTTCTTGAGGATGGATGTGAGCGTGCCACCGTTGGCCAGTGTATCGATGAGCGCATTGTTTGCTCATTCGATCTCGGGTTCACCTTCGACTGCAGCAAGATCTACAGTCATCCTGCATCTGACATTGTTTTGGGGTGACTTCTTAACCAAGCCACTTAGAGTGCTCGTTAACCACTATTCCAATAGTTTCTTGACCACTGGGGTTGCTTCTTCAAATGCGGATGTAGAAATTCCTTTTTCCCGCAAGATCGTTAGATCTTCGGGTGGTGGAGGTGGGATTTCCTCGCTTATGGTGGTGCAAGGGGTTGCGATCGAAACCCCATCTTCACCGGCTTCGTTGAGAGGACTAATAAGATTGGTTGCAACATCTGTTTATGCTTTTATTCTTGCGTTGTTATCAGCCATTTTTCGTTTGTGTGTTGTAGAAAAGGGTTTTCGATGGTTCTCTAGGTGCAAACTATGGTTTTGATTCTCGAAATACCCACAGACGACGCCAAATTATTTAGATCAAAAATTATATTCGTACTTTATAAGCTTAAGAATAATCGAAAATATATAAGGGTAAATCGTAATCAAATATAATAAGCCCAAGAGATGATTATCACTTCAAGATGTTTGTAGATCTGTAAATATGTAGAAAATAGACTTAGCTTAAGAGAGAAGTAATGGTTGGAAAACCAAGAAAGAGATAGAGATAGAGAGAGAAGTTGTATTATTTGAGAATAACAATGATGTCTATTCCAATGTGAAGGTCTCTTTATATACTATGAGACATTTCTCGAAATAATCAAAAAAATACAAAAATTGGTGACTTCCTCTCAGTAAAAACGTCAGACACTAAACAACGATCACTTCTTCTTCACCAACTTGGACCGTGCCCTCAAGGTTATATTACATACTAAGGGAATAAATTAAGGGACCAAAATATAATTACTCTCAAATATAAGGTATAATATTGGTCAAAAACTCATGGTTTGGTACACATAGTTGGCGAAGAAAATTCTCCCCAAAGCCCCCTCCTTTCTCTTCTCCATCTATCTTTGAGCTGAGCTGAGCTGAGAGGGAGAAGAACAACCTGACGACGAAGAAGACGTGTTTACTCTCTCCTTAACAATACAGACTTTCTCCTTAACTTTGTAAACTTATATAAATGGATCAGATATTGAACAAGTTGGGTTCCTATTGGATTGGTCAGAAAGCCAACAAAGAGTTCAATTCCGTCGGCGATGACATTAACGTACGTCCCTTTTCTTCTATTTACTTCTTTTCACAATTTCATTTCTCTAGTTTTTGAGCACCACTAGGGTTTACTGTTTACACCAATTCTAGTTAAGTCTAATTTCCCGATAATTACTTGTGGGGGTGGGTGGGGTGGGGGTGGGTGGGGTGGGGGTGGGGGACTTAAACTACGTTTTTTTGGAATCACTAGATTGCTGGTTTGAATTGATTGAAGTAAAGATTGATTTTTTTATGGTCAATGGTGGTGGTACATGTACCCTCTTTTTGCATATGCTTAATTAGAAGTTTATTCCTCTTAATTGTGTTTTTCTCTTTTAAACTGTTCTTTTTTTGTGAGCTTTTCTTTAAGGAAATTCTTTCAAATTTAGTCCCTTGTCTCTAGAGAAAGGAATGGAAAATTAATGTGATAAATTATAGATATGAGTGCAAACGGCATGGTGATAAAAAGTTTGTGTAGAAGACATGTCGTGCATTTATCGGTTTGGCGCAAACATAGCTGCTCATAACTTTTTTCCCGTGATATATTGTCAAGAGAAGTGCCTTCACTTGTTTCTCAAATAAGTACATTGCAACATCGTTTATTGAGATTAGTAATGGAGGGATTACTTTCGATTTTGGACTCCAGTTGAACTGAACTTTAAGTGAGCTTTCTATCTAAGCCATGGTTTAGCTACTGATATGCCTGAGAAACATGACTCTCCCCTGTATCCGATCTCACATATAGACAAAGCCCTGTAACCAACCTCATATACTGAGGGAACATAGGCAGTAAGCTTCTTAGTTTCTTCATTAAACGCATAGTTGGTGGCATCATGAGGGAAAATACCTGCTGGAATTCCGTATTCCTTCAGCCGATGTCACGAGGCTTTTGCATTTTTCTTACGGCGTTATAGTTAAGTAGGGATGAGTGAGCTGCTGACTTCGCCGGCATTTGGCAAAAAAATAACAGAGAAAATAAAGATCATGACTTCGCCGGCATTTGGCAAAAAATAACAGAAAAAAGAAAGATCATGACTCGTACTGATGGGCATCCTTAGATAATTACCAGAAAATGAAGCATCCTCGAGAAATGAATCGATGGTGCTCCCTAAGAGTAAATGAAAATTTTGATATGAAAGATTTTTTGTGTATAGCGTTTGAGAAGGCAAATTCGTAAGAAATCTATTTGAATTAATCAAACCATCCAGCTAAAGCACCTTAACCAGCTTTCCTCTCTAGAACAAGATGTCTGAGGAAATGACTCTTTGCTGTAAGCGTAAATGAAATAGTGGGAAATAGATTATGAACAAAATCATACCACGAAGATCTCAATTTTTTCTCTTAGTCCAACACAAAACTGCATCTTGACAAACTTTTAATAAGTCTTATTACCTCCCACATGTTAGTGTTTTGCTTATCAAGTTTTGGGCCAATACTCTATTCTTTCGCATAAATTTTAATTTTCCCCAGCGTTCCCGGGCTGAGCTAGATGGATTAGTTTCTTTGCTGCAATCATCACTTGTTTAATTGCAGACAAAGAATTGTTGGAGTGGGCATAAACTTTGTTGAATTACATCCTCTTTCTTTCCATTATTGCATTCTTGGATTTCAAAGCACAAGAAAATTTCTTATGTAAAAAGGTAGAAAACATGCTCTGTGTCTTGTCCTACTTTGATACTACAATAAGTGCACAACCAACATCCTATCATGCCATAAATCTCAAAATCTGAAGCTTTACTCTTGAATAGGAACTTATTTCCTGAAATTCTAGGTATTGTGCTAGGATATGGCTTCTTTATCCTTTTTATTATACACTAGTGTTATCCTCAAAATTGATATTAGTACCTGATGTTTCCCTTGCTTCCTTTTTATTTTTTCTATTTGTTGATACTATCTCGCTTTTCATAGTCTTTTCTCTTTTGTCATAACTGCTATGTTTTTGCTTTATTGAGCCGAAGGTCTTCCAGAAACAACCTTTCTACACAAAGTAGGGGTATGCGTACATATTACCTTCCCCAGGCCCCACTTGTAGGAATACACTGGGTATGTTGCTCTAGGAAAAAATGTTCATATAGCTTTTAAAGGACAACAACAACAACAACAACAACCCAGTATAATCCCACTTAATGGGGTCTGGGGAGGGTAGTGTGTACGCAGACCTTACCCCTACCCTTGGGTAGAGAGGCTGTTTTGCAAATAGACCCCCGGCATCCTTCCCTCCAAGAACTTCCCACCTTGCTCTTGGGGAGACTCAAACTCACAACCTCTCGGTTGGAAGTGGGGGTTGCTTACCATCAGAGCAACCCCTCTTTTAAAGAACATTTCTGTAAATTAAATTTGGACTTAGGTTCCTACTTGTAGTATAGTATGATAATGTTGCGCATCATTACAAGTATGAAAAGCATTTTACCGACGAAAGTAATTACAAGATCCACCTTCAAGTTGAATTGAAATTGATGCAATAAATTAAAACAAGTTCCAATTTTGTTCAAATATTGATGAGTGTCAATCTGCTTTGATGTGTGAGCTGAGACTATTTAAGGAATGAGTACCTACCCTAACCAAAACAATTTATGTTTACTAATTTGCAATTTGCTCGAAGAAACCATTTGCTTATTTTTATTGATTTTGTTCTGATTGAGATCAGTTCTCTCCATGGACTTTCTCTCTTCTCGTCTTCTTTGTACATGTGTCTGAGACTTCTTCCCCTTTTCAAAATTAGTCCCTGCAAAGCAGTATTGAAGGAGGAAGCAAATGGCTGGTGAACAAGATTAAAGGTTAGTTTTCCTCCTCATTTCTCTTTTAGCTCCTTTTGTCTTCTCTAAACTTTTACGTCTAACTCTGAAGCTGTCTGAACATTAGCATGCTATAGTACCCCTCCCCCTAGTGAACATTAGGCTGGCGAAGGAACAGAGAAATAAAATGCTCACCTTTACTTCTTTTTGCAGTCTTGTCTCATGATGTATAGGATAGTTGATTGTGGATTCAGGCTGCCGAGTAAACTAGCTTATGAAAAACCATGTTGAATGTCCCCAAAAAAACACAATCAATTTCTAGTTTTTTCTAAGAAAAATCTATTCTTTCTTGAAATGAAAAAGAAGCTAAAGCTGTTTAGCTGGATGGTTTGAATACAACAACAACGACAACAACAAAAAAGCCAGTGCAATCCCACAAGTTGGGTTACCTTGATGGTTTGAATAATTTAATACTATTTTGTAAATGTTTGATTTCTTAAAAGGTATACCCAAATATTTTCTCATATCGAATTCTTCACTTACTCGTAGAAACAACAATTGATTAATTTTGTTGAAGATGCTGTCATTTTATCGGTGATAATCTAAGGACGCTCGTCAGTATGAGTTTTGAGCGCTCTCTCTCTCTCTCTCTCTCTTATCCCTGCTTTGCATCTGATTTGCAGGAAAAATGCAAAAGCCATTGCCAGAACTGCTAAAGGAGTATGACCTTCCAGTAGGCATTTTCCCTCGTGATGCCACCAACTATGAGTTTAATGAAGAAACCAAGAAGTTTACTATCTATATTCCCTCAGTATGTGAAGTTGGTTACATGGATTCGTCTGTATTACGCTTCTCTACAGCTGTTACTGGGTATTTGGAGAAAGGAAAGCTAGCTGACATAGAGGGAATTAAAACGAAAGTGATGATGTGGGTAAAAGTTACGGCTATTTCATCTGAAAAATCAAAGCTTCATTTCACGGTTGGCTTGAAGAAAACCCGTAGTAGGGAAGCTTATGAGGTCTTGAGAGATGGAGTCGCTGTAGATAAATTCTAGTGTTGTCAACTTATTGTGAACACTGAGATTGTCATATATCTGTAAAGCCTTAAGGGTATTGCTCATCATTGCTTCTTTGTTCAAGGTGTTGTAGTTGCGACTTCTTTGTGAAACAGTTGTGTGAATATTTTGAATTTGAATTGTAATGTTAATTGCAAACTTATGAAATATAAAAATGTTGTAAAACCAGATTTCGCATGTGTCAAAGTTGAGTCTTTTTTTAGTCGGGGATAGTATCTAACTAGCTGGCTCTATCCATGATTGTTTTATACAATTTTGTAGTTATTGACTTTGCGCTAATTGTCATACTTAGGTATTAGGGAAACCAGTTACACAATTTCTTTTTAGCTTCAAATAGATGATGTTATAAAGCTTACGCAGGGGTGACAAACGGGCGCGGGGTCAGGTCGGATATGTGACAGGTTGAAATGGGTAATATTAAAATTGATAAATTATCCAGTGCGATCCATATTTAGTACGGATAAAAAAAAAGATTAAAATGACTTCTTGAATATGATCACTGGCGGGAGAATTCCAAGTTTCCCATTCTTAATTAGGAATTCCAAATTTGAGGCTTTACAAATTTAAAAGTTAAACCCAGTATTTTCCATTTTCTAAATGGATAACATAATTTTTATTCATATTTGACCCGATTTTAAAAAATTCATTATCCGACCCATATTTGTAAGAGAAATTTTCATAAACCAATGCTTTTTAGTGGTTATTAGCTAGTTGTAGCTACCATTTACTATATTACTTCCTATAGCTATGTTTTAAGTTTTGCTAGAGCGTATTCAATGTATTTAAGCTAATATATTCATGAATACAGTAGCAAAACTTGGCATAAAACAAGGAGTACAACTAGGTAATTATTGTATTCAACTGTATCCACGATATGTATTTGTGAATACAGTAACGTAAATAGCATAAATAGTGGTCTATCCAGTTGTTTTTAAACGAAAGTGAAGCAATTAACACAAATAGACTGCTTTCCCTAATAGATAATATGAGTGAATAACTATTTTTTCTTTTATCCCTTTTGTCACCACTAAGCTTGAAAGCAACTAGGAAGCTCAAATCTATTCAAGTACAAGGTTGAAGCTTTAGAATCTAAAAAAGGAATTAATGTTCAAGAAGAGTCCAAATCACGTCACTGTTGGACCAAATCAGGCCATTGTTGGAACAATTTGGCATCTATAATGTGTCCAAACTTGCAGCCCATGAATTCCTACATTAATCCACGTTTTAATAGCATAAAAGAATTTGCTTGATGTCCGAGAAGGGTACAATAAGCGTGCTAGATGTGGAGTGCAAGTTGGTGTCAAGTTGCTTGCAAATTTCCTTCAAGATTTTCAAGATTTTCAAGATTCTGTCTAGCATTTGTTTGCGACTTATTTCCATATATTATGGTACTATATTTATTGCTTTCCTAGTTAGATAATGTTATGTTTTCCTTTTCCTAAGATTTTTGGAATTACTTTCCAAGAATGACTTGCTTTTTGCTTCCTAGTATTTTCCTTTTCCTAAGGTAGTTAGGACTTGTTGTCCAAAGTAGTTTAGGACTTTCTTTCCTTATTTTTGTGGTAGAATTTCGTGACCCCTCCCTATATAAAGGGGTGTATTCTTTGTATTTAGATGATTCAGATTATTATCAATAAAAATTGTGAGATTTTTCTTGTACTCTTGTGTGTGGCTACTCTTGGATTTATTTTTCAACCTTCAAGACTCAACTTAAGTTGGTATGATTAAACTCGTTCGAAATCTTAAATCACTTCTAAGTATTCAAGAAAGGTGATTAGTTTATGCTTATTGTTGTTCTTGTTTTTCTAAAAGGTCGGGTTTCACAATATATCTCTTGTTTTAATTCTATACAAAAGGTGATTAGTTCTTTGTTAGCCAATTGTTGTTGTTAGGATTCAACTTCAAGAATAGACTTCTTGAATTCTAGAAACTCTTTCTTGAATTCAATCTATCTTTAATTTTTCCGTCTTTTTCCGTTTCTTTATTTTCTTTTCGCTTCCGCACGTTTCTTGATTTTCTTATTTTTCTTTAGTAATTCTTGAATCTCCTATCGTGTCTTTATCAAGTGGTATCAGAGCATAGGCTAATCAAGATTTCAATCTTGATAATCTTGGGAGGTTCTTGAAAAAAAACATAAAAAACGAAAATAAAAAATAAACAAAAAAATCAGCCAAAAAAAAGTGTTGTTGCTCATTACTATATCAAAATTCTAGTGTTATTTGATTTTCAAGTCAAGAAAGTAAACAAGTAGAGAGGACCCCGGTTCTTGAAGATTAAGGTAACTTCTTTCCTTATTCTTCTAGGTTTTGGGTTTCATAAATTCTTTCCTTTTTTTTCTACTAACAAATTCCTATTCTTTCTAGGTTTGGTCTTCTACTTTCCTTTTCTTTTTCTAACTCCTTATTCTTGTCACTACGCGTTATGACTTGTTAGGTTTATTAATAAATCTAAATATTAACAACCAAGAGTTACATTGAGTGGAAAAAGACAAGAGAGGTGACAACATTAGAAGGAAAAAGCCAAAAATTAGATATACATATTTCTTCCAATCTTTGTTCAAGATGTTTCAAACAGGTAGTTATGAAGAAAGGAGGCGAGCTATGACTCAACAATTTGAAAAGTCAATCTTGCAATATGCTGAATGGAAGGAAGACAATGGTAAAGTTATTTTTCAAACAAGGGCTAAAGTGATGTCTGCGAATTGTGCCCTTAGAATCGACAAAGAGTTTGGCTATAACTCAATTAGCACTTATATGGTTGAGAAATTGAACTTGCCTTGTGTTGAGCATATTGAACCCTACATGTTGAGAGGAGTAAAGGTAGATAAGAGAGTCTTCTTACTATTCTCAATTGGAAGGCATGAGGATACAATCTGGTGTGATGTGATTCCCATGAATAATTATCATGTCTTGTTGGGAAAGCCATGTCTGACTATACAAGAGAATCATATAACATGGAAAAAAATAGATACTCTCTTGAGGTTAACGGGAGGAAACTCATTCTTGGACCTTTGACTCCCTCACAAATTTACGAAGATGAAGGATTGTTAAAGAGAATATGGAAATATATGAGAGAGAAAAGAATGAGAGTGCTAAGGGAGTGCATGTCGACATCCCAAGAGAGGGGAAAAAGGAGAGGTTGTGTTAAGTGAAGAGAATGGGATGTCATATGAGAAAAAAAGTGAGCTTGAGGGAAAAGAAATGAGGAAAGGCAGTGAGATAACAAAAGTATGTGAGGTAGAGATAGAAAAACATAAGGGTTTTAGTGAAGAAAAAGAAGAAAACTTTAGAGAGATAAAAGAGGCTAAGGGTGAGAAAAAAGTTATTCTTAAGATAAATGCCAAAGAGAGTGTAAGTAAGAAAACATGTTCTTTACTTCCTAACCCATTAACTCTTTCTTGTTTAGTTCTTGTGTTTTTGTGCAGCAACATGTTGAAAGACCTTCTAAAAGGATAGGTGAGGCGCAAGAGATGGTGATATAGGATCCCATTGGATTCCCACATGAATTAGGCGAAATCAATTCTTGTTGGATGGTGGAAGATAAAAGCTTGGTTCATTTATTTGTTCTTGAACCTTTTGACTATTTTGATCCTACTTACAGGTTTATGACATGGAGTTGCCTAAAAATATTGCTAAGTTGGAGCGATTGCATAAAGAATTCAAGGTGATGATGTTCTACTTGTAAATAAGTCGATGTATGGTATGTATAATTGGTTTATTCGAATTCCTTGTCTATTTTTTGAGGTAATGAACTATACTCTTATTTCTTATGTTGATGAATTTATAAATTTTATAGATGATGATGTTTTGATGCGTATCAAGTCATTAACGGTAGTATCTAAGTTCAAGTGCAAGAGTAATTTGCTTCATTTTGAAATTGAGTTTGACATAGATGATTATGAATTCCAACTTGGTAGAAAGATGCATAAATTTATGAGAAGAGTCTTGCGATTGATTTAAATATTCCTTCTTCTCTTATTCAAGTGTCTAGTGATCTTTTATATGATAAATTGCTAGAACATGATTTTTGTTGTATGATGGAGAGTCATTCTTTAAGCCATGTTGATTGTCATCTTGTAAAAGTGTTTTCTACTAGTAATGAGGATATGCATGATTGTTGTGACACTGGTGACCAAATACATTTCCATGAACCTATCTATGACTCTGTCTGTGATAGTTTGAGCAATTTTTTAGAATCAACTGATGTTGGGGATATTATTGGGGAGAGTCATATTCATAAGCTTGAATGTATCGAAACTTTAAATTTGGGAATTATGGATTCTTCTAACCTTCTTATGAATTTATGGGCTTCTTTAAATAGCCTATATGTAAAACAATCCATGAGTTTGTAATTTATACTTGGCTATATCATAAAAGTGTCTTATTTGATACATGTATTAGAGATACTTGTTTTAAATGGATGCATGATGAATCTTATGTAATTTCTTTGTCATACACATCTTTTGACTATCTTAAGAGAGGTTTTTATGGGACAAATCTAAGTAAGCATATATTTAATTGGGATGATGATGTCCATATGCTTTATGAAGGAGTATTTATACCTATTAGGCTTAATTGGGTTAAGTGGATACATGGTCACTATCTTGTTTTATTTTTATTATTTTTTCAAATTAGTGGATGCAATTTACTAGTGCATGTCTTCGTTTTCAAGCAAGGTATAAATTCGAGGACGAATTTTCTTCAAGAAGAGGGGAATGGTAGCAATCTAGGAAGCTCAAATATATTCAAGTACAAGTTTGAAACTTTGGAATCTCAAAAAGAAATTAATGTTTAAGAAGAGTCCAAATCAGGCCACTGTTGGACCAAATCAGGCCATTGTTGGACCAATTTGGCATCTATAATATGTCCAAACTTGTATCCTATGACGTCCTACATTAATCCACGTTTTAATAGCATAAAAAGGACTTACTTGATGTCCGTGGCATCTATAATATGTCCAAACTTGTATCCTATGACATCCTACATTAATCCACGTTTTAATAGCATAAAAAGGACTTACTTGATGTCCGAGAAGGATACAATAGGCGTGCTAGATGTTGAGTGCAAGTTGGTGCACAGTTGCTTGCAAATTTCCTTCAAGATTTCCAAGATTTTCAAGATTCTGTCCGAGATTTGTTTGGGACTTATTTCTATATATTATGGAACTATATTTATTGCTTTCCTAGTTAGATAAAGTTATGTTTTCCTTTTCCTAAGATTTTTGGAATTACTTTACAAGAATGACTTGGTTTTTGCTTCCTAGTATTTTCTTTTTCCTAAGGTAGTTGGACTTGTTGTTACAAATAATTTAGGACTCTATTTCCTTGTTTTTGTTGGTAGAATTTCATGACCCCCCCCCCCCCTATATAAAGGGGTGTATTCTTTGTTAGATTATTTAGATTATTATCAATAAAAGTGTGAGATTTTTCTTGCATTCTTGTGTGTTGCTACTCTTGAATTTATTCTTCAGCCTTCAAGACTCAACTTAAGGTGGTAAGATTAAACTCTTTCGAAAGCTTAGATCACTTTTAGGTATTCAAGAAAGGTGATAAGTTTATGCTTATTGTTGTTCTTGTTATTCTAAAGGGTCGAGTTTCACAATCTATCTCCTGTTTTAATTCTCTACCAAAGGCGATTAGTTCTTTGTTAGCTAATTGTTGTTGTTAGGATTAAACTTCAAGAATAGACTTCTTGAATCAAGAAACTCTTTCTTGAATTCAATCTATCTTTAATTTTTCCGTCTTTTCTCGTTTCTTTATTTTCTTTTAGCTTCCGCATGTTTCTTGATCTTCTTGTTTTTCTTTAGTAATTCTTGAATCCTCTATCGTGTTGTTATCAAGTGGTATCAGAGCATAGGCTAATCAAGATTTCAATCTTGATAATCGTGGGAGGTTCTTGAAAAAAAAATTAAAAGAAAAAAAGAAAAAAAATCAGCCAAAAAAAAGTGTTATTGCTCATTGCTATGTCAAAATTCTAGTGTTATTTGATTTCCAAGTCAAGAAAGGAAACAAGAAGAGGGGATCCTAGTTCTTGAAGATTAAGGTAACTTCTTTCCTTATTCTTCTAGATTTTGGGTTTCATAAATTCTTTCCTTTTTTTTCTACTAACAAATTCCTATTCTTTCTAGGTTTAGTCTTCTACTTTCCTTTTCTTTTTCTAACTCCTTATTCTTATATCTACGGGTTGTGAGTTATTATGTTTATTAATAAATCTAAAGATTAAGAACCAAGAGTTACTTTGAATGGAAAAAGGCAAGAGAAGTGACAAAATTAGAAGGAAAAAGCCAAAAATTAGATATACATATTTCTTCTAATCTTCGTTCAATATGTTTCAAACAGGTAGTTATAAAGAAAGGAGGCGAGCTATGACTGAACAATTTGAAAAGTCAAACTTGCAATATGCTGAATAGAAGGAAAACAATAGTAAAGTTATTTTTCAAGCAAGAGCTAAAATGATGTCTATGATTTGTGCCCTTAGAATCGACAAAGAGTTTGGCTATAACTCAATTAGCACTTACATGGTTGAGAAATTGAACCTGCGTTGTGTTGAGCATATTGAACCCTACATGCTGAGAGGAGTAAAGGTAGATAAGAGTGTCTTATTACTATTCTCAATTGGAAGGCATGAGGATGCGATCTGCTGTGATATGATTCCCATGAATAATTATCATGTCTTGTTGGGAAAGCCATGGTATGACTATACAAGAGCTTCATATAACATGGAAAAAAATAGATACTCTCGAGGTTAACGGGAGGAAACTCATTCTTGGACCTTTGACTCCCTCACAAATTTGCGAAGATGAAAGGATTGTTAAAGAGAATATGGAAAAATATGAGAGAGAAAATAATGAGAGGGCTAAGGGAGTGCATGTCGACATCCCAAGAGAGGAAAAAGGAGAGGTTGTGTTGAGTGAAGAGAATGAATGTCAAGTGAGAAAAAGAGTGAGCTTGAAGGGAAAGAAAAGAGGAAAGACAATGAGATAACAAAAGTATGTGAGGTAGAGAGAGAAAAATATGAGGGTTTTAGTGAATAAAAAGAAGAAAACTTTCGAGATAGAAAAGGGGCTAAGGGTGAGGAAAAAGTTATTCTTAAAATAAACGCCAAAGAGAGTGTATGTAAGAAAACATGTTCTTTACTTCCTAACCCATTAACTCTTTCTTGTTTTAGTTCTTGTGTTTTTGTGTAGAAACATGTTGAAAGACCTTCTAAAGGGATAGGTGAGGCGCAAAAGATGGTGGTAAAGGATCCCATTGGATTCCAACATGAATTAGGCAAAATTAATTCTTGTTGGATGGTGGAAGATAAAAGCTTGATTAATTTATATATTCTTGAACCTTTTAACTATTTTGATCCTTACTTACATGTTTATCACATGGAGTTGCCTAAAAATATTGCTAAGTTGGAGCGATTGCATAAAAGAATACTAGGTGATGATGTTCTACTGATAAATAAGTCGATGTATGGTATGTATAATTGGTTTGTTCGAATTCCTTGCCTTTCTAGGATACCTAAGGTATTTTTGGAGGTAATGAACTATACTCTTATTTCTTATGTTGATGAATTTATAAATTTGATGGATGATGATGTTTTGATGCATATCAAGTCATTAACTGTAATATATAAGTTCAAGTGTAAGAGTAATTTGCTTCCTTTTGAAATTGAGTTTGACATAGATGATTATAAATTCCAACTTGGTAGAAAGAGGCATGAAATTTATGAGAAGAGACTTGCGATTGATTTATATATTCCTTCTTCTCTTATCCAAGTGTCTAGTGAGCTTTCATATGATAAATTGCTAGAACATGATTTTTGTTGTATAATGGGGAGTCATTCTTTAAGCCATGTTGATTGTGATCTTTTAAAAGTGTTTTCTACTAGTAATGAGGATATGCATGATTGTTATGACACTAGCGATCAAATACATCTCCATGAACCTATCTATGACTCTTTCTGTGATAGTTTGAGCAATTTTTTAGAATCAATTGATGTTGGGATATTATTAGGTAGAGTCATATTCATAAGCTTGCATGTATCGAAACTTTTAATTTGAGATTATGGATTTTTCTAACCTTTTTGTGAATTTATGGGCTTCTTTAAATAGCTTATATGTAGAACAATCCATGAGATCTGTAATTTATACTTGGCTATATCATAAAAGTGCCTTATTTGATACATGTATTAGAGATACTTGTTTTAAATGGATGTATGATGAATCTTATGTAATTTCTTTGTCATACACATCTTTTGACTACCTTAAGAGAAATTTTTATCGTACAAATCTAAGTAGGCATAAATTTTATTTGGATGATGATGTCTATATGCTTTATGAAGTAGTATTTATACCTATTAGGCTTAACCGGGTTAAGTGGATACATGGTCACTATCTTTTTTTATTTTTACCATTTTTTCATATTAGTGGATGTCATTTACTAGTGCATGTCTTCGTTTTCTTGCAAGGTCGAAATTCGAGGACGAATTTTCTTCAAGATGAGGGAATGATAGCAACCTAGGAAGCACAAATCTATTCAAGTACAAGGTTGAAGCTTTGGAATCTCAAAAAGGAATTAATGTTTAAGAAGAGTTCAAATCAAACCACTGTTGGACCAAATCAGGCAATTGTTGGACCAATTTGGCATTTATAATGTGTCCAAACTTGCAGCCCATGAAGCCCTACATTAAGCCACATTTTAATAGCATAAAAATGACTTACTTTATGTCCGAGAAGGGTACAATAGGCGTGCTAGATGTTGAGTGCAAGTTGGTGCCAAGTTGCTTGCAAATTTCCTTCAAGATTTTCAAGATTCTTTCCAAGATTTGTTTGGGACTTATTTCCTTATATAATGGGACTATATTTATTGCTTTCCTAGTTAGATAAGGTTATGTTTTCCTTTTTCTAAAATTTTTGGAATTACTTTCCAAGAATGACTTGGTTTTTGCTTCTTAGTATTTTCCTTTTCCTAAGGTAGTTGGACTTGTTGTCCAAAGTAGTTTAGGACTTCATTTCCTTGTTTTTGTTGGTAGAATTTCGTGACCCTTCCCTATATAAAGGGGTGTATTCTTTGTATTTAGATTATTCAGATTATTATTAATTAAAATTGTGAGATTTTTCTTGTACTCTTGTGTGTGGTTACTCTTGGATTTATTCTTCAACCTTCAAGACTTAACTTAAGGTGGTAAGATTAAACTCTTTCGAAATCTTAGATCACTTCTAGGTATTCAAGAAAGTGATAAATTTATGCTTATTGTTGTTCTTGTTATTCTAAAAGGTCGGGTTTCACAATCTATCTCTTGTTTTAATTCTCTACCAAAGGCGATTAGTTCTTCGTTAACTAATTGTTGTTGTTAGGATTCAATTTCAATAATAGACTTCTTAAATTCAAGAAACTCTTTCTTGAATTCAATCTATCTTTAATTTTTCCGTCCTTTTTGATTTCTTTATTTTCTTTTAGCTCCAGTACGTTTTTTGATTTTCTTGTTTTTCTTTAGTAATTCTTGATTCCCCCATTGTGTTGTTATCAAAGCTTAGGTATTAGTTAAGCAGCTGGAAAAATGAAGATACAGCTACCAAACTTCTTTAATTTTTGTTTCATTGATCTTCGTGCGAGTACAAAGCTTGATTTTCTTAATTTTTGACCCTGGCTTGTATCATGCGTAAAACCTTTAAGGTCAAAAGTTAAAAGAGTTAACCCATGGGACAGGCGAAGGGTAACATTAGTTAAACTTGAAGTTGCCCATGAGACATGTTGGATAAAAAAAATCAATAATGACAACGAAGTCTTCTATTTGTGCAAATTATCCGGCCTGAAAGGCTCATAAAAGTGGCCATGCAAAATTATTCCGTAAAGTTTTTCGTGTGAATTATGGGTTACGAGTTTGAACAATAGAAACCATTAATGCTTGCATTAAGACAAGTTGTCTACAACATAACTTTATGTAAATAAGAAATACTTTATGCACCGATTGTTCATTTTTAGTACTTGATTGAATGTTGACACTATGATTTTGATTGCTATTAT
Source organism: Nicotiana benthamiana (assembly GCA_034376525.1). NCBI lineage: Eukaryota > Viridiplantae > Streptophyta > Magnoliopsida > Solanales > Solanaceae > Nicotiana > Nicotiana benthamiana. The sequence continues at coordinate 48,797,958 of CM067336.1, forward strand.
GTAGTAATATTTCAGCATAACTAGGATTACGACATTGAACCCCAGGTTAAAGATATTTCAAACTTATCACGCACAACAATTAATTTGATACTCATTACTGAAATAAAATCTCCCTTATCACTATTCTTGCCAAATCAGCATCTCAAATTCATGTGAAAACTTCAACACCATGTTAAATGAAGCAACCATTAGCAGCCAAGCAATATGCTAGTGGGCACCTCAAAATAGCACAAAGTAGAAAGATAAGAGCAAAACCAAACAAAAGTACAAGGCTAGCAAAATTATAGAAAGGTACATTAGTTTCATGCTAGAGTTAGAAAGATTAATTGTTCTTGCCTTCAAATAGTAAATGTATCCTTCTACAATACAGAATTATACCCTGCTAAAATCCAGTGAGTCTCCACCAAGAATATTGTTTTTGAGATTGTCACACCAATAGCAGGTCAAGATTTACTGTTTACTTTTTATTTTTTCTAGTTAGTATATATCAATAAATTATATATTATTATATACATGATTATACTTCCATCGGCTATTTTTAATTTAGGAGATGAGGTATGCAGTTGTTTAGGCTAATTTTTCATTGTTTTTCTCCTTAGATTCCATCCATTTACAAGAGCTTCGGACCAACTGATTCAAATTAAATTCACAATTTTGAACACAAAATATAAATATATTACTAAAATTTAATAAATGCAGAATTCTAAATTCACTATTGAAAAGTACAATAAATTCAATACAAACTACTTTAAAGACTAAATCTATCAAATTTAAATCTTAAATATATATCTATTTGCCACTAAGACTAATCCTAATTCTACGTCGTGTTAAAACAGATGCTCTCCTTATTTTCATCAAGCACACAGATTCTAACAATTTTCAACAATTTGTTTAGTATCACATATAGGGGTTGGATGTTCGGGTAATTCGGATTAAATATAAAATTTCAGTATAAATTTTTGATTTTCGGATTGAAGAAATGACAATTCAAATTTAATCCAAATAAGCTCGGATATGATAGAATTATTTAAGTTCGGTTTTGGATTAATCAGGTTTGATATTTTGGATTTTCGGTTTTGAGCTTATAAGTTGGCATGTTTAAGTTTTTCTTTTACAAAAATGAATATCCTAATGAAGTACTCATATTAAATTGCCTGAAAAGTTACCCATTCTCACGACAATCATCCAAATAAAGTATTCAAGTAATGGAATTACTATCAAAAAGATGCAACAGAGACATTAATACGACCGACAAGAAGTAGTAATAGTAAAATCATGTCCAAATAAAAAGTATTTTGACAATAACTTAGTAATTAATATTGCATATATGAAATATTAATATCTAATGGATAAGGTATTTAACTTATTATTATTGGCATATAGATAATGGACTAAATATAAAATATAAAAAATTTGGATTTTCGGATATCCAAAAATTCAAAGTACCAAATCCAACATCCAATCCAAAATCCAAAAAATTTGAAAATAAAATCCAAAATCCAATCCCTAATCCTAAAATTCTAACCAAAAAATTCGAATTTCGAGTTTGCCCAAACTATGCCCACATCTAGTTATGAATATAACGAACCTGATTCATGATATATTCAGGTGCGGAGTTAGAACACGACCTCCACGTTCGACAGAATTCAATAACTTTTGTCCAAACTATGCATTTGTCTTAAGAAATTTATCGAATATGAATAATTTATTAGAACCAAGTAACTTAAATATTAAAATCACGAACCCATAAGCTGCAAATCCTGGTTGCTTCTTCGCCTCTATATATTCCATCTTGCTCCATCAAACTCCCAATATCGCGATAAACAGCTTAAATATAGTTGACATGGGAATGTTAGGGATAAGGTGATAGAACAATTTGGTCTGGTGAAGACGTCTGAGAGTTGGAGGTATAAGAATAATTTGAACGTTTCCTACACAGTAAGAAAATCAGAGTGACAAGAAAAAGGGTAAAAAGAATAACAAGTAGCAGCAACATAATTTCTCCATTGTGAGCAAAACTATGATTATTATCAGATAACATCGCATCATCTTTCTGCGAAAAATCATCAGGAGTCATGTACGAGGGTGTATTCAAAGGATACATCAGGGAGATATACAGTGCTTAGTGTTAACAAACTTATGGTATATTTATTCTTCCTTTTCATCAGGATGTAGAATATGACTGAAGCTTTAAGAAGGTGAGGTTTTAAGATAGTTTCTTGGCATGTTATGCTGTGTCACAACAAATTATGTGATAGCCAACTTGAATTGTCCATTTTCACCCCAACCCCAACCCCCACCCTACATATCGGTCCGGTTGAAAGGCTCACTCCTTACCTCGATTGGTCCAACCTTCTCTATCAGCTTGGTCCGTTAAGTGCCGAAGCTAAAAATTTTAAGGGTGTTGAAATTTAAAAGAAGTGAAAAAAATTCTGATAAAAAGATGTCTATGTGTTATATACTTTTAAAATATAATATTTTGTCTATATAAACAATGTAAATTTTTGACGAGCTAACCACCCTTATCAATAAGTGGCTTCGGCACCGGATCTGATAGAGGATCATGCCATGGCAAATGTCTCATCTGAAAGAGGCGAATCCAACAAAGCGCCGCTAGGTTCATCTGAACTCAGTACTTTTGATGCGTAACATAAATTTTATGTGTAAAATTATTCATGATAGAAGCAAATAGAATACATAAACCCATAATATTAACAATAAAATAAGTTCAATACTAAAATAATTAAAGGTTAAACTTATAGAATTTAAATTCTGAATTCGTAAGTAGAATGGAGGTGACTTTTCGTAGAGATTGATGGACCATAGTGAACAGGCAAAACCAAAAAAGGTCAATGTCACTTGGGTCAGATAAAGCCGTGCAAACAGTGAACTTCCTAGTAAATTAAATTCGGTCGTCAGAACTTTGAATCGCAGAATGACCTATCTGATTCTCCCAAGGAAATAGTTTTCATAACAGATCACTAGAACCTCAAAATTGTAATTAAGCAAATATCGACATGTAACAAATAGTTTTCAATTTTACTTGTTCATTTTTGCATATAATTTATTTTTTCAATTTCGTTTTTCACATTAATTACTCATTCCAAATTATTTTTCAAATTCATTAAAATTATACATCAATTAATATGACTATTGAGTGGGTAACGATTCTTCACTTGATTTTGGTTATATTCCACTAATCTAACATTAATTCTATTTTTTAATTTCACATTTGGGTTAAAAATTTGGAAAAATGGGAAGAAGCTCTTCAACTAAGATTTAGGGTTTTGATTGATATTTTGATATCACATTGGAATAATATTGGTACGAGTGAACTCATGATTGAATGTGTGTTCATATTTCGTGACGTTTGCCTGATTCCAAGATGTGGGCCTGTGATAATAGGTGAATTTAACTATATTCAGGCCCTAAATAACCACCGTCTGGCATAGTTTTGGTAATGAAAGTGATAACAAAATGCTCTTATGAGTGCTTTCCATGATTTGCAGGTTATATATGACTAGGGAAGGCTAGGGAGTACTTCTGGAGTCAAAAAATGAAGAAAAAGAGGCCAGCTGTAAAATACCCAAGTGAACCACGCGGAAAAGGCTAAAACTTCAGAGAAGGGGTACTGCCGCGGTTCCACTGCGACTGCTGTAGTACCGCTATGAGAGGCTGCTGCAGAAGATTGAAGATTCAGAGGGGTAGTTTGGTCGCGATTCTACCGCGATCGCGGCAGAACCGCGGTAGGCGTGCGGAGCTTCAGGGACAGAATTGTCCAAACGTGATTTTTAGCCCTAAACCTATTTTAGTCACTAGGTTTCCCCCTTTAGAGGCACGTATTCAGTTTTTAGAGTTATTTGAAGGAGAAACAATTGTGAGAGAATACCCAAACCATATTTCTTCTTTTCCTTTGATTTTTATTGGTAGTTTATGATGAATATTAATTTAGTTTGTTTACCCATAGGCATGAGTAGCTAAATTCCTTGTCTAAGGTTTTGATGGAACCTATTGGGGGATGAACTTCTTGTTTATGTGAATACAAATTGCTAGTTTCAATCTTTATTTATTGAACTATGTTCTTGTTGTAGTTAATTGACATGATCCTTAATTAGTTGTGCTTATAGTGTGCGTAACCCGGAATTTGGGTTGTTGTTGAATAAGACCACTCCTAATGTATAAGAGGAATCCATAACTGCTAGTTTAAAGGCGGGATTAGGGATAACGAAGCCTTGAGTGCAATTTTAAGTGAACTGTGTTAATTAAAACTAGCTAGCGTATCTCGGGAGAGTGCAATAATATATTACTGTGATTACTCGGGAGAGATTTACGGTAAGACAAGAGTTCATGATTGATAGAGGTGTGTTGGTAAATTTGTATGAAGCATAAACAGAAGGGAATCCACCAATAGGGGAAATTATTACCTTAGTTTTCTCTCATCATTGTTTACAGCCTTAGTTAATTAGTTTACAGCTTGTTATTTTACTGCAATCGTAGTTCATAAAGAAACCTCCAACTGTGATTTGAAAGTCTTGGGAAGTTGGTTTAGAAGAGTTTAGTGGATCTAAAGATAGTGGTTGATAGGTTAACTCTCTATGGATTCGACCCTGGGCATAATACTCGGGTTATATTTGCAACGTCCTTAGAGTCCTCTTTAGAGGACATAGTTGGGTGTGATCAAATTTTGGCGTCATTGTCAGAGAGTTAACGGAACTATCAATTGTCATTGCTTGAAATAGAAAAATTCTTGGTGTAGCTAGTTTCTTTACACCAAATTTTTGAGCTGACTTGGTTGCACAAGTGTATGCCTAGAAACTCTACAAGGACTGGAGAACTACTTGAAGGACTCTCAGACCCTGAAAAAATATTCTGGGCATTGAACTGTGCCAACAGAAGACTTCAATTACCTCAACAAATAGACAAATTCGAAACTGACATGGAAGACGTAATCGACCCCAACGGAACGGCAGGCATGAGAGAGTCAACTTGAATGATAGAGAAGCGGCACCTCTTGTGCCCGAGGATGCCTTGTATGACTGGGCACAACCCACAGATGACAATCTTTCCACTACCATTGTTGTGCCCGCCATACACGAGTCATTCTAGATCACAAACAATATGATACACTTGTTGCAAAAAAAGGGACTATTCTCTAGGACACAACTTGAAAACCATCAGCAGCACCTAAAAAGAACTTCCTATCGATATGCAAAACTCAAAGGCAGACGAACGTCACTCCAGAGGTAATCAGGCTATTATTGTTCCCATTCTCAGTGACAGGAGCTGCACATGTTTGGCTTAACTCACTCCCCACAAACTCCATTGCAACTTGGGATAAGTTAGTCAAACAATTTCATAACAAGTTTCATCCACCCAATAAAACTGCCCAACAAATTTATGAGATTGTGAGCTTTAAGTAGAAAACGATAAAGACGATGTATTAAACATGGGGTAGGTTCAAAAGAATGTTGGTTATGTGTTCGCAACATGGTGTTCCAGAACAGATGTTGGGACAACAATTGTATATAGGAGTGTCAGACGCGTTGAAGAATATTGTGGATGCTTCAGCTGGTGGGACATTCCTGCGCAAGACATGGAGAGAAGGCCAAATTTTACAGGGTAAAATGGCACAGAAAACGGGATGGACATCCAGAAATACACCTATCACTCCAGTGGTGCACTCACTGCCTGTTTATCCTTCAAACACTATGGATGAAAATATGGCGAATCTCCTGACACAAATGAGAATCCTTACCAAAAAGGTGGAGGAAACAGGACACAAGCAGTAGGTACACATAGTAGATACTACCAATGGGGGCTTATGCACATCTTGCATTAGTCAGCCAATTAGTAATCCTTGGAACACATAGCTTGATCATCATTAGCAGAACCCTTAAGATATGAACTACGTGGCTAACTATGGGGGTCAGAGACAAGGAAACTAGAGCTGGGGTCAACAGACTCAGCAGCAGTATAGGCCACCTTAGACACAGTATAACGCTGGAAATATGGGAGGTATGATACCCCCCAACAACATGGCATCGTATCCTAAAACCACAGGGGTACAATAATCAGCAGGGGTATAATAACCAGCAGCAAGAGTACCACCCACCTCGGCAACAGCATGGTAGGAGACAAGATGATGGGTTTTCTAGACTGGAAGCAATGATGCAGCAGGTTATTTGGTCCACTGCAAAGATAAATGAGCGAGTAGATGCACATGACACAGATATCAAAAATATTGAAGTGCAAGTGGGCCAAATTTCAATGTCTCTGAACAACCATCCTCAAGGGACACTACCTGCAGATACCCAAATCAATCCTAATGATTAAGGCCCGAAGCAGCTGATGGCGGTGAGTCTCCGTAATGGCAGGGATCTTGATGTAGAGAATGAGAGATATCGTGACAATATACAGGCTAAGACACTCATTCAAGTACCCATTGAGCTGGATGAGTCCACAAGGCTGACAGATGTGACAGTCCAGCTTGTTCAGGAAGAAAAGAATATTCAGCAGGAGATAGAGAAAGTTGCTGAAGCAGTCGTAGAGACGGTAGTAGAGATAGTAGATAAGAAAGAAAAGTCCCAAGTGATTGGGAACAAAAGACCTCCTACACCATTTCCACATAGATTGGCCAAACATCAAAAGGAGGAGAAATATAAAAATTTCTTTGAGATGCTCAAGTAAATTCAGGTAAATATTCAGTTGATTGAAGCGTTAAAGGAGATGCCTGGATACGCGAAAATGATGAAAGACTTGATGTCCCGGAAGTTTGACTTCCAATACTTGTCTACAGTGACACTTACTCAGACTTGCAGTGTTGTGGTAACTAAACCTGTTGCTAAAACGCTCTATGATCTTGGGAGTTTTACTATTCCATGCACCATTAGAAACTTTGCTTTTGCGAAAGCACTCTATGATTTAGGGACCAACATTAATATTATGCCCTTGGTTATTTACAAGAGGTTTGGCATTGGGAGATCTAGACCTACCTCTATGTTGTTGCAGCTTGCTGACAGGACTGTGAAGCATTCATTTGGGATCCTTGATGATGTGCTTATTCAGGCGGGGAAATTCGTGTTCCCTACAGACTTTGTGATCTTGGATTGCAAATTGGATGAAAAAATTCCTATCATCTTAGGAAGACCATTCTTGGCCATAGGGAGAGATCTTATTTATTGTGAGACCGGGGAGCTTAAGATGAGGCACAATGACAAAGAGATTATATTCAATGTGCAGAAATCTATGAGTCGACCTAGTGAGTTTGCCAACTGCTCCCTTATTAATGTCGTGGATATAATCGTACAATCTGATGATGAAGTGTTGACAGTTGAGGATCCCCTCGCTGCATGTCTGACGAATTTGGAGGAAGTGAATGGTGAGGACTTGGCGTAATGGGTGTTGGAATTGGAAGGTAGAGGGTTCTGGGAAAGAAATCTAGAGTTTGAGCCCCTACACTTAGAAAAGAGAGAGACTCCTCCAGCTAAGCCATCCATAGAAGAACCACCGAAGCTGGAACTAAATCCATTGCCAGCCCACCTCATGTATGAATTTCTAGGACCTAACTCCACTCTACCTATTATTATCGCATCTGGTTTGTTAGATGTGCAGGTCTAAAATCTTCTACAGGTATTGAAGGAATGCAAAACTGCCATTGGGTGGAACATGGCAGACATCAAGGGGATCAGCCCCGCTTACTACATGCATAAAATTCTATTGGAAGAGGGGCACAAACCTTCCAGGGAACATCAGAGGAGGCTGAACCCAAATATGAAGGAAGTGGTGAAGAAGGAGGTGATAAAGTGGTTAGATATGAGAATTATTTTCCCAATCTCCGACAGCAGCTGGGTTAACCCAGTTCAATGCGCCTAAGAGGGGTGGCATGACAGTTGTGAAGAATGACAATAATTAATTAATCTCAACAAAACCCGTCAGCGGCTGGAGAATATGCATGGATTATCGAAAGTTGAATGTAGCCACCCGGAAAGACCACTTCCTACTTCCCTTCATTGATCAGATGCTGGATAGATTGACAGGGAGATCAACTTCAACTTCTGGATGGGTACTCGGGGTACAATCATATTTTCATTGCACCTGAGGACTGGGAGAAGACCTCCTTCACATGCCCTTATGGCATTTATGCCTTCAGAAGGATGCCATTTGGCTTGTGCAATGCACCCGCCACATTCCAACGGTGCATGATGGCCATATTCATTGACATGGTTGAGGATATAATGGAGGTGTTCATGAATGACTTCTCAGTGGTGGGGAACTCACTCGATGAGTGCCTAGTGAATCTGACGTGTGTGCTGAAACAGTGCATCGAGACTAATTTGGTACTGAACCCATTTCATGGTACAAGTAGGCATAGTCTTGGGGCACCGGGTGTCAAGCAAGGGAATATAGGTAGATCGAGCAAAGGTTGATGTAATAGCAAAGCTGCCTCCACCAACTACGGTCAAAGAAATCAGAAGTTTTCTTGGACATGCCGGTTTCCACCGGCGGTTCATAAAAGATTTCTCCAACATAGCCAACCCTCTCTGTAAGTTAGAGAAAGATCACTCGTTTGTATTTTCTGATGATTGCAGGGCAGCTTTTGAGGAGTTGAAGCAGAGGCTGGTCACAGCACCCATCATTGTTGCCCCCAACTGGGAGCAACCGTTCGAATTAATATGTGACGCTAGTAACTATGGAGTGGGGGGGAGTGTTGGGCCAGTGAAAGAAAAATTTATGCATCCAATTTACTATGCTAGTATAACGTTGAGTGGAGTCCAGTTGAACTATACGGTGATTGAAAAGGAGATGCTAGCGGTGGTGTTCCCATTCGACAAGTTATGGTCCTATCTAATAGGATCAATGGTAATTGTATACACTGACCATGCTACTCTCAGGTTCTTAATAGAAAAGAAAGACTCTAACCCAGGCATGATTCATTGGGTGTTGCTACTGCAAGAGTTTGATCTTGAAATACGTGACCGCAAAGGCACTGAGAATCAAGTTGCTGATCACCTATCACGACTTGAGGGAGCTGAAAATGCCATTGAAGTTGAGGAAATTCTGGAACTTTTCCAGACAAGTAGCTGATCGCCACCACTCGTCAGGAAACGCCGTGGTATGCGGACTTTTCCAATTACCTGGCCAGTGGTATAGTTCCTTGCATGCGATACCTAGAACTTGCCCTATGTGTTTGCAAAGCGAAATAGAAGTTATTTGGTTGTAGAATTGATTGAGGCATTTCTTTGTATAAGCTTATATATAATTGTGAATCCACCCGTTTATATTACCATAGTCAACCCCTTTGAGCCTGAAGCCTGTTTTTTGATAACCCTATAATGACCTATATCCTGGTGTTTGAATTGTTGATTGTTTGAACCTATACCTCCTAGAAGAACTTGACTCGCTAAAAGAATATACAAAAGTCAAAGTGTGGGGTGGTAGGGAGTTAGAAAAAAAGGGGAATCAGGAATGAATCATTTGAATGGTGCACTGACATTATACAAAGAAAAGAAAAAAATGAGACATGCAAAATAAAACAAGAGAAAGAAAGAAAAAAAAAAGAGAAAATAAGAAGCCAGTTGCACCTATAGGAAAGTAGGGGTCACTTGTGAAACAAAAATGTGAAAGAATGATTAGGATGAGCATGGAAATTGAGATAAAAGGAAGTGTGTATTAAAAGTTCATAGGAAGGCTAGTCACTACATCCAAATGTATCCTACCTGTCCCTTAGCCTACATTACAGCCAAATAAAGACCTCTTGGTCTTTGACTAAAACAACTCGATTAGTAGAGTACTACACTAGGGGCAAGCTTATGGTGTGTTTGTATGGTATGTGAATGCTCTTTGTTGAGAGTAAGTGAATTATTTCTATCTTTGGTTCCTTATGTTTGAATTTTATGTGTGTGGAACTTCTCTCAGACTGTTGATGTAAGGGCATGTCACTCAGGAATAGAAAGTAAGTCTTCACCTCTGTAGACTAACTAGAGTGAGCACGAGTGTGTCATGGCAGTAGAATCTGCATCTTGGGTATGACTATTGCACTGCTTAGGTTGGTTCGTCAAAATTGCGGGTTTGACATAACTTGGGGTAATGCAGCAAACGGTTAGGCCTAGAAGTATGATTTAGCTTGTTGGACGACGAGCAAAGGTTTAAGTGTAGGGTGTTGATAATATGTGAATTTAACTATATTAGGCCATAAATAACCACCTTCTGACATAGTTTTGGTAATGAAAGTGATAAAAAAATATTCTTATGAGTGCTTTTCATGATTTGCAGGTTATATATGACTAGGGAAGGCTAGGGAGTACTTTTGGAGTCAAGAAATAAAGAAAAAGAGGCCAAATGTGAAATAGCCCAAGTGAACCACGCGGAAAAGGCTGAAATTTCAGAAAAAGGGTACTACCATGGTTCCATCGCGACCGAGGAAGAACCTCGGTGAGAGGCTGCTGCAGAAGATTGAAGATTCAGAGGGGTAGTTTGGCTGCGGTTCTACCGCGATTGCGGCAGAACCGCGGTAGGCATGCAGAGCTTCAGGGACAGATTGTCCAAACGTGATTTTTAGCCCTAAACCTATTTTCCTCACTAGGTTTCGCCTTTGGAGGTATCTATTCAGTTTTTAGAGTTTTTTGAAGGAGAAACAATTGTGAGAGAATACACAAACCATATTTCTTCTTTGATTTTTATTAGTAGTTTATGATAAATATTAATTTAGTTTATTTGCCCATAGCCATTAGTGGCTAAATTCATTGTCTAAGGTTTTGATGAAACCTATTGGGGAATGAACTTCTTGTTTATGTGAATACAAATTGCTAGTTTCAATCTGTATATATTAAACTATGTTCTTGTTGTAGTTAATTGATAGGATACTCAATAAGTTGTGCCTATTTAGTGTGCCTAACTCGGAAAAGGGTGTATATTTAGGTTGTTGTTGAATAACACCACCCCTAAAGTATTAGAGGAATTTATAACTATGGGTTTAAAAGCGAGATTAGGGATAATAAAGCCTTGGGTGCAATCTTAAAAGAACTGTGTTAATTAAAGCTAGCTGGTGTATCTCGGGAGAGTGCAATAGTATATTACTGTGATTACTCGAGAGAGATTTATGGTAAGACGAGAGTTCATGATTGATACAGGTGTGTTGGTAACTTTGTATGAAGCATAAACATAAGGGACTCCATCAATAGCGAAAATCATTACCTTAGCTTTCTCTCATCATTGTTTACAACCTTAGTTATTTAGTTTATAGCTTGTTATTTTACTGCAATCGTAGCCCATAAAGAAACCTCCAACTGTGATTTGAAAGTCTTGGGAAGCTAGTTCTGAAGAGTTTAGTGGATCTAAAGATAGTGGTTGATAGGTTAACTCTCGGTGGATTCGACCCTGTGCGTAATACTCGGGTTATATTTGCAACCTCCGCAGAGTCTATTCTAGAGGACATAGTTGAGCGTGATCAAATTTTGACGATTGTCGAGGAGTTAACGGAATTGTCATTGCTAGAAATACAAAAATTCTTGGTGTAGCTAGTTCTTTACACCTAATTTTTGATTGAAACTTTTGATGGTTGCTCTTGGTTGCATTGGTGTATGCCTAGAAACTCTACAAGGACTGGAGAACTACTTGAAGGACTCTCAGACCTTGAAAAATATTCCGGGCGTTGAACTATGCCAACAGAAGACTTCAACCACTTCAACCAACACCCAAATTTGAAACTGACATGGAAGACGTAATCGGACCCAACAGAAACGGCAGGCATGAGCAAGCCAACTTAAATGATAGAGAAGCGGCACCTCTTATGCCCGAGGGTTCACTGTATGACTTGGCACAATCTACAGCTGACAATCTGGACACTGCCATGGTTATGCCTTCCACAAAAGCTGAGTCGTTCCAGATCACAAACAATATTCTACACTTGTTTCAAAACAATGGACTATTCTCTGGGACACAACTTGTATACCCTCAGCAGCACCTGAAGAACTTCTTGTCGATATACAAAACTCAAAGTCAGCCCAACATCACTCCAGAGGCAATCAGGCTATTATTATTCCTATTCTCAGTGACATGAGTTGCACAGGTTTGGCTTAACTCATTCCCTATAAACTCTACTGCAACTCGGGATAAGTTAGTCAAACAAATTCATAACAAGTTTCATCCAACAAAACTGACCAACAAATTGACGAGATTGTGAGCTTTAAGTAGAAACCGATGAAGACACTGCATGAAACATGGGGCGGGTTTATATGAATGTTGGTTATGTGTCCACATCATGGTGTTCCAGAACAGATGTTGGGGCAACGATTTTATATAGGACTATCAGAAGGGTTGAAGAATATTGTGGATGCCTCAGCTGGTGGGACATTCCTGAGCAAGACATGGAGAGAAGGCCAGATTTTACTTGATAAAATGGAACAGAATTCGGGATGGACATCAAGAAATGTACCTATCACTCCAGTGGTGCACTCAGAGCCTCTTGATCCTTCAAACACTATGGCTGAAAATATGGCGAATCTCCTGAAACGAATGAGCATCCTCACCAAAAAGGTGGAGGAATCAGGACAGAAGCAGCAGGTACACATAGTAGATACTACCAATGAGGGCTTGCGCACATTTTGCATTAGTCATCCAATTGGTAATCCTTGGAACATAGAGCTTGATCATCATCATCAACAACCTAAAGATATGAACTACGTGGCTAACTATGGGGGTCAGAGACAGGGAAACCAGAACTGGGGTCAGCAGACTCAGCAGCAGTATAGGCCACCTCATCCACAGTATAACGCTGGAAATATGAGAGGTAAGAGACCCCCTCCCCCTTAAAAAACAACATGGCACCATATCGTAGACCACAGGGGTACAATAATCAGCAGCAGGGGTACAATAACCAGCAGTAAGGGTACCACCCGCCTCAGCAACAGCATGGTAGGAGACAAGATGATGGGTTTGCTAGACTGGAAGCAATGATGCAGCAGGTTATTGGGTCCAATGCAAAGATAAATGAGAGAGTAAATGCATATGACGCAGATATAAAAATATTGAAGTGCAAGTGGTCCAAATTTCAATGTCTCTGAAAAACCATCCTCAAGGGACACTACATGCAGATACCCAAATCAATCCTAATGATTATGGCCTGAAGCAGCTGATGGAGGTGAGTCTCCGTAATGGCAGGGATCTTGATGTAGAGAATGAGAGATATCGTGACAATATACATGCTAAGACACTTATTCAAGTACCCATTGAGCTGGATGAGTCCACAAGGCTGACAGATGTGACAGTCAAGCATGTTCGAGAAGAAATGAATATTCAGCAGGAGATAGAGAAAGTTGCTGAAGCAGTCGAAGAGACGGTAGTAGAGATAGCAGCTGAGAAAGAAAAGTACCAAGTGATTGGTAACTAAAGATCTCCTACACCATTTCCACAGAGATTGTCCAAGCATCAAAAGGAGGAGCAATATAAAAAGTTCTTTGAGATGTTCAAGCAAATTCAGGTAAATATTCAGTTGATTGAAGCGTTAAAGGAGATGCCTGGATGCGCGAAAATGATGAAAGACTTGATGTCCTGGGAGTTTGACTTCCAATACTTGGCTACAGTGACACTTACTCAGACTTGCAGTGCCGTGGTAACTAAACCTGTTGCTAAAACGCTCTATAATCTAGGGAGTTTTACTATTCCATGCACTATTGGAAACTTTTTTTTTTGTGAAAGCACTCGATGATTTAGGGGCCAACATTAGTATTATTCCCCTGGTTATTTACAAGAGGTTGGGCATTGGGAGAGCTAGACCCGCCTCTATGTTGTTGCAGCTTGCTGACAGGACGGTGAAGCATTCATTTGGGATCCTTGATGATATTCTTATTCAGGTGGGGAAATTTGTGTTCCCTACAGACTTTGTGATCTTGGATTGCAAATTGGATGAAGAAATTCCTATCATCTTAGGAAGACCATTCTTGGCCACAGGGAGAGATCTGATTGATTGTGAGACTAGGGAGCTTAAGATGAGGCTCAATGACAAAGAGATTATATTCAATGTGTAGAAATTTATGAGGCGACCTAGTGAGTTCGCCAACTGCTCCCTTATTGATGTCGTGGATGTAATTGTACAATCTGATGACGAAGTGTTGACAGTTGAGGATCCCCTCGTTGCATGTCTGACGAATTTGTAGCAAGTGAATGGTGAGGACTTGGCGTAATGGGTGTTGGGATTGGAAGGTAGAGGGTTCTAGGATAGAAATCTAGAGTTTGAGACCCTACACTTAGAAAAGAGAGAGACTTCTCCAGCTAAGCCATCCATTGAAGAACCACCGAAGCTGGAACTAAATCCATTGCCAGCCCACCTCAGGTAGGAATTTCTAGGACCTAACTCCACTCTACCTGTTATTATCGCATCTGGTTTGTTAGATGTGTAGGTCTAAAATCTTCTACAGGTATTGAAGGAATGCAAAACTGTCATTGGGTGGACCATGGCAGACATCAAGGGGATCAACCCCGCTTACTACATGCATAAAATTCTGCTGGAAGAGGGGCACAAACCTTCCAGGGAACATCAGAGGAGGCTGAACCCAAATTTGAAGAAAGTGGTGAAGACTGAGGTGATAAACTGGTTAGATGCGGGAATTATTTTCCAAATCTCTGATAGGATTTGGGTTAGCCCAGTTTAATGTGTGCCTAAATTTTAAATCTATGCCTTAATTTTGCACATCTTGCCTTGCTTGAACGCTCGTAGGAGTGTGTAGATAAACTAATTCAAAATGAGTTACATGCTAAGTGTGTGTGAGAGTTTACTTGCATCCTGTGCTTGCATGCGATACCTAGAACTTGCCCTATGTGTTTGCAAAGCGAAATAGAAGTTGTTTGGTTGTAGAAATGATTGAGGCATTTCTTTGTGTAAGCCTATATATAATTGTGGATCCACCCATTTATATTACCATATCAACCCCTTTGATCCTGAAGCTTGTTTTAATAACCCTATAATGACCTATATCCTGGTGTTTAAATTGCTGATTGTTTGAACCTATACCTCCTAGAAGCACTTGAATCGCTAAATGAACAAACAAAAGTCAAAGTGTGGGGTGGTGGGGAGTTAGCGAAAAAGGGGAATCAGGAATGAATCATTTGAATGGTGCAATGGCAATATAAAAAGAAAAGAAAAAAAATGAGACATGCAAAACAAAACAAGAGAAAGAAAGAAAAAAAATAGAGAAAACAAGAAGCCAGTTGCACCTAAAGGAAAGTAGGGGTCACCTGTGAAACAAAAATGTAGAAGAATGATTAGGTTGAGCATGGAAATTGAGAGAAAAGGAAGTGTGTATTAAAAGTTCTTAGGGAGTCTAGTCACTACATCCAAATGTATCCTACATGTCCCTTAGCCTACACTACAACCAAATGAAGACCTCTTGGTCTTTGACTAATACAGCTCGATTAGTAGAGTACTACAATAGGGGCAAGCTTATGGTGTGTCAATGTGGCATGTGAATTCTCTTTGCTGAGAGTGAGTGAATTCTTTCTATCCTTGGTTCCTTATATTTGAATTTTATGTGTGTGGAACTTGTCTCAGACTGTTGATGTAAGGGCATGTGACTCAGGAATAGAAAGTAAGTCTTCACCTCTGTAGAGTAACTAGAGTGAGCACGAGTGTGTCATGGCAGTAGAGTCTACATCTTGGGTATGACTAATGCACTGCTTAGGTTGGTTCGTCAAAATTACGGGTTTGACATAACTTTGGGTAATGAAGCAAACGATTAGGCCTAGAAGTGTGGTTTAGCTTGCTCGAGGACGAGCAAAGGTTTAAGTGTGGGGTGTTGATAATAGGTGAACTTAACTATATTCAGGCCCTAAATAACCACCTTCTGGCATAGTTTTGGTAATGAAAGTGATAAAAAATGCTCTTATAAGTGATTTTCATGATTTGTAGGTTATATATGACTAGGGAAGGTTAGGGAGTACTTTTGGAGTAAAACAATGAAGAAAAAGAGGCCAACTATGAAATAGCCCAAGTGAACCATGAGAAAAGGCTGAAACTTCAAAGAAGGGGTACTGCCGCGGTTCCACCACGACCGGGGCAGAACCGCGATGAGAGGCTGCTGCAGAAGATTGAAGATTCAGAGAGGTAGTTTGGCCGCGGTTCTGCCGCGGCGGTAGGCGTGCAGAGCTTCAGGGATAGATTGTCCAAACGTGATTTTTAGCCCTAATCCTATTTTAGTTACCAGGTTTCGCCCTTTTGAGGCATGTATTCAGTTTTTAGAGTTCTTTGAAGGAGAAACAATTGTGAGAGAATACCCAAACCATATTTCTTCTTTTCCTTTGATTTTTGTTGGTACTTTATGATGAATATTAATTTAGTTTGTTTACCTATATCCATGAGTAGCTATTCCTTGTTTAAGGTTTTGATGGAACCTATTGGGGGATGAACTTCTTGTTTATGTGAATACAAATTGCTAGTTTCTATATTTATTTATTCAACTATGTTCTTCTTGTAGGTAATTGACAGAATACTCAATTAGTTGTGCCTATTTAGTGTACGTAACTCGGAAGTGAGTGCATATTTAGGTTGTTGTTGAATAACACCACTCCTAATATATAATAGGAATCTATAACTGTGGGTTTAAAGGCAGGATTAGGGATAACGAAGCCTTGGGTGCAATCTTAAGTGAACTGTGTTAATAAACGCTAGCTAGGGTATCTCGGGTGAGTGCAATAGTATATTATTGTGATTACTCGGGAGAGATTTATGGTAAGACGAGAGTTCATGAGTGACAGAGGTGTGTTGGTAAATTTGTATGAATCATAAGCAGAAGGGACTCCATCAATAGGGGAAATCATTACCTTAACTTTCTCTCATCATTGTTTACAACCTTAGTTATTTAGTTTACATCCTTTTATTTTACTGCAATCGTAGTTCATAAAGAAAGCTCCAACTGTGATTTGAAAGTCTTGGGAAGCTGGTTCTGAAGAGTTTAGTGGATCTAAAGATAGTGGTTGAAAGGTTAACTCTCTGTGGATTCGACCCTGGGCAATACTCGAGTTATATTTGCAACGTCCGCAGAGTCCTTTCTAGAGGACATAATTGGGCGTGATCACCTGGGTAGACGTTTTAGGGCGATTTTCAAATTTCTTATTAAAATCTTGACTTTTTTAATTAGATTAGTCTATTATAGTTATATTTATGATATGTAATTGCTTTTGTATAGATTTGGGCCATTCAGAATTAGATATTCATGGGAAAGGCATTGTTAGCGATTTATTGAGCTCGATTCGAGATAAGTGGCTTGCCTAACCTTGTGTGAAAGAACTCTCCTTAGGATTTGGTACTCTTTGATATGTGAGCGCCGTGTACGTGAATTGATGAGTGTGTACACGGGTTATTTATTGTAAAAGCTCTATTTTCACTGAGTAATAATCTGTTTCGCTTTAGTTGAATTATACTAGCATGTGCAGTTATCTTGTTTAGCCTAGAATAGCATGTATATGTACCTTAAATGCTTATCTAAATTCTGTGCAGCATGCTTAGCGGATTTCTTGCTTCTTCATTTACTTGTACTTAGTCTAAACTATAGATTTGGTATTGTAGATGTTATTTTCATTGTTTGAGCTGTGTATTTACTTTTGGGACTACAGAATGGTATTTTGGGAGACACCCCTGCATATTTACTTTGGGATTATGGAACGGTATCCTGAGAGATCCCCCTACATATTTACTTTGGGACTGTATCCTGGGAGATCCCTCTGCACATTTACATTTTGAACTATGAGTCGTTATCTCGGGAGATGGGTTGCTCTGATGGTAAGCAACCCCCACTTCCAACAGAGAGGTTGTGAGTTCGAGTCTCCCCAAGAGCAAGGTGGGGAGTTCTTGGAGGGAAGAATGCCGGGGGTCTATTTGGAAACAGCCTCTCTACCCCATGGTCGAGGTAAGGTCTGCATACATACTACCCTCCCCAGACCCCACTATATGGGATTATACTGGGTTGTTGTTGTTGTTGTTGTTGTCTTTCTGCAATACTTTTGTTAGTTTTATATATATATATATATATATATATATATATATATATATATATATATATATATATATATATATATATATATATATATATATATATATATATGTTCAGCTTTGAGTACCAGCTTCTTTTCTGTTTCACCAATTTGTTTAGCCAAAAATCTAAGTCTTCTCCTGTAGGTCCCATATATGGATCGTACCTGTTTACCTGATCTTTTTTTGATTTCTAACCTCCTGGAGTTGCTCCTTTCTTCATGGTGAAACTGAGGTACGGTATCCTCCTCAATTCGAAGCTTCGTAATGTACCTGTTATAAACGTCATTCCACGTGGTTGCAGGGAACTATCGAAGGCTTTCGTTAAGTCTTCTTGTGGCTTCTGAGCTTTTGTCATTTAAGTTGCTTGCGAAAGCTATTGCAGCCCAATTATCAGGTACACGAGGTAAAGTCATCCTTTCACATTGGAATCTATCAACAAAATCTCTGAGCAACTCCGAGTCCCCTTGTTTAGTTTTGAAAATGTCTTCCAATCTTTTCTCAACCTTTTGAGCTCCTGAGTGTCCTTTAATAAAAGAATCTGTAAGCTCAGCAAAAATCTATATAGAATTTTCAGGTAAAAGAGAATACCAGGTTAATTCACCCTTGGTGAGTGTTTCTCCAAATTTCTTGACCAACACTGATTCGATTTCTTGCTTGGTCAAGTCGTTGCCTTTTACACATGTAGTAAATGTAGTTACATGATCACGTGGGTCTGTTGTGCCATCATATTTAGATATGTCAGGCATTTTGAACTTTTTAGGAATTGGAAGGGGAGTAGCACTTGGTTTCCAAGGTTGTTGCGAGTATTTATCCACATCCACTCCTTTGATTATAAGGGGAACTCCAGGGATTTGCTCAATGCGCTTATTTTGTTCCTTAAGTTGTTTTTAGTACTAAATTTGCAAATAAGAATTATTTGAACGAATTACCTGATTCTCCCTCCCGTGGTTCACTGGGAGTTCTTCCGTTTTGGAATTAACAAGCCTAGAAAGAGGATTCTCCAATGTATTATTATTATTAGGGGTGGGTATGGTTGGTGCAACGGTAGTCGATTAACTAGAGCCTGAAGAGCTTTGCTAACCCGTGCATCAATTACTTTTTGTAATGCTTTATCTGCCCCTTCAAAATGTTCAGATTGCTCTTGTTCATCAGCACAAGATTCAGGAGCAGGAGTTCCTTCACGAGATTGACGTGGTGAATTTTGAGGGGAAGGAACCACGTTAATGTTTTGTAAATCTCCTTGATTTTGATGGATTTGATTTTCATGGTTTCCCAAGGTGTTTTCACTGTTATTGTTGTTGTTGTTGTTTGACATGACGATAACAACAGATAGAATGTTACATAAAAGAACAGATTATTAGATTCCCGGTAACGGAACCAATTTGTTTAACCAAAAAGTGAGTTTTTGGTCAAATCTAGAAATAGAGAGAAATTCAGGTTACTGATAATCAGGAGAGAAAGATAATCGAAGACTTTTAAGAATAATAATAAAGTAATAAGTAATTTTGTATTTTAGTGTAATCTCAATAGTATTTTGTGTCCCTACAAATGTTGAGTCTTTCTCCTTTTATAGTTGATTCTAGGATAAGGTGTAATGCCTTTGTCTTAACAAGGCAATAATGAGCAATAAATGACATTAAAAGAAATGTTACACAATCATTCCTATTTAAATCAAATTCTCTAACGTATTTGATATTAAATGCTGCATTTGGACTCTTTTACGTCATCAGATTTGTATCTTTAACTTCTCCCGATCTTCGATCTTTAAATGACTCGAATCGGTACGAGACTCGTGCCATTTGAGTAGCGACTCGTACCTATGTTGTTTTCTTCTCGCTATATCTATTATTGCCTGTGCCTCTTGGCTAATTATTGCGTTTTGACCTTTTGACCAATCCACGTGTCATGACAAGTCATTTTCAGCATACAAACTCAGTTTCTTCCCAATACATTTTCCTTCTTTGGTTCTCTTCTTTCACTATCTATTTTCCTCTTCATTTCGTAGGTTTTTAGAATTCCAACTAGCTCATCTATGGTTAGCTCCTGCAAGTCCTTTACTTCAGTAATAGCATTCACTTTACTCTCCTATGAATTGGGCAGGATACTAAAAAATTTCCTCACGAGCTTGTTCCTGGGAATGACTTCACCAATTGGGTGTAACTCATTTATGATGGAAATGAATCTTGTGTGCATGACTTGAATAGATACATCATCTTTCATCCATGATCTCATACTCAGTGATAAGCATGTCAATCTTAGATTGTTTTACTTGAGTGGTTCCCTCATGTGCTATTTTCAAGGCTTCCCATATATCATTGGCGGATTGACAAGCAAAGATCATGTTGTGCTCATCAGGTCCTATTCCACACACCAAAATTTTCTTAACATGAAAATTTTTCTCCACAACTTTTCTATCTACATCATTGTATTCTTTCCTAGTCTTTGGCGTCGTCACTAGAGGACCTCCTACCTTCTTGGTTTGGACATAAGAACCATCACACATAAACATCCCATAACTCAAAATCTTCTGCCATGATAAAATCATGTATTCTTGCCTTCCACCACCCATAGTATTGCCCATTGAACCTGGGCGGTCTATACATACACTGACCTTCTTCAAAATTTGGTGGAGCAACCATAAGGGCCCTTCCTAGGTGTTAGCCTGATAGAAAGAAACTGCTATGATACCAATTGATAGAATATATGAGCTCACCAAACTATAGAGAGACCATGTCCTCTATGAGTTTCCACTTAGAATGCTACTGAAACAGTAAGTAAATAAGACATGGAGTTTTTACGTGGAAAAATCCATGCTCAAGAGGTTAAAAATTCATGACCTACACTGGTTGGATTTCAACTTCACTATGAGAAAATTTAGATTACAACCTATTCAATCTAGGAATTAAACTCTTAATCCCTCACTAACTTGTAATACACTTATTACAAAGACGTCAACTCATGACTAACTCTAGTCACGACATTAACACTAAGGGTTTATGGTTTTACAAGGGATTCCTAAGTAAAGCTTCTAGATAAGAAAAGTAGGAAATATAATGAAGAACAATTACAAAGTTAAAACTTAAATAAGGACATACAACATACTAGCTCTAAGAATTGCTCCGTAGTAGTGTTAAACTTTGTTCTTGATGCACTTGAGAATTGAATGCTTGAATGTCAGATGCTTGAATGCTTAAATAAATTCTCAAGTGTTAAAATTACATTTTGTTGTAATGTGTTTTGTTAATACAATACAGATGACATCACTTGAATGATGCAATCACTTGGTAGGTCAAATGAGAAGTGACTGCAAAACTATGTTGCACTATTTCTATGTACAGTGCAGGCATTCACTTTCCAGTTGTAGACAGTTGACTACGAACTGCTATCAGGGAAACACAAGGGTATCAGGTCCCTGTGTTGATTCTCTATCTTCTGAAGTTGTAACAGTTCACAAAATCTGGAATCCATTAATTTGCAATGTGCACCAGGTTCCTTATCTGGTTCTTTGATAGTAAGTTTGTTAGATCATCAAATCATAAATCTAAGGTATTGTAAACCCATCAACATGTTTTATCATATTTGTAGGAAAAAATATGGGAGGAAGATGACTCATGATGAGTTCTTCATGGAGACTCACATTCGGAAGAAGAAGCCACTGACAGATCCATCTAGATGGGTCGAAGACAGGGCGAAAACTGCATATATAAGTTTCATAACCAATATAACTTGAAATTAATGTTTATAATATTATATAGTTAATAATTTTCTATCTTCTAAATAAAGGGCTGCTATAAGGCTAATGTGGAGGAGTACACTCAAAGCTTTCCACCAAATGAGAAACGCGAGCGACCACCCATTTCAGACGAAGAAGTACACAAGATATGGTTGGATGTTGTCGGTGGTCCTAAAAAGGGGATAGCATATGGCCTTCCATAGAGATCATTTCGGCGCTACACAATTAGATTACAAGATATAGGGACTTCCGTCCAAGGTGAGGCAATTGATAGGTCAACTCTCTTTTCTATGGAGAAGAATATTGCAAAGCTGACATCAGAGCTTGAAGAGACAAAGACTAGAGAACAAAAGAGAGATAAGCAATTAGATACCCTTCAAGTTCAGCTATAAAAGAGGGACCAACAATTTAATATCCTTCAAATTCAGCTATCTTTCTAGTGGTCCTTTCCCGATTCTCGGGTCTCGTGAGCCTTACCCTGATGCTAATCCTTCAAACCATGCCGATGACGAATGTTATAGTAGTGGAGATGAAGATGATATAGTAGAAAACACTCCTTGAATGATGTTTGAACTTTTAACTCTTGAAACATTTTGTTGTTGGATATTATGTATTGTCAATATAGTATAGTGGAGATGGAGATGGATATGGAGATGGTGATATTATTTTGTTAATATAGTTTTAATAGTTGTTATTGTTGTTATTATTATTGTTATTGTATTGTTATTGGTTGAATGGCAACAATGTAATGCTACCATTATAGGTGATTGGTTATTGGCAGGTGGAGTAGCTATAAAACAAGTGTTTGCTACCAAAAAATATCCAAAAGACCGACCGACTTTGGTTGGAAATGTTCATATTATTTTCCAGAAAATCAAATTTATCGACCAACTTCGGTCAAAAATGTTCATACTATTTCCCAGAAAATCATACTTACCGACCGACATCGATCGAAAATATTGATTTTAAATCTAAATTATTTAAATAATACCGATCGATTTCGTTTAGAATTAACAATTTTAAATAAAAATGAATAATTACATATTTTAACAACATCGATCGAATTCGTCGCTAATTTAAAAATAATTAAAAACTATTTTTAACAATATCGATCGAATTCGGTCGGTAATATTAATTTGTGTCAGATAAGTTGGTCAAACTGCATTGACAATTACCCATCGACTTCGATCGAAAAATAGAGACCGAATGAGGTTGCTCCCTGTTTGCGACCATTAGTTTACTGACTGATTGAAAATGGTCGAAATCGGTCGGTTTTTATTGAATTCCCACTGATTTCAGTCGATTTTTCTGGACGATGTTTGGCAGTTTCTTAGTAGTGTAATTAAGCCTCACTTAAACTTTATTAATATTCATGCGATGCTTGGACGTTTAGCAGCTCTAGTGTCTACAATGTATGATCCATGAATAACTCGAGCAATGACCTGAAAAAGAAAATTGCGCCCAAATGACCTTAAAAATAGATGATCTTGATTTTTTGACCCGCACTTGCTCAATTGGCGGACATTTAAGGTCAAAGATAAAAAGTCTTGTCATAGACATGCGAGGGGAAACACTTGTTAAACTTGAAGTTCTGCCCATGAGACAAGCTAGATCAAAAATCAATAATGACACTGAAGTGATCTATTTGTGCAAAGTATCCGACATGAAAGGCTCATAAAAGTGACCACGAAAAATTATTCTATAAAGTTCTTCATATGACCTATTGATCACGAGTTCGAACAGTGGATGCATCCATTAATGCTTGCATTAGAGTAGGTTGTCTACATCACATCTGTAGGGATGCAACCCTTTACCAAACTTTTCGTAAATATGAAATACTTTGTGCACCAGGCTGTTTATTTTCAATACTTGATTCACATCTGTTTTAGCTATGATTTTGATTGTTATTAATTAGTAATATTTCATCATAACTAGGATTACAACATTGAACCCCAGGTTTAACGATAATTAAAACTTATCACGCACAACAATTAATTTGATTCTCATAATTGAAATAAAATCACCCTTACATTTAGGGGTGAGCATAGTTTGTACAAACCCAAAATTCGAAATTTTTGGATTCTTGGTTTGAATTTTTGAATTACGGATTGGATATTGGATTTGGTACTTCAAAAATTTGGATATCTGAAAATTCAAAATTTTATACTTTATATTTAGTCCATTATCCATATGCCAATAATAATAAGTTCAAAATATGAAATATCCTACACATCAGATATTATCTCACATATTCAGCATTAGTTACCAAGTTACTGTCAGAATACTTTCTATTTGGACACAATTCACTATTTCTACTTCTTATTAGCTGTATTATTGTCTCTATTATACTTCCGTGATAATAATTCATTACTTGAATATTTTATTTGGATGCTTGTGGTGAGAATGAACTTTTTAGGCAATTTAACATGAGTACTTCATTTGGATATTTATTTTTGTCAAAAAAAAATATCTTTACTTATAAGCTCAAAATCGAAAAGTTAAAATATCCAAACCGATTAATCTGAAATCAGATTAAAAAAATTCAATCAAATCCGAGATTATTTGGATTAGATTTGAATTGTCATTTCTTCAATCCGAAAATCAAAACTTCAAATCAAAATTTCCATATCTTATTCGGACTGCCTGAACGTCCACTACAACTTACAGTTATTCTTGTCAAATCAGCATCTCAAATTCATTTGAAACTTTAAAACCATGTTAAATGAAGCAACCAAGCAGCCCAAGCAATATGCTAGTGGGTACCTCAAAATAGCACAAAGTACAAAAATAAGAGCAAAACTAAACAAAGGTACAAGGCTAGCAAACTTATAGAAGGTATTTTTTTTCTAATTATACCATATATGAAACTTTATTACCCTAAATGTGCATAGTTTGTTAATTACCCGCCCAATGCACGTTTTACCTATAAATTTTGTACCATTCGACTATTAGGCATTAAATGAGCAGAATATTCCCTAAAATGGGCTAAAATTAAGGAGAGAATCTTGTTGTTAATTGATTCTACATTAGATTTAATTTTTATAAAGGGAAAGGAGATTTCTCATCTGCGCATTTTTCTCGAGAACTACAATTCAAATTCTCGGAAAAAAAAGAACGAACAATTCAAATTTTCGAGTTTCAACAACTCAAAGTTGAAAAAATCTATTCTTCCATATATTTTCCACCATTGATAGTCATTAAAAAGCTTGAAAGCTTTGAATTCAAATTTGAATTTTCAAAAATTATTATTTGTTTGGATTGGGTGTTTTTGTAAATAATTCGGAATATGTTTAGGAGTTTATATCTCAATTTTTAGGGTTTTGGTGAAGATTAGACTTGGTTTTGATTGAATTTCAGATTGAAAGAAGAAGAAGAAGAAGAAGAAGAAGAAGAAGAAGAAGAAGAAGAAGAAGAAGAAGAAGAAGAAGAAGAAGAAGAAGAAGAAGAAGAAGAAGAAGAAGAAGAAGAAGAAGAAGAAGAAGAAGAAGAAGAAGAAGAAGAAGAAGAAGAAGAAGAAGAAGAAGAAGAAGAAGAAGAAGAAGAAGAAGAAGAAGAAGAAGAAGAAGAAGAAGAAGAAGAAGAAGAAGAAGAAGAAGAAGAAGAAGAAGAAGCATACTTCCAAAAATTGTAGACAAATTGTAGTTAAATTGTAGAATTGTAGATAAATTGTAGATGAATTCGAGATTGGGAAGACCAAAGCTTCTATAAATCTTCTACAATTATGTCGAAAATTTCAATTATGCTACAATTGAAATGGGAATTGGGATATTAAAATTCAATGTATTCAGTTTATATGTATCTTGTAGATAAAATTTCTACAAATAAACTACAAATTAGTTTAAGTATTGTATAAAGTTATATTATTTTTAAGAGTATCTACAAAATTAATACATTTATGCTACAATTAAACTACAATCTTATGTCAAAAAATGGTGACAATAAAATTTGCTCTTCATCTACAAAATTTCTACAAATAAACTACAGTTGCACTCCCACTGTCAACTTTATTGTCTTCCATCACTACGTACTAGTAGAGGACTTGGTTTTATGTTCTTTTAAGTGAACCAATGACAATCTTTTTTTTTGCATTTGTCTCAAGGATTAATATTATCTCTAACCTTTTTCTGTCTTATGTACCCGAATATACAGATGAAACCGTACTTGTAGCCAACACTTATCCAATTTTGACTCCTTTAATGTTTGAAAAAACTCACAGCAACCACGCTTTGAACACTTTCCCATTCATCGGCTTCCAAGATTTCCAAAATCGTTTGTCACTTGTTTCATCTAGGTATAAAGTTTGACCAAAAAAACTTTATGAATCCTTCTGATTATGCTTCGTAGGCACAACCATAAGGATTTTATAAAATAAACTCGAGAAGAGAATTGTAGAATCGTGGGTAACTAATGGAAAACGTGATTGAGAGGACAAAAATTGGGGAATTAACTGAAGGTAAAACGCGGGAGGGTGTATGGGATGGAAGGAGAGAGAGGCGGGTAAAGTAAAATTGGAGAATATACGCTCCTAAAATCACGCCTAGTATAAATAAAGCAATAATTATACCCTTAATTTGAATTATGATATAT
Organism: Nicotiana benthamiana; assembly: GCA_034376525.1. Taxonomy (NCBI): domain Eukaryota; kingdom Viridiplantae; phylum Streptophyta; class Magnoliopsida; order Solanales; family Solanaceae; genus Nicotiana; species Nicotiana benthamiana. Next base: position 48,824,300 of record CM067336.1, read on the forward strand.
AAATGGTAATTTGGTATACTTAAATATAATTAATACAATCCTTAAACAATAAAGATATTAAGATTTGATATATGGTATAGGTAGGTAAAAATCTCATTATAGAAAGGTACATTAACTTCATGCTAGAGTTAGAAAATCAATTGTTCTTGCCTTGAAATAGTAAATGCATCCTTCTACAGTACAGAAACAAAAAATGATATAATATAGCCGCGGTAAAAAATATAGTCGGAAAAATATATAAAAGTAGTCTATTGTTTGTGTATATATACACATTTTGAATGTTATATACAAAATATATATAAATTTTATACACTTTTTCGACTCGAGGACGTAAATAGTTTCTGACACGGGTTAAAAGTGATAGGTAAAAACTTACCTGCATCGGATGTTTACATCAAACCAATAGATATATGACATCTTGCATATGGACTTCAATCATTTAACCATGGTAATTACATGCATTCTTATCTAATTAAATTAATTAATCATAATAAGTTAATATAATTTGATGTAAACATCCGACGTGGATAAGTATTTATCAAAGTGATAACCTCGTACAGAAACTCCAACTATACCAAAGTGATAATTTTAATAATGGAAAGGCTGCTGCATTTGCAAATGGTAGGGCCGAAAATGAGGAGGAAAATTAGGAAAATGTTGTGCAAATTTCCGAAAAATTGGAACAAATTATAGTCCATGCGGGCCATGATTTGAATGTGATGAAAGATACATTTGGGGTGGGATCACATGGAAAAAAATGGGAATAATGGTTTGCAACAATTAAATAACAAGTCAGTGGGCCATTTATGTTTGGTGATTGAAGATTTTGCAGAGAAAAGGAAGGCAAAAGTTGCCAAGGAACAAAGTGCTCCACATGTGATTGAATATGTTGATAAAATGGAAAAGCTGGCCGAAAAAAGTTGACAAAAATTTTGAAAAAAAGAAGCATTTTGCAGCTGTTTCAACGAGCCATTTGAATGAGGCACACGCTGCTACAGGATGTAACGCACAGTTTCAAAAGGGTCCACTCAAAGGAGTTAATAATACAATTCCTACAGTTTCAACTGATGGAGTGCAAAATGCTTCTGCTATTGCTACTACACATGGAGTACAACAAAAAAAGCTACTGCTATTGGAAAAAGCTTCTGCTATTGCAAATGATCGTGCAACTGATGGAAATGATGTGCAAATCCAATCAAAGTTCCAGCACAATTCTGGAACTGACGTGCAACATGCCAATCAAATGGCTTTTGCTCTTCTGTGAGGTCAACCGAGTTGTCAAGTACAATAGTTGCTAAAAGCAAGTCATGGGCTGATCGAGTTAAAGAGCAGGAAGATGACCCTGTTGTTGTTCATTCCAACCGGCAGAAAATTGTAGGAACCATTGATCCAAACAATGAAGTGCATTTTCATACCAGTGCAATCATCTCAGCAAAAGAAAGAAAACTATTGGATTCTATGGAGGGAAACAATGTGGTGTCTCGAGACGATCGAGGTTACAAAAGTAATGAAGAATTGAGCATACCGGAGGAAGTAGGATCCAGTAGTAACCTTAATGTCACAAATAATGTTTTTATCCCTAACTCTAGGCAGCTACTCATCAATTCTGGGCAGAAACAAATGAGATCGAGCAGTACAGATTTGTTATCTCATGACAGACAAATGTTGGATGCAATGCTAAATGCACATCCTTTTGATATTTTGGGTCGTGATACTTATAGCGCTAAACGTGGGAATAGGAGCGGGAATGAGGTACATATACAACAACAAAGCAAGTCAAGCTATGTTAAATCACAAGACGAACCAAACTCAGATGCACAAGGTGTTTTAGACATGCCAAATCAACGGACAGCAGGCACCGATACAGTTGTACAAGGTGAAGTAATTGAAGGGCTGCCACAAAGTGTCGAAACAGTCCCAATTAATGCTACAGAGGAACAAAAGTTACATACAAAGGAAAAGAGCAGGGACGACAATGTTAGGCGACCTCCAATGAGAAATGCCAAGCTTAAGCAGGCCGCCCCAACTACATCAACAAAGTTTAAACGATCTAAAAATAAATCATGAATTTTGAATGCTTCTTGAAGAATTGGGACGATGTTGATAAAGAATTACAAATTGAAGAAATTACAAGAATCGACAAAAAGGGGCATCATTTTAACTCTTTCATCATTTTAATCTGCCACTTTATTAGTATCCTCATATGTAATCTCATCACAGAGTATGTTATAAACTCTGTGATGATCATAGCTTATTGGTCCTTTCAAGTTCTTATTTTTTACATGCTTGTTAGTAATGAGGTTTTGAAGCCTCAATAGGATTAGTACGGTAAGGTTAGCCCTGTTTTTGTTATATGGGTAACAACTCCGACGCTATTGTCCCCCTTATTTGTATTTCTTCTTGTAATTTTATTTTCTGTTATTAATAAAAAACTAGCCTAGGCTCTACCTAGTAGATTGCCAAAAAAATAACTATATCGTACTAAAATCCTGCGAATCTACACCAAGATTGTTTCTCTTCATAAATTCCATCCATTAACGAGAGCCTCTTACCAACTGATTCAAATTGAACCCATAAATTTCAAGACATAGAATATCACTAAAATTTAACAACTACTACTGAATTCTAGGTTCACTATTCAAAAGTACAGCGATTTAAATACACTGAAATTTAAAGATCAAATCTAGCAAATTTAAATCCTAAATAGACAACTATTTGCCACCAAGGCTAATCCTAATTCTACTATTAAAACAGACGCTCCCTTAATACATTCTAACAAGTTTCAACAATTTGTTGAGTCGAGGGTCTATCAGAAACAATCTCCCTAATCTCTAAGGGTAGGGGTAAGGTTTGCGTACACATTATCATCTCCGAACCCCACTTGAGAAATTATAGTGGCTTGTTGTTGTTGTTGTTGTTGAGAATCAAATCTAGTAATAAATATGATGAACCTGATTCATGATATATATATATATATATATATATATATATATATATATATATATATATATATATATATATATATATATATATATATATATATATATATATATATATATATATATATATATATATATATATATCTTGCTCGATCAAACTCCACAGTATCGCGATAAAAAGGCGTAAATTAATTTGACATTGGAGTTTCAGGGATAAGGTGATGGAGCAATTTGGTCTGGTGAAGACGTCTGAGAGTTGGAGGTATAAGAATAATTTGAACGTTTCCTACACAGTAAGAAAATCACAGTGACAAGAAAAAGGATGAAAAGAATGACAAGTACCAGCAACATAATTTCTCCACTGAGAGCAAAACTATGATTCTTAGCAGATAGCATAGCGTCATCTTTTTGCGAAAAATCATTGGGAGTCATGTAAGAGGGTGTATTCAAAGGATACATCAGGAAAAATAGTGCTAAGTGCTAACAAACATTATGGTATATTTTATTCCTCTTTTTCATTAGGATGTAGAATATCAGTGGAGCTTTAAGAAGGTGAGGTTTTAAGCATGTACGAGTACAACTTGTGTGATACCCCACCTTGAATTGTCCATTTTCACCACCCATCCCTATCCCCACCTCGAACCAGAATTTTAACTTTATGAGTTTTGGATTTTCGAACGGCGAAATTAAGTACTAATAATAACTGAGTTCCGAATATAATATTTGTACATATTTAATAAATTGTTTAACATAAATATACTGTATGAACAAAAGTTAGTGGGTTCAGCTAAACCCGCTTCCGAACTTCCAACTCCGTCTCTGGTTGAAAGCCTTTCCTCGGTCGGTCCAACCTTCTGTGTATCAGCTTGGTCCGTTAGAGGAATAATGCATTGGCACGCGTCTAATCTGGACTGGAGTAGAGATTAATGGACCATATATACTAAAACGTGAAAGTCATTCCATCAAGTGAACAGGCAAAACCAAAAAAGGTCAATGTCACTTGGGTCAGATAAAGCTGTAGATTTTTACCTAAATATGCCATATAGCAAACTTTATTGACATTATTGTGTCTTGTTTGGTTATTACCCGCATATTTTATGTTTTCGTTACCAAATATGTACCAAACCATATCTGGCTGATTTTATAGCCTAAAATAGCGCCAGATTTTAAGCATCCCAATTAATGTTTGATTCTGTCTTAATTAAATGATCTTTTTAAAACCTTAAAAGATCTAATCCCAGCGCAAATCTCTCTGCGTGAATCTCTCATACGTAGCCATCAGTTTCGAAAATCTCTCATTCTTCTACATCCAATACCAAAAATCAGAATTTACAGTGTGATAGTCAATCAAATTGTAGTTCTTCCAGATTTCAGTTTCGAAAATCTCTCATTCTTATACATCAAATATCGAAAATCAGAATTTTCAGCGTGATAGTCAATCAAATTGTAGTTCTTTCAGATTCCAGATTATTGAAGCTAGGTTTGTTTATACAAATTGTAGTTAAATTGTAGTCAGTTTATAGTTAATTGTAGTCCGTTTGTAGTTACTAGTAGTCAGTTTGTATTTAATTGTAGTCAGTTTGTACTTACTTGTAGTCAATTTGTAGTTAATTGTTTGTAGTTAATTGTAGTCCGTTTGTAGTTACTTGTAGTCGGTTTTGATTTAATTGTAGTCAGTTTGTAGTTAATTGTAGTCAGTTTGTAGATAATTGTAGTCAGTTTGTAGTTAATTATAGTCAATTTGTAGTTAATTGTAGTTTTTAATAAATATGTCTGAAAATTGGATTTTTTTGTAGCTACTGGCTTGTATGTGTAGCTGAGAACTGCAAATGGCATTTCAAAGCAACGTCAATTCATGATTCTTCATTGTTCAAGATAAGAAGTTTTAGCCGACAACACACATGCTGCCGAATGGACGAAACATTCATACAGCGCAAATGTACTGCAACAATAGTTGGTAGCATTGTCGTTCCAAAGTATTGTGATCCTAAGACTGTTTACACGCCAAAGGACATACAAACTGAGATGTTATCCGACTTCAAAGCAGATAGAGAGAGAAATCGGTTTTGTAGAGGGTTTCTGGCTTTGATACGATTTTATGGACTGAAAGTATGGTGGATTGAGAAGAACTTCTCGATCTGAAACTGTTCAAGCTTCGACAATGGCGGATGAAATTCAAGCAGAGAGAGAGAGATCGGTTTTGGTAAAAAAACGTGGGGGGAGGGTAATTAAAAAAGGGGAGAAAATCGTGGGTTTTGTTTGTAAGAGAGAGAAGAAACGTGTACGATAAAATCTGAAAAGATTTTCAGTTCCACAAATCAAGCCTATAATTAATAAGTTGATAATTAAACCTTAAATAGAATTTTGGTACATAAATTGAAAGGTGGTATACTTAAATGTAATAAACACAAACCTTAAACATGGGTGGTAATAAGGTTTGCTATATGGTATGTATATGTAAAAATCCCTAAATTAAATTCGTCAGAATTGGGAATTTGACTTTAATCTATTATCAGTTCTAGCTTAGGAAGATGAGCAAGGACCCAAAGTTCCTACCTAAGTACTATTCCTTAGCTTTCGAAAAAGAAAGGAAACAAGAGTCCAAATGAATAAGAACGAAAAAATATATATTAACAAGAAGAAAAGGTCAAAGTAGTCGATCCTCTAGTTATAGAACATGAGAAGAAGCTTCGTTGGCCTATGAAACTGTATTATAAGCCTCATTCTCAAGGTGCTTGATGTTTAGAACCTATCTCAATTAAGATTAAATAATCTCAATCTACAACATAATATTTATAACTTCAACAATGCATACGCAAACCGTACCCCTACGTGGAGAGGCAGAGAAGTTGTTTCCGATATAATATTTACAACTTCAATCCAAAATAATTGTATTCTGAATAAAGAGAAAATATTTGAAAACTATTCTGAACAATCTGCATCCACAAGTAGATGTGTGGTGACCCAAGCATACTTGGATGGATCGGGTCAAAATTGACTCCGACAAACTTACATGATTAAAATTGTTTCGACCTGTCAATTTGACACCTCTAGATTATCATCCCCTCATTGGAGATAACCTTTAAGGAAATGGAGATATTATTTCCAAAAACTTGCTTGCTTTGGTTCAAACTTCTCCACAAGAAACAACACCAACTTGACTTGTCAACCAAGACGGACGAGCAAATGAATTGTGCACTAAATTTTATTATATCTTAACATACGAGTAATTAACCATCACCATTTCACTAAACCTCTATGCTTTCCTGGTCATTAGTTTACCGTCAACAAAAATTTAGAACTGTAACAATAGAATGAAGGTGACAAAATAATAGTGGTATGCAGTGCCTAATAACTGGCATATTTCGACTTTTTAAATAATAAACTGGAAACATCTACGACTATTCGAATTGTTCCCAGTCCTCTGTCACTACAGTAGAAGACGGTCTAGGAGGTGGCGGGGCATTCAGGCTTCCAACCCCAGACTCAAATGTCTCCCATTGAGTAGTCACTGACACGGCATTACTGTTGTTGCTAAAGGGATTGGCATTTCTTGCCTTAACTGCATCCATTGTCTCTACCAAGCTCTGGACGCGGCGCACCTGAACAAGGGAGTTAACACTTGACATCAATGCATTGATCATCAATATGTGCAATCATGCAAAATCAAACAGGCAGAAGCAGCAGGTTTTATCTAGAAGCAAGTATCGAATGCAGCAGTTAACAATGCTCCAGTTTTCTAATCACTTCCATGATGGATCTCCAGCTCAAAGATGAAGGTGATGTTTCTGGAACACAAAAAGATCAACATAGAAGATTACGAAGACAACGAGGATTACCAAATACAGCTAGTTTTAGACCCTTAATACTCGATAACAATGCATTAGTTCTGCAATACAAATTAGTTAGGCAAGGAAACAGTTCAGTTATGCGCTAAAAATTAAATAATCAAAGCCAAACTCACAGGAAGTTCGTAATTTACGCAGAAAAAGAGGCAACTGAGACTGAAGAAATAAACTTCAAGGAATAAGATAAGATTGTGATCTACTTTTCCGGCGAACTGACAGTCAAGTCAGAAGCTCAGGAATTTAAGTGGAGAGGCTAAGCCAAGAAGAGACATAAAAAGGGGAGTTTCTGACCAAATATCTCCTTGTTCAAGGATAACCAATCAAATACATAGAAAAAGTGACATTTTAATGGCCTATAGTACCCAAAATTTAAGGAAAACTAAATTTGATACCAAAACTAGCATCTATTATATACTCTGACTTCTCAAAACTTGAGCAGTAACCATGTTTTCCACAATTCCACCCCTTCCATGATCAGAATATCAAATTAGGCCTAGCTGATTTAACACTACTGTCAACTAGGTGTAGCCCGTCTACATATTACCCTCCCCAGAGCCGAGGGTCGATTGGAAACAGCCTCTCTGCCCTTTCGGGTAGGGGTAAGGCCCGTCTACGTATTACCCTCCCCAGACCCCACTTTGTGGGACTATACTGGGTAGTTGTTGTTGTTGTTGTTGTTGTTGTTGTCAACTAGGAGTAGCAAGGGGATTAATTGTTTGCAGTTTGGCTCAACTCTATTTGGATTTGGCTCTTTTTTTTTTGTTTGTTTTTTTGATAAGGTAAATTTCATTCATGAGGTACCAAGGTGGTCGACAAAGGCACAAAGAGCATCCGAGAAACAGTACTCATCCCCTACATCCCTCCTAACAAATCCAAAAAATCGATAAACTGAGACAGATCCACTACTAAGCTGCCCTTGCAACAATAACACAGATTATTGCACCATGCATAGACAGCCAGTTTTTTTCACACAAAATAGCAGGCGAAAACTTTTCTATTAACTCATCTGGTCACTGCCAAGATTCCATATATTTATGCAAACCGCACTGGCTAAGGGGTGGAAATAGCAGCAACATGGACCCCTCCTTTCTGTTGCAAGCACTTTCCCAGGCCAAATTGGAATTTATAATTATAAAGGGAGAAAGCCAAAAGAACAACTATCACAATAGGGAAGGATCCTTCTCGGCCTTCTTCACTTTGAATTGGAAAAAAAAAACTAGATCTTCAAATACATTTTCCTCGTTGCACCCACGGCCCAACCATCCTTTCATCGGGGCCTTCCTTAATGGGGTCTATTTTTTTAGAAGATTGGGCCTGCATCTATTAGGAGCAAAATAATATACAATTTGAACTATGTCACTGGGGCAAACTAATATAGTGCTTGAACTAGGTCACTGGGGCCCAAAACAAATCTCGGTCAATAAATTGTTGTGCCCTTGATATTTTTATTGTGTATGTTTATCACTGATGTTAATGTGTTGATTGACGAAACTAGCAAGAGTGTCAACCGATAGCTTGAATTGCAGATAAGCACTCTTGAAAATACGGTTTTCAAGATAAGTGAAAGTAATACAGAACATATGCATTTTCCCAAAACAGCAGCAGGCAAAAAAAAATTCCCTTAAGTTCTTTTCAGTGATAAATTGCAGCAAAATGCTGCCCTAACTTTTTTCGTTTCAGTTACCGTCATTTTTTCATTTTATTTATTCTTAGTTCTTATTGTCATTTTATGTGTTATTAAGTTGTTCTTTTAATGACACCAAAAGAAGATAGGAAAGACCCGGCTTGGGCTTATTCTGTAAGAGTTAGCGAGACCAATAAGATGGCAATTAGATGTCTTTATTGTGACAAGATTTCGAATGGGGAATCTATCGTCAAAAATTTTATCTAATCGGTGGTGATCCAAACGCCGCATCTTGTCCTAAAGATCCACCGCATGTGAAGGAAGAAATGAAAGCATACCTTAAAAAAAGAGAGAGTTAAAGACCCAAATGCATCATGAACAAGAGCAACTGCATAATATTGATGATGACGATGATGAAATAGAAGAAGGTGACTATGGTCCCTTGCTTCCATTAAAATCACAAAAGCGGGGAAGGATACAAACAATATCTTCAAGTTGTGATCTACTGGTAAGACTAAAGGTCCTATGGATTGTTATTTCCCACGGAAACTAGGAGATATGGGAGAGAAAAGTGGTAACAGTCAAATTGATGCCAAAGCGATTTTGAGGGATCATGCAGTTGCAATGTTTGCGGTGTGGATGTATGATGCAGGTCTTCCTTTAAATTGTGTTAATTATACTGATACTTTTTCTACTTTTATTAAGGTCATAGGCCAATATGGTCCAGGAATGAAGCCTCCAACTTATCATGAAGTTAGAGGTCCATATCTAAAAATAGAGGTGGAAGAGACCAGCAAAACCGTGGAGGAGCACAAAGTAGAATGAAATAAGTTTGGTTGTTCCATATGATGGATAAGTGAACGGCAAAAAATAAAAAAATGATCATCAATATCTTGGTGAATTCTCCTAAGGGAAGCTTATTTCTTGAGTCCGTTGATGCAAACAACTCTTCTACTAATTCAACCAAAATGTACTCTTTGTTCAAGAGTACGATAGACTATTGGAGCAGAAAATGTTGTTCTAAGTTGTCACAGACAACGCTAGTGAAAATGTTAAAGTTGGTGATTTGATGTCTGTAGCATACCTGCATATTTAATGGATTCCGTGTACAGCACATTGCATTAATTTGATCTTCGGTGACATTTTCAAGGAAAGACCTTTCAGTGCAATCTTTAATCAAATAATTAGAGTGCATTCCGATATTGTTCGAAGGCATTCGTTATTGAATATGATGAAGAGATTGACTACACAAAAAAGCTTGATGGAACCTACAAAGACAAGATTTGTTGCCTTCTTGACTTTGCATAGGATGTATGAGCAAAAAAAGTAATTTGAAGAAGTTATTTGTTTCAGGTGGGTACACTAACCGTGCCTATGGAAGGGAAGCTCGAAGGAGAGAATTTGTAGATATTATGCTTTCTACTACACTCTAGAATAATGTGGTTCATTGAAGATTGGTGGTCCATTAGTTAAAGTTGCTTTGTTTGGTGGATGGGGAGCAAAGACCACCAATGGGCTATTGTAGATATTATGCTTTCTACTGCACTCTAGAATAATGTGGTTCATTGAAGATTGGTGGTCCATTAGTTAAAGTGCTTTGTTTGGTGAATGGGGAGCAAAGACCACCAATGGGATATCTTTACAAAGTAATGGATAGGGCAAAAAGACTATTCGAGACTTTTTTAGTTATCAAAAAAAATATAAAAAGGTCTTTGAGATCATAGATAAAAGGTGAACACATCATATTCATCGTCCTTTGCATGCAACTGGACTTGTTGTGAACTCAGAACCGTTTTATGACAATGAAGAGATGATTAAAGGAGATGAAGAATTGTGGAATGGATACATTGAGTGTATTGAGAAGTTGATACCTGAAGAATCCGAGAAACATAAAATAACGGAGCAATTTAGCACATATAGGAATGCTGAGCAACTTTTTGGAAAAAACATGGCTATTAGACAAAGAAATATTGAGTCACCAGGTGAGCGAGTATTTATATGTTGCTTTATAGTTAATAAGCTATTTCTTTATAAATATTATGTTTTGAATATTTGTTCTACTTCTACGGTTGAATGAAGGAAGCAATATGGCCATTCCACTCCAGAATTACAAAAGTTTGCCATCAAAGTTCTAAGTCTAACGTGTAGCTCATCCGGGTGTGAAAGGAATTGGGGCGTATTTAAACACGTAACTAAGAAGAAAGATTTAGTATATTAAGATAATTATATTATATCTCAATCGCCCTAATCTTACTAATTACTTATTATTTGCAGATTCATACCAAAAAGGGAACAAACTAACCTCGAAGCGTCTCAATAATCTAGTCTTCTTTAAGTACAATAGAACATTAGAGCGTCATTACAACGCTCATAATACAATTGATCCAATTAGTTTGGACAACACCGGTGATGCTAATGAATGGCTAACTAGGGCCCCGGAAAATCATGCAGATGAAAAAGTATTTGAGGAGTGAAGTTGCAGAGGCACGTGGAATTGGGAGAGGATTTATGGTTTGAGGGGGGTACTTCAACTTCAAGCTCCCAGAGGAAGGGAAAAGATGCAGCTACTTTGTTCCTAGTTGATGAAGAAGGAGAAGTTGAAGAAGATGACACGCAATATAATAATGATAGTGGAATACAAGAATTTGACAATCTTATAGAAGAATAGGATGCTCTTTGTGCTTTAATTGATGCTACTCTTTAGTTTTAACATTGAAGTATTAAACATTTATTTACAGTTAAATGTGTTGTCTATGAAGTGTTTATTTTTATATTTTTTTTAAATTTCGCTTCACTTCAAAAAAGCAAGCGCTTTGCTTCCGCTTTAAGCGAAAAGGGGCTTGTTGCTTTTCCTCGCTTCACGCTACAACATTGGATGAGCTTAAAAGGAGCGACATAGAAAGTGAGGATTCATATAGTCGACCCCAACTTGCTAGGGATAAAGGCATTCTGTTGTGTATACAATCACCTAGATGGGTCTAATGGATTTTTTGGTGTCAAAATGAAGGTAATTATTCTGAAGCCATGTTAGACTTTATCAACTCACTACGGAACCTGTGAAGGCCAACTATTATGTTGATACTTTGCAATGTAATTATCAGCTTTCTCTTGAGACTTGATGCTGGTTTTACTCGATAAAAGGTAATTCTTTTTAACATTTAAAGGGACATGATATGTTTTGGCAGACTTCCAAGCTGTGTCGCATAGTTATGTTTGAATGCAAAAACTCAAGTCGCATGCAATAAACTATAAACAAAATCCAGGATTACTGAAAATATAATACACGAGAAAAAGCATAATACTGTAAGAAAGCACACCAACGAAACTATGCCTACAGCCTCAAATCTCCAAACTTTGAGGGTTTGACATTTTATCAATCTGACATGGTTCTTCACACGTCTAGCGAAGCTCTTCATCTCTGTTTTACGCAAGTGTTTAAGTCACCAGAAGTAAAACCAAGTGCTACCCAGGTGAAGGATATCAAATACATTTCAAAGTCCAGTTAATGGCATATAAAATAATTGGCAACAGTAGAAAGTCAAGCTAGGAGAAGACTTAATATTTTTGACTGGTAGGAACATCTTAATTGTCTAGGAAACAAACCTCCATCTTTCTTTGTATTTTCCCTTCTCCCTCAGCATCAATTTCATCCAATTTCAGCAGCTGCCTCATCAGCATCTCTGTCAGACAGATAATATCCTTTTCCTCAACATTGGAACCACCAAAAACAACTGCTTGTACAGCAGAGACCTGTAATGATGAAGACCAAAGTAAAACTTCAATTACGAGATCATGGTGTCATAGTCACCTTAGAACGAAAGGAATCAACCTGCTCTGAGAGCTTATCCACTTCTGTTCTCACTTCAGCAACTGCTTCAGCTCCTCTTGATATTTCAGTGGTTACCTTAACCTCTACGGGATTTTTGTCCTCAATTGTTTTTTCCTCCATAACTAACACTTTGGAATTGTCTTTCACACCAGCCAAGTGGAGATATTCATGATCTCCTTTTTCTTTTCCTCGAAATAGAAGTTTTTGCACCTTAGGCTCCAAACCAATTATTTGGGAAATGACACTTTTTACTTCACCTGTATCCATATTTGAATGGCATTAGAAGCATAACGACAGACTATCATTACCAATTTATAGCACTGCATGTACACCTAAAGTAGATGCAACAGTGGTTTATAATCAGTTAATTTAGTATATTCAACAATGAAATATTAGTTTGACTATGTTGACAATAAAAACTACCTTTACTAGATTGGTTTAAGTTGAGAAAGGCGGACACATGCTGAAACAGATCACAGATGACGATGTCACACACATTATTTTGGAGTACTTTTTTCTTTTATGAAGTAAGAGATATTATAAAAAGCATCAAGAAGGTGCAAAAGAGCACTGTCCAGGTGCTAATACAAAAGAAGATATGTTAGCTCTGTATAGATGGCCCTATGCTAGGGTTAAGAGCTAACAAAATCCAAAAATAATTCGGCGTAGCTAATAGGGGAGAGGTTACTCCAGCTATATCACAAAATTATACAATTAGCCTTCAAGGAGTAATTTGGAGTTGCTAAACCATTAAAACGTCCTCTATTCCTTTCTGTCCAAATCAGTGCTATCAAAGAAAGCTCTAAGGTCCGTTGGGGCTTTAAGTGCAAAGCACAAATAAAGCGTGGGCTTTAATGACAAAAGGCGCAACAGGAGAAAAAAGTAAAAGTATGTATATGTAGTCAAGAACAATAATTATAAGCATGAATAACAAATATATGGACAAAAAAAGTTGAAGAAAAAATAACGATAGAGCGAAAGATCAAGTTGAGTGTCACATTTTTAGGATTACACTCATTGGCAAGGAAAGTATGCCTTAGAGCCCTGATGCGACACTGAAGCTCCCGCAAAGCAAGGCGAAGCGCTCAACATGTTTTGAGCCTCGCCTTTAGGGCTTAAGCGTGCTTTAAGCGCGTTTTTGACAACACTGGTCCAAATATCCCACAAAAATACATCCAGGAATCATTTTCCAAATCTTGTTGATGGATTTACCAACGTTCCATAGACTCCAGCTACTATACGCATCTTCAATACTGTCTGGCATCGCCCAGTTGAGTCCTAAAACTGAAAGGAAGAAAGGAACATGTTCGAGATATCTGTAGCAATTGGACAATGCAAAAATAGGTGTCTGTTTGTTTTAAAATCTTGCTAGCACATGTAGTATCTATTAACTATGGGAATACTCCTTTTGCAGAGATTATCTCAAGTGAGGCACACTTCCTTCGATGCAGTCCAGCTATGACATATAACTTTGGGGGTAATTTTATTTTCCAGATGAGCTTCCAAGACCAATTGTCCACCATTTCTTTTTTTTGACAATTGTCCACCATTTCATTTTGGCTAACATTGTGTAGGTATCCTGCTTTCAATGTGTATATTCCTTTAGTACTTCCTCCCTATATGAGTTTATCTGGAAGCTGCTCAGTGACCATGCATTTCTCTAGTTGTTCCAGAAGGCTAAGAGGGTGTTTGGCTAAACTTATAAGCTGGTCAAACTGGCGTATAAGCACTTTTTGGCTTATCTACGCGTTTGGTAAACACGCGAAGTGCTTATAAGATAAAATCAGCCATAATTCATAAGGTGGTCACCCCCAACTTATGGCTTTTTAGCTTATAAGCACTTTTAGTTTGACCAAGGCTTTTTACTAGTTTATCCTTAATAATATTTTCCAATTCACGAAATATTTTTCCCAAAATAAATTTATTAACTTTCTTTTCATTCCATATTCGTTGTTCATCTTTTCTTTACAAAGAAACTTTTTAATTATAATCTTTTGTAATGTTATAAGGATATTTTAGTCATTTTAATAAAAGAACAACTTATCAGCACTTTTCTACCAAACACTTCAACTGTTTATTATCAGTTTCAGCACATCTATCCAAACACGTTAATGCTTATTTAAAAAATCAGTTTCAGCACTTAAAAATGCTTTTCAGCACTTCAAGCTTATCAGCTATTTACAATCAGCTAATTCAAATGGGCTCCAAGTAATAAACCCAATTCCCAATCTTTCACATTTCTTCTAAGGATTGGAAACCAAGAATTGTCTGCTCTACTCTGAGAGAGTTGAATCAGGTCTGCTTGCTATTTGATAGAGGTTTGGAAAGTCATTTTGTAGAGTTGCATCCCCTAGCCACTTGTCTTTCCAAAACTTAACATTAGCCCCATTACTGATTCAAAATCGGTTGTTCTGTCTGAACTCCCCCCATAGCTTGATTATGTATTTCCAAGGTCCAACCCCATGTGCCTCCCTAGAGACTTTTGTACACCAGTTACTCTAGACCCCGTGTTTTGCATTCACCACTTTCTTCTAGGTTGATTGTTTCTCTTGCACATTTCTCCATAGCCATTTCATAAGTAAGCATCTATTGGGTGTGGCAATGTTTTTTATGCCCAAGCCTCCAAGTGTTTTAGGCAGTGTTACTCTCCCCATTTTACCAAATGAAACTTGTGTGAATCGTTGTTGCTTTCCCATAAAAAAATTCCTGCTGATTCTGTCCAATTTCTTCTGTACCTTCGCAGGGATGGGAAAAAGAGCATAAGATAAGTAGGGATATTATCTAAGACACTGTTGATGAGGGTGAGTCTGCCCCCATGGATAAGTTTGCATTTGCCATGTAGCTAGCTTCTTTTCAAATTTCTCCACCACTCCATTCCATATTTTAGTTAATTTGTGCTTAGCGCCTAAAGGCAGTTCTAGATATGTTGTTGGGAAGGAATCTATCTCACAACATACAATATCTACCAGCATTTCCAAACTCTCTACTTCATTAACCGGGTATATAATTCTCTTTAGCATGTTAATGTGCAGGCCAAGAAGAGCTTCAAATATAAACAATGTCAGATTTAAATATTGCCCTTGTGATACCTCTGCTCCAAAAAAATTAGAGTGCCATACTCATAGCAAATGAGAAATAGTGACTGTATATTCAGCATTACTGCCAATTTCAAAACCTCGAATCCATTGTAATTCTCTGGTCTTGTCTAGCATCTTGCTCAACCCTTCCATGGGTAGGATGAAGAGAAAAAGGGGCAGGGTCCCTTGCATAATTCGTTCATAGGGAAGAAAAAAACCAATTGGACTGGAGTTCCCTAAGATTGAATACTTGACTGTTGTAATGTTGAACTTTATCCACTTGAGCCATTTCTCCCCGAAACCCATCTTCTCTTATTGTCAATTCACTTGATCAAATGCCTTTCTATACGAGTCTCAACACCCCCATCACATCTATACACAAACAATGGACAGGATCTACCACAATAGAAGCACCCACCGGTGTAGACACATATATATGAGCACTCAAAGAAGTGAAGCATCTGTCTACCTTTTAGAAAAGCATTTTGACTCACACAAACAAGCTTGCATATTCCAGTTTTCAACCTTTCAGCTAAAAATTGTGCAGCAATCTTATAAATATTGCTAATTAGACTAATAAGTTTAATCTTTTGGCACCCTTTCATTTTGGGATCAAGGCAATGAATGAAGCATTGCAAGATCTCGCCATATGGCAGTATTGGTGAAAATGATTCATGGCACCAGTGACATCGGATTTGATTATGACCAAGCCTTCTGAAAGAATCACATGGTGAATCCACCAGAACCCGGTGCCTTATCCGGAACACAAGACCTGATGGTGGCTAGTATTTCTTCTTCCCCAAACTCTTTTTTAAGCTCCTCCTTTTTCTCCTCTGAGATGCAAGCCAAAGCTTTAAAGTTACTTGTTAGTCTCCAATGTTCAGCTTCAGAGAAGAGGCCTTATTAGAAGCCGAGTATTTCCTGTTTGATCTGGTCCTTATCCTCAATAATGTCTTCCCCCACTTTGAGCCTGTCAATGCAATTGTATCTCTTGTGATTATTGGCCGTCATTTGAAAATACTTGGTATTTCTATCTCCCTCGCTTAGCCATAAACATCTTGATTTCTGTCTCCATGATGTTTCCTCCGCTTTGACAATATTCTGAATTTCCATCTTTAGATCAAGCAATTTGGACTGCTCCATAGGTGATAGCAGCCTGGTTAAAAAATATTAATTCCTCCCGTGCCCTGCTCCTTTGGGAATCAATTTTGCCAAAAACTTCTCTATCCCATGTTGATATCTCTTTCTTCCGTAGTTTCAACTTCTAGACTACTTCTAGAGTAGGATATAGTCTGGAGTGCCTACAAATGAGTAACCCTGCCACCATTCCTTAACTTTGTCAAGAAAACCTTCTACCTGCAGCCACATGTTCAAACACATGTTCTCGAATTTGAAATTAGGTTAGTCTCCCACAGTGTTTTGGAGAGCGAGAAGCTGAAAAAAGCGGCGAGTCCTCGCTTCATCAAAGCAAGAAGCGTAAAGCGAAGCGCGCGCTTTTTTCATGTGAAAATTTAATACAAAAATAAAAAATATTAAATAGGCATAGATAAATTACCAAGAACTCTATAAAATAACATATTAAGCAAATCTATCAATTCGTAAATTAAGAAGTAAATAATAGATACCAAAACTAGATAGTCAATAATCCTCATAAGTCATGACGTATTAAGCAAATGCAAAACCAAATCACAAAGGAAGATACATCCTTTTTTAAAAAGATCTACAAACTCTTGAAGTGTCATCACATTCGAGAAGAGAAACAAAAAACAGAGCTGAACAAAGAAAAAAGAAGAGCAGAACATAGAAAATAATTGTTGCAAGTCGAAGAACCGACAAAAATAGAAAAGAAGTAAAGAAAAAAGAGGAGAGGACTTGAGAGGAAATAGGTAAAGCAGAGAAAAGAAGAAGAGGAAGAGGAGAAAACTTACCTTGAAAGAAGTCGCAACAGTCAAGAGAAGAGGAAGAGATGTCGCAAGGCTTGCAACAGTCCACTCAAAGCAAATATTTTGGAAGAGAAGTAAGAATGTATGTGCAAAATTTCAAAATAAAACCCTATGCAGTCGTCGACCTCACTTAAGCGAACTTTTTTCATAGTCCTCACTCGCCTCGCTTCTCGCTTCTGGGCCTGAAGCGTGCGCTTGTTAACCCATGCCTCGCTTTAGGGCAGAAAAGCACAAGGGTTGCCCCTCGCCTTGCTTCTCGCTTAAAGCGCAGAAGCGCTAGCTTTCAATAACACTGGTCTCCCATTCACCATTTTCAAGCACGATTGGTCTGTGATCAGATATGACTTTGGGAAGAGCAATTTGAGATACTTTCTTTAAGGGAGATAAGGAATCAGTCAATTCTGGATGCTTGAATAGAATCTTCCCCTCTTGACCAAGTATAGAAAGCCCCCTGGAGAGGAATATCAATGATGATAAGAACCTTAACATTGCTTTTGATCTCCTGATGCACCTGTATCTTTCGCTTTCAAATCTGCAAACATTGAAATCCCCTCCTACAACCCCGTAATCACTCCAAAGGCCTCTATAGCAACTAGTTCACTCCTAAATACCTCTCTGTTACCACATAATTTTAATTCTGCCCAACCTGTCCACCTATTCCCCCAAACCTGAAGTGTGGGCCTATTCGACCAGTCTTCTTTTTAGTTTCCTGTAGGCAAATTACATCAGCTTTCCATTTACAAAGAACGGACTTTAGTGTTTCCCTTTCCCAGCATCATTCAACCCACACATGTTCCAACTCAAGACTTTTAACTTCATCCAGAGAAGGATTTGTAGTGCCTGCCCCTATCTCGCTTGTCACCTCCCTCATAACTTACCAGACATTTTGATTTTTCCATCTCCTTCTCTTACTTTGACTTCCTTCGTTTTTGTTGCAGTTGTATTGACGTCTTTCTTCCATTCAAAGAAACCCTCTAAAGATAGATATGAAGAGGCTTTACCGAAAAGATAACCTCTTTTCAAGCTCTAAAATTACTAGGCACCTTAGAACCAGAGAACTTTGAACTTATAGCATCCATAGCTAGATGATCACCTTAAATTTTAACCATCTGGCCTCATGAAAACCCGAAAATTACAGTCAATCTCACCCTCTTCCGCATATAAAAGGAAGCAGAAATGAGAGTAGGCATACAATGACTAACATATAATTAAAACTATGTACACTTAGATGCAAAAACATGTAACTTATCAAGGAGAAAATAAACCAAGTGGAGCATAGTTAGTGCAACCAGATTAGCCATACCAAGTAATCCTTTTTCCTTTTCTTCTTTTTTTAAATGGCTGTGGTGTTCCGGCCAGCTTGCGCGCACCTCAACTATTCAACCAAGTACCTGCTACCTACCACCAGCACAATAACTCAATTCTCTAAGGCTTAAACCAATAAAAAGGAATCACCTAGTACGTTTTTGCCTCTGCTCGGATGTGGCCTAGTAACCCTTTATAGGTCTATAACAAAATAACACAAACTCATACTAAATACTAACATACTAAGCTGAATATAAATCAAAAAAGAGAAGCACAGATGTTTGTGACATATACACTATATAATAAAGCAAAGGGATCTAAAATTCATACCAAAAGTGAATTCAGAGGGGACAGGGAGGTCGAAGTCTTGAGAAGCATAAGAGACTCTGATTGTAATAGTGGTGGGATTAGAAGAAGCAGAATCATCTTCTCTCTTTTGAACAAGCATGCCGCTCGGCCTCATTTCCCAATCCGCTTCGTTTGACCCTTTCATTCCCAACTATCAATTGGGTTTAATGTTTTTGACAGAATTGAGCTGTGAAAACCCAGTTTCCAAACCCTACTAGGAAAAGCATAAGAATCAGTTGGGAATATTTTTAATATTTGACAAACGACAGTAATTAAGGAGGGGATTAACTAAAACCAATGATGATTCTCACAAGAGTTGCGTGGAGTGAGGTGGGTGGTTGCCGGTTGTGGGTCCTATTCAGTCCGTTCTTTTTTTTTTTTTTAATAAACAGATTTATATTTCATTCTGTAAAAAAAGTATACGTACAAAAGTATAGATGCTGACCCCCTATTTTCATATGCTATACAAAATCACAACACTATTACCATTCTAAAAAAACAGAACACTCTTTGATAATATGTGTGACACAAACTATATTAAGAAAAGCTATCTCATTTGAAGTTTAGGGAAAATGATCTAAACTTTGTAGGACAGCCCTCCATTTTTGACTTGAAGCCCCTCTGGAATGGAGATAGACTACAATTTCCTTACATACAGTGTCGCTCATCAACTTGGCTCCCTGGAATCTCATTTTATTCCGCTCCCTCCATATCGTTGGCACCAGGATCCCAAAGAGACAAGCAGTGATTTCTGCTAACCCATTTCTACTCTTCGCCAGCTTATTAACTCATTCACATTCCTCCTTCCAGTCTGCAATGGATCGCTTATAGCCTAACCAGCTAAGGAGTCGATACCAGAATTCTTTGGTCTTCAAGCAGTCAAAGAAAAGATGCTCAAAGGTCTCTCGATACAAACCACACAAAATACAATCTTGTGGAACCAAAATATTTAGCATTTGAAGTCTTTCCACAGTTGCAAGTCGCTTATGCAAAGCCAACCACAGTATAAATTTGTATCTGGGATGTAGTTGAGGCTGCAATATGATGGACTTCCACTGAACTTTGTTGTACCGAGGAAGAAGTTGTATGTATAGCTTTTTAATGCTAAAAGACTCCATGTTGAACCTGCCTCAATCTGTTATCCAGATTTCCACCGAGTGTTGCAATGCCTTTAATCAACTTCCTCGACTCAAAATTTTTCCTGATTGCCCAGGCACCAGCCCCAGGCACCGGCATGTCTTCAAAACAGTAATTCTTGATATAGAAGGTATGAACCCATTTTATCCATAGGCTATCCTTCTTCTTAGTCAGTGCCCATAGATGCTTAACCACAACAGCCTTATTCCATTTAGATAGGTCCAAGACATTTAGTCTACCTGCACTGTATGGCAGACATAGAGTATCCCAGACAATCAGAGCCTTTCTTGAAACTGTGGCAGAACCTGTCCACAATATGATCTGCAGATAGCTTCTGTCATCTTCAAAAAAAATTTAGGCAGTAGGAAAATCTGGGACCAGTAAGCTTGAATACAAAATAGAACAGATTTAATCAATTGAAGCCGACCAGCATATGATAGTAGCCTTGACGACCAGCAGTTTATTTTCTGTGTAATTTTCTCCACCAGTTGCCAGCATTGAGAAATGGACAACTTCTTTGAATCCAAAGGCATCCCCAAATATTTGAAAAGGAGTCTGCTTTCAGGATATCCCAACACCTGTAGAATCTCCTGTTTCTGCCAGTTGGTTACTCCTGCTAAGTACAGTGCACTTTTATCAACATTTTCTTGAAGACCAGAGACCTTAGAGAATTCCTGGAGAGTCTATTTCACTAAGCTGACAGATTGAACATCTGCCTTACAGAACAAAAGAAGATCATCCGCGAAACAAACATGTGCTACACCCAACCTTTTACATTTAGGATGGAACTTGAATTCTTTCCTCATCATCATTTGCACAAGCTGTCTATGTAAATACTCCATGGCCGGAACAAAGAGGTATGGAGACATCGGGTCGCCTTGTCGCAGACCTCTTTTCCCTTTAAATGGAGCAGTGAGGCCTCCATTAAAATTGAGGGAATAGGTAACAGAGGATATACATTCCATAACCCACCCGATAATTTATGAGGGAACCCCATATCCTGCAGCAGTCTATTAAGGAAAACCCATTTTACTGAGTCGTAAGCCTTCTTTAAATCCACCTTAAGCACACATCTAAGAGAAATGCCCTTCCTGGAATAGCCTTTGAACAGTTCTTGTGTGAATAAGATGTTATCAATAATACTACGACCCTCGATGAATGCTGACTGTGATCAACTCACCAGAAGGTCAATAACCTCTTTCAACCTAGATGTAATAATCTTTGTGATGATCTTGTACAGAGTTGTACAGCAAGCAATGGGCATGTAGTCCTTGACTTTGGTTGGATTATGTACTTTGGGAATTAGAGTTAGTGCAGTGCTGCTAACTCCGGTATGTAATTTCCCAGTAGTAAGGAATTCTCCCACAGCTTCACATATGTCATCTCCCACTATATGCCACTGCCTAATTAAAAATTCCACTGGGAAACCATCCACCCCTGGTGCCTTGTCATGAGGCATGTCTTTTATTGCCTTTAATATTTCCTCCCTTGTAACTGCCTGCACTAGATCATCCTTCTGTTGCAAAGTGAGACAAGGGCCCCGGTGAATTACTTTAGTGTTTGGACATTGGCTTATACTTGTTGAAACACGTTCTCAAGGCACTATACTAAAACGTGTGTTCATGTTTGTAGGTTTTGATGAATGACAAACTATACGCAATGGACATATGACGAGGTCCAAGCACAAGCGCGCAATTGATATATAACGAGATTCAAGCACAAGACCAAGATCAAGCAAAGATATAAAGTTATACATGAGTCACTCTTTAATTGTGATCTTGATCTGATAACTTGACTCAAGACTTGGCTTCTCTCGTAAAAACATTTTTATCAAATCATGCATATTTAATTTAAAGCAAAATGATTTTAAATCATGCATATTTACTTTAGTCAAAATGATTTTTAAACATGCCTCTAAAATCTGGACTAAGATAATCAATTATGTACTTATGATAATCGATTATGTTAAGTCAGCTGCATGACAGTCGATTGTGAACTTATGACAATCGATTGTGTTAAGGCAGTGTGCATCATATTTTTCAAATCTGCATGACAATCGATTGTGAACCTTATGACTATCGATTGTGTTGAGGCAGTGTACATCAAAGTTTTTCAAAGCTACAAAATAATCGATTGTGAACTTATGACAATCGATTGTGTTGAGGCAGTGTATATCAGACATTTTCAAAGTCACTAAATAATCGATTGTGAACCTTTGACAATCGAGTGCATTAAGGCAGTGTCTAATTGATTTTTCAAAGACTGATATATAATCGATTGTTCTCATAGCATAATCGATTGTGTAATTAACCGTTGCCAAAATATTTTCAAACACCGTCAGGTAATCGATTATAGATTTCTAACAATCGATTGTTTTAAATAAAATCTTGAAAAGATTTTTTGAACGTTGCCAAGTAATCGATTGTAGATTTCTGACAATCGATTGTTTTAAGTAAAATCTGGAAATAATTTTTTGAACGTTGCCAGTAATCGATTATTGATCTTAGATAATCGATTGTTAAGCGTAAAATATGGGAATGATTTTTGGAACGATTGGCAAACAATCGATTGTGGCATTTTGACAATCGATTGTCACTGAGTAAAATCAGCAATTCTTAATTGGCAATTAGGCAACGGTAATGCATGGTTTTGCAACTATAAATACAGCTTCAAATCAGTCTTCTAATTACAACAACTGATCATATTATTGTTATAGCTTGCATACTCTATTGTTCATCGCTTTCTATTCATTACATAAGTTTTGAGAGCCAAAATTTTTGACGAAAGTTGTTGCGTTCTTGAGCGTATCTGTTTACTCATATCTACTCTATTAAGAGAGTCTTGTTTAAGTGAGTGCTAAGTGTTTTATACACTTGAAGGGAAGTGTTAGTCCCTTGTATTGTAAGAAGGAACTTGTGTTTCCTTTGGTTGAAGTCTTGGAGTGTTGTATCTTCGAGCAAAAGTTGTCGAGGCTTGTGTCCTCAGTTTGTAAAGGTTTGTTGAGCACCCGTAAGCTTAACAGTGTTAGTGGAAATCTCTAGAGAGTCTCTCGGGGACTGGACTAGCCACGGGTTGTGGTGAACCAGGATATATCGGTGCGTTCGTTCTTATTTATTTACTTATCGCACTTATTTCTTTCCTGCAATTTTTTAAATTCCGCAAGTTTACACTAATTTTTATTATAACGCTATTCACCCCCCCTCTAGCGTTAAGCGTATTTTCTAACAATTGGTATCAGAGCCCAACTCTCTGAAGACTTAACCATTTGAGAGAAACAATCCATGGCTTCTACTCGTGATTCTTTTGCAGGAATAGGTGAAGGACAATGCTCCACCCGACCACCACTATTCGACGGTACAAACTATACGTACTGGAAGGAGAGGATGAGAATATTTGTTCAATCAAATAGTTTTCATCTTTGGAAGGTTATAATGAAGGGTAACAAATTCCAACCTAAAAGGTTGAAAATAAAGATGTTCCAAAGTCCGAAGATGAATACGATGCGGATGATATCCGAAAGGTGCAAAACAACGCTAAAGCCATTAATTTATTATATTGTGCTGTAAATGCTGATGATTACAGGAAAATATCATGTTGCACAACGGCGAAGAAAATGTGAGACAAGCTGGAAATTACGTAAGAAGGTACGGACCAGGTAAGGGAAGCTAAAATTGATTTCCTAACCCATGCATATGAATTGTTTCACATGAAGGAAGGCGAAAAGGTCGATGAGATGTTCGAACGACTTTCAAAAATCGTTAATGATTTACATGCTCTTAAGAAGACCTTCACGGATAAGGAACTTGTCCGAAAAATTCTCCGAAGTCTCACTCTGGCATGGCGATCCAAGGCCAACGCGATTCAAGAATCTATTGGCGTTTCAAATGTCACCATCGACGGATTAAGAGGTAATCTTAAAACTTATGAATCTACTATACTTAACCCTCTTGTTGATGATCAAAGGAAACAAAAGATCGCTCTCAAGGCAAGCACAAGCCAACCTCAAAATGATGAGGACGGAGACGACGAGTTCAGACTCGTTATTAAGAGATTTCAAAAGTTCATGCGAAAAGAGTATGAACGAAAGGGCAAAAAGCAAGGAGATCAAATAAAGTGCTATGAGTGCGGAGAAACCGGGCACATTAAATCAAATTGCCCAAATGCCAAAAAGGAGAAGAAACCCTTCAAGAAACAACGAGCATACATATCTTGGATAGGTGACTCCGGAGACGAGTCAAGTGAGGAAGAAGAAGACGAAGCCGCAAATCTTTGTCTCGTGGCACAAGAAGACAACCAAGAAGAGGTATGTCAAATTTCTTCCAAAAATTTCTATTCTCTTGAGGAAATGCAAAATGCTTTTGATGAATTGTATAGTGAATTTATTAAAGCTTCCAAAACTGTTAAAAGCATAAAGGAAAATGCCTCTTTGAAAGAAAAAGATTTTGAAAAACAACTCTCTTTGAAAGAAAAGGATTTGGAAAAACTGATTTTGGAAAATGAGAAGTTGAAAGAAGAAAACAAATTTTTCGGCAAGAGAAGCGCCGACAAACCCGAGAGTTCTAGTAAAAGTTGTACTTCTTGCATGCATCTCAAAAATGAGATAGAAAGACTTAAGGGCACCCTAGATAAGTTTAATTCTTCTCATAAAATTTTGAATGAAGTTCTTGTTAATTTGAAGTCGACCAAGCATGACATAGGTTTTATGAATGAGTCTAAAGGAAAGGTGGAAGCCAACCCCCAACAACCTAAGGCTCAACCTAGGATTAATAAAACAAACGCTCATCCTAGATTTAACAAACCTAGAAATGGCTTTCAACAATCGCAACCTAGAAATAATCACTCTAGAAATAATGCATATTCTAGGCCAAACACTAGAAGGAATTTTGAACCTTTTAGAACATCTAGAAATGGCTTCCAACCTAGAAATAATTATTCTAGAAATGCTGCATTTCCTAGAACAAATCGTAGGAGAAATGACTTTCATGAAACGCGCAATAGTCATATTGTCGAAAATAGAGTAAACAATTTTCATCCGTCCAACTACTATCAACCTAGAAGGATGCATAATCCTAATGTGATTTGTCATTATTGTAGACGAATTGGACATATTGCTCCTGCTTGTTTTACACGACATAGACATAACACTCAATCACATCACTATGATTTGCCTAACCCCCAAGGACCCAAAATGGCATGGGTACCTAAAACTCATTAATCTGTTTTGTAGGTGTGTTTGAAGGGGTCAAGTGTACTTTGGTACCTTGATAGTGGATGCTCCAAGCACATGACTGGAGACGAATCCAAGTTCCTTCAACTAGAACACAAGGAAGGAGGAAGCGTTATTTTTGGTGATAACAACAAAGGAAAAATTATCGGCATTGGATCGGTCGGTAAGGATGACTCCTCTTCCATTAAGCATATATTGCTAGTGAAGGGTCTAAAACATAATCTCTTGAGCATAAGTCAATTATGTGACAAGGGAAATCTTGTTTTATTTGATTCAAATGAATGCTTAGTTTTTTGCCGTAGCGATTTTAAAATTATTCTTCGTGGATTTAGAATGGATAATATCTATATGGTTGATCTCGAAAATTCTTCATCTGAATATGTAGATTGTCTTATGAGCAAAGAAGATGATACGCGGTTATGGCACCGTAGAGTAGCTCACATCAACATGCATCTTTTGAACAAATTGGTTTCACAAAATTTAGTTATTGGTCTTCCAAACTTGAAATTTGAAAAAGACTCTATTTGTGATTCTTGTCAAAAAGGGAAGCAAACAAAAGCATCTTTTAAATCGAAAAATATTGTTTCAACTACTAGACCTTTGCAATTACTTCACATGGACTTATCTGGACCATCTCGCATTGAAAGTCTTGGTAGAAATCGTTATGCTTTTGTTATTGTTGATGATTATTCTGGATTTACATGGACTCTATTTCTTGCTCATAAAAGTGAAGCTTTTCATAATTTCAAATATTTTCTTAAACGTGTTCAAAACAAAAAGGACACAACCGTCACTTCAATAAGAGGTGATCATGGGGGAGAGTTTGATCATAATCTCTTTGCGGACTTTTGTGACGAACTCGGTATCGAGCACACTTTCTCCGCTCCACGAACACCACAACAAAATGGGGTGGTGGAATGGAAAAATAGGTGTCTCGAAGAGATGGCTAGAACCATGCTCGATGAGGCTAAGATTCCCAAACATTTTTGGGCGGATGCCGTGAGTACCGCATGCTACGTTTTGAATAGAGTAGTCATAAGGCCAATACTCATGAAAACCCCTTATGAACTCTACAAGGGAAGGAAACCAAATATCTCCCATTTTAGAGTATTCGGTTGTAAATGCTTTATTCATAAAAATGGAAAAGATCAATTGAGAAAATTTGATGCCAAATCCGATGAAGGAATTTTTATTGGTTATTCCTCACGTAGCAAAGCATATAGAGTATTCAATAATAGAACCGGAACTGTGGAGGAATCCCCTCATATTGTATTTTCCAAAAATAATGCTCGCTTGGCGAGAAAGGATTCTGGTTTTGATCTTGCAGGTATTTTAAACTCACTAAGTCCTCAAGACAAAGTACAAGAGGAAACTTCTAAGGAAATTCAAGATGAAATCTTGGAACAATTATCGGAGGAAGCGCCACAATTGGAGAAAGAAACGAAAATGCCTAACGAATGGAGGACAATCAAAGATCACCCTCTCGAACAGGTAATTGGCGACGTTGGAGAAAAGGTAAGTACCCGAAACTCTCTTAAGAACACCTTAGGACATACTGCTTTTGTTTCTCAAATTGAACCCACAACCATCTCCGAAGCAATTGGGGATGAATTTTGGACCTTGGCAATGCAAGAGGAGCTTAACCAATTCAAACGAAATGACGTTTGGGATTTGGTGCCAAGACCCAAAAATCATACCATAATTGGTACGAAATGGGTTTTTCGAAACAAATTAGATGAAAATGGTGTAATCACTAGAAACAAAGCTAGGCTTGTAGCAAAAGGCTACAATCAAGAAGAGGGTATTGACTATGAAGAAACATATGCTCCCATAGCAAGGTTAGAAGCTATTCGTTTATTACTTGCCTTTGCATCTTCTATGAATTTCAATTTGTATCAAATGGATGTAAAAAGTGCTTTTCTAAATGGTGTTATTCAAGAAGAAGTTTATGTTGAACAACCCCCGGGTTTTGAAGATTTTAAATCTCCAAATCATGTTTTCAAACTTAAAAAGGCTCTTTATGGTCTTAAACAAGCTCCCCGAGCTTGGTATGAAAGATTGAGTAAATTTCTTTTGGAAAATGATTTCATTAGGGGGAAAGTTGACACCACTCTTTTCGTTAAGCATAAAAACAATGATATTTTATTAGTTCAAATCTATGTGGATGATATTATATTTGGTGCTACTAACAATGTTTTATGCAAGGAATTTTCCGATTCAATGACAAGCGAATTTGAGATGTCTATGATGGCTGAGCTAACATTCTTTTTGGGGCTGCAAGTAAAGCAAATGAAAGAAGGAACTTTCATTTGTCAAGCTAAATATTGCAAAGAATTGCTGAAACGATTTGGAATGACCAACGCAAAAGCAATGGCCACTCCCATGAGCACATCCGATCATCTACACAAAGATGAGAAAGGTAAGGAAGTCGACACCAAAAAGTATCGAGGTATGATTGGATCTCTCCTTTATCTTACTGCTACTAGACCGGACATCATGTTTAGCGTGTGCTTATGCACTCGTTATCAATCGTGTCCGAAGGAGTCTCACCTAACTGCGGTGAAACGGATATTGAAGTATCTGGTTGGTACTGTAAATGTGGGTCTATGGTACCCCAAAGGTTCTTCATGCAGACTTGTTGGCTATTCCGATTCCGATTTTGCTGGATGCAAATTGGACCGCAAGAGCACTAGTGGCACTTGCCATTTGCTCGGTAGCTCTCTCGTTTCTTGGTTCAGCAAGAAACAAGTAAGTGTTGCGTTGTCCACAACCGAGGCTGAATATGTAGCCGCGGGGAGTTGTTGCGCTCAAATCCTTTGGATGAAACAAAAACTCTTGGACTATGGCCTAAGTCTTGATCATATCCCTCATAGATGTGATAATACTAGTGCCATATGCTTGACGAAGAACCCCGTTCTTCATTCAAGAACAAAACACATTGAAATTAGGCATCATTTTATAAGAGATCACGTTCTCAAAAGAGATGTCGAAATTGAATTTGTTGAAACCAAAGATCAATTGGCCGACATCTTTACAAAACCCTTAGAGAAAGAGTCCTTCTTCCGAATTCGTAGTGAACTCGGGATTCTTGACTCCACGTTGATCTAAGTCATGCATTGCATTTTCCCTTTCACATGATTTCTAACTTGAGCGTCGGAGACGTCTAACGAATTTTTGCAGGTATCGCCCTAAAGGCAGGGGGAATTATAAAGATTGATGCAGATTAATCGATTTCTCTTTAGTATATAATCGATTATCTAGTATCAATAATCGATTATGTTGATATTATTTGCTTTATTATGTCTTTTACTTTTTCCATTTTTGCTAATGGCAAAAGGGGGAAGAATAAGGGGCTATGCACTTAATTTTCTATTGGCATAAATTGAGGGGGAATTCATATGTTGAGGGGGAACTAATTGCACATCTAGAGACTTGCTGCATATTGTTGCATATCTTTACTTGTCTTGAATCGTCATTATGAATTATCAAATATGCATATCCCGACTAAAGTTTGCCATTATCAAAAAGGGGGAAATTGTTGAAACACGTTCTCAAGGCACTATACTAAAACGTGTGTTCATGTTTGTAGGTTTTGATGAATGACAAACTATACGCAATGGACATATGACGAGGTCCAAGCACAAGCGCACAATTGATATATAACGAGATTCAAGCACAAGACCAAGATCAAGCAAAGATATAAAGTTATACATGAGTCACTCTTTAATTGTGATCTTGATCCGATAACTTGACTCAAGACTTGGCTTCTCTCGTAAAAACATTTTTATCAAATCATGCATATTTAATTTAAAGCAAAATGATTTTAAATCATGCATATTTACTTTAGTCAAAATGATTTTTAAACATGCCTCTAAAATCTGGACTAAGATAATCGATTATGTACTTATGATAATCGATTATGTTAAGTCAGCTGCATGACAATCGATTGTGAACTTATGACAATCGATTGTGTTAAGGCAGTGTGCATCATATTTTTCAAATCTGCATGACAATCGATTGTGAACCTTATGACAATCGATTGTGTTGAGGCAGTGTACATCAAAGTTTTTCAAAGCTACAAAATAATCGATTGTGAACTTATGACAATCGATTGTGTTGAGGTAGTGTCTATCAGACATTTTCAAAGTCACTAAATAATCGATTGTGAACCTTTGACAATCGAGTGCATTAAGGCAGTGTCTAATTGATTTTTAGACTGATATATAATCGATTGTTCTCATAGCATAATCGATTGTGTAATTAACCGTTGCCAAAATATTTTCAAACACCGTCAGGTAATCGATTATAGATTTCTAATAATCGATTGTTTTAAATAAAATCTTGAAAAGATTTTTTGAATGCTGCCAAGTAATCGATTGTAGATTTCTGACAATCGATTGTTTTAAGTAAAATCTGGAAATGATTTTTTGAACGTTGCCAGTAATCGATTATTGATCTTAGATAATCGATTATTAAGCGTAAAATCTGGGAATGATTTTTGGAACGATTGGCAAACAATCGATTGTGGCATTTTGACAATCGATTGTCACTGAGTAAAATCAGCAATTCTTAATTGGCAATTAGGCAACGGTAATGCATGGTTTTGCAACTATAAATACAGCTTCAAATCAGTCTTCTAATTACAACAACTGATCATATTATTGCTATAGCTTGCATACTCTATTGTTCATCACTTTCTATTCATTACATAAGTTTTGAGAGCCAAAATTCTTGACGAAAGTTGTTGCGTTCTTGAGCGTATCTGTTTACTCATATCTACTCTATTAAGAGAGTCTTGTTTAAGTGAGTGCTAAGTGTTTTATACACTTGAAAGGAAGTGTTAGTCCCTTGTATTGTAAGAAGGAACTTGTGTTTCCTTTGGTTGAAGTCTTGGAGTATTGTATCTTCGAGCAAAAGTTGTTGAGGCTTGTGTCCTCAGTTTGTAAAGGTTTGTTGAGCACCCGTAAGCTTAACAGTGTTAGTGGAAATCTCGAGAGAGTCTCTCGGGGACTGGACTAGCCACGGGTTGTGGTGAACCAGGATATATCGGTGCGTTCGTTCTTATTTATTTACTTATCGCACTTATTTCTTTCCTGCAATTTTTTAAATTCCGCAAGTTTATGCTAATTTTTATTATAGCGCTATTCACCCCCCTCTAGCGTTAAGCGTATTTTCTAACAATACTATTGTTTCCCCCTAGTGGTAACTTGAAACATGTAACAAACTCTTCTTCCACCTTCCTGGGATCAGATAACTTAACCCCCTCTTCAGTATATATAGAGTTGATAGTGTTAAAGCTTGTCCTCATCTTTAGTTGAGCATAAAAATATTTTGTGTTGGCATCTCCACAGGCAATCCAGTGAGCTCTAGATTTCTGTTGTAAGATCTGCTCCTCTATATTGCTCCACTTCTCCACCTCCATAAGTAGCAGCCTCTCCTGGTCAATCAACCATTTGTCCATACAATTGGATTGCAAGTGATTCTGTATGGTTTCTAGCTTCTGCCTTGCCTCACTGAGATGTAACCTATACTTTGCCATATAGGTATTCAGCTCATCAGTATGTTCCTTTTAATAAAATGTAAAACGTTTTTCGTAAAAGATGATTTGCAAATAGTTTTAACTTCTTTTTTTCTTCAACACAATAGTTTTAGAGTCTCTTTGTAAAGCCACCCTGTAATTGAAATTAGTGTAACTACTAGGATAGTAATTATACAGCTAGTAATTATTCAGATGTATAATTATGATGATTTGTTTGTTTGTCATAATAAGTTTACTGTTTGGTTGCACAAGTGTAATTACATAGTTAGATTAAATTTTAAATTAAGTAATTATCAAAACTTAAAAGTTACTCCCTCCGGTCCATAATAAGTGCTCTTTTACTTTTTGATTTTGGTCCAAAATAAGTGTCTAGTTAGGTAATCAAGAAAAAATTCAATTTATTTTTACTCTTTTACCCTTATGTGCAGAAGAGCAATAAATGTCACTATAATCATGTGTCCAATATTTAATAAGGGTAGTTTAGTCATACTAGGTAATTTTGTATAGGATTTAGTATTTTTTTAACGGTCGTGCTAAAAGTAAAAGAGATACTTATTATGGACCGGAGGGAGTAATATAATAAGTATATGCCTATAAATTTTTATAAGTATAAATAATATTATATTTGGTATTTAAAATGTATATTTTTCATGAATATACATTAATAAGTAATCATATATTTATAACTAATATTAAAAAAATGATTTATATATTTTTTTAAATTAATAATATTTAGTTTAGACACTTACAAAAATTAAAAATATACATTTTTTGTAAAAATATCGTGGAATTCATATTTGATAAAAACAAATTAATCTTTATAAATATAGTATCATAACATTATTCAAATGTTTGACAAAACTGATCTATCAATTCTAAATAAAAAATGAACAACATGCGACTTGAGCCAATACTACTAAAATAAGTAAATTGGAATCATGAATATAACACCATTTCAAAATTCAAAAAAATTATTTAGCGTATGTCAAAACTCAACATAATAATAGTAAGTACCACTATAATTTTAGATTAGGAAACATAATAAGTTTACAACCACATTTAACAATGAATTTTACTTTAATTACATTAGTCATTATATGACAAGTTTGTAAATGACTCATTATTTATAATATAGGAGGTGTAGTTTAAAAAAATAGAATAATAAAATATAAGCAATTACATGAAAGAACAAGAAATAAAGGAAGAGAAATAAAAGATAAATAATTTACAAAGAAAAATATATTTTAAATTTTGAAAAGAAATTAAAAAGTAAAAAAATTAAAAATTAAAATAACAGAAATAAAAAGTTATAAACAAAATAAATGAAAATAAAAGTAAAAAGGAAAGAAAATAAAAAAAATAACCTTGTAATTACACAGTGTAATTACCACCAATTTTCACCTACCCTTTGAGTAGTAGAGAGTATAATACTATAATTACACCCCTTCAGTTATACCTAATTCCATGTTGACCAAGTAATTACTTGGCCAATCAAACATATCAAACTGTATAATTACATCCAATTACACACAAATCTATTTTCTATGTGGCTTTCCAAATATGTTCTTAGGCTTTTAGCTTGGACAAAAAATTTCCACACTAGTTCCATCATTAATAATAATAATAATAATAATAATAATAATAATAATAATAATAATAATAATAATAATAATAATAATAATAATAATAATGTGTGACTGGAGGAGGATTAACTAGTTATGTATCTTTAACATACCACGATATAATTGTTTAAATAGTGTATACGAGTTTATGTGATTGAAAAGATATTAGTATATGTATTCTTGTCCTTGTGTGTGTGTTGTGTATTTTGAATAATACTATCCTGGAAGCAGTTTACATTTCTTTTCTTCTTTTTTTTTTTGCTTCAAAGCAATATAAATTTCATTCAGATTTATTGAAAAGTTCTTTTCACATTTCATATAGCTTAATTTTGTTAGAATAGAAATCCAATTGAATAATTTTAAATAGTTAAGTGAGGATTGGTAAAAGATATTACAAAATAATATTTATTATCGATCACAAAATCACCCAACAGAGCTAACAGAACTATCAAAATACCAATCGGAGGTGAAATACTAAAAAGTCAAATTCGATCAACTCTTTCAAATTTAAAACTCCCTAGTGAGAATCATTCTTCCAAATCAATCCTAAATAACCTGAAAACCAAAACCGACGATTCACATAAGTCAAACTATATCATACGGAGCTACTCACACCCGTAAAATACCGAGCGAAGTGCAAATACTCAAAACGATCAATCGGGTCGTTACATCCTCCACCACTTAAACATACGTCCATCCTCGAACATTCGAGGAGTCGTTCCAAAGCTATCAAATCATGGTATAACCCTACTACGCATAAACTCGAGGGTGATCCAACATCACCCTGAACCGCATAATCCTGCCAACCCAACATAATTAGAGATTCTATTTCAACCGTGATCCTTAAACCTTAGAACTCAATCTCTATCATCCAGAACTCATTACAAGACCCCAATCCCACAGCCACACACTGTATAAGTTTGAACAAGTCGTATCAAGTCACAATCATAACATAAGATTTAATCACATGATATACCCCATTACTTCGACACTCACAGTAGGAGCTATTGACCACCATTACGGCCCAAAACAAATTCGGCGTCAGTAGCAAACCTCATATCAATTAGAACCTCGTTCAAAACCTTCATACCCGATTGATGATGGAAGAAACACACATAGCCACTTAACCACTCATCTGATCAATAAGCCAAGAAACTCTTTTGCCCGGCCAGGGCCAGTGTCCACATCCTCAACAAAATATAGTGTTATTCTTCCAAATATTCCTCATCCCAATACAATAGCGTAAATCTCAGGTCTAGAAACCTCATCTCAGCCAATACGAGTAGCCCATCAACAAGTGCCAACAATAATCATATGGATCCCCATGCAACCCGGTTCCGCGCACCAACAATTAATAATTCAGACATGATAGATAACATTAAGAAAACTAAATAAGAAGGCTACTAAGCAAGTTAAGCAGGCAGGGAAATTTTAGCATTTTATTATGAACTATTTTCAACAAGGTGAAAGAAAAATACACGAAATAGGAATAAAGAGTCACATTTCATTACTGTACCGTTGCGACGTGCAACCCCATCCCATCATATCAATCCACATAGGGTAACCATCGAGCCATAATACTCGGGCTCACTGATCACACGTGCGTCAATATCAAGCATAACTGAGTGCACAAAAATATAACTGTGGGAGAAATTATTAGGAACAAACAATATAGAGAAGAACAAGCACAACTATGGTGCAATAAGCAAATCACCATCACGAATGTCACCTTGCCCATAATGCCATGTCCTAAACTAAATCACAATATGCGTGCGAAGAATAATGTAACCCTCACATCCATCCATAATATAAGAAAGAAAAATATAACATAAACCAAGGCGCGAATAACATCCATTCAGCTCGATGTATATATATGGTAACAACTGTGCAAGAACAAATAGGTCTGATCCGATACAAAATACACATTCACACTAGGCTCAAAAGCAACCTCCAAACCAAATTCCGCTCATCCCCCAAACATGAAATTAACCTTCCAAAAGTCCATAGCAGCCTTTCCATAACATCTAATATCCATCATTTAATCCTCGACATTTCTTCACAACCCGCAATCAAGGAATAGTCTGCCAACGAGAACATTAGTCTCTGAGCCTTACGAATGCCATAATCTTCATATCCAATATCAACACCGCTACTCAAATGGCTGACACGTAACTCAAGAACCCTCACCTTGCAAAAATACTCATAAGTCAAAACACAATGTACATGACAACATACAACCCTGGTGGGAACATACAGTGCCAACAAGACCTTAAACACTCGAAATCGATTATGTCATCAAGAACTCATATCATTCCCTCCAAACTATCAGTATCCTTGTACATGAAACCTTTCAACCCCACACGGTGCATTGCCTCTAACATGCTAAACCGCAACACTGCGAAAGTCTTATAATTAACTCTAATCTATAAGAAAATTGAACACATCATCACCCCAGAATCTTTTATTTAACTAAATACAAGAGAACACCACAACACACAATATAACTTCTATACTTGTAGAAAACATCAATTACGACCCTAGTCATAACCATGATGAATTCTCTGGAACTCAGTAACACATAATTGAGTAATCAGAACCAATCGCCTCTAACTCAATCAACTCACGCAGACTGCCAATGCGAAAGTAGTTCAATCTGATATTACCACCCTGAGGGAACTTCATGGGAACCCGAAGCCATTTCTTGCATCACTCCACCATTGACATGTAGACCTTCCATCACAAGGAAATTCCATTGAACCGATTACCATTCTCTATTTGTCACGACCCATTTCCAAAACAGGTCATGATGGTGCCCAACAACCTTGCCAGGCCAGCTAAGTGCGGAATAATACTAAAAATCATATAGAATTATACTAAATTTTTAACTGGAATACCCATTTAGCTTGGGTTTAGAACTAAAGCAGTAAATACGACGAGTAGTATAATATTACATAACCCAAAAGACCAGTCTACTAAAGTGTACGTGCCAAGACCTGGTAACACAGTGTAAGGGCATCTAGTAGAATACACACATCTCTATCCTACTATATGAAACAAGGGAAATACAGCAAAA
This sequence comes from Nicotiana benthamiana, assembly GCA_034376525.1. Taxonomy (NCBI): domain Eukaryota; kingdom Viridiplantae; phylum Streptophyta; class Magnoliopsida; order Solanales; family Solanaceae; genus Nicotiana; species Nicotiana benthamiana. The sequence continues at coordinate 48,859,811 of CM067336.1, forward strand.
ATACAAAACAAGACTCCATCCGGCTGCCGAGTGATGTGGAAATGAAAGCAGCTCACCGTAGAAGTCTCGACCGCCACTCACTGGCGCGCATTCTGACAATACCCATATGAATCAGCCTCAGACCCTGTACATTTAAGTACAGAAGCTAGCATGAGTACATAAACAATATGTAAATAGTAAGTATCCCGTCTAATCTCGGAGAAGTAGAGACGAGAGGCCGACTTGATACCTACTAGGTCCAGATAATATCATAATAATAATGTACAGTATACAACACGAATAACGTAATTAAATAACAGTTACCACATAAGTCATATCATGATTGTAGTTTTATTTTCCTTTATCATATTTACTCATTTTATTTATTTAGCAACAAATCATGAAAAGCCTAAGCTCAAGCATAAACATATAAATCATGCGCAACAAAGCCGAGGTCGACGGCCCTATCCAAAAGAATATAAATTTTGTGCACTGCCGAGGGTCAAACGGCCCGTACCATAGATGCATGTATTTCACTGAGGCGATCGGATAGATCCACAAATATCAAGTCAATATCAAGAACGCGCAATAACACATCATGTATATACAAGGGAAAATCCCTCAAAGTTCATAAATAAGCATATATTCATTTTTCATTCTCCTCTAGTCTTTAGAAATTCGTAAAAGACCATTCATATAGTGAAAACAAGGGAAAGTCAAAGTAGGCATGATATAGGTCCTAAACTACCCAAACATTAACATTGTAGTAGCTACGCACGGACTCTCGTCACCTAGTATGTACACATCCCCCGCATTCAATAGCAATTTATCAGTTATTAGTCCTAAAGGGACAATTCCCTCTCAGAAGGTTAGAAAGGAGACTCACCTCGCTCCAAACCGCACCTCCAAATACCAAGAAAGAGCTTGAAACCTCAAGGCGGAGCCGAAAGCACACACACTAGTTAAACAATGTGGGAATTAGTCAATAAGGGCTTACAAGGTTGCATTCTAACTATTTAAATGGTTTCCTAATCTTTCCCGCAAGTTTCCAAAGTTCCGATCCCGAACCCACATGCCCGAATTCTGAGATTGTTCAAAGGAAAATATTCTCTATAACCTAAGGATTACTAATATGTAAATTTTAGTTTATTACATAGCTAATTAGGTCGTTGAATCATAATTTTATCAAAACCCTAGGTCTAGCTTTAACTCTTGATTTATTTGATTATTGGTGTTAAATCTATGGGATAATCATGTATTTAGGCTAAGCATGAGTGGAAATTACTTACCTAGATATGTTATGTGAAAACCTCTCTTTGAAAGCCCCAAAATCGCCCAAAAGATGAGTAAAATGTGAGAGAAAAGGGGTTGGAGTTCGTCTTAAATGAACTCACTGCCCCCAATAATTTCCGCTTATGCGAAAATTTGGCCGCACCTGCGGCGCCCACTTTTGCGGTCAAATAACCGTTTATGCAGTTTTGGGGAGGACTGGATAGACTGCTTCTGTGGTTGCTGGGTTCACATATGCGAGACCGCTTCTGCGATCCCAGGGCAGCTTATGCGGTCCTTGCCCCCTCCTTGGCTTTCCGCTTCTATGGTCAAAATGTCGCAAAAGCGATTTTGGCAGAAGCAGCAGATGGTATTTTTCTCTAAGTTTCAACTTTGCTCGAACCACGACCATTTGACGATCGGGACTCCCGTGCCCCACCCGAACATATCGACGAGTCTAAAATCATAAGGCGGACCTAGTCGAACCCTTAGAACACCCAAAACAACACTAAATCAAGGAATCGGACCCCAAAACCAATTGATCAAACTTAATGAACTTCAAGTTCTTCATTTCCTTTCAACGGGTCAAAACGCCCTTAGACTACTCGGATCGACCCCAAATTTTACGGGTAGGTCTTACATGATATTTCAAACTTGTACCAAGTTTCGAAACCAGAATCCAAACTCAATACCTAAGTTTTTAATAAATATTTAGATTCTTTAATTCCTTAAAACTTTGATTTAACAATTTTACATAAAAATTATGTACTCGGGCAAGGGACCTCAGAATTCGATTACGAGCATACGCCCAGGTCTCATATTTTTCCACGGACCTCTCGGGACTATCAAATCACGACTTCGAGTCTGTTTCCCAAGAAAGTTGACCAAAGTCAAACTTGGCCTTTTAAGAGAACCTTAAGGGAATATTTGGTTTTATTTTCACCCAAAACTCTTCTAACTGCCGGACTGATCGCCCCCGCAAGTCGTAAATTAGATAAGGAAAGTGTGGGAAGTTATATTAAGGGAACGAGGGTTCTAAATTGTAAAACGAACAGTCGGGCCGTTACATTCTCCACCTCTTAAACAAACATTCGTCCTCGAACGAACATAAAAGAAAAGTACCTGGACTGCTGAATAGGTGGGGATATCGGCTTCGCATGTCCTCCTCGGACTCCCAGGTTGCCTCCTCAACTGGTTGGCCCTCAGTGGACCCTTACTATAAAAAACCTTTTGGACCTCACTAACGGTCCTGTCTATAACGATGGCAACTGGCTCATCCTTGTAGCCCAAGCTCTCATCTAACTGAATGGTACTGAAGTCCAATACATGAGAGTAGTCGGCATGATACTTCCGAAGCATTGATACATGGGAAACTGGATCGACTCCATATAAACTGGGAGGTAAAGCAAGCTCATAAACAAGCTCTCCAACTCGCCTCAACACCTCAAAGAGGCCAATGAATCTTGGGCTCAACTTGCCCTTCTTCCCGAACCTCATAATACCCTTCACTGGCGAGACTTTCAAGAGAAACTTCTCGCCAATCGTGAATGATACATCACACACCTTCTGATCCGCGTAACTCTTCTGCCTTGACTGAGCTGTGCGGAGCCTCTCCTGAATCAACTTTACCTTATCTAAGGCATCCTCTACCAAATCTATACCTAATAACTTGGCCTCACCATGCTCCAACCACCGTATAGGAGAACGACAATGTCGGCCATACAATGCCTCATACGGGGCCATCTCTATGCTGGACTGATAGCTATTATTATATGCAAACTTTGCCAAAGACAAAAACTGATCCCAGTGCCCTCTAAAGTAAATCACACATGCTCTAAGCATACCCTTTAAAATCTGAACTGTCCACTCCGACTGCCCATCGATCTAAGTGTGCAATGATGTACTGAGATTTACGTTGGTGCCCAAACCCCTATGGACGGCTCTCCAAAAGCGAGATGTGAACTGAGGGCTCCTATCTGATATGATGGAGACCGGTACATCATGCAACCAGACTATCTCCCAAATGTAAATCTGAGCGTACCTCTCCGCTGTGTAAGTACTCACCACTAGAATGAAGTGGGCCGAAATGGTCAACCTATACACAATAACCCACACTGAATCAACCTTCCACAAAGTCTGCAACAACCCAACCACAAAGTCCATAATGATGTGCTCCCACTTTCATTTCCGAAATGGGCATCTGCTGGAGTAGGCCACCTGTTCTCTGGCGCTCATACTTGATATTCTGGCAATTCAAACATCTAGCCACATACTCAACAATGTCCTTCTTCATCCTCCGCCACCAGTAATGCTGTCTCAAGTCACGATACATCTTCGTGGCAACCAGATGAATGGAGTACCTCGAACTGTGTGCCTCCTCTAGAATTATCCTCCGCAAGCCATCCACATCGGGAACACATATACGGCCCTGAAGCCGCAACACTCCATCCTCGCCGATAGTAACCTCTTTGGCACCTCCATGAAGTACCGTCTCTTAAGGGCTCTCAAATGCGGATCGTCGAACTGCCGGGCCTTAATCTTCCCTAACAACGAATACTGAGCAACCACGCATGCTAGAACTCAACTGGGCTCCGAAATATTCAACCTCACAAGTCTGTTAGCTAAGGACTGAATGTCAAAAGCCAATGGTCTCTCCACAGCAGGATTAAATGTCAAACTGCCCATGCTCTCCGCCTTTCTGCTCAAGGCATCCACGACCACATTCGCCTTATACCAGGGTGATAAAGAATGGCAACATCATAATCTTTTAGTAACTCAAACCACCTGCGCTGCCTCAAAATAAGGTCCCTCTTCTTGAACAGGTGCTGCAAACTGCGATGATCGGTGTAAACTTCATATGACACCCCATATAAATAATGCCTCCATATCTTCAGAGCATGAACGATCGCTACCAACTCTAGATCGTGCAATGGTAGTTCTTCTCATGAATTTTCACCTGTCATGAAGCATATGCAATAACTCATCCCTTCTGCATCAATACGCATCCCAAGCCAATGCGAGAGGCATCGTAATATATAGTATATATCCCTTAATCGGAGGGAAATACAAGAATCAATGCGGTAGTTAAAGCCGTCTTGAGCTTCTGAAAGATATCCTCGCACTCATCGGACCAACTGAATGGGACAACCTTCTCGCTCAATCTAGTCAAGGGCGAAGCTATAGAAGAAAAGCCCTGCACGAATCACCGGTAGTAACCTGCTAACCTCAGGAAGCTCCTGATCTCGGTCACTAAAGTAGGTCGTGAACAACTCTGAACTGCCTCAATCTTCTGGGGATCCACTTTAATACCCTCTCCTGACACAATATGATCCAAGAATGCCAGTGACTCTAGCCAGAACTCGCACTTTGAGAACTTAGCATATAGCCTCTGCTCCCGCAAGGTCTGAAGCACTACTCTCAAATCCTGCTCATGCTCCCCAAGGCTACGCGAGTGTATCAAGATGTCGTCAATAAAGAGAAAAAGAATAAATAAAAGGTCAGAACACCTGATTCATCAAGTCCATGAACGTCGCTGGAGCATTCGTCAACCCAGAGGACATCACCAAAAAACTCGTAGTGGCCATTTCTAGTGCTGAGTTCAGTAATTGGAATGTCTGAATCCTAAATCTTTAGCTGATATACCCTGATCTCAAGTTAATCTTAGAGAACACCCTAGCACTCTGCAACTGGTCAAACAAATCATCAATATTCGGCAATGGGTACTTATTTCTTGATGGTGACTTTGTTCAATTGGCAGTAATCAATGCACATCTGCATAGTCCCATCCTTCTTCTTTACAAATAGCACTGGTGCACCCCAAGGTGACACATTGGGCATGAAAAACCCCTTTGCTAATAACTCCTCCAACTGCTCTTTCAACTCCTTTAGCTCCTTAAGAGTCATACGGTATGGTGGGATAGATATAGGCTGAGTGCCTGGAGCCAAATCAATGCAGAAATTAGTATCACGATCCCGAGGCATGCTGGGAAGATCAGAAGGAAAAATATCCGCAAACTCTCGGATCACTGGCACTAAATAAATCGTTGGAGACTCTGTTGCGGTGTCTCGAACATGAGCCAGATAAGCCAAACACCCTTTCTCAACCATGCGCTCAGCCTTTAGAAAAGAAATAACCCTGCTAGGGGTATCAACTGTGGCAACCCTGGCATCGCTAGCGAAATAGTCTTGGCATGACAATCAAGGACGACGAGATAGAGGGATAACCAGTCCATACCCAGGATGATCTCAAAATCTACCATATCAAGCAACATGAGATCTACTCTAGTATCATAACCACAGAACGTAACCACACAAGACCAGTAGATCCAGTCCACAACCATAAAATCGCCCACGGGAGTGGACACATGAACAGGAACACCCAAAGGCTCAGGAGAGATAACTAGAAAATGAGCAAATAGATAGGATATATATGAATAAGTAGATCCTGGATCAAATAATACCGAAGAATCCCTACCGCTGACTGAAATAATACCTATGATGACAGCGTCCGAGGCCAATGCATATGGCCTGGCCGGGAGAGCATAAAATCTAGCTGGAGCGCCGGCTACCTGGCCTCCGCTCAACTGAGGAGCATATGACTGACCTCTCCCTGTCTGGCCTCTACCTCTATGACGACCCCTACCGTCTGCCCTCCACCTCTAGGTGGTTGGATCGCTGGTGCTGGAGCCACTGGTTATTGTCCCTGTTGTATAGCCTTGCCCCGAAGCCTGGGGTAGTACCTCCTCATATGGCCTGGGTCTCCGCACTCAAAGCAATATGGTGCGGTGGCCTGCTGCCCAGATGGCTGGCTCTAAAAACCGGAAGACCCAATTAGAAGAAGCCTGAATAGCCGACGGGCGGTATGAACTCTCCCGCATAGCATTGAGATAAGAACTGAAAGAATCTGGAGGAACTGAATACCCACTGGAAGAACCCTGAATAGCCGGTGGGCGATAAGAACTCTCTGGCATGGCGCTGAAATAAGAGCACATTAGAGCACCCCGAGCATGTGGTGGTGCTGGAGCTGGGGGCCTACTGTGCTAACCCCTCCCCGAGTGGCCTCTACCCCTAGCTGGGGAGCCTCTAAACTCTCCGGAGAATCTGTCCCTATTCTCCCGCTACAGTTGCTCAAAACCTTGCTGACGGTAACCCTCGATCCTACGAGCAATCTTAAGTGTAAGCTGATAACCTGTACCCATCTCCACCTCTCTAGCCGTAGTGTTCCGGATTGTGGGATTAAACCCTGCTACAAACCATCGCACCCCGTCTGCCTTTGTGGGGAGTATCATAAATGCATGGCAGGACAACTCAGAAAATCTCGTTTCATAGTCGGTCACTAACATCTGACCTTGTTGTAGCTGCTCAAACTGATGACGCATCCCCTCCCCCTCTGAGGGTGGAATATACCGATCAAGAAATAGCTGGATGAACTGACCCCAAGTGAGGGGAGGAGAACCAACTGGCCTGCAAAGAACATAGGACTGCCACCATCTGCGAGCCCTGCCCTCGAACAGAAATATGGTGAAGTCAACTCCATGCGACTCCAATATCCTCATATTGTGCAGTATGTCCCTGCACCTCTCGATAAAGTCCTGTGCATCCTTATGGCTATCACCCCCGAAGACTAGGGGCGAAGTCTAGTCCACCTGTCTAGAAGATTTTGTGGATCATCGCCCACAGCTAGCACGACCTAGGGTGCCATTGCAGCAACTGGTTGAACCCCATCCGTGGATTGTGCACACGGAGTCTGATATTCGGCGACTGTACCACTGGAGCCTGAGCAGTAGGGGTATGTGCTCCTCCTCCTGCCTGTGAGGTGGCTGGCTCCGCTGGAAATAAACCAGCCTTAGTCATAGAATCCATGAACCGAAGCATACAGCCCATAACCTCCTAAAATCCCGAGGTTGTCATGAAGTCTGCCGGGGCAGGCTCAACTACAGGTACTTCACCGTGTTTCTAAATAATAGGGTTTGCTGGAGGAATAACTGGAATGGCTCTGGGATGCCCTCGTCCCCTACCGCGGGCCGGTGCCCTTCCCTGGCCTCTACCTTGGCCTCTGGCAACAGGGGGAGCAGCTTCTCCCGGGTCTGGAACGTCAGCAGTACGAGTCCTCACCATCTGTGAGAGAATAGAAACTGAAATTTAGTACACTAACCACTACACGATAGGAAGTGAACAAAGAGTAGTTTATTGTAATATCCTATAGCCCCTCGAAGATAAATACAGACATATATGTACCGATCTACAAGACTCTATTAGGTTTGCCCGTAACACTGTGAGACCTAAGTGAACTTAGTGCTCTGATACCATGTTGTCACGACCCATTTCCAAAACAGGTCATGATGGCGCCCCACAACCTTGTCGGGCCAGCCAAGTGCGGAATATTACTAACAATCATATAGAGTTGTACTAAATTTTAACTGAAATACTCATTTAGCTTGGGTTTAGAACTAAAGCAGTAAATGCGACGAGTAGTATAATATTAAATAACCCAAAAGACCAGTCTATGGTGTGCGTGCCAAGACCTGGTTTCACAGTGTAAGGGCATCTATCCTATTGTCTGAAACAAGGGAAAGACAACAAAAATACAAAAGAAGACTCCATCCGGCTGCCGAGCGATGTGGAAATGAAAGCAGCTCACCGTAGAAGTCTCGACTGTCGCTTACTGGAGCGCACCCTGACGATACCCAGATGAATCAGCCTCAGACCATGTACATTTAAGTACAGAAGCGTAGCATGAGTACATAAACAATATTTACCCAATAAGTATCCCGTCTAATCTCGAAGAAGTAGAGACGAGAGGTCGACTTGATACCTACTAGGTTCAGATAATATCATAATAATGATGTACAATATACAACATGAATAATGTAATTAAATAACAATTACCACAGAAGTCATATCATGCTTGTAGTCTTATTTTCCTTTATCATATTTACTCCTTTTATTTATTTAGCAACAAATCATGAAAAGTCTAAGCTCAAGCATAAACATATAATCATGCGCAACAATGCCAAGGTCGATGGACCGCTCACACAGAATATAAATTTTGTGCACTGCCGAGGTTAGAACGGCCCCTACCATAGATGCATCTATTTCACCGAGGCGATCTCCCCGATCCAAAAATATAAAGACAATATCAAGAATGCACAATAATGCATCATGTACATACAAAGGAAAATTCTTCCAATTTTATAAATAAGCATATGTTCATTTTTCATTCTCCTCTAGTCTCTAGCAAGTCGTAAAAGACCATTCATATAGTGCAAACAAGGGAAAGTTCAAAGTAGGCATGATGTGGGTCCTAAACCACCCAAACATTAACATTATAGTAGCTATGCACGGACTCTCGTCACCTAGTACGTGTGCTCCCCACATTCAATAGCAATTTATCATTTATTAGTCCTAAAGGGATAATTCCCTCTCATGAGGCTAGAAAGGCGACTTACCTCGCTCCAAACCATACCTCCAAATTCCAAGAACGAGCTCGAAACCTCAAGGTGAAGCTGAAAGCGCACACACTAGTTAAACAATGTGGGAATTAGTCAATAAGGGCTTACAAGGTTGCATTCTAACTATTTAAATGGTTTCCTAACCTTTCCCGTAAGTTTCCAAATTTTCGACCCCGGACCCACGTGCCCGGATTCCAAGATTTTTCGAAGGAAAATATTCTCTATAACTCAAGGATTACTAATATGTAAATTTTAGTTCATTACATAGCTAATTAGGTGGTTGAATCATAATTTTATCAAAACCCTAGGTCTAGCTCTAACCCTTGATTTTATTTGATTATTGGTATGAAATCTATGAGATAATCATGTATTTAGGCTAAGAGTGAGTGGAAATTACTTACCTTGTGATGTTGTGTGAAAACCTCTCTTTGAAATCCCCAAAATCGCCCAAGAGATGAGTAAAATGTGAGAGAAAAAGGGTTGGAGTTCGTCTTAAATGAACTCACTGCCCCTAGTTATTTCCGCTTATGCGAAAATTTGGCCGCACCTGCGGCGCCCGCTTTTGCGGTAGAATAACCGCTTATGCAATTTTGGGGAGGCCTGGCTAGAGCGTTTCTGCAGCCGCTGAGTTCGCATATGCAGGACCGCTTCTGTTGTCCCAGGGTCGCTTATGCAGTCCTTTCCCCCTCCTTGGCTTTCCGCTTCTGCAACCAGGAGGTCGCTTATGCGGTCTTCGCTTCTGCGGTCAAAATGCCATAAAAATGGTTTTGACAGAAGCAGCAGATGGTGTTTTTCTCTAAGTTTCAACTTCGCTTGAACCTCGACCATTTGACGCTCGGGGCTCTCGTGCCCCGCCCAAACATACCGACAAGTTTGAAATCACGAGGCGGACCTAGTCGAACCCTCAAAACACCCAAAACAATGATAAATCAAAGAATCGGACCCCAAAACCAATTGATCAAACTTAAGGAACTTCAAGTTCTTCATTTCCTTTCAACGGGTCAAAACGCCCTTAGACTACTCGGATCGATCCCTAATTTTACGGGTAGGTCTTATATGATATTTCAGAGTTGTACCAAGTTTCGGAACTAGAATCCGAACTCGATACCTAAGTTTTTAATAAATATTTAGATTCTCTAATTCCTTAAAACTTTGATTTAACAATATTACATAAAAATTTCGTACTCGGTCTGGGGACCTCAGAATTCTATTTCGAGCATACGCCCAAGTCCCATATTTTCCCACGAATCTCCCGAGATCGTAAAATCACGAATCTGGATCTGTTTCCTAAGAAAGTTGACCGAAGTCAAACTTGACCTTTAGGAGAACCTTAAGGGAATATTTGGTTTTATTTTCACCAAAAACTCTTTTAATTGCCGGATTCATCGCCCCCGCAAGTCGTAAATTAGCTATGGAAAGCATGAGAAGTTTTATTTAAGGGAACGAGGGTTCTAAATAGTAAATCGACCAGTCGAGTCGTTACACTATCATTTTCAAGCCTGCCACAGACAAATTCAAAAATCCTTAAAGGCTACATAAGACTCGTAACTCTCCAGAATCTTCTCGATATCTACTCATCTTACTTTGATCTCCAATACAAAACTAATGCGTATTGAGCAACCCGATTCACCAGCATATGGACATCCAAAGAAATAACCAAGATTGAGAATACATGCCTTCACAGTCTACTATGACAACATTGGTGTCTCTTACCTAAGCGAGAATACAGGCCTTCACAGTCGCATGAATCATGTTGAGGTGGACTTTCACTTTGTGCGTAACCATGTTGAATAAAATGTGGTTTAGGTTTCATTCTGCCGACCAGCTCGGTGATATGCTCACCAAACCACTTGCCAAACTAGCTTTTGATAGAAATTTGTTCCAGTTAGGCTTAGTGATACATCGCCTAACTTGAGGGGGCGTATTGGAACAACTGTTGTTACCAATTGTTATCCGTTAGGATTAGTCCTTATCTTTACTGCTTACCCTTAGATTAGATATAGATTTAGAGTTCTGTTTTAAGTTCATATTTATCATTTAGTGAGTTAGCTTTTGATAGTGTTTTGAATTGAGTAAGTCTCCTAATTCAGTGAGTACTCTTAGGAAGATTTGTATTTAAACTCAGCTTGACATTCAATATATATGGGCAGATCCAGTAAGAGTGAAGCGGTGTCATATGACACCACTTCGTCGTAAAATTTCTTATATGTATATATAAATAATCCGCAAAATACCATATAAGCTACATAAACCAATAAGTGTGACACCACTTTCCGTCAACTGCTTCTTACGCAATTGGTATATCGCTTGCTTTCTTTAGGGAAGGTTATAAGATCAAAATTTCTCCAAAGAGAGTGTTTCATTCAGCGGTTAAACACTTTGGCTTTTGTTTTTTCTTTTTAATTTTGGGTCAATTAAGTTATTTTATTACTTTTTTATTCTTTAATTCTTTTACTTTTTTGTTAGAACTTCTTAAAATAATTTTACTTTTTTGAGTGTACTCTATAAAATTATTCAGAGTTATCAAATAGATACTTTTATTTATAATTCAAATTAAATTTTAATAGATTATCCTAAAGCATCTATCAAACTTTCAAAATCAAGTTCAAAATCTCAAATTCATCTAACTTGGAAGAAACGGCCAATGGTAGAAGCAATATCGACTAAGTAAAGGAGTTAATTTAAATTCCTTAAAGGTTGACATTGGGAATTTTTGGCCATTACAATATTACAATCAGCTTCTTACTTCTTTCCAGAAAGATTTTCTACTTCTTAAGATGCGTTTATGGTTGTTATATAATATTAGAACATCGTTATCAAAGAGAAAGTAGGGGAGCGCTGGGCAATATGGGATTGATTAACTGAATGAGATGGTATCCACTTCACCGGTTGGTGTTCTTTGGCCAAGGGAAACTACGAATCGGATTAGAAGTAGCTCATTAGCTACTAGGTTTAGAGGGCTAAAGAGAAGTGCATCTTTTTTTCTCCCACGCTTTTCGTTGGTCAACAACCAACTAACCCATTTTATACGACAAGTCTTTCTGAATTGGAAGAGCAAAAATTAACAACTCGAATATATTATTCAAATAACCATGATACAATAAGAAGAGAATATCTTCCGTAAAGGTCTTTTCCAACCTCGAAATTATAATTTTTCTCAAAGAAAATTTTATGATAAATTTGTCGCTTTGATATTCAATGATTTGTTAAGTATAATGGGTTTGGAGTACATTGCAACCAATTATGTGATTTTTTGCTTCTATGGTTACTTGATTCAAACTGGATGCATTAACCAAGGGTAAGGAAATGTATTTTCAAGTATAAGATATACACCTGAGTGGATGCATCAAGGTTTAAGCATCATCGAAAAAGTATAATTTTTCTTTTTCTTTAAATGTGACACCGCTAACAAAAAATCCTGCTTAGACCACCATCAATATACATATAGTTTTCCATCATATCTTTGAGTGTTTATACATTGGACGTTCATTTGAGAGATACACACAGTGTTGAGATGGACATAAATCTTTAGGGAAGCTAACCATGCCGCTGACAGGATGTTGCCTTGAGCTATAATTTCTCTCAGAATCAAACCTTCCAGTACTTCGCTCCTAAGTCACATTAGAGAAATCCTTAATGTTGATAGATGGAATCTGCCTAATTTTGCACGTCTAGAAGGGAAACTTATTATACTAAACTCGCGCTATGTGCTGGGTATAGGAAAGGACCAGATCACAAGGGTCTAGTATATGCACCCTCACCCTACATTTTTGCAAGACACTATTTTCACGGCTTGAACTCGTGACCACCTGGTCACTTGGCAGGAACTTTACTAGTTACTCCAAAGCTAACCTTCTCACATCTAACAAGGAATAACTAACATTGTTTTGATCCACCATGATTAACAGCTTGTTTTGATTGTTGTTGCATGTCGTTTCATAATATATTGTATTGTATTATACTGTATGATTTGATGAATGCTATATGAGCCAAAAATCAGCTTAGTTATGTTTAGACCATATTAACTTTAAGAAGGCCTTCGAGAGCTTCCACGTGTCATCGATGTGACTTCAACAAGAGGCAAATTCGAGGTCGAAGTGATCTAGCGAGAGATGAAGGATTTGGTTAAGGAGTCACCATAAGTCAAGGTCATGGACGAGCACTCCTCTTAAAAAGCAGTAATAACGACTAGTTTTAGATATAAGACTTTAGAGAGAATATTCCTATGAATATTACCTAGATCCGTACTACTAGTATTTTTTGGGCACATGTACCCTTATAAGTAGCAAGAGACGTAGTTATGAGGGACATGAGACATTCACTTGTAAAAGAACCTATTGACATTCACTGAGATTCTTGCTTTATTATATACATACGAAACATATATTTTTCTTGGAATTCTTGTCTAACTTTTTCCCACGATCCAAGGAGAATCCAAATTCAAAAGCTCTTTAATCATTTATCATTGTCAGAAAAGCATACCAAAGAGCTTCACCTTTTTCAGGTGACTCACATGCCTTTATTTACTTAAATGTCATTCTTTGCTTTTATTACAGCTAAATGTTGTCTCATTCATTTTTGGATCATTGAATACTAGTGTTATCATCATTATTGCTACTAAAATCATACTTGTATCATCTTATTTTGGATATTAATATTGAATAAGATTAACTCTATTTTACTAGAAAATATAATTGTTTAAACCCAAATTTAAATTTTCGGTCAAACAGCTTCAACATTTGGATGGATTGTATAGTTAGCTATCGTTTCACGATATCACGGGCCAACAATATGAAGAATAAACCTGTAATATTACTAAGAAAAAATAGAATACAAAGTACAGTTATTATACAAAAGAGTAGGTCAAATGATAAAATATGATTATTTACTAAGGAAGGGGAAGATGAGAGAGAAAACAAGGTAACAATGCCACCATTTCAAATTCGTCGTTTCATAAAATGTTACTTTTCGTCATTACATAACAACAGATTTAACAACATAATAAAATATAAGTAACAGTCAAAGAAAACATTGTATTTAAAAGAAGAAATGACTTCCTGCCCACTTAAACTTGTAGAGTTTTTGAAAGCCGATACACAAACTTTCATCTTTCCCATTTGAACACTCAAACACGTGAAACTCTTAACTAATAAACACATTTGACCATTGACTATGCTTATGTGGCAGTAGCTTATCTTGCGTGGACATAGTGCGTACAATCACATTCAAATGGTGCGTGTATATTTTATTATTCATTAAAAAGATTGTAAAATATAAAAAAAAACAGAAACTATAAGGAAAATCAAAAAAGAAGAAGAAAATGGTGGTTGGGTTTGCATAGATATGGTGAAGAAGAAAATAATGGAAAATCAGGTAAAAGTTATGGGTTTGCTCCGTTAAAAGCTATGGGTTTGCTCCGTCCCATCAGATAAAAGTTGCACAGCTATGGTAAAGAAGAAAATAAGGGAAATAGAAGAAAAGTAGAAATTTCAGACTGAAATTGTCGGTCTTTCCATCGCTCGAAAAAATATTTTCAATTATTTCAACGTTTTGTGTTGGTTGGATCGCTTTTTTATTTCCGACTGAACTTGTTGGAGATAGATACGATGAATTATTTGTATTTTTCTAGTAGCGGACTACCTTTTATAACATTTCAATTTTCGACCGAAACCATAGATCATTCCATCGGTCATGAAATCATTTAAAAAGATTTCTTTGTTTTGCCTGGGTTAGATCGCTTTTTATAACGAAATTCATCGGAGATATGTAAGTGCATATATACGGATATTTTCTTTAGCAAAATTCCATCATTTATTTGCATTTTTCTAGCAGTGCTAAGAATAGCTGTGGGATTCCAATTTTAGGAGACTAGAATGGTTAAGACTCACACCAAAAATGCTCCGGAACAAGGCAGATGTCCTTTCGGCTCCGAAACAAGAAAGGTAACGTCGTTTTGCTCCATCCCCATAAGGTCAAAGTTGCACAACTATGGTAAAGAAGAAAATAAGGAAAATAGAAAAAAAGTAGAAATTAATAAATTTATCAGCACATCTATGGGGTTTATTTCCCTTGACGTATACTATTTCATTGGTCATTTGCTTACTAGATGGACTAAATGTGTGTATATAAACTTTCAAAAGCCCTACAAATTTAAATTCGAAAGACTGAGCTTGCTCATGTTCTCATGCTTCACACAAACCCAAACTAGGAAGCTTGAAAGTCCAACCATATGGATTTAGAAAGTCCGACCATTTCGCCAATTTAAAACATCAACACTAGACAATACAATACAATTGATAACAACCATCCAAACAATATGTAAAATATGTAAAAGTGTTGTGTTCTTGCGGTAATTTTTAAGATAGGATTTTGCTTAGTGGAATAGTCATATATAATTATTTTTGATAATCACCTTATTTATATTTGCAATTATGTAATTGCAGATATTTGTTAAGTACAACAAAAAAAAGATATTAAGTTGAAAGTGAACCAAGTAATATCTTAGAAGAACCTTTAAGAATTTTGAAGTCATAAGCAACTGTAATCCTCTAAATTGCTTCGGTTACATCTTTATTCTTACAATCTATCCAAGAGAATGTTTTCCGATAAGACGAACCATCCATATACTTGTTACTATTTAACTTAGTTGATATCATGTTATTATTATGGGTGAACATTCAAGCAGTCAGTCCATAGTACTAACTAATGGAGTATCAGAAATGCCCCGCGAGAAAACTGACCATATTGCAACAAAACAATCCATTACAATTCAGTATTGAATTTGTCCCACTTCATTTGGAATATTTTCTATTGATTCGGGCTCACCATAAAGACATCTTAAAAGACAAATTTCTTCGATATTTAGTTCTCAAGAATAGCAAAGCAAACCAAAGGAAAAGTAAAATTTGAGGCGCTATCAGTGTAACTATGACAATTAAGCTTAATTGGATGGTAATCCATAGCCATAAAACAACAACAACAACCAACCAGTATACTCCCACCAGATGGATGGTGGGATCTGGGGAGAGAGGCTTTTTCCGACCCCCGGCTCATAGAAATCCATAGCCATAAAAGAGACGAGAAAAAGGAATAAGAATAAAAAAGAACCTAATTCACGAGAATGTAGCCAAGCTCGGAGTGGCTCGTGTCAAACCACAAGTATTAATCAACCAAAACAAAATCCAAGCTCTATTTTTCAACATAAAACATGAAATCTTTATTTATATAACAATGACAATTTTGTTTGTAGATGTAGGTATGCTAGAATCAGCTGATGCAAAACAAAAAATAGGCATCAACCTGAGCTGTTCCAAGCTTGTCCAATTAATATTGGCAACAGGGAAAAAGAGGAGTATCTACACAACAGATCACCTCGGCAAAGTTGCCCCTTTTTTATTTATTGATGCATACAGATTTGGAATATGCCGTAGCTAACAAAAGAATTAGTGCAAAGAGACGTAGAGACAATAATCAAAAGCTAACAGCCAGTAATAGCTCCTATCAGAGTAACTATGACAAAAAAGGCTTCATTTGGATGTAAATCCATAGCTTTACTTCAAGTCATCATCATTTAGGAACATTCAAAAGATCAAAAATTCAAGCAAGTGCAATATAATCAATTCAATTCAAATAGCGATAGATGGGATCCTATATGTAGTGAACAGAGAGGGATAAGGTGGCGGCTCAATCATAGTTGAGTGGTGCTAGGGTTGATCTTTTAAAGACAGTAGTGCTTCTTTATATACTGAGGGATTCGGGGCCTAGGGTTTTGCCTTTAACGAACGTGCCTCCTCACTACTCATTTTTGTTTTTGTTTTTTGGGCCTTGAGTTTTCCCGTGGTTTATACAACTAATAAGGAACTAGTATTAGAACTCGCGTAAAAAAAATATTAATCATATTATTTTAATAAAATTATCAACTGTTATTTTATATCTTTAATGAAGTGTAATCAAAAATAAAATAACAAAATTAAAGTAAACTAATTATGTAGCTTTAATTAATTTTTCTATTTTTTTTAATTTATTACATTATCTGCCACTTCGTATTATTATATAGATATTAAAGCTTTTATAATGGGTTACTATCTTTGTCCATTAGTCCATTTTATATATCGATATACATTTTTATTTCTCCTAATTTTTTAATTTTTTTGTTTCTTATATTGTATTTGAATATTTAATATATAAATAATAATTTTGTATTTTCTATGTTATTTTATTTTTTTAATGTATTTCCTACCATACTACCATTGCTTCAATGGAAAATAATACATTAGAGATTGTACAACTTTTAGATGGATCGGACTTGCTTTCTCATTCCCAGAAAGAAGAGTATATATACATGAGTTTAAGCTCATACTCCCTAAAATCTATCCTAAGAATATTCTAATAATATCATATTCATATAATATATATCATATAGTATCAAATCTCTAACAAATATAGATACGCAATATATAAAAACTATACTTACACATTTAGAGATCTTGATTCATAAAAGAATATCCAACAACAATAAAGCACAAAGAAAATCAATAAGATCTGTAATTTTTTTAATAGTATCATAATGCTTTTTTTAATCAAACTTGATTTTTAAATCTCGATTCAAAAAAAGATTAACTTTCAATTCAAGATTTAAGATTTTAATTCAAAAACTTTTATCCTTCAAATTAAATTTTCTTTATCTCAATTTAAATATATTTTAATCTAAATTTAATATTTTTGTTATTATATTTATTAACTTTAACTTTAACTTTTTCTTGTCATACCACTTGACGTGGTTGATTAACTTGTTATTCTTAATTAATTATCTGAGTAATTTATTTAACTCTATTTTTCGTTAAGGATAATAGCCTAAAAGATATGCAAGAGATATGGCAGTTTATGAGTCTTTTTTCCTTGAAAATTATTTTTCAAAATATTTGTAAGATTCATTTCAATAAATTTTAACCTCATCATATAAAGTTTGCATTGACAAACATTTGGAATTCAATAATTTAATTACATAACATGTTTCTAAAAAAACTATTTTTAGCACTAAAGTAAAATTTCATAAATATTTTTTCAATAGTGAGGAATCGTTGGATATGAACTATCGATTTTGTAAGATACAAAGTGTTTATTTAATTCTTTATAAAAAAAAAATACTTGCCATAACTGAATTATACACAAAATTTAATTAAAGATACCTATAATAATGTATATTATTCACAAATAAAGTTAGATACAAAACTTGTACAAAATAAAAAATTATTATTTCAACTTAAAATTAGTATATAAGATTTTCAATGAAATTTTAATTGACTCTTGCTCAAAAAAGGGTACCTACCATAACTAAATTATACACAAAGATACAAAAAGAATTATACACAAATTTAATTAAATCTTGGACTACTACTTTCATTAAATATTTTTCACTTAAAATTCAAATTTTTTATGTTGTCTAAAAATTTCCAAGTGGCTTCCTTTTAGCTTGCCACTTGACTTAACCACATTGCAAACTACTCTCATTTTAATATAATATAGATATAGATTAAAAAAAAGATTATCTTTCAATTAAAAAACTTATATCCTTCAATTTAAATTTTCTTTATTTTAATCTATGTATGTTTTATCCTAAAATCAATATTTTTATTATAATGTTTATTAAAATTTACTTTAACTTTTTCTTGTCACACCACTTGACGTGGTTGATTACCTTGTTATTCTTAATTAATTATTTGAGTAATTTATTTAACTCTACTTTTTGTTAAGGATAATAGTCTAAAACATATGCAAGAGATATGACAGTTTAGGAGTCTTTTTTCCTTTAAAATAATTTTTCAAAACATTTGCAAGATTCATTTTAATAAATTTAAACCTCATCATATAAAGTATGCATTAACAAATATTTGAAATTTAATAATTTAATTACATCACATATTTCTAAAAGAAATATTTTTAGCTTCAAAGTAAAATTTATCGTAAATAGTTTTTCAATAGTAAGGGATCGTTGGATATGAACTATCGATTTTGTAAGATACAAATGTTTATTTAAAATTTGCCAAGTAGCTTCATTTTAGCTTGCCACTTGCCTTAATCACATTGCAAACTACTCCCATTTTAATATAATATAGATATAGATTCAAAAAAAAATTATCTTTCAATTCAAGATTTAAAATTTCAATTCGAAAACTTTTATTCTTCAATTTAAATTTTCTTTATCTCAATTTAAATATTTTTTAATCTAAATTTAATACTTTTATTATAATATTTATTAACTTTTACTTTAAATTTTTCTTATCATATCACGTGACGTGGTTGATTACCTTATTATTCTTAATTAATTATCTGAGTAATTTATTTAACTCTATTTTTTGTTAAGGATAATAGTCTAAAAGATATGCAAGAGATATGACAATTTAGGAGTCTTTTTTCCTTTTCAAAGTATTTGCAAGATTCATTTCAATAAATGTAAACCTCATCATATAAAGTCTACTTTAACAAACATTTGGAATTCAATAATATTATTATATATTCTAAAAAAATATTTTTAACTCCAAAGTAAAATTTATCATAAATATTTTTTCAATAGTAAGGGATCGTTCGATATGAACTATCGATTTTGTAATATACAAATGTTTATTTAACTATTTTTAAAAATGCCTATCATAACTGAATTATACATAAAATTTAATTAAAGATACCTATAATAATTTATATTGTTCACAAATGAAGTTAGATACAAAACTTCTATAAAATAAAGAATTATTATTTCAACTTAAATTATTGTATAAGATTTTCAACGAAAATTTAATTAGTTCTTACTCAAAAAAGGATACATATCTTAACTAAATTATATACAATTTAATAAAAGATACTAATAGAAAATCTTGAACTACTACTTTCATTAAATATTTTTTCATTCATAATCTAATTTTTTTATGTTGTCTTAAAGTTGTCAAGTGGCTTCATTTTAGCTTGTCACTTAGCTTAACCATATTGCAAGCTACTCTTATTTTAATATAACATAGATTGAATGGTTAAAGATAAAATTGAAATACACATATGCATTAATGACTATATTTAGCTTATTATGCATAGAAAAATATAATTAATTTTCAGGAAATTACTTTTACACTTGCAATGCAACTTTTAGTTCCTACAGAGCCATCAAAATATCCCGTGAGGCCAGCCCAACCCAACCCAACCTAAATCGCTACTTGGGTAGGGCTGAGTTGAGTTTTTAGCCCATTTAAAAGTGATGCCTGTTGGCCCTTGAGGCTTGACCGTTGCTGGGCTTGGGTCGCCCCGTGTGCCAAAAATTAATTAAATTCAAGTTTAAATATTTTAAAAACTAAAAAATATTAACTATAATCCTCATTTTCGAAACTTAGATTGCTCATTTTATTCTTCCATATCAACTAGAATTTACATTTTTCATACGCATGTAGTATGGCAAGATTAGTTTTTTTTTGTTTAATTAACAACGAACTAGGAAAGTTTTAAGTGGCCAATAATATTTTTTCAAAAGAAAATATTACTTTAAGTAGCCAATGATCAGTTTGGTTACCTTAATATATTATTAGTTACAAAATTGCTCTTGAGTATAGTAAAATGTCAAGTTTTAATACCGATGGTAATTAACAACACTAGCAAATTTCATGAATTTTAGAAGTTTTATGGACTATAATGATGAAATCAACAAATAATGTTAAACCTAAATTATAAAACCTTAACACATAAACTTATTGAAGCAAATCTTGAACCTAAGGAAAGTGAAAGAAAAGTACTAAAAAAATTTTAAAAAAAGAAGAGCTATAGATAAAGAAAATTTACATTTCAATTATGAGATTTCTTATCAAGTATCAAGATTATTGTATGCTCTAAATAAACATGAGTCGTTCATATGATTAAGAGATTATGTCATGAAAAAATATTTAAAGATTTGAATAAATCTTTTTTTCTTAAAAAATTGAAGGGTAGGCCCGCCCTAGCCCGCGACACTCTTAGGGCTCGGCTTGTCCGGCTATTTTAAGGCTCATATAGATGGAGGACCCGCCCACCCGCCCTAGCCCACCAAATTTAAAAGCCCACGAGACTTGGGCTGGGTGGAGCTGGGCTAGACCGTTTTGTCAGCTCTAAGTTCCTATGTTGTGCTTTTTAATAATATAAAAGTCAATTCTGCCTTACCTGCTCCCTCATTGTATGGAGTGCTATTTACGACATTACACATCATGCACCTATTGATTTAATATAAATGTTCGGTGAGATAAATGGATCTTGGAACTTAAACTTAAAAGCTAGCTTCTAGGGGTGTGAATTATCCAATGTCATAACTCATACAAGGATACAAAGGTCTCCAATATCCACCAATGTGGGACTCAACACCCCCTGACCCTAGTCCTGCAAACTGGAGCGTAAACAACATAAATGAGAGCCCAACATCGGCAATAATTGAGGTGTCTGACTTTGATACCATGATAAGACGATGGACCTACTCCACCCCAAAAGCTAACTCAAGATGTGAGGATTGTCCATATTGGTTGGGGAATGGACTGATGGTCTCCTTACATGAACTTGGGCAATCCTGCCCTCATAAGCTAGCTTTTGGGTTGAATTAGGCCCAAGTATCGTGTGTTTTACATAATGTTGGTAAGTTTTTTAAAGGAAAATATCAAGAGATTTTACATAAATATACACTATTTGAAACTTTATTACGAAAAATATTCATATTTAGTTAATTACCCGACTTAAACAAGTTTTGCTTACAAACTATACACATTCTATCTTAAAAGGCTCCATATATATTATTAATACCTTCAATCAGGGGATATAGTTACACCATTTTCCTCTTTTTTTGCTCCTCTTCTTTTTCCTTATTTTTCTTCCCTTAAATCACGCTTTGGCGTCTACCCTTGATTACCACCAATTGATATTGTGTGAGTTTTTGGTTTAATATTTATTTTTTTAGGAGTCCCTTAGGACCTGGTTTATAGAAATTTGAACTGAAATATTTCAGAGGTCCTAACTTTTTCTTTTATAGGGTAAGTCAACCAAGTGGATTTGTGAAAGCACAAGGGACTATAGAGAGAAAAGAGTAGGAATATAAAATGATGGTATTAATGTACTTTTTTTGCAATGTATATGTGGAAATTTAGAATGATCTTTAGAAATGTAGGAGAAAGGTATGCTGACAAAGGGGACCCACAAAAGCCCATTATTTATATGGCATAGGGTCAAATATACCCTTTTACTATGAGAAAATATTTAAATATAGCATTCGTTATACTTTGGTTCCAAATATACCTCTATCGTAATACTTTTGGCTCAATTATACCATTCTTCTGTTAAGCTTGTCCAAACTGGACATCCAATTCTACGTGGCACTGGTATTAATGAGGTGAATGACACATGGCATGCCACCTAATCCCCCTAATATATATATAAAAGAATAAAATTTGAAATACAATAGTTTTTATGGTAGCGTTAACGGTGACAATAGTGGTGGAAGCAAGAAAATCTTAGTGGTGAAACAAAAAATTGTTGGAAACACGTTCTCAATGCAATATACTAAAACGTGTGTTCTTTTGTGTAGGTTTTGATGAATGACAAACGAAGCGAAAATTGATATATGACGAAGTTCAAGAAACAAGCGCACAATTGATATACAACGAGATTCAAGCTCAAGACAAAGTTTTATAAGTTTAATTGAGTCATTCTTATTTGTGATCTTTATCCTACAACTTGACTCGTAACATGGCTTCTCTCATAAAACTATTTTCCAAAATCATGCATATTTAATTTAATGTCAAATGATTTTAAATCATGCATATTTACAGTAGTCAAAATAATTTTTAGACATGCCTTAAAAATCTGGACTAAGATAATCGATTATGTACTTATGATAATCGATTGTTTTAAGCCAAGACTGCATGACAATCGATTGTGAACTAATGACAATCGATTGTGAGTAAGACAGTGAGCGTCAGGTTTTTCAAACCTGCATGACAATCGATTGTGAACTAATGATGATCGATTGTGACTGAGGCAGTGTCCATCAAAGTTTTTCAAAACTCAGAATAATCGATTATGAACTAATGGTAATCGATTATGTTGAGACAGTGTCTTCCAGTGATTTTCAAATTTATTAAATAATCGATTGTTACGTTGGACAATCGATTGTCAAAGAGACAGTGTCTAAAATGTTTTTCAAAAACTAATAAGTAATCAATTGTTGACTTTGTGCAATCGATTGTGAAGCTGACCGTTGTCGTAAAGTTTTCAAATACCGTCAGGTAATCGATTATTGATTTGGTATAATCGATTGTTTTGATTGAAATCCGGAAAAGATTTTTTGAACGTTGCTGAGTAATCGATTGTTGATTCTGGACAATCGATTGTTTGTGGTAAAATCTGGAAAGGATTTTTTGAACGTTGCCAGTAATCGATTATGGATTGTAAGTAATCGATTATCAAGCGTAAAATCTGGGATTGAATTTTGATCTGACTGGCAGACAATCGATTGTTGGGGTTTGACAATCGATTGTCAGTGAGTAAAATCAGCAACTCTTAATTGGCAATTAGGCAACTGTAATGCCAAGTTTTTCAACTATAAATACAGCTTCATTTCAGTGTTTTAAAAATAACAACATACTACAACTGATCATTACATTGCTATAAGCTTGCATACTTTTGTTTATCATTTTATATTCAATTTCATAAAGCTTTTGAGAGCCATATTCTTGTCCAAAGTTGTTGTGATCTAGAGCTTACTTCTTTTACTCATACCTACTCATAAAGGAGTATTTTGTTTGAGTGTTAAGTGTTTTACACACTTGTAAGAGAATTGTGATTCTCTTGTTGTAAGGAACTTGTGTTTCCTTGGTTGAAGTCTTGGAGTGTTGTATCTCCGAGCAACGGTGTTAAGGCTATTGTCCTTACGTTGTAAAGGTTTGTTGAGCACCCGTAAGCTTAACAAGTTAGTGAAAAATCTCGAGAGAGTCTCTCGGGGACTGGACTAGCCACGTGTTGTGGTGAACCAGAATATATCGGTGCGTTCTTTTCTTTTATTTATTTAACGCACTTAATTATTTCCTGCAAATTTTAATTTCCGCAAGTTTACGACAAATTTTATTATAACGCTATTCACCCCCCCTCTAGCGTTAAGCATATTATCTAACAAAAATATGAGGGGTAAATGGGTTAATGGCTCTGAGGTGGCAAGCCATGTGGTATCCACCTCATCAAATGTTAGTGTCATGTAGGATTGGATGTCCACTTAAGACAAACTTAATGAAAATGGTGTATTGAAAATGATAGGGATATATTTGGATTCAAAATATAACAGCAGGGATATATTGTAACGACTTGACCCATTGTCACGTGAGTTACCGCCCCGTCTCCCAGTTTTATGCTTTTATATGTTTCATTACATGTGTTTCGAGAATTTGGAGTAATTCGGATAGAGCTCAGTTAGAAATGAGACAATTAGTCTCTTTATGAGAAGGTTAGTCTAGAAAAGTCAACCGAATGTTGACTTATGAGTTAGAGGGCTCGAAATAGATTTTCGACAATTCGATTAGTTTCGTGGTGGTGATTTATTACTTAGAAGCGCAATCGGAACTGAATTTGGAGGTCCGGTGTAGAATTAAGCTTGAATTGACTAAGTTTGAATTTTGTCGAATTCCGGTTGATAGGTGAGATTTTGATACGAGGATCGTAATGGAATTCCAACAGTTGCAGTAGCTCCATTAGGTGATTTTGGATATGCGTGCAAATTTTTAGATCATTCGGAGGTGTTTATGTCGGGTTTTAGATCAAATGTAAGTTTCGGAAGTTTTAATTTAACTTAGGCTTGAATCCATAGTAATTTGATGATTTTGATGTTTATGATGGTGTTTTCATGTTACGATCAAGTTTGAATGAAGTAATAGAACATATATGTGCTTTTGTTTGTGGTCCCGAGGGCCTCGGGGTGATTTCGGATGGCTAACAGGGATTTTTTGAATAAGATAGTGCAGCAGAAAAATTGCAGCAGAGATTTACTCTCTGCGATCGCATAGGTAGGTATGCGATCGCATGGGAGGTTTTGGAGGGGCCATGGAATTTCCCTATGCGATCGCATGAGAGACTCTGCGATCGCATAGGTGTGGGACCTTGTTCAACGCGATCGAGTAGGGGTGAATGCGATCGCGTATTAGTGGGGCTCAGTGTTATGCGATCGCAAGAGGTGTTCTGCGATCGCGTAAGAGGAAAATTGAGGGCCCGATGATTTGGTATATGCAATTGCAGGAGTAGGGATGCGATCGCATAGAAGCACGAACTGCTGGACGGAAGGGTTTTTAATAACATTTTATCCGCGAATCAAACCTATTTTCCTCCATTGTTAAGCAACCGAGAAAGCTGTTTGAGCATTTTGAAGCGTGTTTTCAATGGGTATTGCTTGGAGGTAAGTATCTTGACTTAAAAACACCATTTTTATGAAGAATCAACCCTCAAATCCATGAAATTATGTTGAAATTGTGAAGAACTAGGGCTTAGATTTTTGAAAACGAATTTTGGGGATTTTAAAGGTCATTCAAGCTCCGTTTTCGACAAACTTTATATGTACGGACTCGTGGCAAGACGAGGAATCCGTTAACATGTGTCACACCTCCTTTTTCACCTACACCCGCAAGGGCATAAAGGAGTTTTTCCAATTAAAGGACAATCGAAACGGGATTAATTTATTTATTATTCAGAGTCACCACTTGGGAGATTAATGGTGTCCCAAGTCACAGGTTGAATCCCGAACCGAGGAAAAAGATGACGCTCTTCACAGTCTTCAAATCAGAAATCCAGATAAGAAATTCTGTTAACCCGGGAGAAGGTGTTAGGCATTCCCGGGTTCCGTGGTTTTAGCACGGTCACTCAACTATTGCATTTTGCTATTATCTGATTTTATTACATGAAGAACCTATGTGCCAATTTTACTTTATATATATATATATATGTTCGAGAAAATGAACGTCGTTTAAAGTGTGTCTCAAATTGCGCCACATCAAATGAACCCGCAATCTTAGTCACACTCTATTCAACGTTTTAGGATTTGGATTTGGGCCGCATAAAATGACCAACCGTATTTTAGGAATGTAGTTTATTAAAGTCGCGCCTAATCGAGTCTAACGCGTTGTAATCTTTTGGGAGGGCCGTGAAATTCGCTAAACGGCCATTTCAATTTTTTAAAATATTTTTAAACCTTTATTGAGGGCTCTGCAGTTTGCATTTTATTGGGCGGGGCTCGTCTCATTTTTATTTTAAAGTGTAAACCTAAAAAGCGACTATATTTTCTATTTTGTTTGTCTCTAGAAATAATGGAAGTCAAGGTCCTATATTATTTACATGCTAGAGTTATGATAACTAAGTTTGTACATAACTTGTTAATGCTGAAAACGGGCATGAACATGGGCTGATTAGCTTTGGGCCCAGGCCCAGCGTGCATGGTACAAAATCAGGTCCTGGACAATCATGTTTTTATTTTTGGGGGCCTAGCTACAGTGTACAGCACATGTTCAAACTTTGAGAAAAATAGAAAGATGAAAATGCTATCTCTACATGAGTTCTTGCAAACTTGACTATGCATTTTTACCCACTGAAGCAACTTAAACTAACTATATATTAATTAACTAAGGCATGTTCACGCTTTTAAATAAAATGGACTGAAATGACAGAAAATGAATTACTAAGTCATTAGCTCGTTTAAACTAGCATGCGAGGGAGAGAGTTTATTATCTAAACTATTACAGATCTATACTTAGTTATAGATAACAAATACTTTGCATGATTCTGATGAAAAGCTACTAATTAAACTATATATAACTTAAGATACAAAACAACTAAGTAGATTTTAAGCTTTAAGGCTTCATTTTATTCATGCTTTGAACTCCAGATACATTAAACCAGTGTAACGATGTGTACATGATATATTAAAGGAAAGAGGAAGATCAGTAGTGAGCAGCAGTAACACAGCACAACAAACAGATTTCAGCAGCATAAGGATGATTTTTGAATCAAAATCTCTTCAATCAATAACCAGAATCACAGCAACAGAAATAACAGCATTCAACTTGATCAGAAAAGACTCAATTGAACTTAAAACTCACTCGAAATCAATGCCAACAGACCTGTGAACTTCATCTAAGCAAAACTGGACTAAGATAGTGAAAAATAATAGTTGAAAGTTGCAATCTATCTAAAATTGTTAATGGAACAGTTTTTGGTTTTTCTATGAATTTTTTATTGTTTTTGGATTTTTTGAAGGCTTAAATTTCAAAATCAGATCTGAAATTTGAAGAGAAAATTTTGGGAAGAAAATTTTGAGGCTCAAGCCTTGTAGAAATTTTCAGGGGGTTTCTCTATTTTTGAACTTCTAATGTTAAAATTCCTTTCTCAGCTCTCTATTTCGAATCTACAAATTCAGTCGAATGTCAAAAATTCAGTATGTTTTTCTTACTCTCAATGCCCTCTCTAATTGATTGAAAAGTTTTCCTATTATGTCCAAACTCTATTCTATTTATAACCCACGACATACCTGCCCCCTTTTGAAAAACTTAACCACCCGACCCCCCAAAATAACAAAAGTCTGCCTACCCCTTTTGAAAAACGTACTCAAAGGTGCTTTTTTCCTTAATTTCCTCCTTAATTCAAGGCACATATTAAGGCTTGACTAACAGGCCATTAACTTAGTCAATTCTGACCACTTTTCATTACCAAAATACCCCTAAAACCCCTACTATTACTATATAAATTCAGTGGACAGAGCTAAACTTATTAAACTGTATTAAACACCTTAATTCTAAAATCTATTCAAAGTTAACAATCGACCAGAACTAACTTCTGATTATTTACAACTAAACAACTATACAGCTATAACCAATCCACAACCTAAGTTCAAACATGCTCAATAATTCAAAGAGAAGATCAAATGATTGGGGCGTGGAGACAAACTATGAAGAACATGGGATTTAAACGTAATGAACAAAACAAATTGAACACAACATGTTTAGTTCATCAAAATTTTAACACAGAAGACTTAAAATGGTAAACATTTCGTAAAACAATTATGAACTACTATCATGTTTCTTTCAATTTAATTAATTGACGACACTTAATTAACTGCTTATGTAAACTACACTCGTAGCTAATAATCAATTAATCAAGGTATAACAGTTAGGCTCAAGGATTTCAGTGATTTTCAACCGGGAATCTTAACATGAAATAGGCTATCTTACAGATTGAACAAAACTCATAATAACAATCAGCTGTTCTTAGCACTGCTAGAAAAATGCTCTTTGTCTCGGTAGCCTTTCATTTCTAGGAGCTTGATTTCCATGAAATCCTGCCCCTGGAGGGTTCAAGTAGGCCCTTAGTGTAGGATAGTCATTTTGGGGTTGTGGGCATGTGTTCTGTGGAGGTGGATAGGTGTTCTGTGGAGGTGCATATGCATTTTGGGGAGCCGGCGCGCGCCATTGCGGGCGAACCGGAGGCTGAGTGTATGTTTGGGCTTGGTGCACGGAGAAGTGTGGTTATGGCGGTGGATAGTGGTGTTGTGGTGGGCTATATGGGAAATATGGATGATTTGGATTGTGGGGTCTAGGTTGGTTGTAGTATGGTTTGCTAGACCTGGACCAACTGCCTACCTCAACCGTGGCAACTTCTTCTTTCTTTTTCCTCCCAAGTGCACCTCCTGTGCCACTCTGAATAGCCTGGGTTGTTGCCTTAAGTGCCGAGTAATTCAAGATTTTATCGAACTTCCTTATTCTATCATAACCCCTATCTTTCCTACTTCATTGAAGGATTTTCCAACTGTCGTCACCAAGTGACCAGAGTAAGTTGGATCCAGCGTTTGCAGGAAGTAGTCCACCATTTCCCCCTCTCTCATGGGAGGATCAACCCTGGCTGCTTGTTCTCTCCAGCATAAATCGAATTCACGGAAACTTTCTTTGGGCTTCTTCCCAGTCCTCAGTAATGTGAGATGGTCAGGGATTATCTCGAGATTGTATTGGAAGTGACATACGAAAGCCTGCGCTAGATCGTCCCAGGTATACCACTTGCTGGGATCTTGTCTGGTATACCATTGAAGTGCTGATCCACTTAAGCTTTGGCCAAAGTTAGCTATCGGTAGCTCATCTTTGCCACCCGCCCCTCTCATTTTACTACAAAAGCCGCGTAAATGTGACATAGGATCGCCGTGCCCATCGTATAATCAAATTTGGGCATCTTGAACCCTGCTGGTAATTGGACGTCGGGGAAAGGGCATTGATCTTTGTAGGACACACTGACCTGATTGCCCAACCCATGCATACTCTTGAAGGATTGCTCCAGGATTTTGAACTTCCTCATTACCTCATCTTGCTCCGAGACTTTACCTAGCTTTTCAATCTCCGCTGCGACTTCCAAGCGGGGAATATAGGTATGGGGATCTGGTGCATTGAATGTGGGTTCAGGGGGATAGTATTGTGCATCGTGAGCCTGAAACAACGTCTCACTATTTGATCTTTGCAGCGTGGCTGGTGGGGGTCCCATAAAAACGGGAACGTTTAAAGGTGGAAAATGTTGATTGGGTGGTGGAGCTTGGGTATCATAGGGGCTTCTCCCTTGATAATAGTGGTGATTCGGGAGGCTTGTTGACGGGCCAGGGTAAGGGTATTCCGGCGTATGCCCTAATGTAGGAGTAACGGGTAGTTTAGGCCCGTTTTGTGCTTTAGCCAAGGCTAACTACATTTCATTCATTTCCAACCTCATCTTTTCCATTTTTTCCATGGCCTCCTTCAACATTTGACTTGTCCTATATTCCGTCTCAACACTATTGTCTGATTCAGTCATGCTTTCTGGTATGGGCCCTTTTTATCTGGTTGCGCTAATGGTGCGATGCCAGTATGCTCTAACAAACTAACTATCTGATATTGGAAAATAACTAACTTGTTAGTGTTAGAGTTTTAACAGATTTGGTAATTGCATGTTGGGGATGCAATGTTCCTAAGCAGTTAACCGTTTCTAACATGTTTTTGCTCCGACTGCATGCATCATCCGGACTTGTTTTATTTATGCCATTTTCAAGCATTTCAAAAAACCTCCATTATTTTCTCTCTCTTTCTTTTTCTCTCACTTTCTTATTCACTTTCTCTTTTTATTTCATAGCAGTGGTCGAATCTTACATGGATTGCCTACGTATCATGTCCCCGCATGAATCAGACCAAGCGTAGTTCGTGAAAATAAATACAAGAATAAAGGATAAAAAATAAAATTTTCTATTTTTAATACTAAAACAAACTATTACAAACTGAACACTTTTGCGGCACAGACACAAACAGAAAACAATCAAAAATGCAAAGACTACTAACATGTTTGATATGAAAAGACCATGGACAATCCAACGACAGACTCAAACATAGAAAACCACAGACATGGACTAAGAAAACTCTAAAGCCTCAAACTTAAGTGTCTGCGGGGCGTCATTCGGCCTCGATGCGGACCTGGGCCCCAAATTATGTCCAAGCTGCTCTAGTTCATTCATTGTTCGTTTCACAAAGATTACTACAGGTGGGGTAAAAGTAGTATAAGTCATATCTTCACAAGCCCGGCATCTTCTCAAAATGGCATGAGCGATGGCTCTTATCCTGTCTTTGACTCGCTTCTTTTCTATGAGTAGGCGTCTTATCTGATTACTGCACGTCTTTAGGGCCAGAGAATATTGCAGGTGCTAATTCTGCAATTGCTGCACTTCTACCTCCGTTTGGGCCAATAAGTCGTTGCAATGCACACTTTCAACTTCAAAATCTTTAGCCTGCTTAACCACTTTTCCCTCGAGGGCAACCACTTTCTTTTTAAGCCGACCACAATTTTCTCGTAATCCCGTTTCAATTGGTTCAAATACTGGCAATGCTCTTCTATTTTTGCAGCGCATTGTGCCTTAAGCTCTGGTTGATGTTCTCGAATCTTTCCAACTCGTCCTGACACCCATTGATCTCATTTTCCGAACCTTTTATGAGTCTCTCATCCGAACTGCTTCTTTGTTGATTATTGGTGGTTACCCTCATTTCCGCCTTGAGCATCGTATTTTCTTGATCCAGTCTATTCTTTTCACCTTGGTCCGCCACAGCTTGCACCCTATTCTCAAAAGTCAAACTTGCAATTTGTTGCTTTAATTTTCCAATTTCAGCCTAATAGTTCTCTTCCTTTGCAAACCAGCCCCACTAATCCGGCGAGTCGTCCGTAAATTGTTGGACATGGGCTCTTTTGGCAGGTCTCTCAATCCGGAACCATTTTTTGAACTAAGCATTGTATTTTGGGTCTACCTCACCCTTAGCCAGTTCTCGAACCATATTCTTGGGTTCCAGGAATCTACATTCGTGCCACATCTTTCTAATTTTTCCTTCGAGGAATACGACTCTTGGGCTCAACTCAATGGCGTGCTTGCTTAGATCCTCATTAGTGGGAATTACCTGAAATCTTCCTAACTGGCGCAATGCCCGATGAGGAGCATTTGGTTGGATACTGCAAACTCCCATCAAAAGTATATGACATTCCTCGGCTGCCATGTATATTACCTCAGTATCAGGCAACCACCCAAATGCCCATTCAATTTGGTCGGCCATCATTGACCTCAATCGTGCAAGCCATGCTTGGACACCTTTGGGGAATACAACGCCCGTCATCCGTTTCTCAAAACCACTGATACAATTTTTTTCGGTCAACCAGTGATTCATGTATCCAACTCGCTGACAGGGGTGTTCTTGCATCCATAACTGGAGTAATAGATTTCATCCCTTGAAGAATTTGCCTCCTTCTCGGCATATAGTTAAGGCTCGGTAGATTTCGGCTAAAACCAAAGGGACTATAGTACTATTAGGCTTTTTGATTGCAATGTCGGCCATCCCTACAAGGCCTATCTCTATTTTTATCTTTGCGTGGACAAACCACGATACCCAGGAAGGCCGTCAGGAAAGCTAAAGAGCGTCTTGGCTTCCACTTGTTTCTGTCCCCATCATAAGTTAGTCCGAGATTCAGTTCTTCAAAACCCCGAGGAGTACCATACCGTTGATATAATTGAACAGCACAATATCCTTTCAACAAATCGTCATCTTGCACCTTCCGATAAATGTGTAGCAAATTCAAAAACCCATGTGGAGACACCGGTCTAGGTGAAAGCAAATTTTGCCTCCTCAATTTCCATCCAAACCTGCATAACCTGCAACCTCCTCTAGTGTAGGTGTAAGCTCAAATTCTGTAAAGTGGAATACATTACGAGTTGGATCCCAGAATGGTATTAAAGCTTCAATGATGTCTGTCCTTGGCTTGATATCCAACAAGTTGACGAGACCTCCCAAAATTCTTTCCACTATCTTTTTACTACATGTGGAGCTGTAGAGGGACCTCGCTAAAGACTGAGAACGGTTCAATTAGATTTGTGCTCATCCTGCACATTTATTAAGGCGATTAAGCAAAAGAAAAACTTTTATTCGACTCAAAAATAAAACGATCTATATTTTCTTTTTTTAAAACGATGGACTCGATTTTCAAATGCGGCCCTTTAGCACTTCGGAAACGAAGATTTTAAGGTTGCGAGAGTCAACCGGTCAAAATGATGACCCAAGATGGCCGTTTTGCAATGTGAGCCTTCCGGCGTCCCATTCGGGAACATTCGGCTATTTATGACAAAGCGGACTTACTTAACTTAATTAGGACGAAAATTAATATTCTGACATATTTGTCTATTTTGCAAAAGGGAAAATTGGACCCGATGAGGGTTGCCTACGTTTCTCACGCCCTGTGAGAATCAAACCATGCGTAGTTTGGGAGAATAAGTTAACTAAAATTTTAAAACTAAACTCTTTTCAAGCTTTTCTATTTTTGTAACCCCCTTTTTTTCTATTTTCCAATAATTTTCCAGAAACTCTTTTTCTATTTTCTTTGGCTTTTAGTAGAACAAACTACATATAAGAAACACTTTTTTTAAAATTTTGGCAGAATTCCTACAGTACTTGGACAACAATTTTTTTGAACTAATCAGTTAACTTTCCGACTCATTATTTTTCCTTTTTTTCTTTTTCCTCATTTTCTAACCTTCCCGAGATAGGTCGAAACAAATGAATGTAAAGAAAACTAGTAGGATGCGTCAGGATGGTCTTTTCCATTTCAGGTTGTTAATCCTAGACAGACCCAACCCCTGTGTTGAGTCCCTTAAGTCAATATGCACATGATGCAGATAAGCGTTCCTACTAGGGATCCGACATGAAGTTGAGTTATTCTAGGTTAAAAACCTAGGTGTTTGTTCTAGACCTGGCTTACCCGAGCGGACAGCTCGAGCCGAGGAGGAGGCGGCTATCCGGGAATACAGAAGCTTCGCCGGCTTTGTGACTTATCCAAACCTCGTTCTAAATTGGGATTTGAAACTAGGCAGAAAAGAAGTCGTACATCGTACACCTTTCTTCACAATTCAGAAGACTCAGAGAGGAGATGGGTTTCGACACAATTTATATATAGTTCACGTAATATCCAAGGGGTAAAAGCAATCAACTAGAACATTAAGCACATATCATGTAACAAAATCAGATAAAGCCAAACACAACAATTATTCTAAGCTCGAATTCTGAACCCTGAACAAAATGTTCTGGGTTCAAAATCTTCAGCATAGTCTCCAGAGCTGTTACACCTTCTTTTTCACCTACACCCTCAAGGGCATAAAGGGGTTTTCTAAATTAAAGGACAATCGGAACGAGATTAATTTATTTATTATTCAGAGTCGCCACTTGGGAAATTAATGGTGTCCCAAGTCACCGGTTGAATCCCGAACCGAGGAAAAAGATGACTCTATTCACAGTCTGCGAACCAGAAATCCGGATAAGGAATTCTGTTAACCCGGGAGAAGGTGTTACGTATTCCCGGGTTCCGTGGTTCTAGCACAGCCGGTCAACTGTTGCATTTAGCTATTATCTGATTTTATTACATGAAGAACTTGTGTGCCAATTTCGAGAAAGTGAATGTCGTTTAAAGTGTGTTTCGGATTGCGCCGCATCAAATGAACCCGCAATCTTAGTCACACTACAACATCTTAGGATTTGGAATTGGGCCGCATAAAATGCCCACCCGTATTTTAGGAATGTAGTTTATTGAAGGCGCGCCTAATAGAGTCTAACGCGTTGTAATATTTTGGGAGGGCCGTGAAACTCGCTAAATGGCCCTTCCTATTTTTCTAAATATTTTTTAAACCTTTATTGAGGGCTCCGCAGTTTTTCATTTTATTGGGCGGGGCTCGTCTCATTTTTATTTTAAAGGGTAAACCTAAAAAGTGACTATATTTTCTATTTTATTTGTCTCTAAAAATGATGAAAGTCAAGGTCCAATATTATTTACATGCTAGAGTTATGATAACTAAGTTTGTACATTACTTGTTAATGCTGAAAACAAGCATGAACATGGGCTGATCAGGTTTGGGCCCTGGCCCAGCGTACATGTACAAAATGAGGTTCTGGGCCATCATATTCTCATTTTTGGGGGCCTAGCTACAATGTGCAGCACATGTTCAAACTTTGAGAAAAATAGAAAGATGAAAATGCTATCTAATTACATGAGTTCTTGCAAACTTGACTATGCATTTTTACCCACTGAAGCAATTTAAACTAACTATGTATTAATTAATTAGGGCTTGTTCACGCTTTTAAATAAAATGGACTGAAATGACAGAAAACGAATTACTACATCATTAGCTCGTTTAAACTGGCATGCGAGGGAGAGAGTTTATTATCTAAACTATTACAAATCTATACTTAGTTATAGATAACAAATACTTTGCATGATTCTGATGAAAAGCTACTAATTAAACTATATACAACTTAAGATACAAAACAACTAAGTAGATTCTAAGCTCTAAGGCTTCATTTTATTCATGCTTTGAACTCCAGCTACATTGAGTAACAATGTGTACCTGATATTTTATAGGAAAGAGGTAGATCAGTAGTGAGCAGCAGTAACACAACACAATAAACAGATTTCAACAGCACACGAATGATTTTTGAATCAAAATCTCTTCAATCAATAACCAGAATCATAGCAACAGAAATAACAACATTCAACTTGATCATAAATGACTCAATTGAACATAAAACCCACTCGAAATCAATGCCAACAGACCTGTGAACTTCAGCTAACCATAACTGGACTAAGATTGTGAAAAATAACAGCTGAAAGTTGCAATCTATCTAAAATTGTTAATGGAACAGCAATTTTTAGTTTTTCTATGGATTTTCTATTGTTTTTGGATTTTTTGAAGGCTTAAATTTCAAAAGCAGATCTGAAATTTGAAGAGGAAATTTTGCGAAGAAATTTTTGAGGCTCAAGCCTTGTAGAAATTTTCAGGGGGTTTCTCTATTTTTTGAACTTCTAATGTTAAAGTTCCTTTCTAAGCTCTCAATTTCTAATCTCTAAATTCAGTCTAATGTAAAAAATTCTGTCTGTTTTTCTTACTCTCAATGCCCTATCTAATTGATTAAAAAGCTTTCTTATTATGTCCAATCTCTATTCTATTTATAACCCAAGACATACCTGCCCTCTTTTGAAAAACATAACCACCCGACCCCCCAAAATAACAAAAGTATGCCTACCCCATTTGAAAAACTTACTCAAAGGTGTTTTTTTCCTTAATTTCCTCCTTAATTCAAGGCACATATAAAGGCTTGACTAACATGCCATTAACTTAGTCAATTCTACCCACTTTTCATTTCCAAAATACCCTAAAACCCTACTGTTACTATCTAAATTCAGTGGACAGAGCTAAACTTATTAAAATGTATTAATCACCTTAATTCTAAAATCTGTTCAAAGCTAACAATTGACCAGAACTAACTTCTGATTATTTACAACTAAATAACTACACAACTATAACCAATCCACAACCTAAGTTCAAACAGGCTCAATAATTCAAACAGAAGATCAAATGATTGGGGCGTGGAGACAAAATATGATGAACCAGGGATTTAAACCTAATGAACAAAACAAACTGAACACAACAGGTTCAGTTCATCACAATTTTAACATAGAAGACTTAAAATAGTAAACATATCGAAAAACAATTATGAACTACTATAATGTTAGTTTCAATTTAATTAATTGACGACACTTAATTAACTGATTATGTAAACTACACTAGTAGCTAATAATCAATTAATCAAGGTATAACAGTTAGGCTCGAGGATTTCAGTGATTTTCACCCGGGAATCTTAACATGAAATAGGCTATTCTAACAAATCGAACAAAACTCATAATAACTATCAACTAATCAAACAAACAGAAACAAAAGACCAAATAAAAGGTTTCAGGAGGATGAACAGAAATAAAAGAGAAAAATGATAAACCACCTAAACTAACTAACATGCAAACAAATACAATACATATGATAAACGACAATAGAAAGAAAAGAAGAAGCACTTATCTGTTAAGGCTCAAGTACAAATAACCCCTGGGCTCAACTGGAATCAACCATTTTTGGGTCGAACAGACCTTAGTCGGGGTGTTCTCAGTTGAGAACACCTAGATTAAGGTCTATTAGACCTCAATCCTTTGTTAATTTGGACAGACCCCCAAGGATTTGAGTTCAAGGGTTCATACTGTCGATTTGGAGTTCAAAGTTTTTCGGTTGGATTTGAACCAAACCAGTGTTGGTTTAGTTATGAGAGAGGCTATGAGAGTGCTTGGTATCGATTTAGGCTTGGTTGTGGTGGTTTCAGGTTTGACTCAAATCTTTAAACGAAGATTCGAGACGATGTGGTTTGATTCGAGGGAAGCTATTTGTATATTTGGAATCTAGAGGCGGAGGGGAGTTTGGGGTGTTATTTTAATGGTCATCGGAGCACCAGCCGCCGGGTTATGAGGTGGAGGAGTTTTAGGGCGGCTAGGGTTTCAACCCTAAGCTCCGTCTCTGAATGAGAGAGACGGAGAACAGTGAAGTGAGGGGGGGGGGTTTGTCTGAGCATTGTGGGGTAAAGGATTAGGATTATATACGGGAGGGGGAGATCGAGTCCTGGCCGTTGGATCAATCAGGATGGATGGCCATGATCTCTTGGTGAGAGCGGAACGACGTCATCTCACTTATGTGAGACTGGGTCGATCCAGAGGTGAATTGGGTCGAGTTTTGAGAAGGTCTATAGGGCGTAGGATTGACTTGGGATAGATGGCCCAGATCAAACGTCTGATATGACGTCGTTTGGTTTGGTGAGTGGCCTGATCTGGGCCATACGTTGGATTTGATCGATGACTTAGGATTGAGGGCTCCAAATGATGTCGTTTGGTTACGGTCTCATAGACCTGGTCTTTGGACTGGGTCTGTTGCGTTTGGGCCTAGATTTCTTTGCAAATTTAGCCCTTTTTTATTTCTTTCTTAACTAACCAAATTTAAATAAAACCTAAAAATTTTTGTAAAATCAAAAGAAAAATGAAATTACACATATATTAATCAACACCTATTACAACAACAACAACTACCCAGTAATCAACACCTATAACAGTTAACACAAATTACATATTTAAACAAAATCACATCATGACAAAGCACAAAAATGCGTATTTTTTATATTTTTCTTTTAGTCAAATTATGGTTAATTCACTCTTAAAATGCACAATTAGTTCCTAATGCATGCAACATGTTCTCTTTTTTTTGCATTTTTAATTAATCACTACAAGGTGAGCATTTGCAGACTAGCAATTACCAAAAATGGTCCCGTAAATTCTCAAAATTGTACCCGAAGGTAACTTATTTTATTTTTTGATTTCTTTTCGAGAAGTTTCCGTGAAGAAAAAATCATGTGCTCACAATATGATTTTCAAAATTTTTCGAGAAGTGGGTCCGCGACTCGGATTTTACCAACTTTGTAATATTTAGTGTTTTTCGAGTAATTTCAATTGGGTTATGTTTCTTAAACCTATAATAATGTATTCGTTGTAATTTTAACTATATTCGACGCGCATAGAGGGAGATTCAAAAGGAAAAGGCATTGCAGACCAGTCTACGACCGGTTAGAGGTGAGTAGTTTGTATAGATGATGGCCTGAGAGTTTGAAACCACGGTTTATCACATTGTGATGCTATGTTAAGGCGTGACTCGCACCCCATGGTAGGTCCGGGATCGTATATGATTTGGGGATTGTGACTTGGTCCATCCCGAGAGCTAAATATAATTATTGGCGGTCGATACACACCTTGTAGTTAATATATCTGGGCTTATTGCAATGTTTGGGGCCTTGTGCCGATCTGTAGCATCTGTCTAGGATGAATATGTTCATGATAACATGATATGCATAATAATTGATCTCAGTCCTGTGCTTAATCACAGTTATTAAATGCTAAGTCACCTTTTTCCTAAAATTAAATAACTAAATTATATTTTCTTAATAATTGGAAATTGGGAAATTAGATTGAATTTGTTATGTGACTTATATGCATACTGTGGACTGAGTATGGGTCGGGCTGCACGTCGCATCACTGATATGATGATATTGCGCTTGAGCTGAAGGATCCCCTCTGAAGTCTGTACACATCCCTACTGAGCGTCATCGACTTTAAACGGATCGGCTGTATGCCGCAGCGGATTCATGTGCATTGCATTGCATCTTTGCATGATACTTGACTATTATATTTGATATAGCTTTGTTGTTAGTTCGTAGTTAAGGTGTCAGATTGTTAGTTTTAGCTTTGCTTTGTGGCATTTCGTGGATTTCTTATCTTCAGACATGTTCTATGCTTATTATTCAGTGAGTCGGTAGTACTCATCCCTACTCCCTGCACCTTGTGTGCAGATTCAGGTACACCGTAGGCTTAACTGATCTGTCGTTGTCTCCGCATATTGTTCAGAGTTGTCGAGGTAGCTACTTGACGTTCGCAGGACCTGATTACTCTTCCTATTTTAGATTATTATTTTTATATACATTTCCAGACTTATATATTTTGATTCAGCTATTATTATCTAGATTGTTTTAGAGGCTCTAGACTCGTGACCCCAGATCTTATGGGAGTGTTTAGCGGTTTTCGTATCTTTCCATATTATTCTAATTAATATTATTGGATTATTATTCTAAAAGTTTTTTAGTTCCCCTTAAATTGTCAATTTGAGACTTAATGTTAATTTGGAAGCGATTGTTGGTCAGGCTTTCCTAGCTTTTGGGATAGGCGCCATCACGACCAGATTTGGGTCGTGACAAGTTGGTATCAGAGCCTAGGTTACTAGGCCTCGCGATTCATGAGACGGTTTATTAGAGTCTCGTGAATCGGTATGTGGACGTCTGTATCTATCCTCGGAAGGCTAGAGAACTTATAGGAAACGCCTCACTTTCTTGAAATTAATATCGTACGACTTTGTTATTGTGAAAACTAAATCTCTGTATTCTATTCTCTAGTAGATGGCGAGAACCCTTGCTAACGGACGTGGCTAGCAACCACCAGTACCACCTGCTAGAGGTCGTGGATGCGGTCATGGTGTTGGACGAGGCGAACCAGCAGGGGCAACACCTGTAGACCCACCAGCTGCCTAAGTCCCGGACCAGCCTCCAACTGTAGATGCTCCAGCAGCACCTGTTCAGGCACCGGTAGTGCCTATCGTGATTCCTGGCCTTCAGGAGACTTTACCTCGGATCTTCTTCATCTACACTGGTCTAGATCAAGCGGTTTCAGCAACTACATCAGCGGCTACTTCTCAGACCGGGGGCGGTCATCGGACCCCCGACGCTCGTACTCTCGAGCAGGTTGTTCAGGGCTTACAGACACCTGAGGTAGCTCCAGTTCAGCTAGTTGCACGAGTTGCTCTAGTTGCACCGGTTGTCCCAGTTGTGCCAGTCACACCAGCTCCAGCTCATGTGGTTCCAACTATGCCGGATGACAAGCAGTGTCATTTGGAGAGGTTCGTTAGGCTCCTGCCTCCGACATTCAGTGGTCCTGATGGCGAGGATGCCCAGGGTTTTTTGGATAAATGCCAGCGTATGCTTCGTACTGCGGGTATCCTGGAGTCTAGTGGAGTGGATTTTACCACCTTCCAGTTCACAGGGGCTGCATTTACTTGATGTGAAGAGTTCGATAGGCGTAGGCCTATTGCGCCCCTCACTTGGCAGCAGTTCTCCATGATATTTTTGGAGAAGTATGTGCCCCAGTCTCACAGGGAGGAGTTGCATCATCAGTTCAAGTGTTTGACTCAGGGGTATATGAAAGTGACTCAGTATGAGTTGCGATTTACACAGTTGTCTAGGCATGCTATGTGGATGATCTCGACAGATAGAGAGAGGATCAGATGGTTTATAGATGGTCTCAACTATTCGATCCGTATATTGATGACTAGAGAGATGGATACAATAGCTACATTTGAGGAAGTTGTTGATGCGGCTCGGCTGGTTGAGACAGATTGCTGTTGGGAGCGTAAGGAGAGGGAGGCCAAGAGGCCTCGAGGTTTAGGTAATTTCAGCGATGCTTTGTCTAGGGGCCAGTTCCATGATGGTAGATGTCGTTCCTTCAGGCCTCCTCAGTCAGGACGCACAGAGTCCAGTGGAGCCTCTTCAGACTGGGGCCATCAAGGACATCAGCAGAGTCAACATGCAATGAGTGCTCTTCCAGCTCAGAGCTCTGCTCCTGCCACTGAGTGTTCTCATTAGTCCCCTTCTCCAACTTCACGTTGTTTCTATGAGTGTGGTGAGTTGATTCACATGAGGAGACAGTGTCCTCGGCTCCGTAGTAGGCAGTCTCAACAGAAGGATCAGCCCTCGTCTTCTGCTCTGGTTTCTTCGGTTGCCACTCAATCAGCTAGGGGTGGGGCCCAAGTATCCATAGGATGCCCAAGGGGTGAGGACCGTACTGGCGGTGGTCAGGCTCGTTTCTACGCCCTTCCAAATATGAGGGATGCTATTGCCTCATATGTAGTCATCACAGGTATTATCTCAGTCTGCCACACTAATGCTTGTGTCTTATTTGAGCATAGATCTACCTATTCTTATGTATGCTCATACTTTGCTCATTATTTAGGTACGGCCCGTGGTTGTCTTGCCTTGTCTGTGCACGTATCCACCCCAGTGGGTGATACTATTATTGTGGATCATGTATATCGATCCTGTGCGGTGACCATTGAGGGTTTGGAGACCCGAGTTGACTTGTTATTATTGGGCATGGTAGATTTTGACGTGATTCTGGGTATGGACTGGCTATCTCCATACCATGCTATTCTGGATTATCATGCTAAGACAGTTATGCTGTCTATTCCGGGTATTCCGAGGATTGAGTTGCGAGGCGTTACTGATTATGTAACCAGCAGGGTGATTTCCTTCCTAAAAGACCAACCGATGGTTGGAAAGGGTTGTTTGTCGTATTTGGATTTCGTGAGAGATGTGGGAGCTGAGGCTCCCAGTCATGAATCGGTTCCCGCTGTATGGGATTTCCCTAATGTGTTTCCAGCGGACTTGTCGGGCATGCCGCCGGACAGGGACATTGATTTCGGTATTGATCTGGTGCCGGGCACTCAGCCATCTCTATTCCTCCCTATCTTATGGCACCACCGGAGCTAAAGGAGTTGAAATAACAGCTTCTGGAACTCCTAGATAAGGGGTTCATTCGCCCGAGTATGTCACCTTGGGGTGCACCGGTGTTATTTGTAAAGAAGAAGGTGACATAATGAGAATGTGCATTGACTACAGGAAGCAGAATAAGGTGACAGTGGAAAACAAGTACCCACTAACCCGTTTTGAGGATTTGTTTGATCAGCTTCAGGGAACAAGGGTATTCTCTAAGATTAACCCCCGATCAGGCTCTCACCTATTGAATATTAGGGATTCAGACATTATGATGACGACTTTCAGAACGAGATATAGGCAGTACGAGTTTCTAGTGATTTCCTTCGGGCTGACTAATGCCCCAACCACGTTCATGCACTTGATGAATAGTGTATTTCGGCCTTATCTGGATTCTTTTGTGATCGTGTTTATTGATGATATCCTGGTGTACTCACGTAGCCAGGATGAGCACGCACATCATTTGAGGGTGGTATTGCAGAGATTGAGAGAGGAGAGGGTTAATGCGAAGTTCTCCAAGTGTGAATTCTGGCTTAGTACGTGGCTTTTCTGGGACATGTGGTGTCCAGTGATGGTATTCAGGTTGACCCAAAGAAGATTGAGGCGGCGCAGAGTTGGCCCAGATCGTCCTCAGCTACTGAGATCCGGAGTTCCCTAGGTTTGGGGGGTAATTACCGTAGGTTCGTTCAGGGCTTTTCATCTATTGCTTTGCCTTTGACAAAGTTGACACATAATAATGCTCCATTTGTATGGTTGAATGAATGCGAGGAGAGCTTCCAGAAGCTCAAGTCGGCTTTGACCAAGTCCGTGCACTTCATTCCAGTATGCACTACCTATTATGCAGAGAAGTTAGCAGAGATTTTTATTCGGGAGATTGTACGGTTGCATGGGGTCCCGATTTCCATTGTCTCATATAGGGGTACCGTTTTTACTTCTAAGTTCTGGAGGAAATTTCATCGGGAGTTGGTCACGCAGGTACAATTGAGAACCGTATTTCATCCACAGATGGACGAGCAGTCTGAGAGTACTATCCGCCTCATTTTCCCTGTTTTATGCTTCTTTATGTTTTATCATATCTGTTTGTTGAGTTTGAAGTGATTCAGTCAGAGTTTGGTTGGAATTGAGACAATTAGTCTCTTTAAGAGAATACTAGTTTGGAAAAGTCAATCGGATGTTGACTCATGAGTTATAGGGCTCAGAATGGATTTCCGATGTTTCGTCTAGTTTTGGGTAGTTATTTATGACTTTGGAGTGAAATCGGAACTGAATTTGGAGGTTCAGTGTAGAATTAGGCTTGAATTGGCTAAGTTTGAATTTTGGCGAATTCTGATTGATAGGTGAGATTTTTATATGGGGGTCGGAATGGAATTCCGAGAGTTGTTGTAGATTCATTAGCTGATTTTGGATGTTTCTGCAAATTTTCAAGTCAATCAGACGTCGTTTGGTCAGGGTTTTGATCGGTTGTGAGTTTCGAAAGTTTTAGTTTAACTTAGGATTAAATCTGTCGTGAATTGATGATTTTTGTATTGTTGGTCGTGTTTTTGTGATTGGAACAAGTTTGTATGATGTTTTGGGGTAGGTTGGTATTTTTGGTTGGGGTCCCGAGGGCCTCGGGGTGTTTTCGGAGGTTCAAACGGATCATTTTTGGTTGGCTAGGAGATCAGATTTTGCTGTCATAAATGTTGCAGATGTTTTTGTTCAATGCGATCGCAGGAGTACTTTTGCGATGGCATAGAAGGTTTGGGGAGGCCTTGGAAATTGTTCTATGCGATTGCGTTCAAGGGTATGCGATAGCATAGGTGGAGGAAGTTGTTCTCTGCAATCGCAGGGAGTCATATGCGATCGCGTAGTGTTGGGTTCTGAAGCAATGCAATCGCGTAGTATGGGTTGCGATCGCATAGGCTAAATTGGAGGCATGGAAGAGTTGTTCAATGCTTCGTAGGAGAGGTTACGCGATCGCATATGGCAAATGCCTTGGCGGACAGAAAGGTTTTATAACATATCATCCGCGAGCTAATATCATTTTCCACCATTGTTGAGCACATTTTGGAGCTATTGGACGAGGGAGTAAGAGGATTTCACCTAGGTTTAGACTTGAGGTAAGTTCATGAGCTAATTACATGATTTTATTGAAGTATCATCATCTAAAGCTCTGAAAATTTGG
The DNA here is from genome assembly GCA_034376525.1 of Nicotiana benthamiana. Taxonomy (NCBI): domain Eukaryota; kingdom Viridiplantae; phylum Streptophyta; class Magnoliopsida; order Solanales; family Solanaceae; genus Nicotiana; species Nicotiana benthamiana. The sequence goes on from CM067336.1 coordinate 48,903,226, forward strand.
TGGAAATTGGAGAATTTAGGACTTGGTTTTTGAAATAAAAATTTGGGATTTGATGGCCCATTTGGACTCCAATTTTGATGAACTTTATATCTACTGAATCATGGCGAGACGGGGATTTAGGTGATGAGAATTTTGTAACTTTTCGTGTAGTGGGTCAGGGCTCGGGTTTTGCCAACTTCGTGTTTTTGGGTATTTTTCGAGTTCTTTCTATTGGGTTATGTCCCATTAGCTTATTATAACATATTCCTTGTGGTTTTGATCAGATTCCACACTCGAGGAGGTCGATTTGCGAGTAAAGCATAAGGCGATCTAGGATTTTGGCCGGTTCGAGGTGAGTACTGGTTATGAATGATATACTGAGGGTTTGAAACCCCATATTTGCACTATGCTGTGCTATATTTAGATGAGACATGTGTCTTGTGTTGAGCGCGGTGATGTATTTTTTAGGGACTCGGACTTGGTCCATCCCGATTGATGACTTACTGTATTTCTCGACAGAGACTAAGTTTGTACTCACATAATTTGGGCTAGTTGCCATGTTTGGGGCCATGTGCCGATCTGTAGAACTCCTAGGGAGTATGTTGAGCTGATTGAACTCACTCTAACTAATAGACACATACCATCTGTCCTGACTTTTGACTGTAAATCATGAAAGAAACCGGGCTTTATAACTTGCACCCCGAATAAGCAATACCTACAGTTGAATACCATGCCTTAGCTTAGTGGGCCCAAGATGGGAGTCTCTATAATGACTGAGAGGGGTCGAGAACCCCGTCATGAGGATAATTGATATATATACATCGGGCCGGGCTGCACGCCGCAACTGTATATACATACATATGTATACGGATCAGTCTGCACGCCGCAGTTGTATATTATATGGATCGGACTGCACGCCGCAGTAGTATATTATATGGATCGAACTGCATGCTGCAGTAGTATATTATATGGATCGGACTGCACGCCGCAATAGAATATTATACGTATCGGACTTCACGCTGCAGTAGAATATTATATGGATCGGACTGCACGTTGCAGTGATATATGGATTGGACTGCACGCTGCAATATTATAGCGCTTGGGCTATAGGAGCCCCTCCGGAGTCTGTACACAGCCCTAGTGAGCACAATCGACTATATTTATTGGATCAATCTGCGCACCACAACATTATATACATTATATTGGATCGGGCTGCGCGCCGCAACAGTATATATATATGGTGTCGGATCGGGCTGTGCGCCGCAGCAGCATTAGTAACTGGTCGGACGGAAAGGAAAGTATTTATCAGATTCTTTTCCCTGTTTGGTACTTATTTGCTATCATTACTGCCGGTAATAGAACTGTATAGTGATTTTACTGGATTTCTGACTGTCAGTTGTTATTTATTGCTATTACTCACTGAGTTGGAAATACTCACTCTACTCCCTGCACTATGTGTGTAGATCCAGGTACCTCAGGGCAGAGTTGATTTTCCAGCGAATTTTCAGAGCATTTCTGGAGCTTGTCGAGCTAGCTGCCTGGCGTCCGCAGGACCCGACTCCTCCACTACTTCTGTACTTTTGATATTTCCGCGTAATTCGATTATGTTATATTTTAGTGTTAATACGCTATTCTGGTAGAGGATCTAGACTCATGACCCCCAGATCTGTGGGAGATTGCTATTACTGGTCATTGGGATGTTTCTATATAACTGCAAAATTTCAAGCTTTCTCTTGTTATTAATGATTTGAAATTAAGGATGTGAGCTTGTAGCTTAGAGCGTGAATGGGACTGGTCGGGCTTGCCAAAAAATGTGGTGGGTGCCGTCACGACCGGGTTGGGGTTGTGACAAGTTGGTATCACAGCCTAGGTTACTAGGCCTCATGAGTCTTGAGCCGGTTTAGTATAGTCTCAAAGATCGGTACGGAGACGTTTGTACTTATCCTCGAGAGGCTACAAAACCTTTAGGAAAAACTTCATATTCTTGAAATTCTTGTCGTGCGACTTTGTTGATCAGAGAACTAAACTTCTGCATTCTATTCTCTTGCAGATGGAGAGAACGTGTGCGACCGGACGTGGCGGACAACCACCATTGCCACCCGCTAGAGGTCGAGGACGCAGCCGTGGACGTGGCCAAGGTAGAGCAGCAGGGGAAGCACCTGTTGACCCACCCGTTGACCCCATTTAGGGTCAGCCTCCAGCTGCAGAGGTTCCAGTAGAACCTGCTCAGGCACCAGCAGTGCCCATTGTGATTCAGGGTCTTCAGGAGGCCTTGGCTTAGATCTTATCGGTTTGCACTTGCCTGGCCCAGGAAGTCTCGGCTACTGTAGCAGCTACATCTCAGACTGGGGGTGGTCATCAGACCCCTGTAGCTCGCACTACAGAGCAGGGTGCACATGGTTTGCAGACCCCAGAGGCACCACCAGTTCAGCTAGTTATCCCTGTTCAGCGCGTTGACCCTGTTCAGTTAGTTGTTCCAGTTCAGGGTGATGGGGTGCCAGTGATGCCAGATTACGAGCAACGTCGTCTGGAGAGGTTCAGCAGGCTTTCACTTCCTACTTTTAGTGGTGTTTCGGGCGAGGAAGCCCAGGGGTTTCTCGACAACTGTCGACCCATGCTTAGGACAACAGGTATCTTGGAGACTAGTGGGGTATCTTTAACCACTTTTCAGTTCTCCGGAGCAGCCTTTACCTGGTGGAAGGCTTATGAGCGGCATAGGCCGGCAGGTGCAGCGCCATTGTCTTGGAAGGGGTTCTCCACTATCCTTTTGGAGAAGTGGGTGCCTCGATCTCAGAGGGAGGAGTTACGCATGCAGTTTGAGTGTCTTCTTCAGGGGGATACGTCAGCGATGCAGTATGAGATGAGATTTGCGGAGTTATCACGATATGCTCTGTGGATGGTTCAGACGGATCAGGAGAGGATCAGAAGATTTGTGGATGGGCTCATTCATCCCATCCGTATTCTTATGACTCGTGAGAGGGTCATGAGTCACACCTTTAAGGAGGCGGTGAATATAGCTCGTGATATCGAGTAGCTCGCTGTTAGGAGAGAGGATAGGGAGGCCAGGAGGCTTCGAGGATCACAAGGCTCTAGTAGCTCGCTGTTAGGAGAGAGGATAGGGAGGCCAGGAGGCTTCGAGGATCACAAGGCTCTAGTGGTGCTCCGTCTAGGAGCCAGTTTCAGCAGAGCAGGGGTCGTTCTTTCAGGGCTCCACAGCTAGCTCGGGTCAGAGTATCGTGGTTCATCTTCTGGTCGAGGTTATCAGGGTCCCACCAGGGTCAGCCATCTTTGAGCGCACTTTCATCCTAGAGTTTGTCTCATGCCCCATATGTTCAGGGTTCATCTCGGCCGAGTTCTTCAGCCAGCAACACTGGTGCGAAGGATTTCTTTCAGTCCCAGCCCCCAACGCCAGGTAGTTGCTATGAGTGTGGCGAGTTTGAGCATATACGAAAAGAGTGTCCCCATCGTTCTTTCAGTTCATCTCAGCAGAGGGGTGAGCCCTCGTCTTCGAGCCTAGTGTCTGCAGCACCCGCCCAGTCAGCTAGGGGTGAGGGTCAGGCAGTTAGGGGTCGCCCCAGAGGGGGAGTTCTGGTTCAGTTTCGTGGCTTTTCTGGGACACGTGGTGTCCAGTGATGGTATTCAGGTTGACCCAAAGAAGATTGAGGCGGTGCAGAATTGGCCCAGACCGTCCTCAGCTACTGAGATTCAGAGTTTTCTCAGTTTGGCGGGTTATTACCGCAGGTTCATTCATGGATTTTCATCTATTGCATCGCTTTTAACGAAGTTGACGCAGAAGAATGCACCATTTTTGTGGTCATATGAGTGCGAGGAGAGCTTCCAAAAGCTCAAGTCAGTGTTGACTACATCTCCTTGCTAGTATTGCCATCAGCTTCAGGCTCTTTCTTGGTATATTGTGATGCTTCAAGAGTTGGGATCAAATATGTGTTGATGCAGGAGGGTAGAGTTATTGCGTATGCTTCGCGTCAGCTTAAGCCTCATGAGAAAAATTACCCTGTCCATGACTTGGAGTTCACTGCTATAGTTCATGCTTTGAAGATTTGGCGGCACTATCTATATGGCTTATACTGTGAGGTATTCACGGATCATCACAGTCTTGAGCACTTGTTTAAGAAGAAAGACCTCAATTTGCGACAACGTAGGTGGCTTGAGTTACTTAAGGATTATGATATTACCATATTGTGTCATCCGGGGAAGGCTAATGTAGTGGCTGATGCTTTGAGCCAGAAGGCAGTGAGTATGGTTAGCTTGGCATATATTTCAGTTGGGGGGAGGCCCTTTGCAGTTGATGTTCAGGCTTTGGTTAATCGTATGGTGAGGTTGGATATTTCTGAGCTCAGTCGGGTGTTGTCCTGTGTGGTTTCCGGGTCTTCTTTGTATGATCGTATCAGGGAGCGCGCCAGTATGATGACCCGCATTTGCTTGTCCTGAAGGACAGGGTCCAACACGATGATGCTAGAGATGTGACTATTGATAGTGATAGTGTATTGCGGATGCAGGGCCGGATTTGCGTGCCCAATGTGGATGGGCTCCGAGAGTTGATATTAGAGGAGGCCCACAACTCGCGATATTCTATTCACCGGGTGCCACGAAGATGTACAAGGACTTGAGGCAGCATTATTAGTGGAGGAGAATGAAAAAGGACATTATGAGTTATGTGGCTAGGTGTCTCAATTGTCAGTAGGTCAGGTATGAACATCAGAGACCCGGTGGGGTACTTCAGCAGATGGATATTCCCGAGTGGAAATGGAATATGGACTTTGTGAGTGGTCTCCCTCATACCTCAAGGAACTTTGATTCTATTTGGGTGATTGTGGATAGGCTGACCAGGTCTGCGCACTTCATCCTGGTGCGTACCACCTATTCATCGGAGTGGTTAGCAGAGATGTTCATCCGTGAGATTGTGAGGTTGCATGAGGTTCCAGTTTCTATTGTCTCAGACAGGGGTACTCAATTTTCTTCCCAGTTCTGGAGGACTTTTCATCGGGAGTTGGGCACTCAGATTCAGATGAGCTTTCCATCCTCAGACGGACGGACAGTTCGAGCGTACTATTCAGATATTAGAGGACATGTTGCGTGCCTGTGTTATTGATATTGGGGGTTCTCGGGCTGAGTTCTTGCCACTTGCAGAGTTTTCTTATAACAATTGTTATCAGTCCAACATTCAGATGGCGCCATATGAGGCTTTATATGGGAGACGATGTAGATCTCCAGTTGGCTGGTTTGAGCCCATCGAGGCTAGACTATTGGGGACAAAGCTAGTTCAGGTAGCCTTAGAGAAAGTGAAAGTTATCCAGGAGAGACTTTGTATGGCTCAGTCGCGTCAGAAGAGTTATGCAGACCGAAAGATTTGGGATGTATCTTATATGGTGGGCGAGAAGATTTTGCTGAAGGTTTCGCCTATGAAAGGCGTGATGAGGTTTGGAAAGAAAGGAAAGCTGAGTCCGCAGTTCATTGGACCTTTTGAGATACTCAAGAGGATTGGGGAGGTGGCATATATGCTTGCTTTGCCACCGAGCATGTCAGGGGTTCACCCGGTGTTCCATGTTTATATGCTCAAGAAGTATGTTGGGGACCCGTCTCATGTATTAGATTTCAGCACAATCCAGTTGGATGAGGACTTGACCTATGATGTGGAGCCAATGACTATTTTGGGTCGTCAAGTTCGAAAGTTGAGATCAAAGGTCATAGATTCGGTGAAGGTGCAATGGAGAGGTCGGCCCGTGGAGGAAGCCACTTGGGAGACCGAGCAGAAGATGCGGAGCATATATCCTCATTTGTTTGAGGCGCCGGGTATGTTTGTTGACCCGCTCGAGGACGAGCGTTCGTTTTAGTTGGGCAGGATGTGACGACCTGGCCCGTCGTTACATGTGTTACCACCCCGTTTTCCTCGTTTTATGCTTCTTTATGTTATATCATATGTGTTTGTAGAGTTTGAAGTGATTCAGTCAGAGTTTGGTTGGAATCGAGACAATTAGTCTCTTTAAGAGAAGACTAGTTTGGAAAAGTCAAACGGATGTTGACTTATGAGTTATAGGGCTATGAATGGATTTCCGACGTTTCGGCTAGTTTCGGGTGGTGATTTATGACTTGGGAGTGAAATCGGAACTAAATTTGGAGGTTCAGTGTAGAATTAGGCTTGAATTGGCTAAGTTTGAATTTTGGCGAATTTTGGTTGATAGGTGGTATTTTGATCCACGGGTTGGAATGAAATTCCGATAGTTGCTATAGCTTTGTTAGGTGATTTTGGATATGTCTGCAAATTTTCAGGTCAACCGGGCGTCGTTTTGTCAGAGTTTTGATCAAATGTGAGTTTCGCAAGTTTTAGTTTAACTTAGGCTTGAATCCGTCGTGAATTGATGATTTTGGTCGTGTTTTTATGATTGGAACAAGTTCGTATGATGTTTTGGGTAGGTTGGTATTTTTAGTTGGGGTCCCGGGGGCCTCGGGGTGTTTTCGGAGGTTCAAACGGATCATTTTTGGTTGGCTGGTAGATCAGATTTTGCTGTCATAAATGTTGTAGACTTTTGTTCAATGCGATCACAAGAGTGTTGTTGCGATCGCATAGAAGGTTTGGGGAGGCCTTGGAAATTGTTCTATGCGATCACGTTTAGGGGTATGCGATCGCATTGGTGGAGGAAGTTGTTCTCTGCGATCGCAGAGAGCCTTATGCGATCTCGTAGTGTTGGAGTCTGAAGCAATGCGATCGCGTAGTATGGGTTACGATCACATAGACCAAATTGGAGGCCTGGAAGAGTTGTTCAATGCGATCGCAGGAGAGGTTATGCGATCGTATAAGGGAAATGCCTGGGCGGATAGAAGGGCTTTATAACATATCATCCGCGAGCTAATATCATTTTAAACCATTGTTGAGCACAGTTTGGAGCTATTGGACGAGGGAGTAAGAGGATTTCACCTAGGTTTCGACTTGAGGTAAGTTTTATGAGCTAATTACGTGATTTTATTGAAGAATCATCATCTAAATCTCTGGAAATTGGATGGAGAATTTAGGGCTTGGTTTTTGAAATGAAAATTTGGGATTTCATGGCCCATTTGGACTCCGATTTTGATGAACTATATATGTACGAACTTGTGGAGAGACGAGGATTCGGGTGATGTGAATTTTGTAAATTTTTAAGAAGTGAGCCTGGGGCTCAGATTTTGCCAACTTCGTGTTTTTGGGTGTTTTTCGAGTTCTTTCTATTGGGTCATGTGCCATTAACGTATTATAACATATTCCTTGTGGTTTTGATTAGATTTCACACTAGAGGAGGTCGATTTGCGAGGAAAGCGCAAGGCGAGCTAGGATTTTGGCCAGTTCGAGGTGAGTAATGGTTATGAATGATATACTGAGGGTTTGAAACCACATATTTGCACTATACGGTGCTATGTTGAGATGAGACACACATCTTCTGTTGAGCGTGGTGATGTATTTGCTGGGGACTTGGACTTGGTCCATCCCGATTGATGACTTACTGTATTTCTCCACTGAGACTGAGCTTGTACTCGTATAATTTAGGCTAGTTGCCATGTTTGGGGCCATGTGCCGATCTGTAGAACTCCTAGGGAGTACGTTGAGCTGGTTGACCTAAATTTACCTAATGGACACATACCATCTGTCTTGACTTTTGACTTTGAATTATGAAACAAACCGAGCTTTGTAACTTGCACCCTGAATGAGCAATGCCTAGGGTTGAATACCCTGTCTTAGCTGAGTGGGCCCGATATGGCCAAGTCTATAATGACTGAGAGGGGTCGAGAACCCTGTAGTGAGGCTAATTGATATATATACATCGGGTCGGGCTGCACGCCGCAACTGTATATACATAAACATGTATACATATCAGACTGCATGCTGCAGTAGTATATTATATAGATCGGACTTCACGCCGCAGTAGTATATTATATGTATCGGATTGCACGCCGCAATAGTATATTACATGGATCGGACTGCACGCTGCAGTAGTATATTATATGGATCGGACTACACACCACAATAGAATATTATATGGATCGGACTGCACGCCGCAACGATATATGAATCGGACTGCATGCCGCAGTATTATAGCACTTGGGTTGTAGGAGCCCATCCTGAGTCTGTACACACCCCCAGTGAGCACAGTCGACTATATTTATTGGATCGGGCTGCGGACCACAGCATTATATATATATATATATATATATATATTATATTGGATTGGGATGCACGCCACAACAGTATATATATATATGGTGTCGGATCGGGCTGCCCGCCGCAGCAGTGTTAGTAACTAGTCAGACATAAAGGAAAGTATTTATCAGATTCTTTTCCCTGTTTGGTACTTATTTGCTGTCTTTACTGCCGGTAATAGAACTGTATGGTGATTTTACTGGATTTCTTACTGTCAGTTGTTATTTATTGCTATTACTCACTGAGTTGGAAGTACTCACTCTACTCCCTGCACTGTATGTGCAGATCCAGGTACCTCAGGGCAGAGTAGATTTTCTAGCGGATTTTCACATTATTTTCGGAGCTTGTCGAGGTAGCTGCCTGGCGTCCGCAGGACCCGACTCCTCCACTACTTCTGTACTTTTAATATTTCCGCGTACTCAGATTATGTTATATTTTAGTGTTAATACGCTATTCTGGTAAAGGCTCTAGACTCATGACCCCCAGATCTGTGGGAGATTACTATTACGCGGTGTTGGTATCAACCTATATAACTGCTAAATTTCGGGCTTTCTCTCGTTATTAATGATTTGAAATTAAGGATGTGAGCTTGTAGCTCAAAACGTGAGTGTGATTGGTCGGGCTTGCCTCGCAATGTGCTGGGAGCCATCACGACCGGGTTGGGGTCGTGACACTTGGGCTGAATTCTTGCCACTTGCGGAGTTTGCTTATAACAACAACTACCAATCCAACATTCAGATGGCGGCGTATGAGGCCTTATATGGGAGACAATGTAGATCTCCGGTTTGTTGGTTTGAGCCCGGCGAGGCTAGATTATTGGGGACAAAGATACTTCATGATATCTTAGAGAAGGTGAAGGTGATCCAGGAGAGAGATTGTACAGCTCAGTCGCGTCAGAAGAGTTATGCAGACCGGAAGGTTCGAGATGTATCTTATGCAGTGGACGAGAAGCTCTTGTTGAAGGTTTCGCCTATGAAAGGCGTTATGAGGTTTGGAAAGAAAAGGAAGCTGAGTACAAGGTTCATTGGACCTTTTGAGATACTTAGGATGATTGGGGAGGTGGCCTATATGCTCGCTTTGCCACCTAGTTTGTCGGGAGTTCATTCAGTGTTCCATATTTCTATGCTCCGGAAGTATGTTGGGGACCCGTCTTATATGTTAGACTTCAACACAATCCAGTTGGATGAAGACTTGACCTATTATGTGGAGCTAGTGGCCATTTTGGGTTGTCAGATTCGAAAGTTGAGATCTAAGGACATAACTTTGGTGAAGGTGCAGTGAGAGGCCGGCCAGTGGAGGAAGCCACTTGGGAGACCGAGCAGGATATGCGCAACAAATATCCTCACTTGTTTGATACTCCAGGTATGTTTCTTGACCCGCTTGAGGACGAGCGTTTGTTTAAATTGGAGAGGATGTAACGACCTAAACCGTCGTCACATGAGTTACCACCCTGTTTTCCTCGTTTTATGCTTTTATATGTTTCATTACCTTTTTTTGGAGAATTTGGATTAATTCGGATAGAGTTCGGTTAGAAATGAGACAATTAGTCTCTTTGTGAGAAGGTTAGTTTGGAAAAGTCAACTGAATGTTGACTTATGAGTTAGAGGGCTTAGAATGGATTTTCGACGATTTGACTAATTTTGGGTGGTGATTTATGACTTAGGAGCGCAATCGAAACTGAATTTGGAGGTCCGGTGTAGAATTAGGCTTGAATTGGCTAAGCTTGAATTTTGGCGAATTCCAGTTGATAGGTGAGATTTTGATCCGGGGGTCAGAATGGAATTCCAAGAGTTGGAGTAGCTCCATTAGGTGATTTTGGATATGTGTGCAAATTTTCAGATCATTCAGAGGTGTTTAACTCGAGTTTTAGATCAAATGTAAGTTTCAGAAGTTTTAGTTTAACTTAGGTTTGAATCCGTGGTAATTTGATGGTTTTGATGTTTATGATAGTGTTTTTATGTTACGAGCAAGTTTGAATGAAGTAATAGAACATATTTGTGCTTTTGGTTGAGGTCCCGAGGGCCTCGGGGTGATTTTGGATGGCTAACGGGGATTTTTGAATAAGATAATGCAACATAAAAATTGCAGCAGAGATTTACTCTATGCGATCGCATAGTCTGCGATCGCATGGGAGGTTTTGGAGGGGCCATGGAATTGCTCTATGTGATCGTGTGAGAGGCTCTACGATCGCATAGGTGTGGGACCTTGTTCAATGCGGTCGCGTACGGATGAATGCGATCGCGTATTAGTGGGGCTCAGTGTTATGCGATCGCAAGTGGTGCTATGAGATCGCGTAAGAGGAAAATTGAGGGCCCAGATTTTTGGTCTATGCGATCGCAGGAGTAGGGATGCAATCACATAGAATAACGAATTGCTGGACAGAAGGGTTTTTAATAATATTTTATCCGCGAACCAAACCTATTTTCTTCCATTGTTAAGCAACGAAGAGAGCGTTTTGAGCGTTTGAAGCGTGTTTTCAACGGGTATTGCTTGGAGGTAAGTCTCTTGACTTAAAACACCATTTTTATGATGAATCAACCCTCAAATCCACGAAATTATGTTGAAATTGTGAAGAACTAGGGCTTAATTTTTTGAAAATGAATTTTGAGGATTTGAAAGATCATTCGAGCTCCGTTTTCGACAAACTTTATATGTACAGACTCGTGGAGAGACGAGGAATCCGTTGATATGATTTTTAGATTTTTTCGAGAAGTGGGACCGGGGCTCGAGTTTTACCAACATTGTGAACCAGTCTACGACCGGTTAGAGGTGAGCAGTTTGTACAGATGATGGCTTGAGGGTTTGGAACCCCGATTTATCACATTGTGACGCTATATTAGGGCGTGACTCACACCTCATGGCAAGTGCAGGATCGTATATGATTGGGGGATTGTGACTCGGTCTATCCCGAGAGCTAAATATAATTATTGGCGACTGATACATATCTTGTAGTGAATATATATGGGCTTATTGTCATGTTTAGGGCCTTGTGCCAATATATAGCATCCGTCTAGGATGAATATATTTGTGATACCATGATATGCATAATCATTGATCTTAGTCCTGTACTTAATCACTGTTATTAAATGCTAAGTCACCTTTTTCCTGAATTAAATAAAATTATTTTCTTAATAATTAGAAACTGGAAAATTAGATTGAATTTGTTATGTGACTTATATGCATACTGTGGACTGAGTATGGGTCGGGCTGCACGCCGTAGCAGTGATATGATGATATTGCGCTTGGGCTGAAGGAGCCTTTCTGGAGTCTGTACACACCCCCAGTGAGCGCCGCCGACGTTAAACGGATAGGGTTGTACGCCGCAGCAGATTCATGTGCATTGCATTGCATCTTTGCATGATACTTCACTATTATATTTGATATTGCTTTGCTGTTAGTTCGTAGTTAAGGTGTCGGACTTTTAGTTTTAGCTTTGTTTTGTGGCATTTCGTGGATTTTTTTATCTTTAGACATGTTCTATGCTTATTATTCACTGAGTCGATAGTACTCATCCCTACTCCCTGCACCTTGTGTGCAGATTCATGTACATCGGAGGCTTAGCTGATCAGTCGTTGTCTCTGCAGATTGTTCAGAGTTGTTGAGGTAGCTGCTTGACGTTCGCTGGATCTGGTTACTCTTCCTATTTCAGATTATTATTTATATATATATTTAAAGACTTATATATTTTGATTCGGCTATTATTATCCAGATTGTTTTAGAGGCTCTAGACTCGTGACCCCAGATCTTATGGGAGTGTTTAGCGGTTTTCGTATCTTTCCATATTATTCTAATTAACATTATTGGATTATTATTCTAAAAATATTTCAGTTCTCCTTAAATTGTCGGTTTCAGACTTAACGTTAATTTGGAAGCGATTGTTGGTCAGGCTTGCCTAGCTTTAAGGTTGAGCGCCATCACGACCGGGTTTGGTTCGTGACATATATTTAGACCCAAAGTATAACGAATGAAAAATTTTGAACTTTTTTCTGATACTACAAGTATATATTTAGCCCTTTTCCGTTATATTTATATAAGGCGAAATACATAGATTACCACCTGAGCTTGTCCCAAAAATCCTTGTTACACATTTTTTGCGGATGAAAATCATCTTACACACTCACTCTTTTCAAAGTGTGCCTAAGACACGCCACTTTTATGTTTGACCACCTCTTCTCAGAGATTGCGTCACACGCGCTAATTAAATTGCGACACGAATCATAACTCAAGGGAAAAAATATATTTATATCCCAATTGATAATATTCAAGTAAACAAAAACAAATCATAAACAAGTTCCCACACCCCCATCCCTCACACCCCATCCTCACCACATGTCTCTTCTCTTTTCCACCCCATTGTCCCCTTTGCATATTCACCATACTTTTCTCTTCGATTAACCGAAAAATCCCCTCGTAAAACACTCTACTTCTCCCATTCTTTTAGAAAATACTAATCTTCTTTTATTTTATTTTAGATGATATCTAAAATTGGTTATCAATTTTGCACCAGTTAAGTTATAACAAAGGTATGCAATGAATCCTCATCTAAAACCTTAGTAGCCATGGTAGAGAGAACCCACAAGAAAAAATCCATAAACTCCCTTGTTCTGCAACTGTTATATTCATATAAATGAAACACCCATTTTTATTTCACCAATTTTAATTAATTTTTTTCTTTTTCAGCTTGAAGAAAAATCTAAACTATTTCACTGGTTGGATTTTCGAGCAAAACTCCATCGCTGACACGAAAAAAATGAAAAAGAAGAGGTTCCGCTGATAAATCTATGGCGTTGGAGAAAAACACGGGTGGGGATATTAAATCCAGAGATTATTACTCTTTTATTCCTACTTGGATATACTAGACTGTTTGAATGTGGGTTTATTGTGGGAACAAAACGATAAGCAGGGTTGGGGACGAAGGGGTTGTGACCCAATTAAAAAAATTAAATAAAATTTTAATACGTGGAACTTTAATAAATAATCTGATAGCAAAAAATCAAATTTCACACGCTTCTTTTGAGTGTAAATACGCGAGCCAAAAATGGTGTGTACTAGATACACTTTAGAAAGGTTACGTGTGTAATATTATTATCGTCCACAAAAAATGCGTAAGAGGGATTTGAGCGAGTGTTTTTATTTTGTGTCTCACACAACTTACATTAGTTGTGTGAGACCTCTTTTTATCTCACATATACGTGGACCCATATGTTACACATCTGAGTCTACAAAATTCTGGGACCCACACAGTTGTGAGATAAAAAAGATGTCTCACACAACTAGTGTCAGTTGTGTGAGGCACAAAATAAAAATTTTCGATTTGAGCTATAAGTCTGGTGGGTACTTATGTGTTTTGCCTTTATATAAAGGTAAATAATGTATGAAAGTTGTAAAAATAAATTTCATACAACTTATTATATATTATACAATTTATCCACAACTCTCATCTATTATTTCTACCCAATTATATACAACTCCAATATCATATCACTTAAATACAAATTTTATACAATATATCTTTTGTATATTTTGTATCTTTATGCATAGTAAAAATAAATTTCATATAACTAACTATATATTATACAACTTTCATAAATTATTTCTACCCAGTTATATACAACTACAATATCATACAACTTAAATATAATTTTTATACAAATATTGTTCAACTTTCGTACAATATTTAAATAAAAAAGTATATATATAAACTCCAAAATACAATTTTTCTATAATTTTACTACAATTTTGTAAGTATAATGTATGTCATATCTTCTTCTTCGAGTTTCAATCTGAAATTCAGTCAAAATCAAGTCTAATTTTCACCAAATCATCCTAAAATTGAAATATAAACTGTAAACTACATTCCCAATTGTTTGCAACAACACCCAATCCTAATAAATAATGATTATCAAAAATTCAAATACGAATTCAAAGCTTTTTAATGGATGTCAATGTTGTAATTATTGCTCTTTTTTCCTTTGCTTTACATTACAGGAATTGGAGATTGAGAGATAGAGACAGACGTAGAGAGAATTTTCAATTGTTTGCAATAACACCAAATTCATCCAAATTCGAATTCAAAGCTTTTTAATGACTGTTAATGATGAAACTGTTGTTTTATTTTCCTTTGCTCTATATTACTGAAATTAGGGATAGAGAGAGAGAGAGAGAGAGAGAGAGAGAGAGAGAGAGAGAGAGAGAGAGAGAGGAAAGAATAAGGATGTGAAATAATTGATTCCTTGTTATAAATAGAGAGATTTTACACTTCTATTTAAGGTGAATGTCTTTAATTAGAGAGATTCTAGAGTTCTATTCTTGGTAGCTAAATCATCCTCCTCCCTATAAATAGAGGTGCCCTCTACCATTGTTAATCACTCCTAACATTCTCTAAGTATCAATAAGAAGAACTCTCTCTACTCTTCTCTCTATTTGCTCTTGTTCTTGCATTATTGTTCTTGTCTTTTATATTATTTCATAACACGTTATCAGCACGAGACTCTACCGTCTCAAGAACCATTCTCGAAAAATCTAAGGTATTTCCCTCTTCCTAATTTAAATTTCGATTATGTCTGACATTACGAAAAGAAAGTTCGTTGCCCTTGAAATTTCGGGCAAGAACTATATGACATGGGTGTTGGATGCTGAAATCCACTTAGATGCTATGGGTCTCGGAGACACCATCAAAGATAGAGAAAAAGCATCCACCCAAGAATGTGCGAAGGCCTTGATTTTCTTGCACCATCACCTTGATGAAGGTTTGAAGATTGAATATCTCACCGTCAAGGATCCACTCATCTTGTGGAACGGCTTAAAGGAGAGATATGACAACCTGAAGTTGGTCACTCTGCCACAAGCACGATATGATTGGACTCATCTGAGGCTCCAGGACTTTAAGTCCGTTTCTGAATATAATTCTGCAATGTTCAGAATTACTTCTAAATTGAAGCTATGCGGGGATAATATCTCCGATTATGATATGCTTGAGAAAACGTTTACAACGTTTCATGCCTCCAATATAGTACTGCAACAACAGTACAGAGAGAAAGGCTTTACAAAGTACTCTGAACTGATTTCTCTTCTACTAGTGGCTGAGCGAAATAATGACCTGCTCATGAGAAATCATGAAAATCGACCCACTGGGTCTACACCACTGCCTGAAGCAGATAAGGTGCACTCTCATTATGCCAAACATGAAAAGGGCCATGGTCATGGTCGCAAACGAGGTCATAGCCAGGGACGTAGACAAGGAAGAAATTCCAATGAAGTCCGTCAACCCCCAAGGAGAGATAACCGCCGAAAGCAGAAACGGGGTCATGAAGATCCTAAGGCAAATGATTCAGAAACTATATGTTATCGTTGCGGTGGGAAAGGGCACAGATCAAAGACTTGCCGTATACCAAGACACTTGGTTGACCTTTATCAAGCATCTCGAAAGAGAAAAGGCCCTGAAACAAATTTTGTCTATGACGACAATGAGGACATCACCCACCTGGATGTGGCAGACTTCTTTGAGCAACCCGAGGGGAAAATAGACCACCTAATCGGCGATGGGTCCGTGATGAAAGAAGATGGAGTTATTTGATTTTATTCTACTTATTTGTATTAGTTAGTGAATAAACTAATAGTCATTAGTATTAGCTCGTATTAGTTAGTTCATGATGCAATGTTAGCAGTAGTTCTTTAGAATATCTTCAATATGCTCAAATATCAATAAAATTTTTATTTTCCAGTAGGGGTAATCGACTAGCCTGAAAAACTAGTCGATTATCTACTATTTTCGCATTAAAGCTGAAAAATAATTGATCAACAATCGATTGTCTTTGTCTAACAATCGATTGTCGTTGAGACAGTGTAATCTGGAATTTTTCAAAAATCATCCACAATCGATTGTCTTTGTCTAACAATCGATTGTCGTTAAGACAGTGTAATCTGGAATTTTTCAAAAATCATCCACAATCGATTGCCTATGCATAACAATCGATTGTCTTAAAACAGTGTGCTCTGGAATTTTTCAAAATAGCCAACAATCGATTGTCTATGCATAACAATCGATTGTCTTAAAACAGTGTGCTTTGAAGTTTTTCAAAATAGCAAATAATCGATTGTGTGTGATTAACAATCGATTGTCAGTGTTCAACAATCGATTATTTGTGTTTAACAATCGATTGTTTGAAGAAAATGTTTAAACTGAAATTTTCAAACTGCAAAGTAATCAATTATGGATAACATATATGCTTTTGTTAGTCAACTGTTAGCAGCAGATTTTGAAAATATTATGTGACACAAACGAATTGAACTTGTTTATTCTCTTTTTATATGTCAAACTATGGGATAGCAAATATGGATATCTCACAAAGCGAACTTGGATCAACGTCTAACTGTAAAAGTATTTGCCTAGTTGATTCATGTACTACACATACAATACTCAAAGAAAGGAAATATTTCTCTCAACTAAATATGTGTAAGGCAAACGTTACTACAATCTCTGGAAGTAGTAAATTGATTGAAGGCTCCGGAAGAGCAATTGTAACTCTGCCCAAAGGCACGATGTTAATCATAGAGAATGCAATGTTCTCCTCCAAGTCTAAGAGAAACTTGTTGAGTTTTAAAGATGTACGCCGGAATGGCTATCATATTGAGACAATGGATGAAGATAATCTTGAATATCTCGTCATCACAAAGAATGTCTCCGGCCAAAAGAGGGTTATTGAGAAATTCCCGTCTTTATCTTGTGGCCTGTATTGGACAAGAATTAGTGCAATTGAGGCACATTCAACAGTAAACCAAAGGGTTACTGATTCCAATACCTTTGTACTTTGGCATGATCGATTGGGACACCCAGGATCGGTCATGATGAGACGGATTATAGAAAGCTCATATGGGCATCCGTTAAAGAATTTCAAAATTCTTTCAAATAATGAATATCCTTGCACTTCGTGTTATCAAGGCAAGTTGATTATCAGGCCATCACCAACAAAGGTTGGGACTGAGTCACCCACGTTTCTGGAACGTATACAAGGGGACATTTGTGGACCTATTCACCCACCTAGTGGGTCGTTTAGGTATTTCATGGTCTTGATAGACGCATCCTGTAGATGGTCTCATGTGTGCCTGTTGTCATCACGCAACCTTGCGTTTGCGAAATTAATGGCACAAATAATTCGACTACGAGCACAATTTCCAGATAATCCAATCAAGTCCATTAGACTGGATAATGTTGCTGAGTTTACATCCCAAGCATTTAATGATTATTGCTTATCAATCGGGATAAAAGTTGAACATTCTGTAGCTCATGTTCACACTCAAAACGGTCTTGCAGAATCGTTAATCAAACGCCTGCAGTTGATTGCAAGGCCATTACTTATGAGAACGAGGCTGCCCACTTCGGTATGGGGTCACGCCATCTTACATGCAGCAATGCTAATTCGTCTCAGACCGACGAATTACCACAAGTATTCCCCGTTGCAATTGGTTTTGGGTCATGAACCCAATATATCCCATTTAAGAATTTTTGGATGCGCAGCATATGTGCCTATAGCACCGCCATCCCGCACCAAAATGGGTCCGCAAAGAAGGTTAGGAATATATGTTGGGTTTGAATCGCCTCCATCATTCGCTACCTCGAAACATTGACAGGCGACTTGTTTACTGCACGATTTGCAGACTGTCGATTTGACGAGACACTTTTCCCAAAATTAGGGGAGAAGTTGGTGAAACCAAACGGGAAATTTTGTGGAAAAATGCATCATTATCTCATCTTGATCCACATACCTCTATTTGTGAAAGAGAGGTACAAAAGAATATCCATTTGCAAAGAATAGCAAATCAAATGCCTGACGCATTTACGGACTTGAAAAGGATAACGAAATCCCACATTCCCGCGGAAAATGTTCCAATCCGTATTGATGTCCCTGTTGTACAATCATCTAGTGTCATATCCAATGAGTCGAATGCACGCCTGAAGCGTGGCAGACCATTAGGTTCCAAAGATCGAAATCCTAGAAAGAGGAAAAAGAAGGATCAAAATGACACCACGAAAGAATCTCATGATTTAACAAATTCTGAGATTCATGAAGAATCCATTGAGCCCGAGACTCTGGAAAATACGAAACTATCCCTAAATCCAATTAATATTGAGGCAAATATTAATCGAGTGGATATTGTGGTGGATAATGCCTTTGCTTATAATGTAGCATCTAGCATTATGCAAGAATGTGAGGATCTCGAATCTCAATCTGTTGAAGAATGTCGAAAAAGACATGATTGGCCAAAGTGGCAAGAAGCAATTCAATCAGAACTGAATTCGCTGGCAAAACGTGAAGTTTTTGGCCCTATAGTTGAAACACCTAATGGTGTTAAGTCTGTCGGCTATAAATGGGTCTTTGTACGCAAAAGAAATGAGAAAAACGAGGTACAAAGATATAAGGCACGCCTTGTTGCACAAGGTTTCTCTCAAAGGCCTGGTGTCGATTATGAAGAGACATATTCGCCTGTAACAGATGCGATAACCTTTCGTTATCTCATAAGTTTTGCTGTCCATGAAAAGCTTGACATGCACTTAATGGATGTGGTTACTGCCTATCTTTATGGCTCACTTGATAATGAGATATACATGAAAATTCCCGATGGACTCAAGGTGCCAAACGCGCACAATTCGAAATCTCGGGAAATGTTTTCAATTAAATTGCAAAGATCCTTGTATGGTCTAAAGCAATCTGGACGCATGTAGTATAATCGTCTTAGTGAGTACTTGTTAAAAGAAGGCTATATAAATGACGCCATTTGCCCGTGTGTTTTTATAAAGAAAACAACATCGGAATTTGTTGTACTTGCCCTATATGTCGATGACATAAACCTTATTGGAACCCCTATAGAACTCCAAAAGGCAATTGATTATCTAAAGGATGAATTCGAGATGAAAGATCTCGGAAAGACTAAACTATGTCTTGGTTTGCAAATTGAATATTTGGCAAACGGAATTTTTGTTCATCAATCTACCTATACAGAAAAGGTACTGAAACGGTTTTACATGGATGAAGCACATCCTTTAAGTACACCGATGGTTGTTCGATCACTTGATGTGAACAAAGATCCATTCCGACCACAAGAAAGGAATGAAGAGCTACTTGGTCCTGAAGTACCATATCTTAGCGCAATTGGCGCACTAATGTATCTTGCAAATACTACAAGACCTGTCCTTTTCAGTTAATGTCTTAGCAAGATTTAGCTCGGCTCCCACGAGGAGACACTGGAATGGGATCAAACACATATTGCGGTACCTAAAGGGAACTACCGATATGGGCTTATTTTATGGCAAGAATTGCAGCCCGGATCTTGTTGGTTATGCTGATGCTGGATATTTGTCCGACCCACACAAGGCTCGATCTCAAACGGATTATGTGTTTACCTGTGGAGAAACCGCCATATCTTGGCGATCGACTAAGCAATCAATTGTAGCTACTTCATCTAATCATGCCGAGATAATTGCTATTCATGAAGCAAGTCGGGAGTGTGTGTGGTTGAGGTCTATAATACATCATATCCAAGACAAATGTGGTTTGAAGTGTGATAAACTACCCACAACTTTGTATGAAGACAATGCAGCATGTATAGCTCAATTGAAGGGAGGATTCATAAAAGGAGATAGAACGAAGCATATTTCACCAAAGTTATTCTTTACACATGATCTTCAAAAGAATGGTGATATCAATGTTCAACAGATTCGTTCAAGCGACAATATGGCTGATTTGTTCACAAAATCTCTACCAAAGTCAACCTTCAAGAAGCTAGTTCACAAGATCGGGATGCGAAGACTTAAGGACATAAATTGATGTTCTTATCAGGGGGAGTTAATGCGCGTTGCACTCTTTTTCCCTTACAAGGTTTTGTCCCACCGGGTTTTCCTTGCGAGGTTTTTAACGAGGCAACCAAAGGCGCATATTCAAACATGTATACTCTTTTTCCTTACTTTAATTTTTCCCATTGGGTTTTGTTTTAAGGTTTTAACGAGGTACATCATTGAATAGACATTCAAGGGGGAGTGTTATAAATAGAGAGATTTTACACTTCTATTTAAGGTGAATGTCTTTAATTAGAGAGATTCTAGAGTTCTATTCTTGGTAGCTAAATCATCCTCCTCCCTATAAATAGAGGTGCCCTCTACCATTGTAAATCACTCCTAACATTCTCTAAGTATCAATAAGAAGAACTCTCTCTACTCTTCTCTCTATTTGCTCTTGTTCTTGCATTATTGTTCTTGTCTTTATATTATTTCATAACATTCCTAATATACATGGATACTCATTTAATTTCTAAAGTGTATATACTAGTAAATTTGTGTATAGGATGAAATTAAATTGAAATTTAAATAGGGAAGGTAATAAAGTTTTCGTATAAGGATATAAAAATCCCAAAAATAAAATAACAATCATCATCAATATTGATAGGAAACGTAACTTGGTTTTAACAAGAAGCAAAGTTCCCAACTTATTAAAACCATTCAACAAATAAAACGAAAGTCAGAGAGCAGACAAGGCAAGTAACATGCCGCTAAATTGCTTCAGTATTGATTCCATACTCAGGGCATTGGCACATGGTCTTTGACATAACCACAAAGATAATAAGAAAAGTGATTAACATGTTTCCAATGCTACAGTGATTAAAGCACATATCAATTTGACAATATATATAACTTTGAGTTTCGAGACAATTAGCTATGAACTGTTCATTACATTCTTTAGCCAAAAAGAAGGAAGCTAGCAAGGTGAACAGGGGGCATCCCTTTCTTAGTTTCAAGCTCCCTGTTCAATTGTTTTTCTTTTTCCATTTCATGCTTAAAGGCCATCCTACGTTCATGTGAGGTCCGGAATAGGGCCGCACCTCAAGGTGTGTAATGTATATAGCCTACCTTACGTCTCTAAGGCAAGCATTAGTGGCTGCTTTCATGGTTCGAACCCGTGTCCTATAGGTCACACGAAAACAGCTTTCTAAGGCTCCTCTTCTTTTCCATTTTATGCTTATCAAGAAGAATTTCTGGAAAGGAATACAAATAGTGTGATCAACAGCACAATTTTGGATGTAACCTCTTGAACATTTGAAAGCATTTGTTATTTTCTTTGGGACTAGTAATCTAAAATCTATTTACTTCCAATCTTATTCTTCCATTATTAAGGATTTCTTGTTTTGCCAAGCTAGCGGATTACAAGCATTTGATTCTTTTAACATCATGACTCTATGATAGTCTTGCTTGGTATATAGTTTGAGGTGAGGATTCCCCCGACAGCAGGCATTGGCGGAGTGCGCGAAGGCAAGGAAGAAATGAAGTTTACTAAATCATTCAAGTTCTTATGTGAAGAACCATCTATCTGCATACCAGCAACTATCTTTTGTTTCATCTCTACTACCCTTTTCTTCACATCTTTACCTTCTTCACTTAACATGAGTTTTCTTACTGTTTTCTCTATAACCGATCTTTCTGTTGCCTCCAATTCCAGGCCAACCATATATATTTGGCTCAAATACCTGGCGTTCACTGGTTGGTCTGCTAAAATTGGCCTGCATATCACAGGGACTTCTTCACAAATACTTTCAAGTGTAGAATTCCAACCACAATGTGTGAAAAAGCCTCCTACCGCGGGATGTGCTAGCACCTGTTTTTGTGGTGCCCATTTCACTATCCGACCTCTTTCTCCTATCGTTTCCTCAAAACCTTCGGGCAAGGCCTCAGTCCATTGAAAACCAGAGACGGAGCCAGGTCGAACAACCCATAAAAACGGCTGCTCACTGTTAGCTAATCCCCAAGCAGTCTCAATTAGCTCCTTGTCATCGATCTTTACCAGGCTTCCCAAGCTGACATAGAGTACTGAATTGGGAGCCTGTTTGTCGAGCCACTCAATGCAGCTGTCGTCTTCTTCCAGTAAGCTAGTTGATGAGGTTGAAGGTGCCATTTTGTGTAGAGGACCGATGGGGAAGAAGGGCACCTTGTAATGTTCCTGAACGCGTAATAACAATGAGTTCTCCAGGTCTTCCATCGTGTTCCAAATAGTCGCGACAGAAGATCCTATGTCACTCATTGCTCGACAGAATTCTAGTATCGGTTCTGGAACTGTATTATCGATGACAGGAAATGGTATGTCCTTAGACCTCAGGGGATGAAGCTCCGGCAAAGGATCCAGCAGCTGAGACTCTGGAATTGCAGTGAGTAATCAATCTTGGAATCAACGAAGATTTAACCAAAGATAAGGCACAAAAGATGAAAAAGGTTTATATAGACAATACCAATTAGCTTAGAATATATTTAGTCAAGTTGATACGTTCACTTTAGCTCCTATGCTTTTTAGAAGTCTTTTAGCTCTATTAGAGATTCTTATTACAACAACAACAACACCTTTTGCGGAAAAAAAAAAACTCCAATAAAATCTCACAAGTGGGGTCTGAGGTGTGTACGCATACCATATCTCTATCTTATGAAGGTCGATAGGCTATATCCGAATAGAAATTCTTACGCCAATAGGAAATATACATAACTTCTACTAATACTTTTCCTTTTTATTTTTTATTTTGTACTATAATGTTTGCCTGAAATAAATTTAAATGGGGAATATGATCACTGAAGATTCATATAGATTATCCCAACTTATTTTTGGGACTAAGACATACTTGTTGTACTGAATTCAAAATAATTTGTTATTTAAATATTGAAGCAGAGGTTGTGTCTGGTGTCATACCTTCAAAAGGAAGATATTTGTCTGGTTTCTGAAGAATGGTGAGCATAGAGTGCAAATATGTAGTGCTGAAAGTGCGCAGGACAATACTCGGAATCCTTAGTTGAGTAACCACATCATCAACAAAGAACATAACGTTGTCATAAACAATACAAGCAAGTTCATCACCATTGTCTTCCATCATCCTAGCGAGGTAATCTTTAAGGGGCGCCTTACAATTCTCGTTCAGATCATACATATTTTCTAGACTCGGCATTGACATGTCACGTCCCTGTAATCCGTCGTTCATAGAATGGAAGACGAATTCAGGGTGGTTGGAATAATCTGGAGCATTGAATTCAGTATGCGCGACTACAACAGAAAAGCCTTGAGAATGAAGAATACTACCAAGTTGCAGCATTGGTGTTAAATGCCCCTGGAATGGATATGGCACTAATACAACACTCTCTCTTTTTTCTACTTTCATCTTTCTTTCTTGAATTTTCATCCTAACGTTCTTTCAGGAAACAACCCCTCTACCCTCACAAAGTAGGAATAAGGTCTACGTACACACTATTCTCCCCGGACCTGACCTCACTTTTGGGATTACACTAGGTTCGTCGTTGTTGTTATTGTTGTTCTTGAAGTAAAATATACATATATATATATATATATAGCTCTCAAGTTTGGAAATCTGAGGAGTTTCCAAAGAAGCTGGTTTTTTGGAATATTTTGCTGCTACTTTATATTGGATGAATGGTGATGGAAAATAGGGACAACTCACCATAGTTAATCACAAAAAGGGAGAGTAAAACTAGAAATAAGATTCTTTTGGAGACATATAGATATTAATAACAGAGGCAATTGGAAGATGCTTCAAAATTCATCTTATATTGGTATTGTTTGTGTTTAGCTATTCGTCTTTTAATCCAATGGTTCAGATTTCAGTACATTTGTTCGGCTATTTTTTTCCATATGGAAAGGATAAGAGAATCTGTACAGCCGCCTCAATAGACAAAGTAACCAGCTAGCATATTTGGCTTCATGAAATAGTTTTGATGTGATATTTAAATATTTTAAATATCCCTTTTAATCTTTAAATTCAAATAGATTACATTTCAAAGTTTTAACCCATATTCTATTAGGTTAGTGTGAACAAAGTACCACATGAAAAGTAGAAAAAAAAATTAAGTTACTTATAAGGAGTTAAGATACTTTTAATGGTGTGAAGCCTTTCGGAAAAAAAACAACACGAGCTTGGCCTAAAGCGAAAAATATCGTATCATGTTAAGAGTATCTTTGAGTTTTAGCCCACCAACCTGTACCAGAGTCAGAGATTATTGTGTGCGAACAAAGTTCCACATAAAAAGTAGGGAACAAAAAATAAGCTTCTTAATCGTATGAGGCCTTTTGGAAAAATCGTGATTTGACCCAAAGAGGAAAATATATAGGGATTTTTTCCTATCTATACCATATACCAAACCTTATTACCAAAAATATTCATAATTTGGTATTTACCCGCCTAGTCCATAGTTTGACTACAAAATCTGTACCAAACCAAAAATAGATAAATTCTACCCTAAAAAGGCACCAAATTTGTAGGAATCATTTAATGGTGATTCTATCACCATTAATTTTGAAATTTAAAACGGAAGCAAATTTATTGCAGCATAATTCTCTCCTTCTCCATATATTTTCCACCACTGATAGCCATTAAAAAGCTTGAAAGCTTTGAATTTAAATTTGGATGTTCAAAAATCATTATTTATTTGGATTGGGTGTAATAAATAATTCGAAATATGTTTAGAAGTTTATATCTCAATTTTGAGGGATTTTGGTGAAGATTAGACTTGGTTTTGACTGAATTTCAGATTGAAACTCGTCGAAGAAGAAGAAGAAGACATAACTTTTCCAGAAATTGTAGTTAAATTGTAGAATTGTAGATAAATTGTAGATAATTTGTAGATTGGGAAGACTAAAACATCTACAAGTCTTATACAATTATGTCGACAATGCCAATTATGCTACAATTGAAATGGGAATTGGGATATTAAAATTCAATGTATTCAGTTTGTAGATATCTTGTAGATAAAATTTCTACAAATAAACTATAAATCAATTTAAGTATTGTATAAAGTTGTATTTTTTTAAGAGTATCTACAAAATTACAACATTTATACTACAATTAAACTACAATCTTGTGTCAAAAAAAAATTAACGATAAAATTTGATCTTCATCTACAAAATTTCTATCTAAAACTACAAATAAACTACAATTGCACTCACACTGTCAACTTTATTGTTTTCCATGAGAATTATTTCCTTTACAATTGCACAACCCAACTACTCCCTCAATCAGCCATTGTGTAAATTATTTCAAAGAACTTTCTAAACTACTCCTTCAACCATCCATTACGTGCGTTTAGTGTTTGAAGAGAAGTGTAACGAACAGTGTCAGATCTGTGAATTTTGTAGTGCGGTTGAAGATGTCGATGATGAGGAGAGAAGTAGAGGAAGAGAGGAATGCCATCATTCTTGATGCTGTGAATAATTGTCAATGCAAATATGCGATCTTCAATTAGTTCTTTTGTTTACTACATCAATGTACTAAATCTATTGATGTATGTCGCGAATGATTTACTCATTTAGACAGTTGCCTTCGATTTATTTTCTCTACTGAAGGTAAATCGTGGGGAAGGGGGATGGGAGGAGAGAGGCAGGTAAATAAAATAAAGTGAATATATGCTCCTAAAATCATGCCTAGAATAAATGAAGTAATAATTATACCCTTAATTTGAATTATGGTACATAAATTGAAATTTGGTATGCTTAAATGTAATAAACACAAACCTTAAACATGGGAGGTAATAAGGTTTGCTATATGGCATAGATAGGTAAAAATCCCAAATATATATCCTGTAAGAGAATCTTTGGGCCGTTTCAGCCCAACATACTCATTATTAGATTTCAATACATATAACTTTCTAGGAATTTTTTCCTTCCTATATAATATTTGAAACTTATTTATTAAAATTACCAAAAATATTGTATATTACCCACCCTAAACAAGTTTTTCTTACAAATTATATACAATCTATTATTAGTACATTAACTTAAGGGATTCTTTGCTTGAAAAAAGGCATAACTGAAGGGAACTAAGTCCAAATTGTCATTCCATCTAAATAAAACTCATTCCAATTGTGTTACATATGTTAAGCCATAAATAGTGCAAATCTTCTCTCTCTTTGCCATAATTACTCATTTTTAAAAAAAATAACTTATGGCACAACAAGATACAAAGTAAAAACAAATATCATTTCAAATTTAATACATAATTTCAAACAACTAATTGTACAGTATACAATTTATCTACAACTTTTATATATTATTCTTACCAGTTAAATATAACTACAACATCATACAATTTAAATATAATTTTAATAGAATATGTCTTTTGTATATGATTTACATATATTTCGTATGTGGTGTGTCCTTCTACTTCTTCTTCGAATTTCAACCTGAACATCCAGCAAAATCAAATCTAATCTTCACCAAATACTCTCAAAATCTCAAAATCGAGATATAAACTCCATAGAATATTTCCAATAATTTTCTATAGCACCCAGTCCAAACAAAAAATATTATTTGAAAATTCGAATCCGAATTCGAATTCAAATCTTCGCAACTTGTTAATGGTTGTCAATGGTGGAGAGTCAAATACCTTAAAATTTTATTAATTGACAATTTCAATCAAACAATCCAACCAAATAGTTAATATGCATTTGCTGCTAGCCCTCCATCGGAATACCAACAAGAAAAAGGGAAGCCCAGAAAAGCTCCAAACTCTAGCCATGGCAAAATTCAGATTGATAAAAAATTAATCCCTTTCGTCGCCATTGTTAGAGAAAATTATGAGCTTTAGAAGAAAAAACCTTGTAGAATCGGTATAGAAAGAGAGTTGATTTCAAATAGAAAAAAAATCCTTAGAAAGATTGAGGTTTGTCTGGGTAAGTAAGGAATTGTGAGAAGTTTTCAGGATTTATTAAATTAAAAGGCTACAATTAAAGGATACACATTTAAAACTAATTTATATATAATTGATAAATTGTATATGACTATATAATTAAGTTAAAACTTAATTAGGGGTAGATAAATTTTATATATAGTATAGGTCGGTAAAAATCTGAACGTTTCTATCATTTAAGGGTTCTTTAATCTTCTAGAGAAACTTGTTTTGTAATCTATATAAAGGTGGAACTATATTATTTATTTTTTGTTAAAAGTATGTGTAAAGAAAAATATAGAGAAAGAGGGAGAGATTCTAATTTTATGAATCGCTCCCGTAATTCTCCTTCTCTAATGATTTAACAAAAGACGAATTGCTACTATCACAAAGTATTTTTCTAAAAATCTATTGGCGAAAGTACTTTTTAGAAAAAGTAATTTTGGAAGTCTCGTCAAACTTGAAACATGTTGTTAGCTGTAAACTCCGTTTTGAAAGGCCGAATTAAGACTTCTTTGGGGCTCGTCTTGGGGCGGAGCACTCGTAAAATGCCCTTGGAATTATGCGTGGGGCTTAACTCCGTGATACTTACGCTTCGATCACCGAGGCTTATGCTTCAGACGTGCCCAAAGCCTGATGTACTGGGCTCGCCTAATAGAACTTTATATAATTGTGTGTAACTAAACTTGTTAATCGTCAATTTTTTTAATAAATCGTTGACTATTCAAAATTATTTTTTCCTTAATCATAAATCATTAAATTAAGAGTATTTTATATCATAATTAAGGTAAAAATTATTCCATGTTATCCACTAAGACTTCTATGATAGTAAATTTTAAATAACTCTCATTTAAAAGTATTTATTAATTAAATTTTATTATGTCTTTATTAAATAATAGTCTATAATTTTTTAATTATTGTTTTTTAAATATTATTTTTTTCACGTTTATGAGATACATTACTTATTAATTTAATAGCTGAGCATTAGCTAGTAACTATTTACAAATAATTAGTTATCATGGTATAGTATGGTCAATTATGCGTCATTTTATTATCTTATTGAAACCTAAAAATAAAGGAGGCTAGAGAATCACATTTCAATTGTAAATTATGTTTTTATATAAATTCTCTTTCAAATAGAAAACATATTAAATAAAAAAGATATTTAAAAAAAAAATTAAATTATAATATCAAAACTCTTTCAAGATTCATTACTCCTTAAGAGATATATATAAGATTTCACACCAAATATATTACTTTTGATATTTAAGTTGTAACGACATTACAGCTAATTTGCATATTATGATATGTCATACTTTTTGTATTATTCATAGTTTAATTATAATTTTATAAATATTTAAATAGATTATTTATTATAATTTTGAGATTTTAATATAATTTTTATAATTATTTTTTGTTTCATACTATCTTAAAATTAGTAAAATTTAAAAATCTGTGAGACTTACGTCTCATGTCTCAGAAATTATGCCTTGCCTTATCAAAACCAAAACGCATCGCCTCACGCCCCCATCTTTTAAAACATAGGTTGTAAGCATGTATTTATTACCGAAATCAAATCTTTTATTTTAATTTTATTACTCCATATCAATTCATGATCCAGGAAAGAAAGCAACCCGTACATGTACTCTCTGGTAAACATACTGCAAGCAGGAACTTGAGCAGCGGGGATGTCAACAAATACAATTGAGAAAGGAGCAATAGCTAATGTGTCACGACCTAAAATTCATACCCGATTGTGATAGCCCCTTTCGTGAAGACAAGGCCAGCCAACAGAACAAACGCTTTCTTTTAACAATTAATTAGCAAATATAAAGCTAAAACATGATTAACAGTAACCAAAGACACGTGTAAGGAACAATCAAGCCAAACAAGTTTACAAACTCTCATGTTTCCCCTTCCACATTTCCATATCAAGGATTTCACAATTTGCTCATATTTGCATTTCAATAGTGATTTCGATCACTTTCCACCCTTATTACCTCGGCCACCCTTATTACCTCGGCCACCCTTATCACCACAACCCACGCCTTATAACTTCGTGTTGCAGCGCGCAACCCGATCCCACCATACAGTTACAATTCACAAATAACACAACAACTCACAAAGAAGAACAACAACAATTCTCAAAGAACAACCACAACAATTCACAAGAATTTTTCCGTAGCCATCACCTTTTCCCATCATTTTCAACAATTCGTATGCAATTTAAGTCACCACAACAATAACCCACAACAAGCCAAATATATTATTACCACAGTTGTTCCATTTGCATCATCTACGATTTCCTTCCGTCATTTGTTTCCCAACTCTTACCACATAATACTTTCACAATCACGCATTTAGTTTACTGCCAATTACTTGCACCATTATATCGGGAGACTTAATCACAAACACTCAAATCAAACCAATCACAAGAATTTCACAAACCATCCACGTAGATATCACACACCAAATATTCGTACACCAAACAAGGCAATTTTACAAAGATCAAAGTTAGCCATACATACTCATCATATAGCTATCCAGCCACCATTCCCACAATTAGGGACAATACTGAACATATAAATTCATAACACAGCTCGCAAAATCAGCATCTCTGTGCTCAAGCCACAAGCAAAGATCCGGCCTCAAGTCCTCCAGACGTGCCCAACATCAACTCATATAAATCACAACTTGCCCTATGATCGGGGAATCACAAGCCGTTAAGGCACATCTGATACTGAGCGCTCGCGTGCGCATACAATCTCATGGAAGGAATTTCAAGAGTTTTCTTGAATGTTTTAAGTGTTATTTCATCCGCGACCCATATCATATTTCCACCATTTTTACTCCGCCAAGAGAGCTTTTTGATCGATTTGAAGAGGTTTTTCGGCAGGTATTGATTGGAGGTAAGTCTCTTGACTTAGAAATATCATTTTATTGATGAATCAACACTTAAATTCATGAAAATGGGTTGAAATTGTGAAGAACTAGGGTTTGATTTTGAAAATAAAGTTTTGGGATTTGGAAAGGCCATTTGGGCTCCGATTCTGGTAAATTTTATATGTACGAACTCGGGGCGAGACGAGAAATCCGTTGATACGAGTCTTGTAATTTTTCAAGAAGCGGGCCCGGGGCTCGGGTTTTGCTAGTTTCGAGATTTGTGCTATTTCTCGATTGGTTTTGATTGGGTTATATTCCCTTAGCCTATTGTAATGAATTCGTTGTGGTTAGACTAGACTCGACGCACGTGTAGGCCAAACTGAGGAGCAGAGGCATCGCGGGCTAGAGATTTCGCCGGTTCGAGGTGGGTAATACTTGTGAATGATATCCTAAGGGTTTGAAACCCCGGATTTGCACATCATTGTGCCGTATTGAGGTGACTTGAACGCCAAATATGGGCGTGGGGGTAGAGCACCATTGGGAATTGTGACTTGGTCCGTCACAATTATTGATTTTTACTGCATATTTGACTGAAATTATTTGTCATCATTATAATTTGGGGCTGATTGCCATGTTTGGCCTTCGTGCCAACTATATGAACCCTTCAAGGATTGATATTGTTGTTTTTGCATTACCTGCATATTATTTGATCTCGGTCCAAGGTCTTAATACTGTTTTGCAAACTCAGTCACTACCTAAGCTTTGAAAACTTAAAAACAAAATTTTATCGATGTTTGAGCTGAGGACTATCATGTTAATATTGCCCAAGTAGCTTATGTGCATTTCTGGACTGAGCATGGACTGGGTTGAGCACCGCAGCAGTGTCACAATGGTTTATGATTATATGGGTGGCTCAGGCTGCACGCCGCAGCGATGAGATTTATTGATATTGAGCCCGGGAGCCTGTTTTATGCCAATACCTGGCTAATATTGCACTTGGGATGTAGGAGCCTCTATGGATTCTATGCACACCCCTAGTGTTCGCTGTTGACGTTAAACGGATCGAGCTGCATGCCGCAACGGGTACCGGAGTGTACCGTCATATGCATTGCATTGCATTGCATTCATATATTTGTGCACTATTTGTTGTTTGTGTCATTTCTTGAGATATTTATTTGTTATTCTGATATTGTCTGATCACTTTCAGAGTGGATAAATTTGAGACAGTGGTAATAATGACACTGTATGATGTAAATGGGTCAGGTAACAATAACTGACCATAGATAAGAATATTGCCCGAAGGGCGAGTTGTGAGCTCAATTATGCATACTTGCTTTTGCACGAGTGGCTGATTTTTATTCTGACTTGCACTTCTTATCCTGCATTTACTTGATTAACTGTTGGTAAAAGATATTTTTAAAAGTGATTTTAAACAGAGGCAGATATTTTCTAAAGGATTTTCCCGAACTTGCTGTTTTTCTCAAATGGTTGTGTTGTCCCATATTGCATGGTGGAGTGCTCTTACGTGGTTTCTTTCCTTCAGTTATTATTTACTCTTATTACCGTTGAGTTGAAAGTACTCACTTTACTCCCTGCACCTCACGTGCAGTTGCAAGTATTATTAGCCCGGTAGTGGGTTATTAGCGGATTGAAGACCTGCTATCGTAGCTGAGCCAGCTGACCGCTAGCGTCCGCGACACCGGATTTCTCCCTTATTTTATGTTGTTCATGTTATTTTTGGACTTAGTTCCCATTTCCGGACTTGTACTTCTTTAGTGGACTCTGTGGTAGCTCATGACTAGCGAGCATGTATTTATTACCGAAACTCAAGCAGCAGAACAAGTCGCAGAAAATAGCAGAGAGGAGAAGGGAGATTTTATTGTGAGTGTGAACTTGAAAATGTTCGTGTCTTGAAGTAAAAAGGTATGGGGGATTTTTATAGTTTGAAAGTAAGCAGCCAATAAGGCAAGAAAATAACTTAGTATCAATCACAATCAATTAGAGAAAGGATTCTCTTTAATTAAGGAACCAGACTTAGGGTAAATAAACATGGTTATATTTCTGGGAAGAAAATCAAGGATGAGTTGTAAAATAAAGGGTATATACATGTAAGGTTTTTGAAATACACATGGTTTAAACAAATAAGGTAAATAGAATCATCAATCACATAGGGAATCATGAAAACAGAAATACGAATTGACATTGAATTTAGTCAAAGAGAAGGTCCAAATTAAAGAATCAAATAAGTTCGTAAAAATAAATTTCCCAAAATTGGGGTTATTTGAAAGGGGAAAATATGACTATAAAGAGATGCACAAATTCAAACGTGCGAGGCTGAAATTAATAGAACAATCAGGCAATCCGAGAGCAGAAGAACATAGACATGAAACAGATTAGAAATTCTTACAGCGCTTAGCAAGAAATCAGAAGCATGAAGCGTTTAAACAAATAGGGTTTTAACATTAAACAAGCAGCAGACAATTATACACAAAAATCAAAAAAGCCCCTAAAATCTAGGGTTTTCATCATATCTCGAGTGTAAAGAAGAAAACATAGGTGAAGATAAACTCAGAAAGAACATAAACTTTCTCGAACATCATAAGGAAAGCAAGGAACACAGTGAAGGATTTACTCGAAAACCCTAGAAATACCATGGTAAAGAAAATACATAGGAACCATAGTAGAAAATACTCAGGAATCATAGTAAAAGTAAAAGAAATCTCAGCAGAGCAAATAAAACAGAGAAATCGTAGAAACCCTAAATTTTAGGAAGATGACAGTTTGAAAACAAAGTAGGTAAACAATTGTGGAAAACACTTTGAAACTTTAGAAAATAACTTTGATATGACGGAGATCTTTAAAGAGAAACACAGAAGAAAACCTTGGAGATTTAGGGTTTTAGAGAAAACCCTAGAGAACGAGAAAGCCTAGAACTGATTTTGAGGCGACAACGGACTCATAACACCAAGACTCACCGGAGAGAGACCTAACATGGCCGTAGAACTCAAGTTGGAGGACCTCTGAGCCGGTGGTCTTCAAGATAGGGCTTTGATCCTTGAACAAAGGGGTCATAGAAGGGAGTGAGGGGTGAGTACAGGTTGCATGAAGCCTGGGATACCATGTTTTCCGGTGAAACAAGGTCGAAAAGGAGTCGAATAAGGGCTAGGGTTTCAGGGGGTTTGAGAGCGTTTTGGGGATGAGGGGGATACAAGGGCGGCGGTCTTTGTAATATGATAAGGGTTAGGGGTGTATTTAGGGAAGGGGAGACGTGGACCGTTGATCTAAATGATCAACGATCTTGATTTAAAAGGGGGTTCCGGGCGGGTAAAATCAGTAGGGTTTGGGTCAGGTTTTTTATAAAACTGGATAATGTAATTGGGGATTGAAATTAGGGCAAGAATTGAAATAAAAAGGGCTATAACTTAAATATCTAATTTTCCCCAATTCGAATTTTATAAAATAGTAAATGATGTTTAAAAATTAAATTAAAAATACCGAGTTAATAAATAAAGCATAAGTATTAATTTAGAAATATTAGAAATTATTTTATGATTAAATTACTATTAAATCGAGAAATAGGCTAAAATTGCAATCTCATGCAATTTTAGTTTAGAAATACCAAATGAACGTGTAAAATTATGTAAAAATAATGTAAATTATATTTTTGTGTAAATGAGAGAATAAAATAAATTATTTACAAAAATAAAAAATTTTGGAAATAATTATTGGATTTTGTAGTGCAAAAATAGGCCATAAATTGATTTAAAAATTCTTAAAAAATGTGGAAAAATACCAAAACCTATGTGGATGCTTATATATGCTATTTTTTAGAATATATTGAGTAAAAAATATATAGAAAAAATTGGGTATCAACAGCTGCCCCTCTTTACCCGAGGGGGATGAAAGAGTTATCTGGTAAAGATAAGATGGCCAATTCTGGTCGAAGATGGCGATTATAAAAGGATATTGACCGCGCTCTGGTCTTTGAGCCTCCTACATATCCCTGGTTTTACAGGAATCAGGCCATATATAGTTCAGGAACCATTGATGGAACATGCCGATGTGAACTCGAAAAAAGAAACAGACGCGATGGTTAGGTCTGAGAGGGTGCTTGGAATCAGACAAACTGTGGAGAACTAGAGCGGGATTGCTCCTGCTGAGACGGCCGTGAGCCAACCGGGATTCCTGAAAATGCGGGATGTGCGTATATATTGCGTAATTTAAACGTGATGCAAGTTCTCATTGGACCGTGAATGTTTGTCTTTGGACGATTAAAATAGTGTCCTCAGACTATGACGTCCTGGGCCATAAAGACCATAAAAGTAATGGTTCGCAGGCCATAAAATTATGTTCTTGGTCTATGCAGATGGTGCCTTCGAACTATGACGCCTTTGAACGAGTTGACGATTTTTCAGCCCATGAGAAGGTGGCAATCTTTCAGCCAGAGCGAGAATTTAAAATGCAGGTGGCGATATTTCATCCAGTCGAAAAATAAAGCGGCGATATTTCAGCCATGCAGGGCGGAGACAGTTCTTAGTCTCGAAAGGCAGATAAGAGCCTTATGCAGGATGGAGGTAGAGCTTTAACCTCGAAAGGCAGAGAATAGCCTTATGCAAAATGCAGATGGAGACAGAGATTAGTCTCAAAAGGCAGATAGTAGCCTTCTACGGGATGGAGGTAGAGCTTAACCTCGGAAGGCAGAGAATAGCCTTATGCAAAATGCAGATGGAGACAGAGCTTAGTCTCGAAAGGCAGATAGTAGCCTTATGCAGGATGGAGGTAGAGCTTAACCTCGGAAGGCAGAGAATAGCCTTATGCAAAATGCAGATGGAGACAGAGCTTAGCCTCGAAAGGCAGATAGTAGCCTTATGAAGGATGGAGGTAGAGCTTAACCTCGGAAGGCAGAGAGTAGACTTATGCTAAATGCAGATGGAGACATAGCTTAGTCTCAAAAGGCAGATAGTAGGCTTATGCAGGATGGAGGTATAGCTAAACCTAGGAAGTCATATAGTAGCCTTATGCAAAATGTAGATAGAGACAGAGCTTAATCTTGAAAGGCCGATAATAACCTTATGCAATGGAGGAATGTAAAAGAGCGAGTGGTAGTAAGTTTTCTCAACTGATAGACAGTTTTGTGATATTGGGACTGCTGGGGAGTGCGGATAGTGACCCTATGAGGGTTTCGATGCTGAATAGCGGATACTTTTTGATCCATAACCTGACTTCCTGCAACCAAAAAAAATCGTGAGTTCTGTAGGGGAGGTTTAGTTAGTGTCCTCCAGCCTTTAGCGTCATGTATCATGAGGGTACCGTTGTTAAGCGATGGTGGTACATGTGACGTTTATGAATGACTTAGTAGATATAATGCGAGTGCGTATATATAAAAATGAATATATTTTGGATGAATCGACGACTAAAACGTGGTTCAAGACACAACGACCTTACTTGTTCTGAAATTTTGAGGGTCCTCCTCAAAATTCTGTCCCAGTTTACTGGGTTGGCATTGCAAATGGTTGTGCTGAATAACCGAACGCGGATCAATTCCAGAATTTTTAGGGTCTTTCTCAAAATTCTGCCCCAGTTTGCTGGGTCGGCGCTGATGAAGATACTAACAAGCTGACTTCAGAATTTTGAGGTCCTCCTCAAAATTCTGCTTCAGTTTCAATAGAGGGGGAAGATGTAATTTTTATTAAAATGTGACAGAACCCATAGGGCTGCCTACGTATCCCCTCTTAACGGGATAAAGGAAAAGCATATGATCAAATGTAGTATCTTTTCACTGCGTCTGAGTTGATAGGCTTCGGCCAAACTTCTCCATCCATTTCTGCAAGAATAAGGGCTCCTCCAGTTAGAACCCGATAGACCATGTACGGACCCTGCCAATTGGGAAAGAATTTCCCTTTGGCTTCATCTTGGTGCAGAAATATTTTCTTCAATACTAGTTGTCCTGGCATGAATTTCCTTGGCTTAACTCTCTTGTTGAAGGCTTTTGACATCCTGTTCTGATATAATTGACCGTGACAGACAACATTAATTCTCTTTTCATCTATGAGGGCTAACTGCTCGTAGCGACTCTTAACCCATTCTACATCCTCTAATTCTGCTTCTTGTATGAACTTTAAGGAGGGGATTTTTACCTCGGCGGGGATGACTACCTCTGTACCATAGACCAGTATGTAGGGAGTGGCCCCGGTTGATGTGCGGACCGTGGTACGATAACCCAATAAAGAGAACGACAATTTCTCATGCCATTGCTTGTGCTTTTCGACCATTTTCCTTAGTATCTTCTTGATGTTCTTATTGGCTTCTTCTACAACTCCATTCATCTAAGGTCTGTAAGCCCTAGAGTTCTTGTGCTTAATCTTGAATGTTTCACACATTGCTTTCATCAGGTTGTTGTTGAGGTTAGAGCCGTTGTCGGTGATGATTGATTCTGGAACCCCGAACTGACAAACCATATGATCTCGGACAAAATCTGCTACTACCTTCTTAGTGACTGCCTTGTATGATGCTGCTTCAACCCATTTGGTAAAGTAATCGATCGCCACTAGGATGAACCTGTGCCCATTTGATGCGGCCGGTTCGATTGGTCCAATAACATCCATTCCCCAAGCGGCGAACGACATGTTGAGCTTGTTGCAGTAAGCTTGTTTGGAGGCACCTTTATCATATCTGCATGTATTTGACAACGGTGGCATTTCCGGACGTACTGGATGCAGTCCGTCTCTATAGTCATCCAAAAGTACCCTACGCGGAGTATCTTCTTTGACAAAACGAAACCATTCATATATAGTCTGCAGGTGCCTGCGTGCACTTCTGCTAATAGTCTAGTTGCTTCTTTGCTTCGACACATCTTAATAATCCCAATCAGGGGTCCTCCTATACAGGATTCCTCCGTTGTGAAAGAAATTGTTGGACAATCTCCGAAGTGTTCGTTTCTGAGCGGCATTGGCAAGCTCTGGGTACCCTCATGTTGTCAAATATTCCCTGATATCATGAAACCAAGGTTTCCCGTGGCTTCTTCTTCGACGTGAGCACAATAAGCTGGATGGTCGTGAATCTTGACCTGGATGGGATCGATGAAGTTTGTATCTAGATATTGGATCATAGAAGATAAAGTGGCTAAGGCAACGACAAACTCATTCTGTGTTCTGGGAACATGTTGGGATTCTGTCTTTCTAAATCTTTTCCTCAACTCCTATACGTGATGCAGAAAGGGGAGTATCTTGGAATTCTTGGTTGCTCATTCTTCTCGGACTTGATGTATGAGTAGGTTTGAGTCTCCGATCACTAATAGTTCTTGAATGTTCATGTCAATTGCCAGCTTGAGCCCTAAGATGCAGGCTTCGTACTCGGTCATGTTTCCACAGTGGGTACAAAGCCAGTTATCAGGAACAATGATGCGTTTGCTGTGAGGGTTGTAAGGAGTTTTCTCCCTTTGGAACTCTATTCACTGCATATTTTCACCATTATTAGTGTACATGGCAGTGATAGCTTCTGAGGATTAAGTCCACTTTAGGAACTTTTCAAGATCATTTTTTACTCTTTCCAGATCAATTTGGAGGTGATTGTTTTTTCTCAGTTTCAAAACACATCCTTGTTCTCACAACTTTCAACTCATTTTCAAGCCTAATATGTTCCTCACTAGCTATATCTTTTCTTTTTCCAGAATTTCTAGCTTTTGAAATAATCTCTGGTCTCTCTATTGTTTTCCTTAGGTCTGCAATTATTGCCAAGAGATCATTTCTTTCTTGTTTGAAGCTTTCAATGGTTTTCTTATGGTCAATAACTACAGCCAGTAAATCATCTCTAGTTTGTTTAGCTTCTCCTTGTTCTAAGGTCAAGGAATCTCTATCCTCCACAAGACTATGATAGGCATCGATCAACACACTAGCTAAAGTCATGAGTTTCTTAGGAGAGTAGGATTTTGGATTTCTCTGAACATCCCTGAAATTTACCTCCTTGTTGTCATCGTCTTCACCATCATCTGATTTGTCCATCAAAGCAAAGGTTGAGTCATATTCATTTTCCTCGCCTTCAACTACCATCATGGAACTATCACCGACATTGGTCTCATCTTCAGACTCACCAGAGGAATCTCCCCATGTTGCAAGAGCCTGTTTCATCGCATTGTCAATAGATGTCTTTCTTTTGAAGTCTTTGAAAGGAATTGGGTTCCTCTTAGCTATTTTTTCAGGGTTGTTCTTGAAGAATTCTTGCTTCAAGAGAGGACACTCTTTGATGAAGTGTCCAGGCTTTCCACACTTGTGACAGAGATCATAGTTTTTTTTACTAGAGCTGCCCCTTTTTAGCATTTCTCCATTTCTTATGTCCATATTCTGAAATCTTTTGGTTAAGTAAGCCATGCCACTATCTTCCTCACTTGAGTCATTGCTATCAACTTTGAGTATCAGGTTCTTTTCTTTCTTTGGTTCTCTTCTTTCGCTATCTATATTCCTCTTCATCTCGTAGGTCTTCAGATTTCCAACCAGCTCTTCTATGGTCAGCTCCTGCAAGTCCTTTGATTCAATAATAGGATTCACCTTGCTTTACCAAGGGCTAGGCAGAATGCTGAGGATTTTTCTCACTAGCTTGTTTCTGGGAATGGTTTTGCTAAGTGAATGTAACTCATTTATGATGAAAGTGAATATTGTGTGTATTTCTTGAATTGATTCATTGTCCTTCATCCTGAAGAGTTCAAAAGTGAGCATATCGACCTTTGATTGTTTTATTTGGTTAGTTCCCTCATGAGCTGTTTGCAAAGCATCCCATATCTCATTAGCAGTGTCGTATACGGAGATTCTATTATATTCTTCAGGTCCTATTCCACATACCAGAATTTTCTTGGTAAGAAAATTCTTCTCCACAACTTTCTTGTCTGCATCGATGTATTCTTTACTTGTTTTTGATATTGAAAATGAAAGTTCTTCCAGTACCTCTGTTGGAACATAAGGATCATCACATATGATATCCCATTACTCAGATTCTTCAGCCATGATAAAATCATGCATTCTTGTTTTCTACCACCCATAGTATTGTCCATTGAATCTCTACGGTCGGTATGTAGATTGAACTTCTTCAAAATTTGGTGGAGAAACCATAAGGATCCTTCCTAGGTGTTAGCATGATAGGAGAAACCCGCTCTGATACCAATTGTTAGTTTGTATGAGTCCACCAAACAGTAGAGTACCTGGTCCTCTATGAGGTTATGCTGAGAATGCTAGTAAAACTGTAAGTGAGAGAGACACAATATTTTTACGTGGAAACATCCCAACTCAAGGGGATAAAAAAACCACGACCTATACATGTAGACTTTCAACTTCACTAACTTGTAAACACCTATTACAAGTCACTTTGTAATAACTCTATTATATAGGATTGAACTCAACTAATTTGTGGCACTCTCACCACAAGCCATTTAGTGACTCTCTAGTTACAAAGACTTTGACTAACTTGTGATACTCTCACCACAAGTCACTTTGTCACTCTCTAGTGACAAAGACTTTAACTTATGACTAAACCTAGTCACAACATAAACTCAGAGAGTTTACGGATTTTACAAGAAGATTCCTAATCAATGCTTCTGGCTAAGCAATTTAGGAGATACAATAAGAACAGTCACAAAGTTACAACTCAACTAAGGACAACAAGATACTAATTTTAGGAACTGGTCCGTAGTAGCGTTCAAATTTGTTCTTCAAGCTCGTAAGAATTGATTTATCTATTTTTGCAAAAGGCTTGAATCAGAAACAAAAGTGTTCAATTGATATTTTGATATACACTTATTGTTGATACACCTTGATGACATCGCTTGAAATTATGTAAGCACTTAGTTGGTCAAGGAATAAGTGGGCACTGGCAGTGTAGTGCAGGCAGTCACGTCTTCCAGGTGTGTCCCATTGACCTCGTGCTTCTATAAGGGAACAACAAGGATATCGGGTCCTTGTTTGGTTCTCTATCCCTAAAGCTATAGCAGTTCAGATTAAGCTGGAACCTATTAACTTGCAGTGCAACCCAAGTATGTCAGGTTCCCTATCTGGTTCTTGATAAAGTTTATTTGATCATCAAAACATAATTCAAAGACATTGAGAAACCTATCATAAATAACTAATACTTCCAACAAGGAGAAAAAATGTCTATCAAGTAGCAATTAAGCACGGGAATACAAGTGAAGCATGTAGTAGTTAAGGCACAAAGAAGACAATATAAGAACGGGAAAGAAACATGCAAAAACAGGTAAATTGGTGGTGCATGGGCACTCATCACCTCACCTATACGTCGCGCACATGGATTTCAAATAGCAAATAAGACAAGGGTTCCTAATCCCTCGAGTCAAAGTTAGACATGACACGTATCTTGCTCCGCGGGCCACTCAATGCTCAATTACCACTTTTTGTCTAGTATCCACCTCCAAACCACTCATATTTAGCCACAATTAATTCAATAACATCAATTATTGTTATAAAAATCAACTACAATGCATAAATTTAGATTTTTCAAACTTTTCCCAAAAAGTCAAAAACTGACCTCGGCCGTGGTTGGTCAAAACCCCAGGTTCAGACCAAAATATATTTATCTATTTACCTCCGAGCATGGATATATAATTGATTTTGGAATTCAATCTAAATTCGAGGTCTAAATCCCCAATTTTTAAAAATCTCAAATTCTTCCTAAACTCCTAGTTTTCTACCATGAAAAAATAAATATTAGGGCTAGGAATTCAATGGGTGATATTTGAAACGAAAGCAAATGAGTTAAAGAGTACAAACCTATGAATTGGTGTTGAGTTTTCCCTTCAAAATTGCACCTAGGACAAGCTCTACCGGAGAGTTTATGAAAATGGGTAAAATCTCATTTTTCAAATGTCTTAAAGTTTGGTCGCCAGGCCTTCTTAGCGTTCGTGAAGCAGCAGCTCAAAAATAGCCGACATGTTCGCAAAGAGTATTGATCAGTTTCCCTTCCCCTAGGTCCCATGTCTATGCATCGGCCGCATTCTCAAAGGGTAACACCCCTATTGCTATGCGTTCGCTACCCAGATTTTGCGTTCGCGAAGAAGAAACTTATCCTGCCCCAATTTACTCTTCGCATTCGCGAGAGTTTCTTCGTGAATGCGAAGAAGAAAACAGTAGATGATAGCTGAAGCCAAAAACCAGATTTTTTTCCTAAGACCAAAACATCTCGTAGCCTATCCGAAACTCACCCGAGCTTCAGCGCTCCAAACCAAACACGAACACATGTCTTATTACATCATACAAACTTTATCGCATGATCAAATCGTCAAAATAACATCGAGAATTACGAATTGAACACCAAATCGAATGAAATTACTTTACAACCGGACGTTCGAATCACGTCAAACCAATTGCATTTCTCACCAAATTTCATAGATAAGTTATAAATATTATACTGGACCTGCACCGGGCTCCGGAACAAAAATGCGGACCCGGTAGCCACAAGGCGGAACATCAATCAATTCTTTAAAACTATTAGACTTTCAGGCTTTTAATTTTCGACAAAAATTCCTAACTTGGGTTAGGGACCTCAGAATTCGATTCTAGGCATACGTCCAAGTCCCATATTTCATTACGGGCTCATCGGACCGTCAAAATACGAGTCTTGGTCCGTTTACTTAAAATGTTGACTGAAGTCAACTAAAATCAACTTTTAAGTTAAAAATTCGTATTTTCATGAACTTTCAACATTAAAGCTCTCCGAAAATAAGCCCCGGCTGTGCACACAAAACGAGAAAGGTAAAAATGAGATTTTATGTTTTAAAAGTGCAGAATCAAGTTCCAAAATATAAAACGGCCATTTGGATTATCACAATATCAATACATATTATAATAAATATTATCAGATATAAATTTTCTTATGACCATCATTATTAAACATCAAAATATCGAAGCATTGGTGAAAGGATATTTCACAGTTGCATGTCAAGTTCAATAAATATAATTTTAGATAATCTGAATAGGTTGTATTATAATATTATCATAAATTTCCTTATGTCAAGTATATCTTCCTAATTAATCTCTCAATAAAGAAGACAAACAATTAACTTCAGTAATTGGAAGCAAAGCCCGGAATCCCAATAAGGCATTTGAAGTAGGTAGAAAAAGATCTACTCCTTCATTAAACTAACTAAATCGGATCAACACTTATCATTTTCTTTAAAAAAATATTTATTAAATAAATATAATATATTCTTTAATGGAGTAATTTTATGTAAGTTTTATATTTGTGTATTCAATTTATATGGTACAACCAACAACTTTTATATATATATATATATATATATATATATATATATATATATATGTTGACGGACGGATTACACACGTACAACGTACAGTAAAGCTAGTATTCTTTAATATATTGTAAGGATAAATAACAATTTTAGCCCCTATGTTATAGCATTATTCTTGTTATGATTCCCTGTGTTAACTATGTATATTTAACGAAAAATGATACTCAGTGTCGGATGCACGCTTGTTGAAGCGGTGTCAAGCGATACCGCTTCGTCGGAAAATTTTACTAAATATATATTTTAATACTGTAAATAGATAAATAGAAAAAAATGACATTCCTTGACATAAATTATATCTTGCTATGTTGGTTATGTGTTTGATTTTGCTCTAAGAGGTCAAAGGTTTAAACATCAACTAGCACATTTTTCGTTTGCAAATATTTGATAGAGGCTTTGTGGTTAAAAATAGTGATGAAATAGAATTGAACTCAAGACCTTTTCTAACTTAAGACTCAATAAAGCCAATTGACTAAGGTTATTTCTTATCTAAGAGTATGATAATCAAAGTTATATTCCAGTTATTCTATAAATTTCGATACCGCTTATAAAATTTCTTGCGTAGCTCCTGATGATACTGTATAGCCGTTGTAAAAATAATAGCCGAAAAATGTATAAAATTTATATATATTTTTGTATATATATATATATATATATATATATATATATATATATATATACATTTTGTATCTTATATACAAAAATCATACAAATGTTAAACACTTTTTCGGCTGCCAAATATAAATAATATCTGACATGGGCTAAAAGTAATAATACCCCTATATTTACTCGTCAATTAGTACAGAAAACATGTAATTTTGAATTTGACGGACGAAGTCGAAGCTCGCAAAGTAGTAATATCAAAGCCAACGAAGCCATAAATCAGATTTGAAATATGAATTTTTTGTACAGCTATTCAGCTGCTCTATTTGAAAAAAGAATGGAGCTATTACCTGTAACTTTCTCCGGTCAAAGTTGGAGAACACTAGAGCGGCTATTATTTAAAAACGGAAAAAGGTTCAAATGCCTCTAAATTATTAAAAAATATTTAAAAATACGCTACATTCATTTATTGAGCGAAAAATATTCTTTCATCTATTTTTTAGTTCATTTATGCTCTTTAGCCGTTAGGTCAATGCTGAATTACAAAAAAAATAATTATTATTCTTTTTGTAAAACTAAAAAAACTATTTTGCAAAATTTTTTTTTTTAAACTAATGCACCAGTAATCCACTTATTTAGTAGTCCTCTTTTATTTTTTCCAGTTTTTATAAAAAACAGTTTTTTAAAAAAACAGATTTTATTTTTGTAAAAACTGATTTTTTTTTTTTAACAAAAAATTTATTTTTTTCAAAAACGGAAAAAATTATTTTTGAACAAAATTTTTTTGTTTTTAAATTTTTTTCCAAATTTTTTTAAAGTATTTTTTTTTTGTAAAAACTGAAAAATATTTGTAAAAACTGAAATTTAAAAAAAACACTGAAAAAAATGAAAATAGGGTCAGGTTGTGGGGTTTTTTTTTAAAACAGGTTGAGTAAAAAAAGAGTCGTTTAAATCCGTGCTGCTACGTGACATTCCATCCAAAATAGGAGTATTTTTGTTGCAAAGTATGACAATAGGGGTATAAAACCTAGAGTTAGTGGAAGTGCACGTCTTTTTTTTAGTTGGATTTTTTTATTCGGGTCGGGTCAATTTTCGGGGCGGGTTAGTTCGATAAATGATTAGATATGTGTTAGTCTTTCTAATATGTTAGATATTTTAATTTCGACCAATAAGAAGTTGTCACGTGAAATTTAAATAATAATTATTTTTAATCAACATTGAGCTAACAGTTAAAGGGCATAAGTGAACAAAAAAGATGGATAGAGGGGTATTTTTAGCCCAACAAGTGAATGAAGAGTAATTTTAAACCTTTTCAAATAGTTTAAGGATATTTTTAACCCTTTTCCTTTTAAAAAATTAATAATTAGAAAT
This sequence comes from Nicotiana benthamiana, assembly GCA_034376525.1. Taxonomy (NCBI): domain Eukaryota; kingdom Viridiplantae; phylum Streptophyta; class Magnoliopsida; order Solanales; family Solanaceae; genus Nicotiana; species Nicotiana benthamiana. Next base: position 48,947,253 of record CM067336.1, read on the forward strand.
GCCTTTTATTTTTCTTTTTTGACAAGAATAAAAAATTATGGAAATTACCAACTATGTTCATTTATAGGTAGCTCATTACAAAAATTGGCCAATTGATAAAATATTACTAATATTAACCAAATAAACCAATTGGCTATTTGTAGCAAAAAAAATATCAAAATTTTTTCTTTATTTTGAGTGGGTGTTATAAGAATAGATTGGGCACCACTTAAGGAGCTTGAATCCCAATTTTGAGATGATTTGGTGAAGTTTTAAAGTGGTTTGAATTGAAAATTCGAAGTAAAATCTAAACATGAAAAAAAATGATGTGTATCACACTGTGTATCATTTGTATATCACATATGTATCATAGTTATATCAATTGTGTATCACATGTATATCCGTGTATACTTGTGTGTGAGATACATGCGTGATACATGTGTCACAGAAGACTTTCTTGAACTCGATTTAATTACGAATTTTAATACAAAACCAATCCAACTCAACTTCAATCTTCCTCAAATTTTGTATATTGACTTATCTATATATTTTCAATGAATTTCAACTATACCTATTGAAAAAATTCCCTTTTTATTTAGATTTTTGGATTATTGTATAGATTTTTATATTTCATCACCTTATTTGCTAGCCCGTCCATGAAATTTCCTTTCCGTCTTGTACATCTTTTTTAAGAACAACTAGGCAAGAGCCTAGGGTTAGTTTATTATTAATAGCAAACAAGAAAATACAAAAGATAGGAAAAGTACAAATAAGGGGGCATTAGCACCGGTAATGTTACCCATATAACATACCAGACTAAACTTACCTTACTAAATCTTATTGAGGCTTGACAACCTCACTTATTAACAGGAAAGCACAACTACGAACTTGACATGACCAGATTTTTTATGATCATCACAGAGTTTGTAACAAGATCATCACAGAGTTTGTAACAAACTCTGTGATGAGATTACAAATGAGTATACTAATGTAATTCTTTATCAACATCGTCCCATTCTTCATGAAGTATTCAAAATTCAAGATTTCTTTTTAGATTGATTGGATTTTGTTGAAGTAGTTGGGGCGGCCTGCTTAAGCTTGGCGTTTCTCATCGGAGGTCGTCTAACATTGCCGTTCCTGCTCTTTTCCTTTGTTTGAGACTTTAACTCCTTTGAAGCGTTAATTTGGACTGTTTCGATGCATTATGGCAGTACTTCAAGTAAGTTACCTTCTTCTGCTGCTCGATGATTTGGCATGTGTAAAACATCTTGTGCATCAAAGTTTGGTGCATCTTGAGATTTAATATCACTTTGCTTGACTTGTTGTTGTACCTAATTCCTGCTCCTATTTGCACGTTTAGCGCTATAAGGATCACGACCCAAGATTTCAAAGAGATGTGCATTTAGCATTGCATCCAACAATTGTTTATCATGGGATAAAACATCTGTTGTACTGGCCATCCTTATTGGTTTCTTCCCAGAATTGACAAGAAGCTGTGAATTACTACAGGATCCTACTTCCTCCAGTGTGATCAATTCTTCACTACTTTCATATCCTCGTTCGTTACTGGCTCGAGACTCCACATTGTCCATAGAATCCAAAAGTCTTCTTTCCTCTGTTGAAATGATTGTACTTCTTTCCTTGGCCATTTGCAATTTGTCTCCAGTAAAGATTCCCTCGTCAATATTGAAGTTTGAAAGTGCAGCAAAAGAGTTTGAGTTTGTATGAATAACTGGATTCTTGTCAGCGTTATGCATTTTGTTTTTGGATTTTGGAGATGCTGTTGCGTCTGTCGAAGATATCTCGCTGCCTTGTTGAACCATATCTGGCTGATGAGATATATCTTGACGGTATGTGGTCTGTGCAATCTCATTTTCTGTAGGATTTGCTGATATTTGAGCTAATTGACTCACATAATCAAAATTACATATGAAGATATAGCTCGAACATCAGGACCTTGCAGAGGCAGTATCAAAACCTGTTATGGATAAAAAGCAACTGCAACATGTGATTCTCGATCAGCATGATTTTGCAAAGGAATAGTAGAAACCATCATTGGCAGAATATGATCTGCAGCAGCTGCTTCTTTATGCAGTGTCCAGTTGGAATTGTTGTTACCCTTTGTACCAGATGTTTCAAGTTCCAGTTCCATAACATCAACTTGATCAACCATCTCTTCATTCTGTCCAAACATTGTAATGCCATCCAATGCTATAGTTGGATGAAGAGAAGTCGAGGCATGAATCTCTTCTGTTGCTCGCTGCTGAACCCTGCACCTGTCTTGCTGTCCTTTAGATAGTTCAGTTGAATTGCCGTCTCTAGTACCAATTGTTTGATCAAACAGAGTGGAGTTCTGCACACTGTGTTGTTGGTCGATCAGCATATGTTCCTGTCTTTCTGCATTGTCATGTGCTTTCATAGAAGACAAAATTGATATTTCCTTTTTCGAGGCATCAAAATGAATTGGCATTATTGACTTCTCCATATTCTGTACCAAAAGTTGTTGCTCAATGTTTTTATTCTGCATACAGTCATCTGCTACTACAGAAGATGTAGCAGTAGGATTCAAATTTGACACCATCATATTTCACTGTCCAACAATATCTGAAATCTGCCCAGCCTTAGCACTAGAGGTAATATGATCCGTAGCAGTCAGCATTGTCCCAGAAGTATCCACAAAAGATCGTGCAGGAAAGTTAGGATCAGGTACATGTCTAGGACAATTAGGAGGTCCTTTATCCAAATTCAATACCTCTTGCATAGACTTCACTGGTGGTGCTACATCAATACTCCTATCATTCACCCTAGCAACCACAACAGATGAAACCACTACATTATGAACTGCATCACCCCTATCGCTCCCAGAAAGTATGAGAAATGTTAGAAATATCAGTCTGTTTTGTAGCAGTCTTTACAATATCATATTGTATAGCTGAATCAATTCGACTAGCAGCCTTTTTCAAGCCATCTTTTTCTTGTACAACATTAGCATCATGTCTAGCTCTTTTATCATTGAGATAGTCTCTTGCATCCCCTTGTAATTTGTCAACATCATCCACATCTTTTCCAGTCAGCTCACTGACCAGATTATTCTCTGCCTTCTCCTCTGCTCCAGTATTTTCCTTTTTTACTCTACAAGCCTTCTCATCGTGGCCTTGGTGTTTGCAATAAGCACAATACTTAGGCAGGTTGTCGTACACTATTTGTTGATGGAAGTCGACAGATTTACCTGAAACTGAATCGATAATCTGCAGCAGGACCTTTTTTGGATGATTATCCAACAGACCAAGAATAACCTTAACTCTTGCCGCGCTAGGTCTCGTTCTATCCTGCGTCGCCTTATCAACAACAAGAGGTTTTCCCACAGATGAGGCTATAGACATTAACGATCTCTTAGCAAAGAAATTTGGTGGCAGACCTGGGAGAGTAATCCATACGACTGCCTTGGACGTCTCCTCCTTCGGATTGAATTCCAAAGACCATGGGAATGTTCCGAAGAAAAATTCGTCGCCTTTGGATTTAAGATATCCAGTCAACTTTGAAAGGAAGTGAACATAATCATTGAATAGATTAAACCTGATTAGGAGATGCCGAAATTCCAAGAGACCAACGTTACATTGACCTTGAATATCGAATTGCGACGAAAATACTCTTCGCACTTTCGGTAACTCAGGTCTTCCATATGAGAATTTTAAAACAACTGCCTGATGCAATCCTTCTTCCCTAATGAAGTTGTTAACTTCTTCCATTGTGAATTGAATAACTGGTTCACCATTATCAAATTTAACTGGACAGAGCTCTATTTTTGCCGGAGAAGGTTGTTTAGCTTGAACTTTTGCAGCATACGATTGCGTTTGCGTTGGATTTTCATTTGGATCAGCTTTTATGAGATTATGAATTGCCTCTCCCACAGCCAAAGGCTGGGGAGAGCTCGACGCAGCCATGACTGCCAAGGTCAGAAAACGTCAACAGAATCCAGCAATAGAACAAGGACTCAACCATTGTTCCATACAACCGAGAGAAGATGAATTGATGAAGAATCTGAAAATTCTTCGAGCTACAGTGATTTGAAAATTCAAAATAAGATCTTGAAGAGATGGTTAAGGATTTTGATAAGAAAATAAGAGAGGATTGATCGCAATGAGAAGGAGGTTATTTTGACACTACCTATGTTACCATCCACCGCCGGATTCCGGAAAAGGCCGATGAATAGTGACGTATTCACTGTTCACTGGAGGAGAGTGGCGGAGAATTTTAGGGTTCTGTTCTTGTTCTCAAACTATTTCCGTCTTGTACCTAATGTTGCTAATCACTTAAAAATATATAAGGTGTTTTTTACATGTGCTTTTTTGATAGAAAGAACCCTATTATTTGATTTTTTTTTATTTTTGTTGGCTAATTTTAGTAAGTTTATGGCTAGAGGTTTGTAAGTTGAGATTTATTTGGGATATTTGTGTACAATGTTCTCAAGCACTTCGGTAACCAGTTGGGATTTCCAGGCTCATACACATAAAAATGACAATAACAAGAACAACCTAATAAAATCCCACAAGTGGGATCCGGGGAAGGTAGTGTGTACGCAAACACTACCCCTACCCCGAAGGTTTAGAAAGAATGTTTCCGAAAAACCCTCGGCTCAAGATAATAAAAAGACAAAAGGAGAGAATATTAGGTTCACCACAGAGATCATAAGGAAAAAGAAACATAAATGCAGAAGAAATAGAAGCAAAAACAATGGTTGGTAAATGGATCCTGTGTCGAAAATAGAAAATAGTAAGATATGTAGAACCGCCATTTTTACGCCTTAAATCAATAGACAAAGGAACTATATAAAGGAAAATTTTCCGAGCTTCTGCCAAAAAATGAACTAAGAACCACAACGAAGAAAAGGCGAGGACAAAACTGCAGTAGTACCTATAAAGGTGCATTTTTCAAATATGTCCTCTCGTAAAAGCCAGTTATTTGGTCAGCCACAGCCCACATAATCGCCTGGCCAGGTGGGATCCTCATGAGCCGGGGAATTAACCCCTTCCACAAGGCTCGTAATCCTTCTTCTGCATGTATTGTTGAGATGGCATGAAACATACCTCTGTATTTCAACTCACCCCCGGATTTACTCTGAGCCATCAGCCTTGTTTTCACAACATCAAATGGACCGGTACATATTGGACCAGCTGTACCTGCCAGAAATCCTGATATCATAGATTGCCAGGGGTAAAGAACTTTTCCATCACCTTCATGTTTCTTCCACAACATAGTGTCGAATGCATTCTTGGCTGTAAACATGGCGGCCTGATTCGTCCCATTGCGCATAACAGTTGGGGCAGCACCTGCCCAGAGACCAAGAATGCCTTCTTCACGAACTATCATACGAGCACAGTGTATAGGTCCCTTGTATTTCAAAAGTTCAGTGCTTAATCCTCTCTGCTGCTGTAGTCTAATCTTCACCACCTGCACTTACCAAAGTTTGACAATCTTTTAGTGATTTAAGCTGACTTCCCATTCAAAATCTATTTCTATGCTATTCCATTTTAGAAATGCTAGCAGTAATGCCAATATTATGCAAAGTGGCAAATGACCAGAAATTAATACCACGTAGATGCTATTCCAGACAAGTGATACAGGACAACCTTCAGTTTGGAACCTCAAATACGTATTCCACTTCAAGCCTAGCATCAGTCGAAAATGAAAGTAAAGCTCAACAAATGATCATATACAAATGGACTCGAGTTTAATCATTTTACAGATGCTTTCATTAGCTTTTAAAGACTTCTGTATAAAAATGTGAAACACATGTACATTGCAGAATACAAGCAATTTGTACGTGCCCTGAAGTTGAAGCATCACAGTTAAGCTAACAAATAAGTATTCCATCCAAATGTTTCCACAGCATCCTTTGAGGATCCTTCTGGCCTTCCATACACCTCAGGAATCACAAGGTATCCATCACCATCAACTCAGCTCTCTTTTCTGTTCAAAAGAGGATATCAAACTTGAAGGGCAATATGAGTTGCTCTGTAACATTAATTTCTATTAAATGGATGGTTGTCAGTGTAAATTGATAAAACCTATGATAAAGCTTGGTCAACTCCGATGTATCACACTGAGGCAAATTTCTTCCTATCTGCTTTTACAAAATCTGTTCAAAGTGTTGGCTGAATATGTCACAGAACTTTTGAGTTCTTGGACTCAACTAAACCAAATTCTTCTCTATTGGTAAATTTGCATACATCCTCACAATTCAAAGAATGAGCCATTACGTATCTTAAAAAGAGAAGACTATTGCCTGTTGATGCAAGTTCCAATACTTTCTTTTGGAACAGCCGAACAGGTGGCTAATATACCCTTGTACGATAAATAGCGTTGGTCCTCTCTGCTCCCTTTATTGCTCTGTCATATTATTCTTTTTTCACATTAATGAATCACCGGATGTCACAATCCAAGCTATTTATAGGAGTCTTCGCCAACAAACAAATAAAAATCCAAAGTGAATGATACTTTCCACCACCTAAAAGGAACATTATATGGAAAAGCAACACATTTGGTCCTTTGTCCCACTCTCCCTAATTCTTCATCTTAGCACCGTTTTGAATCGCTCTATACATTTTGATATTATACTCCTATTTACTTTCAACTATATTCTGTAGCACTTAAATTTCTAATGCTCTTTGCTGTATTGTAACCATGGAATATGCTTTCATCTCAGCAATCTTACTCTATTTCCTCTAAAATTTTTCTAATCCAACCTAGTGTTCTTATTCCAACACCCCCACTAGAGCTGCATATCCAATTTTTTTTTTCTTACAAGGCACTAAAGCTGCATATCCATATCTAAACTTTGATTTCTCAGTCTAGTTAATTGTGAAGCGACACTCCAGAGCTTCTTTTTCCCTAAGCCTTGCTTTCTTGGTCCAATCTATCTTATCCAAGGAGAATAGTGAGTATGTTATACACCGATTCTCCCCTTAAGCCCACGCTAACCGGGGAGCACTTGCACTTCCTGCACAGGGTAAGCACCCTTTATCAAACTTTGAACTCCACTTGACTAAGGACCTCTTCTATCTTGGTGAATCGGCTTTATCTTACGTCCTTCTTGGGCACTTTATTACCTGCCTTCAACTCATTGGGCAGTTGATCAACACTAATCACAAATAATAATAGTAGAACTACTAATACTTCTGTGCATATCTATTAATTTGAATGAACTAGAAAATTCCTAATACATATATTTTTATTACAATTGCTTTGTCTACAGTTGGGCTACAAAATTCCTATTTTCGAATAAGAATAATCAAACTAACAAATGTTACAATCATCAATCCTAATATATGTTCTTTTCACTAGCAAGGCTTTTCTCCTTCCTTAATTCTTCAAGAAATAAACCCCTTCCCTTAAACCTAACTATATATTACCTGCCATTTATTGGCAAAATATGCTTATTCAACTGGAAAACCACATAAATCAGCTACAGTCTGCACTGAGCATATATGGTTTCCACAGAACCTCAGTTTAACCCCATCAGATCAAATACCTACCACTCATTCTGTGACAAATTATTCATGGCTTTGTTTGAAATTTAAAAAACATGGATAATTAGAACGTTCTTCCACTATGTGGATAAAGTATAAACCAGCATATCATTCAATTAATAGTCCCACTCTACGTATTAATGTCAGAGTTGAAATTTTATGCAAACAAAAGTGGTGCTACAATTGGAGATGAAGTCAATAGATTGAAGGATTTGTAGTCTAACATGAAATCCAACCATTCATATACTAATAAAAATGAGTAGAAAAGTATCAAATAGTGGGTGGTGTGCTGAGACAACCTAAAATAAAACTAACACTTAATTTGGGAGTTGAGACATAACTTTTCTAGAGAAGTGCAGGTAATAGCAGAGAAATGACAGTAAAATCTAACCAGAAGATTGATAATTCAGTTTTTGCAACTTTTGAAACACTACTATGCATAAACTACTTCCTTCATTTGCTAGGCACTAGCATATTTACTTATCTATCACATGACTGCAGCAAATATGAGAAAAGAGAGTATAAAATGAAATTTTAATTTCTTCCTGTACAAAAAAGAGGAAGGGTGGCTTAATTACCAGCAAATTCCCATCCCTTATGAGTGATAATGAACGATGATCAAGAGATCATAAGTCATTCTAAGCCTAGTCTTTGGTGGGTGTACATGAGCAAGAGAAATGACCTCAGTTCTTGGAGAAGGGAGGACAAAGACCCTGCTAATCCATTCTTCTAGAGAAAATGTATTTGGGGTTTTAAGGGATATTTTTGTCCTATGTTTATTTTTGCCTTGTTCGAAGAAATAAAAACAAAAATCTGAAATGAGTCCAAACTATGGGTGCCCAAACTCTAATAGTGTAGAATATAGACCCATGTTCAATTCTTTGTTTCAGGTCTACCACATTGTAACAGCTTTTATATGTTTGTTGTTATAGCAATTTAGATGTCATATTCTAGAGGAACTTATCTCAGGAACGACAGGAACAATATAGCTACAGACTTTGAAGCAGTATTTGGTAGTGCGATCAAGTGACTGAATGAAAACTCACCTTTAAAATAAACACCCTATCAACATATGGTGTACCAACTTGATAAGCTTCTAATTGGCATTTGCAAGTATGAAAACAATCCAAAACCAATCTATGTTATTGATCCTCTATCCAAATCACTCTGTTTTAACAGTGCAGAATCATTTCTGCATGTAAAGTTCATTTATTAGTTTTTCTTTACTGTCGGCAACAGTCTCTCATCATGCACACTAATTTTTTTTCTTTTTTTCTTTAATTGATAATGACAATTAATTTATCTTTTTCCTACACTTTTTATGGTTAGTTTTAGTTTACTTAGCTCTTTATCTCGAACCATCTCCTTGTTATTATCAGCACTTCAAGCTGCAATATCACCAAGAGAAAAATCTAACACACTTAGGCAAAATGAAATGAAGCTTTGTGACTGGATAGTCTCAGCTGACTACTCCATCGGTCCTAATTTATGTGATCGTATTTTATTTTTAGTTTGTCCAAGAAAAATGACAACTTTCTATTTCTAGAAATAATTCAACTTTAAACTTACCAACTTGCCCTTAATGAGAATATTTCTAACTACACAAATATGTATGGGTTGTTTAAGATTACAAGTTTTAAAATACTTCCTTTTTTACGTAAACTATGTATGGCTTGCACAATCATTCATCCATATCATAAATTCGGACGGAGGGAGCAATAATCAGACGAGGTCTCAATAATTATCTAAGATAAGTAATCATTGGGTACACTAGCAAAACTAACAAATGAATTCACAAGAACTAAAATCACAAAATAAATGTGGAAATTAACCAACCTCAAATGGCGTGACAATAACAAGAGCTTCAAGAACACCCGCACCGAAACCAGCCATGACCCGACCCTGTGGACTAAGCTTACCCGTTTCCGAATCCTTAAACGCTCCCTGCAAAACCGCATTGGAACCCATACGCAGCGCATATTTGAGAGTCAAATGAGTAGCAAACGGCGTCAAACCTTTCCACAGAGCCCGTACGCCTTCATTCTGAATAGTTGTCGAACCGCAATGAACAATCCCTTTATAAGAACCGGACCGGTCCAGTTGAAGCCGGGTTTTGATAACGTCAATGGGCTGTAAACAACTGGCTTCCACAATACCACCCAATGAACCGGAAATTGCTTTCATATATGATGGAATTGTTTTCTTATTCGCTGAATTTTGTTCAGCCATTGAAATGAATAAAGTAGGAGGAATTGGAGAACTAAAACGGTAACGTTTTAAAAGTCTGTCTCCTTTTCCCTGCTTTAGTGCTTCTAGTTTGGAGTTTCAAAGGAGGAAATATGGCATATTTATCAGAAGGAAGAGAAACGTGGTGAATTTTGCCGAAATTATGCTTCTTTTACTTCTTTTTTTTCGATTAAATTCTTGATTTGAAAGAAATATCATGATGACCATTAATTTTTGTGGAACTGCACGTGCACTTCTTATACTTAATTATTTTTCTCATGCTTTTCTTGCTTTTGTTTATATTGTTTTGTCAATATTTTAAAATTGAGGCGTGCATTCGATTTATCGATTCGATTTTGACTTCTATCGCTAATTACTTATCGATTATCGATTTGTTCATATGCTTATCATTATAGTTTCAATTTTTTCGATTTCGATTTATCGATTTTTGGGGCTTATCGATTCGGTTATCGATTATACTGATAATAAAATTTGTGGGATTCCACAGAAAGTATATCGATATAAACACGTCTAACTAATATGGACAAAAAGAAGCTAAAATAAGACGAACACCGTTTATAACATAAAAATTTTGTCAACAGGCACATGCAAAGAAACTAAAGTAAGGGATCAAATATATGCTACCAACACCCCAGTGGTATTGAAAAATAAAAATACACCATCACTGCTAATTTTGTTTTCCATTAATTTGAACTTCATTCCCTTGAGCTTTAAATATGATCATTCCTTAAATGTGGTAGATGAAATAATTAGGGCTGTGCATTCGATTTATCGATTCGATTTTGACCCTTATCGATAATTACTTATCGATTGTCGATTTATACATATGCTTATCGTTATTGTTTCAATAAGGTTTCGATTATTTCGATTTTGATTTATCGATGAATCGATAACAAATAATCAATTTGATTTATCGATAAACCGATTCAAATGCAGACTCCTATTTTAAAGGATGTTAAGTAAAGTTGAAGATTTGGAGTTGACTACTCAATAGATTGAGAAGTCACTAAAGAATTGAGTTATTCTTTACTCCTTTAGGGAGTTATGGAGATAATGGAGAAGAACAGTGGGTATTACTCTTTTATGAGTTATGGACATCTACCAATAAATAATTATTTATAACATTTTACCTTGGATGTCCATGAATAATGTGCCTCGGCTAAACCTTACTAAGAAAAAACCTTATAGGAAAAAAATCCTAGTGAAGGAAAACGAGTACATATATCTTGTAATACGCATTACTTGTTGCCTCATTAAAAACATTGCAAGGAAAATCAGGTGGGATAAAACATTAGCCAAGGGAAAAAGAGTACAGCGCGTAATTGCCTCCCCCTGATGAAAACATCATTTTATTTCTCAGGGACGACGAATTCCAAGCTTGACAACATCTAAAATGTTGTGACAGTCAATGCCTTAGTGAATTATCCCGCTAAATTATCACTTGAACGAATTTGTTGAAAACATATTTCATCATTCTGTTGAAGATTGTGTGTGACAAAACTTTGATGAAATATATGATTTAGTGTGTCTCTTTCAATATATCTTTCTTTTAATTGAGATAAATAAATATCATCGCCTTCACTATTACTGGAATCTTCTCTTTAAGAAAAAGTCACACATCTGTTGTGTGTTGAATCACTTGTTTTATCAGTTGATACAAATAGATTATTTGAAAAACGAATTTCAGAAAATACCTGCATTTTCATAACCAACAAAATCTTGACAGTATTTGTTAGAATAAATAAATCCATATCAATGATTCTTTTTGCAATATAATACTAATAGTATTTCAATATTTTCATATAGGATTATGAATTATATATCGCTAGCATATTGTTATACTCATGATTCTAGCGAGATATATAGTGTATCAATTGCAATAGACACAAAAATAAATCAGGTATGCCATGATTGCTCTAATCCACATAAAGATTTGTTGAAACTTTATTTAATGAACTTTTTCGGAACCTTAATATGCTTCAGAAACTGTTTAATATATACGCATATCAAATTTACCAGGTATTGCGAGATTAAAATTTGAAAGCAAATGTATCCACCACAAGGGAACATGTTTCCATATAATCAACGCCATGACATTTACATAAACTCTTGTGTTGCCCCGTTCGCTTTATATTTTCAGGTTTTGGGATTCTCAGTCCAAAACTTCACATTTTCCAAGTGAAGTCAATCTTAATTGCGTATTTTTATTGACTAATCATTTATCTGTCCAAATTTCATGACAAATTTGAGTTCCAGATCCTCGTCAATATTAAAAATATTAAGCGCTACATTATATCAACAATATCATCAATGATCATTTTACATCGGTTCCATCATCACACAATAAAGACATAACTTATCGAGATCTCATTATTTTCAGGTACTTAAGCCTCTCCCATGAGGTCTTCTGAAGTGTTATGTCATGGTGCTATTATAATGCACTTGCCTCCTTATTATGACCATCTTGAACATTTGCTCCTCCCCTTCTTCAAGGAGTTTTATCTTTGGAACCGATTAATCTATTACGCTTCATGCGTTCCATAGACTATGTCCATCATTGACTTTATTATATTTGGAGCATTAACAACTGAAATATGACATTTAGATTTTGGTCACCAAATGCGCTTGGCATTATTTTGCAAATGAATTATCACTTGAACTTCAAGTTCACATTTTCTTGTACGAGGATCTAGGTGTACTCAAAATAATTTATTCCATGTATTACTTTTCTTTTTTTCTCCCCCTAATACTGGGATCACCAACACAAATCCCCAACTTTCTTTGGGAGCCCATCTTTGTGTATTGTGGTGGGATAATTATATCATATCGCACATTTATATTTTTATATAGAAATTATTTGGTTCCTGACCCTGAACCAATTGTGATCGGGAGAATATATCATAAATTGTTGGCTAGATGCGTATAAATGCTATTGTATATTAAATAATATACCTCATATCAAATTTTGATTTGGGAGTTTTATTCTCATAACCAAAGGTTTAGCTTAATTGGAGGCATACAATTTCTGCTAAACCAACTTTGATTTAAACCACCATTATCAAATTAAATTATCATAATTTATATTCTGGAACTGTGCTCTAATAACTTGAGCAAGAAACCTTGCAAAAATCAAATTGCAAGTTGATAATCAACGCACTTGTAACCATACAATAGATGCATCTATTAAAATCATATAATAGTAAACGGTCCACATAGAAGGTGACTGGGCCCACACACACACACACACACACACACACACACATATATATATATAACCTTTTATTCGTTTCAAATTTTAAGGGATTCCATCCCAACCTTGATTGGTATATCATAAGAATAAGCAACACAAGAGAATTCTTGAAGAGTCTTCTATTTCTTCAATATATACAAATGTGAATTCTCAATTAATTTTTGCATCATAATTGAATCGGGATGGCCAACCGGTCGTGCCAACTAATATTTACTTCAGTAAATATTTAATTTACTATGGCATGTGATTCCAATACCATGCTTATACATTTATAGTACAAATAGAAGAAAAATCGGGTAATCTTTTATATTTACCCGATATGATTATAGTAATATGAAGATATTCAATCTTTCTTTCATTTATAGTCTCAATATGCCAACCTCTTTGACTGATATATTTGATACTCAAAAAGTTTCTTTTTGAGACTTACTACCACCAATGCCATGAATAATTTTATTTATTCGGGTAGTAACAAATTCGCTCTTTCGGAGCTCTCAACAATTTTGTACTACAAAATCTTTTATGCCACCATCCAACTGGTGAATTTTTCCTCTACAGAAAAGTTATCTTATCATTGTCACAATCAAAAACATTATAGACAAGACTCATTTCTTGCTTTACTTTTGCCTTTAATAACCTTTTATAACGCATGACAAAAATATTTTGGTGTACCACATATACGTGACCAAATGACATATATATGTAACCACATTGTAATATTCAATATTTTTATCACTCTCAAACCTCCATTAAAGGTGAGTGTTGGTATTTATCCAATCTTGCATAAGCACATTCTTATGCGTAATTTGGATCACATATATATTTCAAATTCACTTTCAAGAATGAGTTTGCATTTACAATGCATATCACAAGTCACATTCTCTTCAAGTGGACTATAATCATATGGGCATGCTTATTATTTTCATACCACATTGATGGCAAACATCACCTTCACATTTTGTATGAATATTTGAGAACCTTATTGTTCTCATTTTTACAATTACCATAATGATGACTATTATTATTTTGGTGTTTGGCATGCCTAAATTCATTGGTCAACTATTTGTCTTCATTTAGACTTATTATGCACTACTATCACATTCATTTCAAGAATGGAGCAAATCAAATAGGACAAGCTTCATGATTTTTTCATGAAAATATATATTTTACCTTAGACATCATTATATCATTAAAATAGTGCACTAGAACTCAAACCCAACACCTTACCCATAAAGGCGTATTAGGTTGTAACGTGTTGAGGCTGAATCCCAACATCTTATCATCATGATGCGCTAAGACTTATCCTCGAGCTTTTAAAAATATTAGCACTTTGTAATTATCTTTGCAAGCCTTATAACAATCACAAACGCGAAGACCCTGAAATCATAGTATCTTTAATGATATGTAAGGCAAAGTTTTCTTCAGGGGACTTTCGTTTCTTTCAGGAAGTGCATAAGAAAATGAGAGTAGCAATTCATTTTGATAACGTGTTATAATACTTAGCTCAAAGTAATAATATAAAATAAGAGAATAGATAAGAAGATATGGAGCAAGAAAGAAGAGATTTTTATTTCTTGTATATATTCAAGTGTTTCAAGTATGTACAATATCACTTCGTCCTCTATTTATAATATTACATAGAGGTATACAAAAGAATATCATAAACATGACATTAAATATTTTAGATCATAGAAAAAGATCATGGGAAAGTTACAGATGTATGAGAGTTACAACCATAACTCCGAGTAGTGGAAATTATGCAGATAATAGAGTTGAGTAATGAATATTACTCTTTTATGAGTTATAGACATCCACCAATAAATAATTATTTATAACAGATATCATTTATAAGGGGGATTTACCTTTTTAATGGAGCTGTCGCGCGAATTATCGGGCCAATAAATTTTTGAGTATCAAATGATTAAATAAATAAAGAAAACTTAACACAGAAAAAAATAGGTTTTATAGACGGTGGATTTAAAGAGAGAAGTTATAAATAAGCAAAAATAATTATGTTTTCTGATATCAAATGGACAAATGTATGTTCATAACGGAAAAGAGAAAGAAAATGGCTTCATCAAATCTATGTTTGTCGATGTAAAACTGATTACAACGCAAAAGATTAATGTTTACAAGAATAAAATTCGTTTATTTCGATCGACTCCGTGACTCGAAACCCGAGATTATGCTTAAAACTTTAATTAAATATAAAGACGGAGCTATGATTTCAACTTTATGAATTTTAAATTTTAAAACGACGCTTTCATACTACTAATTGGATTCTAAATTTTTGTATATATTTAATGAACTTTTTAATAGAAATTACACTGTTTAACAGAAGTTATTGGATTCGGCTGAACCTGAATACAAACTTCTAGCTCCGCCCCTGATCAAATTGCATTAAAGTACTTAGGGATCGTTTGTTATATGGGATAAGGATAATAATAAAAGGGCAGCTCGGTGCACTAAGCTCCCACTATATGCGAAAAGGTAGGATCACAAGAGTCTATTATACGCAATGTATGGGTCAAAATTAGATCCGAAAAATTTGGTACGAGATCAAGAACGTGGACGTCCTCAATTATCACAGACGTACACACCAAGGACGTGGACGTCCTCAACTTTCACGGACGTACAAACCAAGGGCGTGGACGTCCTCAACTGTTGCGGACGTACACACCAAGGACGTAGGCATCCTCAACTGTCACGGACGTACACACCAAGGACGTGGACGTCCTCAACTGTCACGGACGTACACACCAAGGATGTGGACGTCTTCAACTGTCACGGACGTGCATACCAAGGACGTGGGCGTCCTCAACTATCACAGACGTACACACCAAGGACGTGGACGTCCTCAACTGTCACGGACGTACACACCAAGGATGTGGGCGTCCTCAACTGTCACGGATGTACACACCAAGGACGTGGGCGTCCTCAACTGTCACGGACGTACACACCACGTCCTCAACTGTCATGAATGTACACACCTCGGACGTGGACGTCCTCAACTGTCATAGACGTACAGGCCATGAAGCATCTAGTCTATCTTGAAAAACTCAAAAGGAATATTCTGCCGAATATTCCCTGTAAATTGTATCTTTTTGATTATTTCGAGGAGGATCTCTTATTATATAAAGGAGACCCTAACATTGTAAAAGGAAGGTTCTCTGAATCTCCATCCCCCTCTTTCGAAGAAAAATGTAAACATACTTCTCTAGAAAAATGAGAATATGTGATCCAATGCTTTCATCAGATCCAAAAAGGGTTATGAGTTCTTGTACACGTCTATTATTCATTTTTATGAAAAGAAAGAAGATCCGTCTCACTGAAGACCGGGTGAATCTCTTCCTTTACTCATATTTTTGTTACTTAATGCATATTTATTTATGCTATCAAATCTGATAACAATCGCCATCGACATACATACTCGACTATGCTTTTTAATTCGTATTATTCATCTCAGATCTATATCTAACTATTCTTAACTAGGACTTACCCATCATTTATTTTGATTGTTTTATGCTCGTGAAGTATATTGATAACTTTTGAGTTAAACTATTTGGTGCCGTCTGTGGGGGTTTTCTAGTTAAAATTTTAGTTTTTTCTAGATCTAGAATTCAATTCTAGTTCCACGGTCTGTTCATGATAGATATTTCCTAGTATGGCTCTCTACCATAACATGGAAAGAAGGAATCGTGATTTCAAGAAATTATTTTTGCTACACAATGTGTACTTTCCTTGATTCTCAGCTTTTTATCTTGATTTGCAACTTGTATTTGTTTGTTGTGGGGGTGTGTAGACCACATGGTGACAGTAACCAAGGATTGGATTTTGAAATTTCAAAGCCATTGGGCCTTAGAGCAGTGAATGCGTCTTTCCATGGAGCTGCGTGTTTCCTTGCCGATTTGCATTGAGAAATTGTCAATGCAGTAGTTTCTCCGAGAACATGACATATGGATATATTAGTTCTAGCACTTTCAAACAGGACAGGATCAATGGTTCATTAAAATGATCTCGGAGAAAGATTTAAAAAGAAGAAGAATGCATAACATTGTTACTTTCGAAGACAATACGAAAGTCTTGGCTCTTAAAAAGTCAATCAGGAGGACACATTTCTTATTCCTTTGGCTTTTGTTAAAAGTTATTTATTTTTATAAAGAAAAGGTTGGTGATGCAGTATGTTACTCACGGTTTCTTGCTCATTGTGGTACTTGCATTGCAATCTTGATATTGTCAGGCTTCGAGAAAGGGGGGGTTTTTAAATCTCGTCTCCGGCATCTCTTGTGATTTCCTAGTGATATGGGTTTCACCAACTTTTCGCTTATTGCTACCTCCTGTTTGTGCTTGCGGCCATTTGGCCCCTAGAGAAGTGATTCCTCCTTGCATGGAGCTGCCTTATTTTTCTCGCCGGTCATTGAGCGGCTACTAAAAGCATAATCAGAGCAGTGAACGTGGTTACTCTCCTCCACGTGTCAATCGATTAAATCGAGGTAACAAACGCTTTCATTTTTAACTAACTATTTTTCAAAATTGAATAAAAGCAAGAGCATTCTCCGAGATACACGAACAAGAAATGCATCATACTCTCTAATACAAGCAAAATTAAGTAACTAAGTAACAGGCTATGTGCCTTCGCCATCAAAATTCGATAAGTCCGGCCTTGTTCGAACTGGGACTCAGGCTATGCGCCTTCGCCATCAAAATTCAATAAGTTCGGCCTTGTTCGAACTGGACTCATGCTATGTGCCTTCGCCATTAAAATCCGATAAGTTCGGCCTTGTTCAAACTGGGACTCAGGCTATGTGCGTTCGCCATCAAAATTTGATAAGTTCGGCCTTGTTCGAACAGGGACTCAGGCTACGCACCTTACTCAGGCTACGTGCCTTACTCAAAATATAAATGGCTACGGCCTTCCTCAAAATATAAATGGCTACGGCCATCTTCAAAGTATAAATGGCTATGGCCATCTTCAAAATATAAATGGCTACGGCCATCTCAAAAATATAAATGGCTACGGCCATCTTCAAAGTATAAATGGCTACGGCCGTCCTCAAAGTATAAATGGCTACGGCCATCTTCAAAGTATAAATGTCTACGGACATCTCCAAAATATAAATGGCCGCGACCATCCTCAAAATATAAATAGCTACGGCCGTCCTCAAAATATAAATGGCTACGGCCATCTTCAAAGTATAAATGGCTACGGCCATCGTCAAAAGTATAAATGGCTACAGACGTCCTCAAAATATAAATGGCTACGGCCATCTTCAAAGTATAAATGGCTACGGCCATCTCCACAACATAAATGGCTACGGCCATCTTCAAAGTATAAACGGCTGCGGCCACCCCCCCCCCCCCCCATATGTAAAAGGTTGGGACTCTCGACAAAGTGCGTTGTCCGGGGTCATCAAATTCGAATACGGCCCGGACCATTTACTCCACTACGGCCAAGACCGTCAACACAAGATGGCTAAGGCCATCGATTTCGACATAATAATCACCAATGAATAAATGACCACGACCATCCTAGGTCACGACCAAAACTGCGTTCGATTTCCCCTTCCAAATTTCTTGAACTATCCTCGGCAAAGTCCGCTCATCGAGATAGGCCGGATCCCGACCTCAATAAGCGGATGGACTAACTGTATAGGTCAAAATTAGATTAGAAAAATTCGGTATGAGATCAAGGACGTGGACGTCCTCAACTGTCACGAGCGTACACACCAAGAACGTGGACGTCCTCAACTGTCACGGATGTATACACCAAGGACGTGGACGTCCTCAACTGTCGTGGACGTACCCAAGGACGGTAGGCATCCTCAACTGTCACAGACGTACACACCAAGGACGTGGACGTCCTCAACTGTCACGGACGTACACACCAAGGACGTGGGCGTCCTCAACTGTCACGGACGTACACACCACGTCCTCAACTGTCATGAACGTACACACCTCGGACGTGGACGTCCTCAACTGTCATGGACGTACAGGCCATGAAGCATCTAGTCTATATTGAAAAACTCAAAAGGAATATTCTGCCGAATATTCTGCCGAATATTCCCTGTAAATTGTACCTTTTTTATTATTTCGAGGAGGGTCTCTTATTATATAAAGGAGACCATAACATTGTAAAAAGGAAGGCTCTCTGAATCTCCCTCTCCCTCTTTCGAAGAAAAATGTAAACATACTTCTCTAGAAAAATGAGAATATGTGATCCAATGCTTTCATCAGATCCAAAAAAGGTCATGAAGTTCTTGTACACGTCTATTATTCATCTTTATGAAAAGAAAGAAGATCCGTCTCACTGAAGACCGGGTGAATCTCTTCCTTTACTCATATTTTTGTTACTTAATGCATCTTTATTTATGCTATCAAATCTGATAACAATCGTCATCGACATACATACTCGATTATGCTTTTTAATTCGTATTATTCATCTCAGATCTAGAGTTAATTATTTTTAACTAGAATTTACTATCATTTATTTTGATTGTTTTATCCTCGTAAAGTATATTAATAACTTTGAGTTAAACACGCAATATTATCGTGAATTTAATAATATTGTACCAAATATTTAGGCAAATACTACAATAGGAGTGTTATATATAGGGTTAGATACGGTAGTGGTCCTCGTACACTAAACTTATTGTGTTTTTGCCTTTCGGGTCATTGGCAAGAGGTCAGCGAAGGATCCAGCCTGCAGTGCAAGCTGTTTCTAAGCTGGTGAAAAAGTAGTGACTGGGTATTACTAAGCTTTTAATAACACAACTAATACTCAATTCAAAAAGTTGGATGTGCTCATTAAAGCTTTTCTAATTACAAGTTGAGTTCTAATTCTCTAACAATTAGGAAAATAATTTAATCCTGGTTGCTTCCATAGACCGTCCATAAATTCCTTCAGTCCACTTTATTTGATTTTTTTGGTTATTTTCACTCATTTTAATGTATTCAACTAGTAACATTTATTAATAATAAAATTGACCATATTAACCTTAATTTGTCTATTGAAAATATAACAATCACTCCTAAATTTTTTTCTCCAAAAACAACTTAAAAAAAAAAGAAATTAATTCGTTCTTGATATCTAAAAGAAATCAAATAAAGTGAACATAAGAAAATATTACTTTTATATATAACCCTATACTATGAGTGTCAATAAAAATGTAGTTCGTTGAATCTCTCTAAATCTGAGGGTTAGGTGAGTAATGCTTATGTTTGAGTCATAAGATTGAAATTAAGTAAACTCAAGTAACATCTCAATTAAGCATTCAAAACTGGCTCAATTTATTTTTAGTTAGGATATAAGTATGTACTTACATGAAGTTAAAATGATTGGATATTTCATGTCAAGTGTTTGTTATATAATCTATTCATTAGTGTTAGATCAAATATAAAATATAAGATAAACAAGCACTAAATTAGATTGATCATGAAAAGAAAAGAAGGGAAAATAGCATTGTATAGTCGATCTCAAAATAATAACCGAAAAGTATATCTTTTTATATATAATTATACACTTCTGTATGTTATGTTATATACAAAAAAAAATATATATAAATTTTATATACTTCTATGGTTAGACTGCGAACAAAAAGTAATCTTGGCCCAAAGAAGAACCAAAAAGAATTAATTATTGTCATATGCGTTAGCTATTTAATTATTCTAGTGAATTAAATATTATTAGATCCATGATTTAATTTCTTCTTATACCCAATTATTGAAAGCAATCACAATGTATATGTTATGAAACTATTTTTCTTTGATAAGATAAGCTTAAAAAGTTCATAAATTCAACCAACACGAATTTTGGTGAAACTTCGTAGGGTTTGGACATAAACAAATATGAGGTTTGAAGAAAAAAATTGAATTTACGTTGAAAAAAAATTATTTGAAAATTAAAATTGTAATTGAATTTGTATTTCACTTGAAAAATATTGATATTTTGTAAAACCCACTTTTTTCAAATTTGAAGCTCATCTTAAAAAATTCAGTTTAATGCATAACTTTAAAAATTTGAAAACGACTTTAGGAAAAAAAGAAAAAATTTCTTATGGAGAAATGGATCATTAAATTTTCGAAAACCAAATCAAAAAGTCATATATCACCTACATATTTAGTGGAAAAAAGAGAAGTCAGTATAAAGAACCTGAGGCAATAAGAGGAAGCAATAACGTGTCAATAAAATAGATTAGGGGTGTGCATTCGATTTATCGATTCGATTTCGATCCTTATCGATAATTACTTATCGATTATCGATTTATACATATGCTTATCGTTATCGTTTCAAAAAGGTTTCAATTTTTTCGATTTCGATTTATCAATTTTTGGGGCTTATCGATTCGGTTATCGATTACATCAATAAGAAAATTTACGGTATTCCACGGAAAGTATATCGCTATAAACACGCCTAACTAATATGGCAAAAAGAAGCTAAAATAAGACGAACACCATTTATAACATCAAAATTGTGTCAACAGGCACATGCAACGAAACTAAATTAAGGGATCAAATGTATGTCACCAACACTCCAACGGTATTAGAAAAACAAAAATACATCATTACTACTAATTCTATTTTTCAGTAATTTGAACTTCATTCCCTTGAGCTTTAAATATGACCATTCCTTAAATGTGGTGGATGAAATAATTAGGGGTGTGCATTCGATTTATCGATTCGATTTAGACCCTTATCGATAATTACTTATCGATTATCGATTTGTACATATGCTTATCGTTATTGTTTCAATAAAGATTTCGATTTTTTCGATTCGATTTATCGATAAATCGATAACAAATAATCGATTCCATTTATCGATAAACCAATTCGAATGCACAGTCCTAATATGATCAATTTATACCTGTTTTTGTTTTTTGGGTGTATCTAACTAATCAAAACAATATATCTACTTAATCAAATAAATAAGCTACATCAATTAATTAAAATGCAATTTTTTCCTAAAAATATCCTGTTCTGATTATCCTTTTAAGATACTCTACATGCATTGCTTAAAGAAAGGACAATATAAAGGATAAATTCTACTTTCACCTCAAAAGAACAAGCTATAATTATAATTGTGAATTAAAAAAAAATTAAGGAATTTGATTTAAAAGGTTGAAAAGTGTAAGTAATAAACTCAGAAAAATGCTGAAACATAAGCTAAATATAAGAAAAGATAAAAAGAGACGCGTCTACCCCTATATATCTGATACCTTCTCCTACAATAAAACTAATAACCCCAACCCCATTAGTGATCCCATAAATTACCTGTCGATCAAAAAAATGAGTAAATTCAGTCTTATCGCACCGACTAAGAATCTTGTATAAAAAGTATTTATGTAATTCAGAAGTTCATTATAATGAATGTTGACTAAACAAATGTTCAACTTTATAATTAAGTATAATAAAAATGTATTATCCAGTTAGTTATTTTTTTATTACAAATAAAAATACAATTCTCCCCTAAAATATGAATCAAATATGACTACTAGATTGGAGTTTTACAAAGTACCTTATCGAATTTGAACTGGTGACTTATGCCTTACCAAGCGTTACTCCACCATTAACTTAAAAAGGCTTTTTGATTTAATTCCAGAATTATAGGCCTATATTTCTTGGTTTTAATAGGACCCTTACAAGAGTTGTTCTATCTACTATTATTTAAAAATAATAAAGCTATTAATAATGGGATGAAGCCAAGAAATAACCCATCACGTATGAAATTATAGTAGATCCCGTTAAGATTTAGTGATCTCATCGAATTGAGTATGATTGTATGTGTGATTGCATCTACTATGCGAGGAATATCAATGAATCCGATTATTGAAATTGCTCAATACCATTAGTGTTGACTCAAGTTCAGATGAAGTTTTGAAGAATGACAAATCACAGTGATGGACCAAGTCCATCTGGTGAGACATAATGTTTATCAACCTATACATGTGAGATGCACACAAAGAAGATAAGTTTTAAGGATCAAGCATCAATATCTTGTGAACTAATTGAAAAGGTTGCATATTGGATAAGGAGCACAATCCGGATCAAGGATAGGGTTGGAGTTTGTATTGTTCAAGGACTCAACTTCGATGGAAGATCATCAATTGAGTCTCAATCAAACTCTGAGTACTAACTCATTAAATAATTGTAGTTCTCTTTTACAAGTATTGCACATACGCACAAGTTAAACTAAATTGAGAGCAAAAGAGCTAGGCAATTTTGCAAGCAATTTATGTGAAATTTAAGTGTGCACTCCTGAAGCTAGTTGAACGAGATAGAAAAATTAGTTCCATTGTGTTTATTCTTATTCTAGTTCAATTGTAGTAGGCAGTTTATATTATACCTTTACAGCTTTTATAGAAGCAATTGTATTAGGTACTTTGAGTATTCAAGTTAGAGTTAACTTGACAGTATCAAAACAGTTGAGGTTGTGTGCCACACTGGGATTAGAGTTAATCCTTAGGTTTACGAAAGTTTTATAAATGTTATTTTAGATCATTGTTTTTAGTGGATGTTTGGGAAAATCCTACTGAGTAGTAGGTCGTGTTTTTTCCACCTTTTGAGGCAGGTGTTTTCCACGTAAAAATCTCTGTGTTCTTTATTTTCTGTGCTTTTAATTCCGCAACAATAGTAGTTAGAACACGTAGAAGAACCAGGTTCTTCTAGATCAAAAAATTAGGTACCACACAAATCACCCCCCTCTTGTGTGGTATTGACTTTTGGATCATCAATTAGTCTTGAACAACTTGGAGTCGGGCTTTTTTTTCACACAATTACGGATATGAAAATAATTGTCAAAATTAGATTCAATTGTCAACTGCCCCTATCAGAAATAGCATTGACTATCCATTTTGAAGGAAATGGAGTTACATCACTTTTCCATTCAAGAGTTCTTATGCATTTCCACGCCCACGTATGATCATTACGCTTCAATCGAAAGATAAGTACTTAAATAAAAATACTTACATAGCATGGCGTTGCATTTATAGAAAACTTCTACCCGAGAACATGTAATGGAACCTGTCACGACCCAAACCAGGTCGTGATGGCGCCCAACCATAATGCTAAGCAAGCCTGACCATCAATCGCTCTCAATTCGACAATAACTCTCAAAAACCAATTTAAAGAAAAATATAATAGTTTAGAGTAATAATCCAGTAATATTAATAAAATAATACGGAGAGATATGAAAAACCAATAATCACCCCCCATAAGATCTGGGGTCACGAGTCTAGAGCCTTTAAAACAAATTGAATAAAAATATCTGAAAAAAATACCCAAGTCTCGAAATGTATATAATAATAAAACAGAAATAGGAAGAGTAGCCAGGTCCTGCGAACGTCAAGCAGCTACCTCAACAACTCTGGAAAATCTCTGGAGACTACGACTGCTCAGGTAAGCCTCCGGTGCACCTGAATCTGCACACAAGGTGCATGGAGTAGGGGTGAGTACTACCGACTCAATGAATAATAAGCATAGAAAATGTCTGAAGATAAGAAATCCACGAAATGCCACAAAGCAAAGCTAAAACTAACATCTCGAGCCTTAACAACGAAGCAACATCAAAACAATATCAAGTATATCATTCAAGTATAATGCAAGAATGCAATGAAATGCACATGATCCGCTGCGGCATATAGCCCTATCCATTTAACGTCGACGGCGCTCACTGTGGGGGGGGGGTGTACAAACTCCGGAGGGGCTCTTACATCCCAAGCGCAATATCATCATATTATTACTGCAGCGTGCAGCCCGATCCATACTCAGTCCACAGTATGCATATGAGTCATATAACATATTCAATTAATTTCTCAGTTTTCAATTATTAAGAAGAATATAATTTAGTTATTTAACTTCAGGAAAAGTGACTTAGCATTTCATAACAGTGATTAACCACAGGATTGAGATCAATGATTATACAAATCATGTTATCACAATGATATTTATCCTCTGAGAATGCTACATATCGGCACAAGGCCCCAAACATGGCAGTAAGCCCAGATATATTCAATAGAGGGTGTGTATCAGTCGCCAATATAGTAAAATTCTTGTTCGGTATGGACCAAGTCACAATCCCCAGTCATAAACAGCCCCGCACCTGCCATGGGGTGTGTGTCACACCCTAATATAGCGTCGCTGTGTGATAAACCGGGGTTTTAAACCCTCATGCCATCATCTATACAGACTACTCACCTCTAGCCGGACGTACACTAGTCTCCAATGCCTTTACCTTTTGAATCTTCCTCTACGCGTGTCAAATTTAGTCAAAACCACAATGAAATCATAAATATGGGCTAAAGAAATATAACCCAATAAAAAGTACTCGAAAAGTACTAAAATTCACGAAGTTGGTATAACCCGAGCCCCAGGCCCACTTCTCGAAAAGTTCTAAAAATCATATCATCGGATTCCTCGTCTCGCCATGAGTATATAAATTTTGTCAAAAAACGGAGCTCAAATGCCCCTTCAAATTCCATTTTTATGTCACAATTTCTCAAGCCCTAAGTGAACCCTTTTTGGTGGGTTTTCACTTATTTCTACGATAATTTTGCCATAAACTCGAATAATTAGGCTAAGAAACTTACCTCCAATTGATTCTAGGTCAATTCCCTCGAAATTCCTTGCCCAAAGCTCGTGTGGGGGTTAACAATGGTGGAACAAATGAAGATGTTCGCGGTTGTTTTAATTATAAAACCCTTTTGTCCACCCAGGTATTCCTCTATGCGATCGCATCATCCCCATTGCGAATGCATAGAACACATTTAACCTCCCCCAGGTTAACTCTATGCGAACGCACCACAACCCCGCGTTCACATAGACCAAAATCCAGGACCCCTGAATTCCTTCTATGTGATCGCAGACCTTTTACGCGATTGCATAAAGCAAAGGCTTCACCCCTCTCGGGCCTTTTTGCGATCGCATAGAGCAAAGTTTATGCTACATTTTTCTGCTACATTTTCTTATTCCAAATTCCCGTTAGCTATCTGAAATCACCCCGAGGCCCTCGGGACCTCAACCAAACGCACAGATATTCTCTACTACTTAATTCAAACTTGCTCATAGCATAAAAACACTATCATAAACATCAAAATCATCAAATTACCATGGATTCAAGCCTAAGTTAAACTAAAACTTCCGAAACTTGCATTTGATAAAAAAACCCGACCAAACGATGTCCGAATGATCTGAAAATTTGCAAGCATATCCAAAATGACCTAACGGAGCTATTGCAATTGTTTGAATTCCATTCCGACCGCTGGATCAAAATCTCACCTATCAACCGCAATTCGCCAAAATTCAAACTTAGCCAATTCAAGCCTAATTCTACACCGGACCTCCAAATTCAATTCTGATTGCGCTCCTAAGTCATAAATCATCACCTCAAACTAGTCGAATCATCGGAAATCTATTCCGAGCCCTCTAACTTATTAGTCAACATCAGTTGACTTTTCCAAACTAACCTTCTCATAAAGAGACTAATTGTCTCATTTCTAACCGAACTCTATCCGAATTACTTCAAATTATCCAAACAAATATAATGAAACATATAATAGGATAAAATGGGAAAAATGGGCAGTAACTCACGTGACGACGGGTAGGGTCGTTACATCCTCCCCAACTGAAACAAACACTCGTCCTCGAGCGGGTAAAGAAACATACCTGGAGTATCAAACAAGTGAGGATATCTGCTCCGCATCTTTTTCTCGGTCTCCCAAGTGGCCTCCTCCACGGGCCGACCTCTCCACTGCACCTTGACCAAAGCTATGTCCTTTGATCTCAACTTTCGAACCTGATGATCCAAAATGGCCACCGGCTCCACATCATAAGTCAAGTCTTCATCCAACTTAATCGTGCTGAACTCTAATACATGGGACGGGTCCCCAACGTACTTCCGGAGCATAGAAACATGAAACACTGGATGAGTTCCTGACAAGATGGGTGGCAACACAAGCATATAGGCCACTTCCCTAGTCCTCCTAAGTATCTTAAAGGGTCCAATGAACCGTGGAATAAGATTCCCCTTCTTTCCGAACCTCATAGCACCTTTCATAGGTGAAACCTTCAACAAGACCTTCTCGCCCACCGCATAAGATACATCTCAGACCTTGCGGTCTGCATAACTCTTCTGATGCGACTGAGTTGTACGAAGTCTCTCCTGGATCACTTTCACCTTCTCTAAGTCATCTTGAACTAACTCTGTCCCCAACAATCTAGCCTCGTCGGGCTCAAACCAACCAACCAGAGGTTTACACGATCTCCCATATAAGGCCTCATACGGCGCCATCTGAATGCTGGATTGATATCTGTTATTATATGCAAACTCTGCAAGTGGCAAGAACTCAGCCCAAAAACCTCCAAAATCAAAAACTCAGGCACGCAACATGTCCTCCAATATCTGGATAGTACGCTAGGACTACCTGTCCCTCTGAGGATGAAGTGTCGTGCTCAACTGTACCTGTGCCCAAATCCTACCGAGACCTCATGCAACCGTACAATCTCCCAGACGAAATCTCTACTAACGTCTCCGCAGAATAGGTAGTACATACTGGTATGAAGTGTGTGGACTTGATCAGCCTATCCACAATTACCCAAATCGAATCAAACTTCTTCGAGGTACGAGGAAGACCACTCACAAAATCCATAGAAATATTCTCCCATTTCCACACCGAAATATCCATCTGCTGGAATGCTCCACCGGGTCTCTTGACCTGCTGACAGTTGAGACACCGAGCCACATAATTGACAATATCCTTTTTCATCCTCCTCTACCAGTAATGCTGTCTCAAATCCTGGTACATCTTTGCGGCACCCGGATGAATCGAATACCGCAAGTTGTGGGCCTCCTCTAATATCAACTCCCGGAGACCATCCACATTGGGCACACAAATTCGTCCCTGCATCCGCAACACACCATCATCACCAATATTCACATCTCTGGCATCATCATATTGGACCCTGTCCTTCAGGACAAGCAAATGCAGGTCATCATACTGCTGCTCTATGATGCAGTCATACAAAGACGATCGGGAAACTACACAGGACAACACCCGACTGGGCTGAGAAATGTCTAACCTCACCATATGATTGGACAAGGCCTGAACATCAACTGCAAGGGGCCACTCCCCAATTAGAATGTACGCCAAATTACCCATACTAATTGCCTTCTGGCACAAAGCATCAGCCACTACATTGGCCTTCCGGGGATGATACAAAATGGTGATATCGTAGTCCTTGAGTAACTCATGCCATCTCCGCCGCCTCAAATTAAGATTCTTCTGCTTAAACAAGTGCTGGAGACTGCAATGGTCCGTATATACCTCACAAGATACGCCATATAGGAAATGCCTCCAAATCTTCAAGGCGTGAACAATAGCAGCAAACTCTAAGTCATGAACAGGGTAGTTCTTCTCATAGGGCTTCAGCTGACGAGAAGCATAGGCAATCACTATAACTTCCTGCATCAATACACAGCCGATCCTAACTCTTGAAGCATCACAATACACCGAATAAGAACCTGAAGCTGATGGAAATACTAGTACCGGAGCTGTGGTCAATGCCGACTTGAGCTTTTTGAAGCTCTCCTCGCATTTATCCGACCACACAAATGGAGCATTTTTCTGCGTCAACTTCGTCAAAGGCGAACCAATAGATGAAAAGCCCTGAACGAACTTGCGGTAATAACCTGCCAAACCGAGGAAACTCCGGATCTCAATAGCTGAGGATGGTCTGGGCCAACTCTGCACCGCCTCAATCTTCTTTGGGTTAACCTGAATTCCATCAGTGGACACCCTGTGTCCCAAAAAAGCCACAGTACTAAGCTAGAACTCACACTTGGAGAACTTCGCATAAAGCTTCTCCTCTCTCAGTTACCACCCTCAAGTGCTGCGCGTGATCTTCCTAGCTATGCGAGTACACTAGGATATCATCAATAAAAACGATCACCAAAGAATCTAGATATGGCCAAAATACAATGTTCATCAAGTGCATGAACGCGGCTGCGCCATTAGCCAGCTCGAAGGACATCACTAGAAACTCGTAGTGCCTATATCTATCCTGAAAGCCGTCTTCATAATGTCTGAGTCCCAAATCTTCAGCTGGTGATAGCCTGATCAGAGGTCAATCTTAAAGAATACCCTTGCTCCCTTGAAGCTGATCAAATAAATCCTCAATACGGGGTAGTGGGTACTTGTTTTTCACTGTCATCTTGTTCAGCCGTCTGTAGTCAATGCACATTCTCATTGTGCCATCCTTCTTCTTTACAAATAATACCGGTGCACCCCAAGGTGACACGCTCAACCAATGAACCCCTTATCTAGCTGTTCCTAAAGTTGTTCCTTCAATTCCTTTAATTTTGCTGGTGTCATGCGATAGGGAGGAATAGAGATGGGCGGAGTACCCGACACCAAATCAATACCAAGATCAATGTCCCTGTTTGTCGGCATGTTCGGTAGGTCTGCTGGAAACACATCAGGTAAATCCCTCACAACGGGAACCGAATCAAGTCTAGGAGCCTCAACTCCCACATCTCTCACGAAATCCAAATACGACAAACAACCCTTCCAAACCATCCGCTGGGCTTTTAGGAAGGAAATCACCATGCTGGTTAAATAATCAGTCACGCCTCGCCACTCGATCCTCGGAATACCCCGAATACCCAACGCAATTGTCTTAGCATGACAGTCCAGAATAGCATGGTACGGAGATAGCCAATCCATACCCAAAATCACGTCGAAATCTACCATGCACATTAATAACAGATCAATTCGGGTCTCCTGACCCCCTATAGTCACCAGACATGATCGATATACATGATCCACAATAACAGTATCACCTACCGGGATAGATGCGTGCACAGGCAAGGCGATACAACCACGGGTCGTACCCAAATAATGAGCAAACTACGAATATACATAGGAATAGGTAGATCCGGGATCAAATAAGATGGAAGCATTCCTGTGG
The DNA here is from genome assembly GCA_034376525.1 of Nicotiana benthamiana. Lineage (NCBI taxonomy): Eukaryota > Viridiplantae > Streptophyta > Magnoliopsida > Solanales > Solanaceae > Nicotiana > Nicotiana benthamiana. Next base: position 48,977,214 of record CM067336.1, read on the forward strand.
CAGACTGAGATAATACCTGTGATGATGGCGTCTGACGCAATGTCCCTCCTATCTAGAAAAGCATAGAAACGAGCCTGACCACCACTAGTACGATCCTCACCAATAGGAAGAACTCTGGTTACCTGGCCTCCACCCCTAGCTGTCTGAGTGGGTGCCGAAGAAACTGGAGCAGAAGATGAGGGCTGATCTCTCTGCTAAGACTCTCTGCTATGGAGCCGAGGACACTGTCTCCTCATATGACCCAACTCACCGCACACATAGCAACGACCTGTAACTGGAGAAGGGGACTGATGGGAACCCCTCGCTGCAGATGAACCCTAAGCTGAAGAAGCAGGAGCAGAGCTATGAGCTGGAAGGGCACTCAGTGCCGGCTGGCTCTACTGATGTCTATGGTGACCCCAGCTTGAAGAGGCCCTGCTGAACTATGTACGTCCTGATTGAGGAGGTCTGAAGGAACTACCTCTGCTGCGCTCGAATTAGCCCCTAGCCGAAGCACCGCTGAAATCACCTGAACCTAGAGGCCTCTTAGCCTCCCTCTCCTCACGTTGTCGATGATGATCTGTCTCAATCAGTTGAGCGGCATCAACCACCTCCTCAAATATAGCTGTTGTAGCCCTCTCTCTAGTCATCAATTTACGGATCGGGTAGTTGAGGCCATCTACAAACCTCCTGATCATCTCTCTATCTGTCGAGATCATCCATGTAGCAAGCCGAGCTAGCTGTGTAAACCTAAGCTCATACTTAGTCACTGTCATATCTTCCTGAGTCAACCACTCGAACTGACGATGCAACTCTTACCTGTGAGATTGGGGCACACTTCTCTAAAAATACCGTCGAGAATTGCTGCCAAGTGAGGGGCGCTGCCCCAATAGGCCTAGGCCTCTCAAACTCCTCCCACTAAGTAAATGCAGGCCTTGTGAACTGGAAAGTAGTAAAGCCACTCCGCTAGACTCCAGAATACCCGCAGTACGAAGTATATGTTGAAACTTATCCAGAAAACCTTGGGCATCCTCTCCCTCAGCACCACTGAATGTCGGAGGCTGGAGTCTACCGAACCTCTCCAACCGACACTGCTCGTCATCTGGCATAGCTGGAACCACATGAGCTGGAGCTGGTTTGACTAGCAACTGGAACAACTGGTGCAATTGGCTGAACCGGCTGAACTGGGGATACCCCAGGTGTCTGTAATCCCTGAACCACCTGCTCGGGTGTGCGAGCATCGGGGGTCTGATGACCACCCCCGGTCTGAGAAGTAGCTGTTGTAGTAGCTGATACTGCCTGAGTCAGGCCAGTGCAGACGGATAGAATCTAAGATAAGGTCTCCTGAAGACCGGGAATCACAATAGGCACTGCCGGTGCCTAAACAGGTGCTGGTGAATCATCTACAGCAGGAATATGGTCCTGCACCTGGGCAGCGGGTAGGTCTGCAGTGGCTCCCCCTACCGATCCACCTCGTCCACCACCATGACCGCGTCCACGGCCTATAGCAGGTAGTACTGGGGGTCTTCTGCCACGTCCGTTAGCACGTGTTCTCGCCATCTACGAGAGAATAGTATACAGAAATTTAGTTTTATATCAACAAATCCGCACAATGTGAATTTCAAGAAAGTGAAGTGTTTCCTAAAGTTCTATAGCCTCCCAAGGATAGATACGGACGCCTACGTACCGATCCACGAGACTCTACTTAAACGGCTCATTACTCGTGAGGCCTAGTAACCTGGGCTCTAATACCAACTTGTCACGACCCAAACCCGATCGTGATGGCACCCAACCATAACGCTAGGCAAGCTTGACCATCAATCGCTCTCAATTTGACAATAACTCTCAAAAACCGACAATTTAAAGAAAATGTAATAGTTTCGAGTTATAATCCAGTAATATTAATAAAATAATATGGAGAGATACAAACGACCAATAATCACCCCCATAAGATTTGGGGTCACGAGTCTAGTACCTCTAAAACCAACTAAATAACAACATCTGAAAAAAATACCCAAGTCTGGAAATGCATATAATAATAAAACTAAAATAGGAAGAGTAGCCAGGTCCTACGAACGTCAAGAAGCTACCTCAACAACTCTGAAAAATCTCTGGAGACTACGACTGCTCATCTAAGCCTTTTGTGCACCTGAATCTTCACACAAGGTGCAGGGAGTAGGGGTGAGTACTACCGACTCAGTGAATAATAATCATAGAAAATCTCTGAAGATAAGAAATCCATGAAATGCCACAAAGCAAAGCTAAAACTAACATTCCGACACCTTAACAACGAACTAACTGCAAAACAATATCAAGTATATTAGTCAAGTATAATGCAAGAATGCAATGCAATGCACACGATCCGCTACGGCGTACAGCCCGATCCATTTAACGTCCACAACGCTTACTGGGGGTGTGTGCAAACTCCGGAGGGGCTCCTACAGCCCAAGCGCAATATCATCATATCACTACTGCGACGTGCAGCCCGATCCATACTCAGTCCACAGTATGCCTATGAGTCACATAACAGATTCAATTAATTTCTCAGTTTCCAATAATGAAGAAGAATATAATTTAGTTATTTAACTTCAGAAAAAGTGACTTAGCAATTCAGAAAAGTGATTAAAACATATAACAGAGATCAATGATTATACAAATCATGCTATCACAATGATAGTCATCCTTTGAGATGCTACAGATCGTCACAAGTCCCCAAACATGGCAGTAAGCCCAGATATATTCAATATAGGGTGCATATCAGTCGCTAACATAGTAATATTCTTGTTCGTGATGGACCAAGTCGCAATCCACAGCCATAAACAACCCCGCACCTGTCATGGGGTGCGAGTCATGCCCTAATATAGAGCCAGAGTGTGATAAACCGGGGTTTCAAACCCTCAGGCCATCATCTATACAGACTACTCACCTCTAGCCGGGTGTAGACTGGTCCGCAATGCCTTTTCCTTTTGAATCTTCCTCTAGGCGTGTCAAATCTAGTCAAAACCACAACGAAATCATAAATATGGGCTAAATAAACATAACTCAATAAAAATACTCGAAAAGTACTAAAATTCATGAAGTTGGTAAAACCCGAGCCCAGGTCCCACTCCTCAAAATTTTTTGAAAATCATATCATCGGATTCCTCATCTCGCCACGAGTCCATACATATAAAGTTTGTCAAAAATGGAGCTCAAATGCCCCTTCAAATTCCATTTTTACATCACAATTTTTCAAGCCCTAACTTAACCCTTTTTGGTGGGTTTTCACTGATTGCTGCGATAATTTTTCCATAAACTCGAATAATTAGGCTAAAGAACTTGCCTCCAATTGATTCCTGGTCAATTCCCTCGAAAATCCTTGCCCAAAACTCGTGTGGGGGTTAACAGTTGTGGAAAAAATGAAGAAGTTCGCGAATGTTGTAATTATAAAACCCTTATGTCCTCCCAGGTATTCCTCCATGCGATCACATTATCCCCACTGTGATCGCATAGAACACATTTAACCTCCCCCAGGTTAACTCTATACAAACGCACCACAGCACCGCGTTCGCATAGACCAAAATCTAGACCCCTGGAATTCCTTCTATGCGATCGCAGACCTCTTACTCGATCGCATAGAGCAAAGGCTTCACCCCTCTCACGCCTTCTATGCGATCGCAGACACACTATGCGATCGCATAGAGCAAGTTTTGTGCTGCATTTTTCTGCTGTATTTTCTTATTCCAATTTCCCATTAGCCATCCGAAATCACCCCGAGGTCCTCGGGACCTCAACCAGATGTACAGATATGATCCACTACTTCATTCAAACTTGCTCGTTGCATAAAAACACTATCATAAACATCAAAATCATCAAATTACCAAGGATTCTACCCTAAGTTAATCTAAAATTTCCGAAACTTGCATTTGATCAAAAACCCGACCAAACGATGTTCGAATGACCTGAAAATTTCCACACATATCCAAAATTACCTAAAAGTAGTACTGCAACTGTCAGAATTCCATTCCGAGCCCCGGATCAAAATCCCACCTATTAACCGGAATTCGCCAAAATTCAAACTTAGCCAATTCAAGCCTTTCTACACCGGACCTCCAAATTCAATTCCGATTGCGCTCCTAAGTCATAAAAATCACCACCCAAAACTATTCGAATCATCGGAAATACATTCCGAGCCCTCCAACTTATAAGTCAACATTCAGTTGACTTTTCTAAACTAACCTTCTCATAAAGAGACTAATTGTCTCAATTTTAACCGAACTCTATCCGAATTAGTTCAAATTCTCCAAACACATATAATGAAACATATATAAGCATAAAACTGGGAAAACGTGGTGGTAACTTGTGTGACGACGGGTCGGGTCGTTACATAATCGTAGACGGTCAAGTGAAATCCAATCCATGAAATAATTTGATCTATGCATAACATCAATGTGAAAAAGATCGCAAGGCCAGTGGAATCATTACCACACGGCATAGAGGGGGAGGTCATAAGAGTCTATACCGTAAAATCGATTTTCGACAGAATAAAAAAGACATATATGGTAGAATCGTAACTACAGAATATGACCCTAATCGAAATATATAAATTTGTCTCATACACTATGAGGATGGTGAGAAAAGATATATTTTTATATTCCAGAGGGGCTATAATTGGAGATCCCATTATTTCTGGTACATATGTTCCTATAAAATGGGAAATGTCATATCTTTGAGTACGGTTTGACTATTGATTTATGTAATTAGAAATAATAAAAAACATTTACGAGGAAACCCAAAAATCGATCACTGATTCAATTTGAGTACCTCTGTAGGATAGACCTCAACAGAAAACTAAAGAGTAACATCAGCAAATGATTGATTTCAGTAGTTCCTTATATAAAATTATTGACTCTAGTAGAGACGTGATTTGAAATATATTATCTCTTTTGAGTTAGATGACGAACCTATTGTACCCCATTGACTAAGAAGGGGTTGTCTACAAATACTTATTTAAACCTTCTAAATCTAAGAAAAAGTCGACAGCCTCTTATAGTCTACTCTCTCTGGGAATCCGAAGCTATGCGGGCGAGCCGTGCAGTTAGTTCCCTTCGTTCTTAGTGGATGGCCTCCTTCCTCTCTTGTAGACCGCGATTGTGGCCTATGTCTAGAAAAAAAATGCTAAACAAAAGCGATCTTTCTAAAGTTAAGGCAGCATATCGGTCGGTTGGGGGATCAACAGTAGGAGAAGCAATAAGTCATTCAATCTACTCCTCAAAGAAGGAATGGAGGGTTTCTTTCTTAATAATTCAAATAGATAGTTCTGCTCACATCAAGGAAAGCTCTTCATTAATTGAGAAATTCATTGGCTCACCTTTTACTGCAGCCTCTCATTTAACTCTTTACTCATTATCGTTAGCCGTTGGGATTAAGAAATATCAATATATCATGGGCTAAGCGTACCTTCCGCTTAGGAACAAGAAATGCAGCTATTAAGTTATGGTGTCATTTCCTTTTTCTAGCTCTTCTTTGGGTTCCCTACCAACGCGTATATGTCTTCGTTGAAGAAAGAAGGGGAATGACAAGAAATTTTCATAGACCTAGGTTTAATTCTATCGATGAATCATTCGAGAACGAATTTAGCGAGACTAATCAAATATTATTCAATATTAGATGTGAATTAGGGCGAACCTTGGGCAGTCTCTGCCTTCTTAACATGCTGCACACCAACTTTAATTCTGATTTGAAAATCTCTCTCTACCTTCACAAAAATTCCCGCGCCCTTCTCATAGTTTCGACTTGATCGTAGGCTGCCGTTGACCGGCTTCGTGAGACCATTTTCGGTATACACATATATGGCTAAGCGCTATTGAGCGGAGCTTTGTCAATCCAAGCAAACTAATAAAAGAAAACAGAAGGAAGAAAAAAGATCTTATAAGATACTCACCCTATCTTTACATAAGCAATTTATTTAATGGAAAAAAATAAACACTCTCATGGACTATTTTGACTTTAGGGAATTTTTCCATCATTAGCTAAAGAAGATACAAAAGGGGGAAGCTTAGTTTGATGCAAAGCGAAGAACCATATCAGGGCTTGACATACCGCGAATCATCTTGAAAGAGAGGGGTGCTTTCGGAAACACAGACATAGATGGTGCATGGCTGTCGTCAGCTCATGCCATAAGGTGTTAGGTTAATTCCTATTTTCAAGAGGGATAATCAACTCCACAAATATCAATCAAAACTTGAACCTTTGTATAGCTAATTTCAGAAAGCAAAACCAGTGAATATAGGTGTCCTCGAAAATGCCCCACACGTTAGCGTCGGGGAAAAGTAAGATTATTATATGGTTTATCTACCATCATTATCACAAATTGAATATCCTATTAATGTGTCAACCCTAGTCCGACTTGCTCTTCCAATTTCTCATGAGAGGTCCCGGTTACATAGACATAACACACACCAAAAAATGGAAGATATAGATCAAAAATCTATTAACGTATTTACGAATCCCAATCCTGGGAATATAGCATCCAACTTTCATTTACTACCCAGGACTTTGATACATTTCGACAATTACTTCATCTTGATTAGGGCACTGGTAATTTCTACACTCACCTATGTAATTTCGAAATTTTCTTTCAAGCAGCTCCATTTCTAAGTGATGTTCTATGTTCCGGGGTTGGGTTGGATAGGACCATATCCAATAGGATCTAATCGTAGCTTCGAGTTCAGGTGTAACCATAAAGTTTCCATTTTGGTTGAAGGTGTAACCAAACCCGCTATTAAGAATATGACAGAAAGAAATAATAGAAAAAGAGTGTCAGTATAAAGATCGTCATTAGTGCGTAAACTGACTGTATACCACTACTAATAATCTTTATTGAATGTGATATTGGGTCTATACATTTTTGAATGTTATGAATTTTCGATCTAGCAAACTTAGAAACAAATTATATAATCATATATTTATATACCAGATGAAAAACTCAAATTAGCGAAGAATATGGGCCTTGAGTTCCTTTTATTTGCATTTTATTTTTATTTATTTTTGTTTCTAATTGGTCAGGAGCTCTTTTAACTTGGAAAATCATACAATTACCTCTTGGAAAGTTAGTCGCACCGACAAATGATATAAATACCACAATTGCTTTGGCTTTACTCAAATCAGTGGCATATTTCTATGCGAATCTTACAAATACAGAACCTGTTGAAGAATGAGTCGGCGACTCATAGGCAGTGGCTTGGTTAAGGGAACCCATCGAATTCGTAGCGAAAGCGAGTCTTCATAGGGAAATTGTCACCGCTTATGGACCCGAACCTGAGTGATCTACCAGGATGAAGCTCGGATGAAACTAAGTGGAGGTTCGAACCGGCTGATAGCAATCCTCATAAAGTTAGCATCGGTTCTGCAATTAAATTTAAGCGTGGAAGCTTTTCAACTGTGACTTTGCTCTCTTTTTTTCACTTCTCTCTGTATGTAAAATTTTAAATTGGACTATAGTAGTTTTCTTCCTAACTTTATGCAAAATCAACAAAAAATTAAAATTTTCCTGGAATACTCGTATCATTTTAGCCAATAAATTCAATGTGTTATTTTAATATATTGACGGTCTAAGTGCTTTAATGAAAAAAATGGGAGAGGGGACAATCGAAACTTTCAAGAGAAACAAAACTACATTTACACAAGTCCATGTAAATGGATATATCAAAATGGTTGTTGCTTCAATGAAGAACTTCTACAACGCTTCTATCCCCGCTTCCTTTCTTCTTCGATTGCTTGCTTCACCCTCATGATATCTATGAAACTTTAAGCCCCTAGCGGAAGCCCCTTTTGCATTTCCATGGGACCGGTGAAGTATCAAGAAAGAGCTACAGTGATAATACAATCAGACTTCCAAATATACAGTAGTGGTGTTGATGCCATATGCGAAATTAGAAAAGGACCTTGGATTGCTAATGGCTTGGTCCCATGACCTCATTTATCAGAACAATAAACCTCTTTATGCTAAATATATTTGGATATGGTTTATCTGTTATATAATGGTGAAGAGTTCTTTCAAATTCTGTAATTAAGTGATGTGTGTTGTAACTGAAAGAATAATTAATTTTATAAATGAAACTTTATGTAAAGGCATTAACATATTGTGACGATCTGACCCGTCGATTTAAGTGTTACTGCTCCGTCTCCTCCATTTTATGCTTCTTCATGTTTTGTTATCGGTATGTGGTGTATTAGAGTTGATTTGGATTGGTTTTGATTAGAAATGAGATACTTGGTCTCTTTAAGGAATACTTAAGTTGGAAAAGTCAGCCGGACATTGACTTATGAGTTATAGGTCTCGGTGTGATTTTCGGTGATTCGGTTAGCTTCGGTAGAAGATTTGTAACTTAGGAGTGCGATCGAAATTGATTTTGGAGGTCGGGTGTAGAATTAGGCTTGAATTGGCGAATTTAGTATTTTGGCGATTTCCGGTTGATAGGTGAGATTTTGATCGGAGGGTCAAAATGAAATGTCGAGAGTTGTTGTAGCTTCGATATGTGATTTTTGATGTATGTAAAATATCATGTCATTCGGACGTTGTTTGGTTGGAGTTTTGATCAAAGACGTGTTTCGGAAGTATTTGGAAAAACTTAGGCTTGAATTCGATGTGATTTGATGGTTTTGGCGTTGTTTGAGGCGTTTTGATGATTGGAACAAGTTTGTATGATGTTTTATGAGGTGTTGGTATTTTTGGTTGTGGTACCGTGGGCCTCCGGGTGATTTCGGATGGCTAACGGGAGGTTTTTCGGACTTTGGCTGCTGCAGAAAATTATAAGTCAGTGCTACATGATTTTGCTCTATGTGATCGCAGGAGAAGGGATGCGATCGCATAGAAGGATTTCAAGGGGTTGTTTGGTTGTTCTATGCGATCGCATAGGGAGTCATGCGATCGCACAGTGTAAATTTGATCCGGAAATTTTAGTAGAAAATTGTTCTATGCGATCGCAGGAGTTGGTGTGCGATCGCATAGGGTTAAATTTGGAGCTGGAATTTTGTTCTATGCAATCGCATAGGGTTAGCTACAAATCCCGGGAATTTTGTTCTATGCGATCGCAAGAGCTCTAATGTGATCGCATAGTGTTAGCTACAGTACCCGAACAGAATGTTAAAAACATTTCATCCGCAATTTTGGATAATTTTTCCTTTATTGTTGGACTTTTTGAGAACTTTTTGAAGGAAAATGAAGAGGGATTCAAGGAGAATCGATTGGAGGTAAGATTTTTAAACTTAAAACTTGTTCTTAGTATGAAATCCATCTAGAATTTCATGGAAATTAAGCCTAAAATTGAAGAACTAGGGCTTGAGAATTTGAAATTTGATTTGGGTATTTGATAGGCCATTTGAGCTCGGATTTGGGAGTTCTTGGTATGTATGGACTTGTGGCGAGACAAGGAATCCGATAATGTAAGTTTTGTAATTTTTTGAGAAGCGGGCTCGGGGCTCGGATTTTGCTAGTTTCAAGATTTTTGCTATTTCTCGATTATTTTCGATTGGGTATTGTTCCCTTAGCATATTGTGATGTATTCGCTCTGATTTTGGTTAGATATAACGTGCGTGGAGGCCGGTTTTAGGGGCAAAGGCATCGCGGGTTAGAGATTTCACCGGTTCGAGGTGAGTAATACTTGTATATGATATCCTGAGGGTTTGTAAATCCCAGATTTTCACATCATAGTGTTGCATTAAGGTGACTTGCACGCCGGATATGAGCGCGGGGTAGAGCACCGTTGGGGATTGTGACTTGGTCTATCCCGGTTGTTGATTTTTATTGCGTATTTGACTAAAATTATTTATTATCATTATAATTTGGGTTGATTGTCATGTCTGGGCTTCGTGCCAATTATGGGAATCTTCTAGGGATTGACATCACTGTTTTCGCATTATTTTACATATTATTTGAGCTCAGTCCAGGGTTTTAATGGTGATTTGCAAACTTAGCCAATTTTTCTAAAATTTGAAAATGTAAACAACATCTTATTGACGTTTTGAGCTGAGAATTATTATTTTAATATTTCCCAAGTAGCTTATGTGTATTTCTGGACTGAGCATGGATTGGGCTGCACGCTGCAGTAGTGTTATAGTGATTTCTGGATATATGGTTGGCTCGGGCTGCGCGCTGCAGCAGTGATTTTGAAACAGTGGTAACAATGACACTGTATGATGTAAACTGGTCAGGTAACAATAACTGACAGGTCAGGTAACAATGACTGACCAGGAACTAAATGATGCCACGAGATGGCTTGATATTGCGCTTCGGCTGTAGGAGCCCCTCCGTTGTCTGTACACTCCCCCAGTGAGTGTCACACCTCCCTTTTTTACACACCCCGAGGGGGTATGGGAATTTTTCTAATTTAAGTGATATTACTCGAAATAGGATTATTTAATCAATTCAGAGTCGCCACTTGGAATAAATTATTTGGTGTCCCAAGTTACCGATTTATTTTAAAATCCCAAATCGAGGAAAATTTTATTTATTTTTTGATGTCTGCGAACCAGAAATTCTAGATAAGAAATTTTGTTAACCCGGGAGAAGGTGTTAGGCATTCCCGGGTTCCGTGGTTCTAGCAGGGTCGCTTAGTATTATTACTTGGCTTATATTGTTTAACTACTCATCTTTAGGACCTATATGCACTTATCTTTTTACTGCTTTTGACCACTTGATTCGTTCGTAATTAAATAATTGAGTTATGTGTACATATACTCTTTTCTTTTGGCACGTCAAAATCATGTCACACGAATGTGTCCATAATTAATAACGCTTTGTTTATTTTTTTAAAAAGTTTGGTTGAAATTGCGCGAACGCATCCTTCATTTATTTTAAAAATCGTAATTATATTACGCGAAACGTGTACATAATCAAGATGATTGATGGTTAACACGCGTCTAAAGCATGCTAATTTATTGAGAGTACTACGTTTATTTATCTTTTTATTAGCATTATTATTTATTTTACTTATTAGAACAGAATCTTGAGTAAATTAGCTAATTAATGCATTACTTGATTATTAAGCTTAAGTTCTTTTACAAGACCAATCCTTAGCATATATAATTTCTAATTGATTTAAGCTCCACTTTTCATTCTTTATTAACTCAAACCTAAACTTATTAAAACGTTAGGAGTAACTAAATTTTAATCATCTTATGCAAGTGTTTTTTTATTAGTACTAAGATTAAACTATTTAATATACTACTGTTGCTATTACTTTCTAAAGATTTCAAAAATAAAAATTAAGCAAAGAAATAAATTGAACTAACTAAATCATCTTAGAATTGAAAATAAATACAGAATATCTAAACTATTATACTAGAAGGACATTCACCTCATATATATACTAATTAGAGTACTTCAACCTATACTGAAGTTAGTAATTTGTCAAAAAGAAAGTTCTTGTACGAAATTTATATGAATATCTACATTGCAAGTAAATTAGTTTTATTATTATTTTATATGATGCAAGATTGCCGATTTTTAAAGACTAATGGAGACCTCTAAGTTAATATATTTTTTTAACAATGTTAAGAAACCCAGTAAAAAAACAAAATTATGAATTTTCTTCTTCTAAAATACTTTATTCCATTTAGCCAAAGGACCATTTCAACTTCTAAAACAAAATTAAACCAAACAATAGGTATAAGATATCTTAGCAGTATTTTAACCAAACTTTAAGAATGACATTCTCATTTTTTATTTAACAATCTTTATAAACTAGTGAAAATCATTATATACTGATATAAGATAAAATATCAATAATTAGTATAGTATAACAAAATAACTTCTATAATTAAATTTTTTAACTTTAGCAGCAAATGAGCGTTCAACCAATTATAAGTTACTTTCACAACACTATCTATAGCGTCAGAATTAAGATTAAAAAAGATTAAAGAGAACTAAACAATGGAAACAAAACTAAATAAGATACACGTCTCATTAAACATTGCTAAACACACAAAATACATACAAATTCAAAGACTGAAAAATAATAAAGATAGAGAATATGAACCTTTGCAGAAGCTTTCAATAATGTAAAAGAAGACCAGCAATTACAAGAAAACGGGTGAGGATAGCGAACATAACTCGAATCCGAACCTCGACGCTGAACTTTCGTCGCTTTCCAAATGAAAGAACTTTTTCTCTCGATCCTCCTTCCTTAGTTCTTTGTTTTTTTTCCTTGTTCTTTCAACGTTAACTTTTTTTTGTCCTCTTTCTCTCTTTTTTTTTCAAGCGTCTTTCCTTCCTTTTCTTTTTACGATTCTATTGTCCCCTTTCTCTTTTTTTTTTTTTTTTTTTTTAATAACAGAAGTCTCTTTCTCTTTATGTCGATGAGTATGAGTAGTTTTATAACTTTGAAAGAAGTGGGGAAGTGGGGATTGAGAAGTTATGAACGTGAGAGTTAGTGGGAAAGGAAGTTACGTAAAGTGGGGAAGTTGAGTTGTTTTATTTTATTTTTTTATTTTTACTTTTTATATATTTTTTAAACTTTATATATAATTATTTAAATTTTCCTAACCCCTTTTTTATTAAACAAAAGAAGATAAAAAACGCACACACGCATATAAAGAAAACTATAAGAAAATCTAATATTTACATTATAGTTAAAATTATACTATGAAAAATATTTGTATTTTTCTTAATTTTCATAAATGAAACCTAATAAGAGAAAGATAAAAGTTTATATATTAAGATTTAAATATTTACACTAAAATAGTATAGAATTTGGGTGAGGTCAAAAAATTAGGTGTTCACAGTGAGCGCAATCGACGATAAATAAATATGGATGGCTCGGGCTGCACGCCGCAGTGGGTACCGGGATGTACCGTCATATGCATTGCATTGCACTCGTGCATTTGTTCCTATTTGTATTAGTTGTCATGACATTCCATCACTCGCTTTTCATTCGCTTCCATGCTATTTCTTGCACCGTGTACCTGATACCTGGTGTTATTTGTTAATGGAGTGTTGTGCCCAAGGGGCTGAATTTTGTGCTGACTTGCACTACTTCTTCCGCATTCATTTGCTTAATTGTTGGAAAAAGATATTTTCAAAAGAGGTTTTGAACTGAGTCAAGATATTTTCTAAAGGATTTTCACGTTTTCATTATTTTCAAAGGGTTACACTGTACTATATAGCATGATGACTTGCTTTACGTGGTTTCTTACTGCTCAGTTATTATTTACCTCTATTACTCACTGAGTTGGAGTACTCACTTTACTCCCTGCACCTCGCGTGCAGATGCAAGTATTGATTTACCCTGTAGTAGACTCCCTGCACCTCGTGTGCAGATGCAGGTATTGATTTACCCGGTAGCAGACTCCCTGCACCTCGCGTGCAGATGCAAGTATTGGTTGACCCGGTAGCGGTTGAGCTGGTTGAGAATTTACTATCATAGCCGAGCAAGGTGACCGCCAGCATTAGCGGTACATAATTTCTTCCTTTTGATTCCAGATTATATCCATGTATTTTAGATCGTGTAGTTTTATTAAAATCCTTCTAGATGCTCGTAACTTGTGACACCCCGGTTAGGCTGCGTTGAGTTGCAAATTTCGTTAATTAACATCATTAATTCATATTTTGCTTTCCATTTATGGTTAATTATTTGGAAGGGGCCTAATTGGGTTTGTTGGTTGGCCTTGTCTTCACGAGAGGCACCATCATAACTAGTTTAGGAAATTGAGTCATGACATATACCAGAGTGTAAAATAAATTGAATTGAAAAAAAGAGGGAAAATTTGTGAAAATCTGAGAAAAAAAGATAAACAAGAATGGTGGCTTAAGAGACATGTCACATAAGCTCTTTCTGCTCCTGTCCAATCTTGTACAGAACCATATTCAGTTAATATGAAACAGACATCGAATGTATTACCAGAAAAGAAATCTTCAAATTTGCCTTCAGTGACTCCACAAACCAGTACTCGAACTGATCACCAAGTCAAGATGATACAAGATTGTGATGCTATTCTGGATGAAGGAGTCATTGCACAACAGAATACAGTATTGATCAACTTTGGTGATCTGGATACTGTATATGATGCTGCAAAACATTTACAGACTTCTCAAATTTCTGTGATTAATACAAATGATGATGATCACCATATGCTGGAGACATCAGCTGTAGCAGCTGATAAGATACAGGCTTCACACTTAGTGTCTTCAGTTAAGTTCATCAATGAAGTACATCCTAAGGTTATAATTCATGATAGTTCTAATGCTGCCTCGAATGGGAAATATCAGTCAATTGCAGTCAACACCAATGCACTGGCTGATCAGTTAAGGGAAAGTGATGGACAGCAGTCCAAGTGTAATGTCCAGCAGCAACACACTTCAACTACTGCTGCATCTGCAGAAATATTTCCAACACTTGAAGGTATCTCTGACAGTGTTAGAAAAATACAGGACATTGTTCCATTGAACTTGATGTGTATGGCTGATTATGAAAATTCAGTATCAAACAGCACACAAGAAAACGCTTCAGTCTCTGGTGTCAAAGATGTCATTGCACAGCAGAATACAATATTGGTCAACTTTGGTGATCTGGATGCTGTATATGATGATGCAAAACATTTACAGACTTCTCAATCCTCTGTGATTAATTCGAATGATGCTGATCACCATATGCTGGAAAAATCAGTTGTAGCAGCTGATAAGATAGAGGCTTCACATTTAGTGTCTTGAGTTAAGCTCATTAATGAATTGCAGCCTAAGGACACTGTTCCACTGAACTTGATGTGTATGGATGATAAGGAAAAGTCAGTATCAAACAGAACACAAGAAAAAGCTTCAGTCTCTGGTTTTAAAGATATTTCAAACAAAAATGGACAGCAACATGCTAAGACTGGTTCTGGAGGACAGCAGCATACCTTGCAACATCTACAACCAGTTCATGCAGTAAATGGAAAACAGAATCCTAATTTCAAACATGCAGAACAGACTGATCAACAGCAGAATAAGCAGAGGGACAATGCAATCTATCAGCTCAGGCAAATGGAAGAAAAAAAGAGACACTACACAAAGAATACAAAGCTCCATCCTTGAAAAAAAGAGTTAAAGGCTCAGTTTCTGGATCTGGACAGCAACATCCAAGTACTGTTGTATCTGAGACTCAAAACATTGAGGGTGCAATTAAGTTAACAACAAGTTTCCCGGAGGATAACTCTGACCAGCTCACACTTTCACATACCACAAATGCAAAAACAGCTCTAATATCAGCATCCAACTCATCTGAGGATAACTGTGACCAGCACATATTTTCACATATCACAGATGCTCCAATATTGAAAGAGATTAGTGCTGGTCGAAGAGGAGAAGTGGTTCATCAATCTGAGATAGTAGATGCTGCCAAAAAGACTGATTCTGTTGCAAATGTTTACACAGCAGAAGATCTTTCTGCTCATCCCCAGCTTTGTACAGAAACATCTTCAGATCACAGCTGCAAAAACAACTCTAAGACCAGAAACCAGATCACAGATGCAAAAACAACACTAATATCAGTATCCAATTCAACTGGAAAGGTGGCTGGAGGGAAGATACAGGTTGTCCAAAGTTATCCTCTCGTCCCCTATACATATGTTGAGAAGAAGGATCATGAAGAATTTTCAACTTTCAATGAAGAGAATAAACAGCTAATCTTAGCTAATATGAGGGACATGGTAATAAAATCGAAGCTCTGGGACCAACGGCACTTTGATAATGAAGAGAGGTGGGATGAAGACTTTACTGGTTCCTCATCAGCAGAAGAAGATCAAGAAGTCGATTACGATAGCTCAAGCGAAGACATGGAATCTCAAACAAAATCTGCAATGGTAATCTGGAAAGCAGAAATGCAAAATACAGAAAACTCAAACAGTGGAGCGATTCCAAAAAGCCGGTTAAACCGTAATGCTCCTATATCCCAAAATCCAAGACAACAGCAGGTAGTTCAATGGTAGCAACCGCAAAGCTTGACCCAAAAGAAACAGCACAGATTGTGATACAACTATCGGGTGATAACACAGCTGTTAAAAACAAAGAAGCAATGTCGGATTGTGAACAAAACCAGCTTATAACTACACACACTGGACAGCGGCAAGATCAACATGAATTTTCTGTTATGCAAATCTACCGAGAGCAAAGACATCCTCAGAAAGATATGGAAGAAACATTCGAAGAAGGGGAGGAAGAGGAGACACTATTGCAATGTCGTAAAGACGCTGCAAGAAAAGGAGATTTGACACCAATGCACACTAAAACAACTAAGAAGGAGCGTCAAAGAGATAGAAGCTGCGACGGCAGGATAGAAGTTGCAAACATAAGACGACCACCAATGAGAATTGCTAAACAAAAACTTTTTACCCAAAGAATGAAGAATAAAACATGAATCACGGACAACAACTCTGTAGTCTCCTCATAATTTTATTTCATTTCCTCAATTGTAATATCATCACAGAGTATGTTATAAACTCTGGGATGATCAAATATCATTTAGCAAGAGCTACCTCTACGCCTAGAGGATTGCCAAAAAAAAAGAAGAATAAATTACACAACTTTATATAAATATATAGATATAGATTTTACTTATGATTTCTAGTTAGAATAACCTTTATGCAACTGGAATATAAAAGACGAACGGAAAAAGAACAGAAATGAGGCAACTGAGTCTTTAATCTAGAAAGCTAGTGGAATTAGTTGCAAAGGTAGCCGAGCTTTTTGACAAGTCCAAAGTCTCAAAGCAGATTGTACAATGAATAAACATATTTCTGAAAACGCCCTTCATATCTTCTCCAAGTCCCAACTCACACGTACTATATTAGTAGTAGCAATTTGCCAAACAAAAAATAGTTGAAAAGATAGAAACAAGCACTTTTGACTTTGCCAAATAGTGAAAAAAGCTAAAAAGAGCTTAAAAGCCAAAACAAACACCCTCATAGTAAATAGGAGATAACCGAGCTTCCAAATCACTGGTTCTTGAAAGACTGCAAAACATAAATCGGAAAATAAATTAATCACTATCACAAGGTTATTTATATTTGATTGTGAAGAGCTTCAGATTGATACCTCAAAATTTTTGGACACATCCTCCACCTTATTAACAAGTTCTTGCCTCTTCTGCTGAGCTGCAAGTACCAAAACAAATGGTCACAACAGCCTAAAAGCTTCAAGAGGACAAGGGAAATACTGGAAATAGTAGTTACCCATTTTAGATAGATCCTCCATTCTTCTTGATGACCTCACTGCAAATCTTTGAAAAGCAGGGCTGAGATAAAGAGGAAGAAGGCATTTTAGTAGGCATTATTATCAGAATATAACATCTCAAGCATTACCAAAATTACTAAAAGGACTTCCTTTCCTTTTCTTATCTTTCCACTGAGAATAAGAAAGTGTACATCTATAAAAAAATTAGACACGTATAGTTCTCCTTTTACCCAACAACCTAGTGACATGATACAAAGTTCCTTAGACTGTGTAAAGTTTCCGACACAACTAGGATGACTACCAGAAATAGTAGACAACAGAACAAACAAGGATGACTTAGCCAAATAGGCTACCACATATTTAAAGGTAACCAAATTTAATAGGTTTCTTGTTCTTTGTTTAGTTAAAACTACACAAAAATGAAAATCACCTTTGACTTTGCTTGTAGTTGCATAGCAAGAGACAAGGATTGGGATGCACTACAACATAAGATTCACATATACGACAACACACCACAAACCACCCTGGAATTGATGGAAGGACATTTTTGTTCCAGTCAAAGCAAATGACATCATGGAAACAAATACTTGGAAAAAGAAATTTCTTTCTCAACTTGCACTCAGATAGAATAACGAGAAGAAGATGCATATCATCTCACAACTATTACAAACGTACAAAATTAAAATGAGGAGATGGCCAAGCAGCCTCAATTCATCAGATTTTTTAGAAGATGACCAAGGATACGTAACTTTTGCATAAGAAAATTTGTTTCTTTTTCTGGTTCTGATTTTTTTCTAAAAAATTAGCTTTACTAGCCTTTTTTGTTCAATCAGCTATCATATTTTTGTCACTGTCCAATGACAAGCACGAAAAGTGTCCTACTTTGTTTCACGTTCCATGCTGAATGAGTTATCTTGAGAAGAAGTGTAGATTCAGGAACAGCCAAACATGGGTGAATGTGCTTAGTTTCAGAAATTAGTTATTCGACATCATAAATATATAAAAAAGGAACGTATATTCCCTTTGTAGCATGTCATGCAATGGAAGAGAAAAAGATTGAGAAACCAAAAAACAGACAAAAAACCAGCAAATAAAAATGAAGAGAACCACAAAATACAATAAATAAAATAGTGCTTTTCATAGAAGTGCTCTGCATTTCTGAACTTCAACTATTGGAGGATTAAGAGCCAGAGGATGAGTTTTGTTCCTTCAATCTAAAGTGAGGTTTCAAATTTGCAATCAAATTAGTCATTTGTGGAAATTTTTTTTTCCAAAGTACTATTTTTCTTTCATTTGGAGAGATGTTTCCTTCTCAATATTTAACCAACTTTATATCACTTATAAAGTTGTCATTTCTAGAGAGTGTCCGGATTGGGTCATAAATAAAAATTCCATATCAAAATAGATGAGAATTGAGCTCATTCAGAAATAGTTTTGAATTCATTAAAATAGGTACACTAATGTCTAATTACAACAACATAGCTCACAAATGAAATTAACAACCCCAAACTTAGATTTATTTCATTTTTGGGAGCTACTATCAGCGAAATGCTATAGCGGGCAGCAGAAAGATAACCCATTTCACAATTTCATTTTTGGGAGATACTTTTACAGAACATGGGTTGATCTATATAACCCATCACTCAACGCCTATTAAATATGGGCAGCTTGGGTTTTAATCCATAGTTGCCCAACCCATTTACAGCATCCCCAGACCCAATCCACCCCAACCGGCCAGTTTGACAGCACTATACATCACCAACGAATAAATGGCAGATCTTTCATACAAGACAAACCCATCTTAAGGTTCCCAATATTGGCATTTGACACACGCCTCACCAAGGTGGATTATTGCATCTTATTCATAGCAACGAGCTTTCTTCACTACTAACCAATTTTCCTTTATCGGCTAGAAAAAATCAAACTTGGAGAAATATAAGACTTTTAAGAAAAATGAAACAAAATCGGACAACAGCACAACACTTTTGCCAGATCAATCATTATAGTACATGCGCATTAATCAGGCAAAAGAAAAAAAAAAACAATTTTGACTAGAAAAGTATCAGTTGCTCCCATCCCAATCAAATATTAGCAGAAATAAAACTATAATTTTGAACTTAAACAGAAAGAAATATATCAAAGCTCAATCAAATGATCAAGCAAAATTTGAGGTGCAACAAAAAGTAAAGATGATTCTTTTACGAGAGAATATATGCACGAAATTGATTACAGTAAGTTATAGAAAAAGCTCAATATTGTCACCCCCCCCCCCCCTTCAAACAATAACAATAACTATGCCTCAGTCCCAAAATAGATAGGGTTGGCTATAGAAATCCTCACTTCTTCAATAAAAGCTCAACTTATGTCACCTTCCGAAAAAAAATTCAATTTTGACTTGAAAAGAATAATTAAGCTATAAATTTGAAATTAAACGGAAAGAAATAACTCAAAGCTCAATCAAACAGTTTATAAAAATAATTACCTGTTGGCGAGGCCATTGACGATTAATTCATTGGCGACATAAGAAATAACTCTATGAAGGAAATTTCCTCCACCAGCCATGGCTGAGATTGCACCAACTATGAACAATTAAGAAAATGAAGCAATAAATAAATAACTACAGTTTTTTATTAAGAAAAATCGACAAGTTGAGCAAACGGAACAGAACGAAATTGATGAAACCCTAACTTGTGAAACGAGGTATTGGCTAAACTGTAGCGGAAATAATATTTATAAAGTGACTGGACTAGTGGACTATGTGGTCTGATTAATTATGGTCTTACATATATGGACCAGCAGAGCGTAAACGGGCATTTGCATCTATACTCGTTTTTTAGGTTTTGTTTTAAGGAACTTTTATATTTATATGCAACATAGAAAATATTTTACCATTAATGTTTAAGGTTTGACTTAATTATACTTATTATACTAAATTATCAATTTGATATCATGCATTTCTTTATTTTCCGATCGTCTGGAAGGGACATAAGAAAGATCTTGTTGTTTCTTCAATAATTTTTGATCCCTAGTGGACCTCTCAGTAGGATTCGAACCCAGATGAAGTTCTGACCATCTATCAGAGAAAAAAGAACGAACGGATCTTGTAGGATTCCCAAGAAATTCCTTAATTTCTTTCGAAAACAGATGATTAATCATCTGCTTCTCACGTTCCGTGAATAGCCAAGACATTGAGGAATATCCACAAAGGTATTTCGGGAATCGGCCTGATTCTATCTTTTTTTCGTTCCGTTTGAAGAAAGGAAGGATCCCAAAGAATCGATCTTTCTTTTCGTTGTTGAATCTCTCTTTGATTAATCAATGTGTGATATTCCGAATCCTCCATATATTTTAAGAGTACAATTAATATAGCGTATATCCCTCTTTAATTTAAGGTATCGTATATTCCAATCCTCCCACGTTTCTCTCTCCCAAATTCTCGCCCTCGCCTAACAGGATTCTCGACTTACGAACTTTCCACTATATATTGCATTTTGTAATATTAGAATATCTTTCTGACTTTGAATATTACCATTTCCTATGATCGAAATTATAAGCCAATGACTAATTCCATTACACTTTTTGTGTCCTAATCACTTTCTGAAACTTTGGAAATCACTAGTGTCATCATAGTTTCATGGACTCTTCAAGTCTAAAATACATAAGTTATCTGTTAATTAATTTACAGGCTTTTTCTGTTATTTATTGCAGATATGGACTCCAAGAACTGTAGCCCTCCATCGATGTGGGGGCTCATCCAATTTAACCCCATTGAAGTTATTTTACAAATAATATATTTACAATCAAAATATAAATAATTTACAATTCATCTATAAAATATCTACAAACTGGATATATTAAATTTTAATATTTTAAATTCCCATTCGATTATAGTTTAATTGGGATTTCCGACATAATTACGCTTTTTGTAGAAGATTTGTAGAAGTTTTAGTCTTTTTGATTTGTGAAAACAAAGCATCTACAATTAGAATACAAATAACCTACAATTTATCTACAAAATATCTACAAACAGGGAACATTGAATTTTTATATCCCAATTTCCATTCAATTATAGCATAACTATTTTTGACATAATTGTATTTTTTCAAAATATTTGCAAATGTTTTAGCCGTTTTTTATTTGTAAAAACAGAAAATAAAGATTCTATAATCAGAATACAAATAATCTACAATTTGTATTCGAGATTCAATATGAAATTCAGTCAAAACCAAGTCTAATCTTCACCAGAACCCCTCAAAATTGAGATATAAACTCCAAATCATATTCCCGATTATTTTCAACAACACCCACTCCAAACAAATAATGATTTTTGAAAACCCAAATTTGAATTCAAAACTTTCAAGCTTTTTTAATGGTTGTCAATGTTGAATTGCTACTCTCTTTTCATTTGCTTTGTATTATTGAAATTTGCGAGTGAGAAATAGAGAGAGACGTAAAAAGAATGTCGACGAACAGAGCTGTTGCATGACTGATTTCTACAATTTGAAATTGAGATTTTGATTTCGATGAACTAAGCTTTTGATTTATGTCTTAAGCAAAAATATCGAAGAACATTTTTGAGCTTTGAGCAGATTTGATTTCCACGAATTGAGCTTTTCAACAGATTTGATATGTGGCTAAATCAATTAGAAGATTTTGTTCCTGAATTTTAGCACACCTAATTAGGAAGATTTAGCTACTAATAATTAGTATTTAATAAATAGTATAATAATTATAGGAAAAATATGGACAGGGCGGGTAAATTAGAAATTGCGCACATTTTTGGTAATTAAGTTTCATATATGGTATAGGAAGGAAAAAAGCCATTTTTTAAATTTGTGCTTGTTTTGCAAAAAGAATTGCAAGCGTATCCACTTTTTTAACTTCAGCATATATGGGCTGAAGTAGCAGATGTAATCACTCAAAACTTCAACATTCTAGTAGATGAGCTTGAAGTAGCAAATGCAATATGTTAAAGTTTTTTTTTGTCCTGGATAAGATTTTTCAAAAACTTCAGTAGAAGATGTTGAAGTTAATAAAAACTTTAGCCACTGGATTCATTAGTTTTGTCATAAAGCTTTTTCAAAAACTTCAGGAGAAGATGATGAAGTTATTTAGTTCATTTTTAAAAACTTTAACACTAATTAAGCTGAAGTTTTTTTGTCCTAGATAAGCTTTTTCAAAAATTTCATTACAAGATGCTAAAGTTATTTAGTTCATTTGTAAAAACTTCAGCACTAAATAAGATAAAGTTTTTTTTTGTCCTGAATAAGCTTTTTCAAGCAGACGATGCTGAAGTAATTTAGTTTATTTGTAAAAATTTCAGCACTATATAAGCTGAAATTTTTAAAAAAGCTTATATAATTTTTTGACTCATACAATCACTATATTGGTTCTTCGTTTTTTTTTCTTCTTTCTGAACGTTTTTATGGAGCAGATTAGTAATTACATTAGAAAAATGTGTCTTCAATGGAATAAATCAAATAATCATAATGTTTAAGTGATTTAAAGTGAAACTGTTACTTTAACCTTACATATCAATTCATTTGATTCAAGAAAAAAAGATTACATAAAAAATGCGAAAAAAATAAAAAGAAATTGTGCAGCATATGTTAGTTGATTCATTGTTATTGATAAGTCATAACAAGGAAGACCAGATGTTAACCTGTGTTATCGTACTGAAAATATCTTTTGAAAGCAAAGAAGGAGAAGGAAAAGGAGAAAGGGGGATGACATTATTTAAAAAGTGGGTACAAGTTAAAACTTTTAAAAATAGATATAGTTTAAATGGAGGCGACCAAATAGGGCGTCCCATGCAATTTTTACAGAGGTAAAAAAATAAAGAAAAAGAAAGGTAAACTACATAAGATAGCCGCTCTAAAAAATAATAGCCGGCAAAATAAATTCTCTTCGTTTTAACTTATGTGAACTTATTTCCTTTTTATTTCGTACCAAAAGAAAGACCTCTTTTCAAATTTGGAATAATTTACCTTTATGCAATGATTATAGTCACACAAAGTATATGTGCTTCATTTTACACTAGAAATTCAAAAAAAAAAAACTTAAATTGCGTGCTAAGTAATGGAGTATAATTTTTGTATATTAATGTATAAAATATAAAAACTATGCATATTTTATATATAAACAATGTATATCTTCTATATATTGTCTTAGCGAAATTATTTTTGATTGACCGGCCAAATGTGTAACTTGCCCCAATATTTGACTCCATTGGATTGAACAGATGTAGAACAATATCCGTCAAGTATATACGAGAATTTTTAACAAATTACAATTTATTCGGTAATAGCTCATTGCATTTTTGTTAAGGTTTCACGTACAATATATTACCTTGCATAAACTCCCGAGAAAGATAATAGAAGAAAAATGGGTGAAATTTTTTGATAACTTTATCTGGTGGGGGACTCAGGATTTTAAAGTTATGGGCACTTGCCGATAAAAATTTCAAAAGAAGAGTAAAAATAGATTTATTTCTAGGTGCTCACTCTATATTTATCTAAATATTTTTATAATTGCCTATATAAATTTACCAAATATGATCAAAGTTAATGGGTGCTTAAGCACCAACAAATGCTCAAGTGGATCCGCCACTGCCATAGGATAATGAAAAATTCATATCTTTAATCGTATGACAGTTTTTGTAAATATTAGTCTCTATGAACATGCGTTGCACGATAATAATAACAGTATATAAATATTCAAAATATATTGCAAAATATGGTACTATGAAATATAGTGGGTTTGATAGGGCAATTACTGTTCTTAAGAAATTTAAGTACTTCAATTATATTGTTACAAGAATGATAGCAAATCTTTTCCTGGATTTTACCAAGCCAATGAAAGTCGAATTTCGACAATTAGCTTAAATTTTCTCCCCTATTTTTATGAATTGTAAAAAATGGTAGTGAGAAGAAAAAAGAATTCAAAACGATTATTGTGTTTGATTTAAAATAGTACCAAATGTTTATAATGCCTTTAGTGTTATAAAATAGAAGTCTATTTAGAGTGAATGTCTAAGAGTTTTAGCTTGAAGCTAAGTCATTCCTCTTCCTATAAATAGAGGGGTCTTACCCCATTGTAAATCACCCCAAGTATTAATAAGAATACTTCTCTCTTTCCCTATTCTCTCTCTATATTGTTCTTATTCTTGCATTATTGTTCTTTTCTTTATATTATTTCATAACATTTAGGTGTATGTTAAAAACTGAATTAGTTTTATAACTAATTAAGACGACCTTTGGGAAAAGGCACTTTGCAACAACCACTTCTTTAGATAGTAAAAGTCATCCTTTTGGATTTAAATCTCTTAAAAATATTTTGTATAAATAAAATAAAAAAGTTTTAATTAAATAAATTAGTGTGATGAGAACTAAAAGATATAATTAATTTCGGGCTATTTAAATTTTCACTCAATTCTCATAGAATATTCAGGCCACGTATATTTATCTACTTGCCGTTAGATTCTTGCTCATCAAATTCGCGAAAGACTTAAAAAATATTAGCAGTAAAATATTTTATATTTGGGAGTGATATAGTAGTAGAGACGCTCATTAAAACGAAGGAGTAGAGACACTCCTTAACTTGTATCATAAACTTGAAATCTTTAGAAGGAAAGAATTAGGATTCTATCCAAGAAGAATTAAAAATTCTATCCTCTATATCAAGCATGTTGAGAGTGATGAGACTTTAAAGAATTATACTCAATACTACAATTTTATCCAATATCACATTGTTTCTTTAAAGAAATTATTTTAGGGTATAAAAGTCTATTTATATATTAAAAATATTTTGTCGTTAATATTTAGTGTCAGAATATTTGTGTTTTTATAGTAATATAAATATAATTTATTCTTACGACACACGAATATATTTATTGACGGAGAAAAGCTAAATAATAGGGACTCAAGTAAATCTTCTTCATTTGAAAATTATATTTACAAATAGAGCGAAATTAAATTTCTTTAATTATGTATAAGTTGTTAAATTCTCTTGACATAAAAGAAAATTCAAGTAAAGTGGTAAAGTGGTTTAGAATGTCTCATGTGAAATATTATGAAATACGTATAAGAAAATAAAATTTCAGTTGAATAGATATTCTAAATTATTATTCACTGTGTACAAAATTTAATGACAATTTAAAACAAAGGGTAGCAGCAGCAATCTTGAATTCATGAGCAGAAAATTCTCAAAGTGTTACAATAATTAATTCTCAATTTATGTTCGATTCTTCTTTTTCTTCCATAATTGTGCTTCATATCCACGTTAAAACACATATTAATTAATTAAGTAATATATTTAGTTGCAAATTCCAAATTAGTTTGACCCAAAATCAACTTTGTAAGCTTGTCAAGTGTAGTTTAAATGGGAAATGAATTCTAACCTCAGGTGATTTACGACTGTATTCTTAAGTTATATAAATATTTAAGGTTATAAAAGTCGATTAATATTTCGAGAATATTTTAATTAGTCGTTCAATATTTAACATAAATTATTCGTACTTTTATAATAATATAGATATATAGACTCTCTTTTTTCTAAACGAATTTGGACAATATAATACATTCTCAAATTAAATTAGTAATATGACAATACAATATTTTCAAATTAAATTAGTAATAGGAAATTTGTAAGAAGTATATCCTAAAAGTTATAGGATTACACGGCTAAAAATATATTTCAATCGCAAAAGTAATTATACTAATAGGAATATAACATGTTCCTAAAGATATCGGTTTTCCATGCTAACATGTAGTATTATATGTCTATACACAAAAATAACATTATGCTTTCTGATCTGGATATTTTGAAAAGTTAATGGGAATAGTGTTTTATAAAATATAGAAAAAGAATAAAAAATAATGATATGAATTCCTATTCAAGTTGAGACATTAACGAACAATTTCGTGTGGAAACGATAATTCCTCACCCATACTTTATTTTAGATTTCAATCTTAGCTAATTTTAAAATTTAAAATTTTAACTTTGGACATTTTATCCAACGTAGAGTTATTTAGAGAAATATATCTTAAGAATATTTTGGTTCACCAATATTGTATTCGTAAATATTGCATTGGAACCTTATCATGTAGGATTCTTAACGTGTAGTATTATGTTCTAAAACTAATAGGATTATAAGGCTAATTTCAAAACTAATAGAATTAATGGGCTAATATCTAGAATTCCAGAGAATTTCAGCCCTGGACCGGCAAGCGGGACTGGGCCAGTTCAACCGGGCCTAACAGGCTCCAACGGCTATTTTTTTCTTTAATAAAATCGGTTAGATCTTTAAATCTAGCCATTGATCTTCATAATTTATCCGTTGGCCACTTTAAAAAATAGTCATTTGGCCCCCAAACTTATATAATTATACTTTTTCCCAATTCTCAACTATACATACCCCCTCATTCTTTCATTTTTACTCACCAATTCATCAATCCCTCTCAATCTCTCTTCTACAATTGCTTTTATTATTGAAATTTCGTGAAAAATTGTGCAGTTGGTGAATTGAAGTATTCAAGTCTTAAACGATTTTCAATTTTCAGGAAGTCGTTCGGTAATTCGGTAAACTCGTTCCAACTCTTAAGTTTTAAGAATATATTTTTGTGTGTTTTAGTTTGTATAATTGTAATTAATATGGCATTTTCTTTAAAAAAATATTTAGTGGTAAGGGAAAAGGTCAAACTAGTGAAAGTAGTCGCCAACCTACTACCCTTCCCCCGGCTCCCCAACCCAGACTTGCTACCCGTCCTGCTCCTCCTATTATTCTTGATAGTGATAACCCTTGTTTTCAATTTTTCGATAGTGAATTGTGCCATAATGTTGCACCGGGTCAAAAATTACATGAAGAAGTTATGAATGCTCTTACTATCTTAGAAAATAATGAGGAAAATGAGGATGTAGATGAAACCCAACCGAATTTAGATGATACACCTACTAGTCCTGTTAATAACCCAACTGATGCACTGCCCGACTCGCATGTAGAAACCCCTACTTTTAATAGACAACCTTCTAAGCGCCTAAAAACATCATTAGTTTGAAATTATTTTACTCAAGTAAGAGAACAAAATAAGGCTAAGTGTAAAAATCGTGGGAAATTACTGGCGCAAAAATATACTGAAGATCGTAACGGCACAGGTAGTTTGGTTAGGCACACCCTAGAGATAAAGTTAGATATTTACAAAAAAAAAAGCGCAGCTATAGGGGACAAGTGTGGATACTGCGGTTAACCCTAGTACATGTTCAAATCTAGTTCAACTAGGAATTAACACTATGACCAGAGGTATTTTATATTACGATCCAAATAAAGATCGTAAAGAATTAGCAAAGATGATTATCGTTATGTGCTTACACTATTTTTTTCCTTCTAATCCTAATTGGGTGCATTATATTAGAAGAGTTTTTAATCTACTTATAAAGGTTGGCATCGCGCAACCCTTAAGAGCGATATTTATAAATATAAACATGAATATGAACAATATTTGCTGTATTTATTTCCTCATATAACTAATCGATTTCTATTACTACTGATATTGGTAGAAGTAATAATGACTGTGATTATTTAACTGTTACAAGTCATTGGATAGATGAGGAGTGGATAATGCAAAAAAGCATTATTGCGTATACAATAATTAATTCACGTCACACAGGTAAGCTTATTGCTAACACTATTGCAGATATTTGTAGATATTTTTGCTTTAGAGATAAAATAATGGCAATTTCTATGGATAATGCTTCTATTAACACTAGTGTTATAGGCATACTTACAACAACACTAAATCCTGCATTTAGTAATATATTCCACGTGAGATGTATTTGTCATATTTATCATTTAATTATCGGTGATGGTATGCGAATTTTAAATTTACAAATTGAAAAGTTTAGAATGACTCTTAATTAGATTTTTTTATTCAAACCGTAGAATTAGATTTAGAGAGTATTTTAAAAAATGTGATGAATGGTCTTAGAGAAAGAAAGGTTCCTAAAGCTTGCCTGACTAGATGGAATTGTATGTACAAAAGTTTAGTAGTTGCATATGAATATAAAAATCCAATTAATGCAACGTTAAATGCTTGGGTAGGTAGTGAGGATGATGATGAAATGCTTACAACTCAAGATTGGACGAATGTTAAAATTCTTATAGATTTTTTAGAATATTTTTAAATTCTACAAATGTATTTTCTGGGCAATATTGTTATACTATTGAAAACTATTAGTTTATATTGCAGCACTATCTGATTTGTTTGTTGAATTTTTGGAGGGTGGGGAAAATTTATAAACTTTCTATAAATGAAATGAAAGAAAAGCTTAAAAAATATTTTTCCCATATCACTCCTATTTATGGTGTTGCTGTAATGTTAAATCATACAATAAAATTAGGAGGTCCTCACTTTTGATACTCAAATATTTATAAGGCTTTAGATCTTTCAAATGAGGAATTTACTACACTTGCAGATGCAAAAGCCTCAATTAAAATTAATGCTCAAACAATTTATAATGCTTATCAAGTTGCCTTAGTCATGCTAGGCCAAATGTTCCAACCCTACTTCGTCTAGTTCATAATCGTCTAAAAGAGCTACGGGCTTAAAATCACTTAAATCTTGGATGGAGTATATGGGTTCTAAGGGTGATAATTATGATGATACTTCACATCTAAATGAGCTTCAAGTTTATTTGTCGCAGGGACATAAAAAGGAGAATCCAGACAGCACTTTTGATCTTTTGGAATTGTGAAAGTGTCTTGACCCTAGTTCACCAGAAATGTCTAATACAAAGAGGGATCGAAAGAACATCTAATAACTATGGGTAGAATGAGAAGGAGACTTTGCGGATTTGCGGACGTAGCAGATGTATACCCCAAGTCCCCAGTACGCTCCCTGACAGCTACTGGTGGTACGCCTGCTCAGAAGTACCTGGATCTGCACATGGAAGACATGCACAGAAGAGGCGTGAGTACACCACAGAAGTACTCAGTAAGTACCAAGCCTAACCTCAGTTCGGTAGTGACGAGGAAGATCGAGGACGCACTGAGATAAACATAAAAAATAAATATGAAATGAATAGACAGTATGAGTACAACGTATATCGAGTATCTAGCAAGTAATAAGTAACATGGAAACAGACTACAAATACAATCTATGAATAAAGGAACAAATCACTACATGCTATTTATCACCGGGGATCTCCTAGTATACTCATCATATAAACGAGGGATCTCCAAGTATCCCAAGGATCTCCTAGTATCCTCCATTTAATCACAAGGGATCTCCAAGTATCCCGAGGATCTCCTAGTATCCTCCTTTTACAATCAATTCGGTGCCAATGATCTCTTAATATCCTACACATCCAGTCTTAGAGCATAACACACAAAGGGAAGCTTCCGGGAGGCATCCCGTAATCTCGAATATTAAACACACCACAACAATAAATTACTGTAAAAGATGCTAAACAAGGGCAACTAATAGAAATTCTAGTCTAGTATGCTTCAAGAAGAGTAGATACTGCAATTTAGTCAAATAAAATAAGTAAGCTACTAACATGTTTTCCCTAAGCTAAACCAAGTGAGGTTGCATTTATAACAGTTAAATAAGGGAGGGAACACAATCTAATTATTTCGAATAAACTGAATTTTCAGCAATTAGCATGAGTGCACGCTCGTCACCTCGTGCACAAGACATTTAAAGTATCCTAAGGACAGAGGTCCCCCCCACAAAGTTAGCAAGCCACTTACCTCAAACCAGTTCAAAAATCACTATGAAATGATGCCCTTGCCACGAGTATCTGACTCCGAGTGGCCCTAATCTATTCAAACCAATTACATATTATAAATAACATCGCAAGTAACCAATTCCACTATTAAAATTAAATTTAAGGTGCGAAAATAGGCAAAGGCCAACGTCTCGGAATTGAATTACATTTTCCAAAACCTCATACTCTCACGAGTCCAACCATATAAAAATTTCCCGAATTGGAAGTCAAATGCCCCCTCAAAACCCAATAATTTAATCAATGAACTTTCACCCAAATTCTTCCATTTTTGATTCTAAATTCGAATTAAAAAGACGGATTTAACCACTAAATGATGGATTATAGCTAAAAGGATCATAGAAACGTTACCCAGTGATTTCCTCTTCAATTCCCACTTCAAATCGCCTTCTCCCGAGATCCCAAATGATTTTTCAACTTTTGAAATTAAGCCTCGGATAAACCCTTATCATCAATGTGATTTCCGCTTTTGCAGTCCAGGAACCGCTTCTGCATTCCCGCTTGTGCGAAAAACCAACCGCATTTGCGGTTCAATTAAAGTCTCCAGGGACCGCTTCTGCGAGCCATAACCGCCTATGCGGCCACCACCTATGCGAGCTGCCTTCCGCTTCTGCGGTCCTAGCCCACTCCTCACTGACCGCTTATGCAACTAAATGCCGCATTTGCGGAACTGCTTATGCGGTTCCCTTTCTGCAGATGCGGAAACAACAGAAGCAGCTGAACAAAACAATGCAACAACTTCCCAATCTCCGTTTAACCACCCAAATTTATCCCGAGGCCCCCGGGACCTCAACCAAAAATACCGACATGACCTTTTTACCTTATTAAAACTTACACCGAAACCTAGATTAAATCAAAGATTCAAGCCTAAGAACTTCAAGTTCATCCAAAACACGCTTTCGATTGAAAACCTAATCAACCTTCGTCCGATTGACCTGAAACTTTGCACACACATCTCAAATGACATGACAGTGCTGCAGCAACTTTCAGAATCCCGTTTCGACCCTCAGATCAAAATTTTACAATCGGATCGGAAATTTCCAAATTCTAACTTTCAGCATTTCTAGCCCAAATGAGCTACAGACATCCAAAATAAATTACGAACACGCTCCTAACTCCGAAATAACCAAACGGAGATAACGGAACCATCGAATTTCCATTCGGAGGTCGTCTTCACACTGTTCTGATTATGAACCACTTTCCAACACTTAAGCTCTCATTTAGGGACTAAGTATCCCAAAACATTTTGAATTTTAACACCGAACGTCCAGTCAAACCAAAATAGCAGAAAAGAACTTAGGGGAAGTAGTTAGTGGGGGAACAGGGTATAAATTCCAAAGGCGACCTTCCGGGTCGTCACATCCTCCTACACTTAAACATTCGTTCGTCCTCGAACGAGTATAGAGAACATACCTGAAGTAGCAAAAAGATGAGGGTATCAGCTGTGCATATCCCGCTCGGTCTCACAAGTCACCTCCTTGGCCGGCTGACCCCGCCACTGAACCTTTACAGAAGCTATATCCTTTGACTTGAGCTTTCGGACCTGCCTGTCTAATATTGCCACTGGCTCCTCAACATAGGACAAGTCATTGTCCCACTGCACTGAAATGAACTCGAACACATGAGACGGGTCACCGTGATACCTCCAAAGCATCGAGACATGAAATACCGGATGAACCCTGTCCAAACTGGGAGGTAAGGCAAGCTCATAAAAAACCTCCCCAACTCGCTTCAAAATCTCAAATGGACCAATGAACCTCGGGCTCAACTTCCCTTCTTCCCAAACCATATAACGCCCTTCATTGGCGAGACCTGAAGCAGAACCCGCTCACCAACCTTAAAGGAAACATCACGAACCTTCCGGTCCGCGTATCTCTTCTGTCTAGACTGGGCCGTACGGAGTCTATTCTGAATCATCTTATCCTTCTCGGCCGCGTCCTGGACCAAATCACTGCCCAATAGCCTAGCCTCGCCCGGCACGAACCAACCCACCGGGAATTTGCATCTCCTACCATACAAGGTCTCATACGGCGCCATCTGAATGCTGGACTAATAACTGTTGTTGTACGCAAACTCAACCAATGGCAAGAACTGATCCCAAGACCCTCTAAACTCAATCACGCACACACGAAGCGTATCCTCAAGAATCTGAATAGTACGCTCGAACTATCTATCCGTCTGAGGGTGAAAAGTTGTACTCATAGTCACCTGGGTACCCAACTCCTACTGGACAGCTCTCCAGAATTGGGATGTAAGCACTGAACCCCTGTCTGAAATGATGGAAACTAGAATGCAGTGAAAACAGAAAATCTACCTGATATAAATCCCCGCTAACCGCTCCACTGAGTAAGACGTACACACTGGAATAAAATGAGCGGACTTGGTAAGCCGATTCACAAAAACCCAAATAGAATCAAATTTCTTTGCCGTTAGAGGGTGACTAGTTACAAAATCCATAGTGATATTCTCCCATTTCCACTCCGGAATCTCCATCTGCTGGAATAACCCTCTTTGTCTCTGGTGCTCAGCTTTTACCTGCTGACAGTTGAGGCATCTAGCTATAAACTCTGCTATGTCCTTCTTCATCCGCCTCCACCAGTAATGCTGCCTCAGATCCTGATACATATTCGACGCACCTGGATGGATGGAGTACCGCGAGCTATGGGCCTTCGTCAATATCAACTCCCGATTATCATCAACATCGGGTACACAGGTCTTACCATGCATCCTTAATACCCCGTCATATCCAATGGTCACATCCCTAGCATCGCCATGCTGAACTGTGTCCCTGAGGACATGCAAATGAGGGTCATCATACTGCCTCTCCCTGATACGATCAAACAATAAAGACCGAGAAACCACACAGGATAAAACCCGACTGGGCTCCGAAAGGTCCAATCTCACAAACTGACTGGCTAAGGCCTGAACATCCATCACCATAGGTCTCTCTGAAGCTGGTAAATATGCTAAATCCCTAAACTCTCCGCCCGGCTACTCGAGGCATCGGCTACCACATTGGCCTTGCCCGGGTGATAAAGAATAGTAATATCATAGTCCTTTAATAGCTCTAACCATCTCCTCTAGCAAAAGTTCAGATCTTTCTGCTGGAACAAGTGCCGTAAACTCCGATGATCCGTGTAAATCTCACAAGGCATGTCGTACAAATAATGATGCCATATCTCCAAGGCATGAACAATAGCAGCTAACTCAAGGTCATGGATAGGGTAGTTCTTTTCATGTACCTTCAACTGTCAGGACGCTTAGGCAATCACCCTACCGTCCTGCATCAACACCGCTCCAAGTCCGACTCATGAGGCATCACAATAAACTGTATAGGACCTCGAACCAGTAGGAAAAATCAGAATAGGGGCTGAAGTCAAAGCCATCTTGAGCTTCTGGAAGCTCGCGTCACACTTGTCTGACCACTGAAAGGGAACACCATTCTGGCTCAATGTAGTAATAGGTGCTGCAATCGATGAGAATCCCTCCACAAAACAACGGTAATACCCCGCCAAGCCAAGCAAACTGCGGATCTCTGTAGTTGAGGAGGGCCTGGGCCAACTCCGCACGACCTCCACCTTCTTCGGATCTACCCGAATGCCCTCACTCGATACCACGTGGCCTGGGAATGCCACAGAACTCAACCAAAACTCACATTTTGAGAACTTTGCATATAATTTCTTTTCGTTCAGGGTCTGAAGCACCGTCCCCAGATGCTGCTCATGACCTTCCCAACTCTAGGAGTATACAAGAATATCATCTATGAAAACAATGACAAACAAGTTGATATAAGGCCTGAATACACTGTGCATCAAATGCATAAAAGCTGCTGGGGAATTGGTCAGACCAAATGATATGACACGGAACTCGTAGTGACCATATCGAGTCCTAATAGAAATCTTCGGGATATCCGGCTCACG
Organism: Nicotiana benthamiana; assembly: GCA_034376525.1. NCBI lineage: Eukaryota > Viridiplantae > Streptophyta > Magnoliopsida > Solanales > Solanaceae > Nicotiana > Nicotiana benthamiana. The sequence goes on from CM067336.1 coordinate 49,011,078, forward strand.
AATCTTTAGCTGGTGATAACCTAAGCGCAAATCTATCTTAGAAAACACCTATGAACCCTGAAGCTAGTCAAATAGATCATCAATATAAGGCAAAAGATATCGGTTCTTCACTGTAACCTTGTTCAACTGAAGATAATCGATACACATGCGCATAGAACCATCCTTTTTCTTTATGAACAAGACAGGAGCAACCCCCAGTGAAACACTGGGTCGAATGAAACCCTTATCGAGTAATTCCTCTAATTGATCCTTCAACTCCTTCAACTCAAAAGAAGCCATATGGTATGGAGGAATGGGTATGGGCTGAGTGACCGGCAACAAATCAATGTCAAAATCTATGCCCCTATCGGGCAGCATGCCCAAAAGATCAGCTGGGAACACATCGGGGAAATCCCGTGCCATTGGAACAGAGTCAACAGAAGGGGTATCAGCACTGACATCTCTCACATAAGCCAAATACGCGGCGCATCCCTTCTCAACCATACGCTGAGCTTTAAGAAAAGATATAACTCTACTGGGAGTATGATCAAAAGTACCACTCCACTCAATACGTGGAATATCTGGCATAGCCAGCGTCACGGTCTTAGCGTGACAATCAAGAATAGCATATTGGGGCAACAACCAGTCCATGCCTAAGATAATATCAAAATCAACTATATCAAGTAAAAAACGATTTGCCATGGTCTCAAAGCTACGAATAGTAAGTAAACATGACCGATATACGCAGTCTACAACAAGGGAATCTCCCACGGGAGTAGAAACATAAACAAGAGAGCTCAAGATCTCTCGGGCTATACCCAAATGCGGGGCAAAATAAGATGACACGTAAGAATAGGTAGAGCCTGGATGGAATAGAACCGATGCCTCTCTGTGACTAACCAATATAATACCTGTGATAACAGAATTGGAGGCGACAACCTCGGCACGATCAGGAATAGCATAAAATATGGCCTGGACCCTCCTTCAAGGGTGACCTCTATCTCCTCGATCTCCGCCCCTGGTTGGTTGGGCAGGTGGGGGGGGCAGCTGGAGCTGGAACGATGGCGTGAGAATACCGCTGGGTACGCTGCGGCTGAGAGTGCTGTGGAGGTGCACTCCTCCCAAGCCTAGGGCAATCCCTCACTACATGGCGGGTATCCCCACACTCAAAACAAAATCTGGGAGGGCGCAGTGGCTGCGACTAACTGGGCCCACCCCTGCTAGACTAACCTCTGGGAGTACCCAGCGCAGGAGGCACACTAGAAACCAGAGGTGCATAATAAAGCTCTTGAAATCTGGGAGGAGCTGGAGTACTGCTGGATGAAGGAAGAGATAAGTGATCCGGGCGACCCGTATATCCCCTACCATGACGTCCTGCTACTGATGTACGGGTACCCGAGTAATGACCCGACTCTCGAGGCCTCTTGGCCTCTCTCTCCTCTCGCTCTCTGGCATGCATCCCCTCTATCCTCCTGGCTATGCTCACTACCCACTAATAGGGTATATCCATCTCCAACTCTCGAGCCATGCCATACCTGATGGGAGGAATAAGACCCTCAATAAACTGGTAAACCCTCTCACGAACAGTAGTCACCAAAGCCGGCGCATGTCTGGCCAACCTAGTATAATGGATGGCATACTCAGAGACAATCATATGGCCGCGACGCAAATGCTCAAACTCCATGCGCTATGCATCTCGGAGGCTTTGAGGAACAAACTCTCTCTGGAACATATCTGAAAACTGAGTCTAAGTCAGGGAGGCAACCTCATCCGTACTATCCAACTCAAAGGTGCGCTACCAGTCATAGGCGGCTCCCCGAAGCTGGAAAGCTGCGAAAGAAACCCCGCTCGAGGAGTAATACCCATGGTGCAAAAGATGCGATGACAATCCTCCAAAAAACCCCAAAGCATCATCCATAGATAGTCCGCTGAAAACAGGAGGATCATACTTCTTGAACCTCTCCAGTCTACGTTGCTCATCCTCAGAAGCAGGTGCCCCATGCTCAGACTGAACTGGTAATGCAGGCTGGACAGGGATAATATCTGGTACCTGCCACATATGCACCCTCTGCTCTGGAGTGCGGGCTGCGGGAGTCTGGGCTCCTCCCCCGGCCTGGGATGTGGCTGCAGGAAGGGGAAACAACCCTGCCTGTGATAGCGTAGTATACATGCTCATAAACTGTGTCAATGCCTCCTGAACAACTGGAGTAGTGGTGGCTGTGGGCGTGTAAGGTGCCTAAACCTTAGCTGGATCTGCTGGCGGTATCTCGGCGGCAGCCCGCGCAGGAGCTCTAGCTTGACAACGCGTGCATCCACAACCCCTGCCTCTAGCGGCTGCAGGAGGGGGTGCGGGTGCCTGATAGTCCTGGGTCGTGCGTGTCCTCACCATCTATGAGAGAATAGAAGACAGAAGTTTAGAGTCGATGTCAAAAATATAGCACGACAAAGAATTCAATAATGTGAAGATTTTTCCTTAACAGTTACATAGCCTCCCCGTAGATAAGTACAAACGTCTCTCTACCGATCATCGAGACTCTAATAAACCGACCTGTGTCCCGTGACTCCTATGAACCTAGAGCTCTGATACCAACTTGTCACGAACCTAGTTCACCAAAATAGTCTTATACAAAGAGGGATCTAAAGAACATCTAATAACTATGGATAGAATGAGAAGGAGACTATGCGGATTTGCGGACGTAGTAGATGTATACCTCAAGTACCCAATACGCTCCCTGACAGCTACTGGCGGTACACCTGCTCAGAAGTACCTGGATCTGCACATGAAAGACATGTACAGAAGAGCCGTGAGTACACCACAACGTTACTCAGTAAGTTGCAAGCCTAACCTCGGTTGGGTAGTAACGAGGAAGGTCGAGGCCCTACTGAGATAAACATAAAAAAAAAAAATGAAATGAATTAACAGTATGTGTACAGTGTATATCAAGTGTCTAGCAAGTAATAAGTAAAACAGAAATAGACTACAAATACAATCTATGAATAAAGGAACAAATCACTACAGGCTATTTATCATCGGGGATCTTCTACTATCCCGAGGATCTCCTGGTATCCTCATCATATACGCGAGGGATCTCCAAGTATCCCAAGGATCTCCTAGTATCCTCCATTTAATCACGAGGGGTATCCAAGTATCCTGTGGATCTCCTAGTATCCTCCATTTAATCACGAGGGATCTCCAAGTATCCCCAGGATCTCCTAGTATCCTCCTTTTATAATCAATCCTGTGCCAAGGATCTCTTAGTATCCCGCACATCCAGTCTTAGAACATAACACACAAAGGGAAGCTTCTGGGGTGACGTCTCGTAGTCCCGAATAGTAATCACGCCACAACAATTCAATTACTGTAAAATAAATGCTAAGCAAGGACAACTGATAGAAATTCTAGTCTAGCATGCTTCACGAAGAGCAAATATTGCAATTTCGTCAAATAAAACAAGTAAGCTACTAGGATGCTTTCCCTAAGCTAGAACAAGTGAGGTTGCATTTATAACAGTTAAATAAGGGAGGGAACACAGTCTAATTACTTCAAATAAAGTGAATTTTCAATGATTAGCACAAGTGAATGCTCGTCACCTCGTGCACACGGCGTTTAAAACAACAGTCAAGATATCCTAAGGGGAGAGGTCCCCCACACAAAGATAGACAAGCCACTTACCTCGAACCGGTAAAAAAATCACTATGAAAGATGCCCTTGCCACGAGTACCCGACTCCGAGTGACCCAAATCTATTCAAACCAATTACATATTATAAATAAATTACAATTAACCAATTCCACTATTAAAATTAAAGATAAGGTGCGAAAATAGGTAAAATAACCAAAACGCCCCTCAATCCAATATCTTGAAATCGAATAATTTTTATATTTCCGGAAACCTCGTACTCTCACGTGTTTAATCATATAAAAATCTCCCAAATCAGAAGTCAAATGCCCCTCAAAACCCAATAGTTTAATCAATGAACTTTCACCCAAATTCTTCCATTTTTTATTCTTAACTCGAATTTAAAAAATGGATTTAACCACTAAATGATGAATTATAGCGAGAAAGGATCATGGAAACGTTACCCAATGATTTCTTCTTCAATTCCCACTCCAAATCGCCTTCTCCCGAGCTCCTAAATAATTTTTCAACTTTTGAAATTAAGCCTCGGATAAACCCTTATTATCATAGTGATTTTCGCTTTTGCGGTCCCTTGTGCGGAAAACCAACTGCATTTGCGGTTCAACTAAAGTCTCCATGGACCGATTTTGCGGTCCATAACCACCTATGCGGCCACCATCTATGTGAGCTGCCTTCCGCTTCTGCGGTCCCAGCCCCTTCCTCACTAACACTTAGGCGACTAAAATGCCGCATCTGCGGAATTGCTTATGCGGCTCCCTTTCCGCAGATGCGGAAACAGCAGAAGCAGCCGAACAAAACAATGCAACAACCTCCGAAATCTCTGTTTAACCACCTGAATTCATCTCGAGGCCCCCGGGACCTCAACCAAAAATACCGACATGACCTTTTTACCAATCATCCCTCGTCCGATTGACCTGAAACTTTGCACACACATCCCAAATGAGATGACAGTGCTACAACAACTTTCGAAATCCCGTTCCGTACCTCGAATCAAAATTTTACTATCGGACCGAAAATCTCCAAATTATAACTTTCGCCATTTCTAGCTTAAATGAGCTACAGACATCCAAAATACATCCCGAACACGCTCCCAACCCCGAAATCACCTAACACAGCTAATGTAACTATTAGATTTCCATTCTGAGGTCGTCTTCACACTTTTTCGATTATGAACCACTTTCCAACACTTAAGCTCTCATTTAGGGACTAAGTATCCCAAAATATTCCGAATTCTAATACCGAACATCCCGGAAAACTAAAATAGAAGAAAATAACTTAGGGAAACATTTAGTGGGCGAACGGGGCATAAATTCCAAAGACGACAGGTCGGGTCATCACAGGAAGGAAAGGGAAAAATATTTTTCGGTTCTTGCAAGGATGGCTTGGGATATTTTATCTATTCAAGCTTCAACTGTTGCATCAGAGAGTGCTTTCAGTCAAGCAAGACTTCAAATAGGTGATCATAGAGCGTCTATGAGGGAGATCTTGGAAAAGTCAATACTGGTCAGAGATTGAATCTGCTCGGAAAGAAGAAACTTTGGAATTGCGGAATCACAATCGGAGATAGATGAAGTTATTGAAGAAATGATGGCGGAACTTGCGGAGAATGCTGCTTTGCCCGGAAGTGGTGATGAACAAGATTATTTTCCACCACCACCAACGGAACCTCCTCCGAACCTTGATGAATTTATGAGATTTGTTAGAGATACAATATAGATTATGGTGTAACTTGTACTTGGGCACATATTTTTTAGTTGTTTTCTCCTTTTAATGGTAGTATTAGTACCTTGTTGTGCTCATTTCATTAGGGGGGGGGGGGGGAAGAAGACTAAGAAAGATATGCTTTTTTTGGCAATAAAAATTGTAAGACATGCCCTTGAATATCTTTTTGTAATATTTTTTTGTCTTTATCTTGCAATAATTTATGCGCTATAATATATATACTTAATATACGATATATACTACAAAACAATATATAAGGGAATATATATACATTACATAACATACTATATATATATATATATATATATATATATATATATATATATATATATATATATATATATATATATATATATATATATATATATATATATATATATATATATATACTACAAAACAAGAATTTTCAAAATGAGGGCCCCACCCCAATGACCACCAATGATCATATTGCACAAATAGCCATTTTTTTCAATTTACAAAACTATCCTTCTCTTGCACTATAAATACCCCCTCCTCTTCTTCATTTCTTCAATACTCAGTGCTCATTTCTTAATCTAAATTTCTCTCAATCTCTAAATCTCCAATTTTCAAGACTTCAAGTCTCAATCTCAATTTTCAAGTTAAATCATGCCTCGTTCGGAAAGAGTGCGCTTATTTGTTTCGCAATACTATGAAGTGCTTGAAGAAAATGAAGAAGGCCAAATATTAAAGTGCAAGAACTGTGCAAGAGTCTTAAATTTTCATTGAGGGTGTACCACATGCATTTTAAGGAGGCATATAAAGTATTGTGTTGAGATATTTATCCGCAAATTCAACTTTAAGATTTTCAACAATTTGTGTTATTTTAAAATTATTAGACGTATTTATGCTTCATGTAGTACTTTGTTATTAATTTATTATGCATGGCAATTTAGCTTTAGTATTGTTTTGTCATTTTACTTTTTCGTCAAGCACTTTAATAAATAGATTTCTATATTATATATACATATATTTATATAGCCATGTATAAGAGTAATTTATATACATACATATATGGTTTACAAGAAATTGCCTTAAACAAAAAATTTTTTTAAAAAATAAAGCTCGAAAATAAAATAGCCCGTTAGGCCCGATAAGCCCACAAGCCCGGCCCATTTAGCCCAGGAACATATGGGCTTAGGCCCGTCATGGGCTTAAGACCATGAAACCCGGGACCATAATGCCCGGGAGTGCCAGAGCCCGGGGCCGCTAAGCCCAAACCCGTTTAGCCTAAATGGGCTCGAGCCCGACCCACCATACAACATTAGTTGTGAGTAAACAGAGGATTCTTTGTTGCTATTATAAGTTTTTGTTTGTTAACTGTTGCTTCAATAAAGTTGGATCATGTACCAACTTATAATTTACAATTCACATATGGTAATGACATTTTGCTTTACCATTTTGATTGATCCAAAATACAACAAAATAACCATATAAAATATCTCCCAAACCATTAGACATCTAGAAAAGAGGAGACCAATTGCCATTAAAATCCTTTTCGGAAACCAAGAAAATATTTAATCCAATTATGATATTGGGTGGGATTCACCACCCGCTAGACATAGCACGTAAGTCTACAATAATATATATGAATGAGACCTGAACTATTCTACCTCTTTTTTCTTTTTTATTTATGGGCTATAGATACACATAAAGTAATCGATTCCAAGTATCAGGAACTCCAGGCAAGCACCAATGTATACAATCCGCAAAATGCAAAGGATCAGTTTTCTGTTCATTAGTTAATAATTTGCCATATGATTCACCATAAATTGATGAATGAGCGTCAATTCTGTACTCAGATAATTGTGTGATATTCAGTACAGTAACATGGACTTTCATTCTTTTGATCACACTTGCCACTACTTTCATCATTTCTTTGTTTGAACCAAATCCCCAGTGTCCCTTCTTCATTACTGGTCTTGTCTCATTGTAGCACATGATCCCATTTATGTTGCCCCAATCTTTATTTCTGAATTAATATTATATACGTTTGATAAATTAGTGTTAGTTTAAGTTCCACCAAAATGAGCGGGGTAGCTTTTGGAAAAAAAAAAGGCAGACCGACGTACAAAACATCTTGTATACACATAGGGTACTCAGGAAATGGCCGCAAAGTATAATATAGACAGCTTACCCTAATTCAAACATTAGTAGTTGATTCCTATGTTGCACAGACTCTTCAAAATGCTGCCGCACCAGTGTCGGATCCTCCAAAAGTGCATTATTTTTGGAGAATCCAACACGAACACGAGGGCGACTCAATAAAATTTGTGGCCTAAAGCCAGATTTTAATAAGAGACCTTATATTTTTTTATTAATACATATGCATAAAAAAGTTAGTGTTGCCATTTTTTATATTTGGTATTTATAGTATAACATTCTTAAATGATAAAGCCTTTAACTTAACAGAATAGTATTATTATTATTTATATTAGTAAGAGCTAACTTAAATATATAAGATGTTAGACATGTATTTTCAATATGTCCCCTTTGATATTTTTACAAAAAAATATTTACTAATATAAAGATTTAAGTAATTTAATTGAAAGTTCTAAAATATTTTTGGTGTTAAGGAGTAGACAATCTTTTTTTTTCTTTTGTCCAAATGTTTTCTGTACTTTTTTTGTTGCAAATTTAAATATTGTCTAACTTGAAATAAAATCATATAATTCATTACTGAATTTTTTTTGGACCTATATCAAAACTTACTAGTCTCCTACTTGAGTTACCTGTTCGTTTATTCTCAATCAAATTTTATGGTGCTTCAATTAAGATAAAATAAAAATTAGTGAATGAATTATTTAGTTATAAAATGTGAATGAAGCTGGTTGAACAAGGGGTACATAGGGCAGTGATCTATAAATAATTGTTGATCATTAATTGGGATGGCTCAATGGAACTAGTGGTTTGAAACTAAATATATTAGAGGACCTTAAATTTCTGTCATAAAATCCATATACTATTAAAAAAAGTTTACATTTGCTTTGATTTAGTGATAAGATAGCAATAATGTGTGGCATACACAATATGGTATTGAACTCTCATATGTATAGAAATGTAGCACTAAGTGAAAATGCTTGAGTCTATTATCAGTCATGTTTTGAACCTTTGTACACTTATCTTGGTGATTTCTTAGTTAAAAAAGATGAGATACAGAAAAACTTATTTTCTGATGTGTGGATCAATCAAATGTGACAAATAAAACTAGCTAATTTAGAGAATCTGAATTGAAATTAAAAATTAAAATAGTGAAAAATATGAAAAAGATTATACATAAAGAAGAAGAAAAATAGATTTAATGAGAAGGTAAATATATTATTTAATTCAATCCCACCTCTACCAAGTTTCAAAAAAATATTAAAATATAAAATATTTTATCAATAATTATATAAATATAAATTATATATATAATGATGCTTTCTATTTTTGGGGCCTCAAAAATTTGGGGCCCTCACGCAATAGCTTCGGATGCTTTACCCTAGAGTCGTCCTTGACGCACCAAATAATGTTTTTGAAGAGTCCGAGCAACATATTCTGCTTTCATTATTCGAATCTGTGACTTATAGGTCATACATAGATAACTTTACGCTCCAAAGTTATCCTTCAACGAGGTTATTTTAAAGGAAAAAAAGACGTAGTTACCTTTCGTGGCTAGGAGACATGGTGGTAAAAAAAATACGAGTTTTATTGGAATCAATTGTGGAATCAATCCAATTTGCCCATGTCCGCAAAGCTAGTCTGTAAGAAACTGGTGTGTCTAATTCTTCATAGCCTTCCTCTCCATTTTGAAATTCACCCCATCTGCATTTTAATAAAAAAAATTATTAAATAGCATTAATCATTAAGGCGTATTTGCAAATTATTATACTTATTTCTTTCTTAAATGAGTAACTAGTGACTATATGCCTTCTTGGATTAGTAAAGCTCGAACTGAAAAAAACACTTCTTAGTAGTCTAAAAGTGAGTTTTGACGAAAATTCTTTAGTTAAAATGACTAATAAAAAGGAGCAGAGAGATTAGTAAAGAACTGAGAGGGTAAAAATCTACTCGCACCCGATATCTACGCTAAATCAATAACTCTACAACAAGTATTTTACATGCACTTCTATAACTTAAACCATAGTAATTATTGTATATTGATTTATACCACAGTTTATTAGTGAGCCATGGGTAACTTGTATAGTTTAGTGTAAAATATGAGGTGTAGATAAATTTTTACCGAACTTACAGTGTGTTGATCTTGAGTCGGCCCATCCACCAAACGTAAGTATTGAAAACAAGGATATCTGCTCCAAGCCAGTTTTGGGCACGTTGTGTAATTGAGTCCACCTTAACAATTTTCTGATTTGGATTGAATTTGATATGAAAATCAGTGTTAGATTCCACCAAGAATGGTGCCCAGTAGAACTCAATGCTGGCGTTATATTCCTGAAAAATAAGTGGATATATTAAGCTGCAGATTTTGGATCTCAAGACTCATATGTAAATTTTTAAATAAATTCTTGAAAAAGGCAAGGTCTTTATGTTGACTGTTACGATTTAATATTTACCTCAACTTTAAATACAGAATGACCACGACTTATTTTTTTCATGGATTTCTGGTCTTCTGGGATTATAGATTCCACCAAGCACACAAAAGATTGCCATTGATTTTTTTGTAGTGAATCACCTACAAACATTAGCCTCTTTCCTTGAAGTTTTAAGAGCGCAATCTCAGGGTCAAACCTGGTCGAGTCATAGAAGAAAGTACGCCTTAATTATTTCACCATTAAAGCAAGAAAGAATTTCATTCATAGCTGAGCTTTTTTTAGTATATAAGTTTGCATGATGTGTAGTGAATCAATTGAGTATCTCATTGTTGCAAAACAAATTGGTAATGGGTTTATAGTTTGAGTGGGTTGTCCCGCCTAATGAGCCACTCTTCTGGTTCTCTTGTTCAATCTATAACAATTGATATCAGAGCAGATTGATCAGCAGCAAATTGGCCAAGTTAGAGGGGTTTGGGAGTGGCACCTGTCGTGATCAACAAGGTCCTGGGGCGATTGTTATGAGTCAGTTGAGTCTCTCATAAATTACAAAGAAAATAGTTAACAAATTTATAGGATAAATGAATTTTCCCACCTAATAGACTAGTCTTTCGAATTGGAACTCTTCTGTTCGATCTATAACATGTATCAAAAATTAAAACAAGAATGATCAATTAGCTTACTAACCTTGGCAAGACACAATGATCAGGTTGCCATTCCCAGTATAAATAATCTGAATCGTTTCGGCCATTCTTAACACAAGCATATTCCCTGTCAATATATGAACATGTCCTGTCCGTATATAATGGCTTAATTGAAGTATTAAATACCCAATTTCCATCAGTATTGTTGCATTCGTAGCCATCATACTCGTTTAGAGGATTGATTTCCAATCTTTTTACATCTATTGAGCCAATAAAATATGTTTAAGTAAGATGATAAAATATATATATGACATTTACTAGTATTAAAACAGATGGTTCACCTGTATGAGAATTCTTAGATTTTGCAAAGGTGCAGTTTGAACAAGGTTTGAACTTGAGAACAGAGTGATAAGTACTGATTTTGTTAACGTAGAAGAGAGAAATGACACCTATTGTACAGATAATGATCGTGATCACGGGCAAAGATAAATTTCCTCGAGCAGATTTTGTCCATCCCATTGTGAAAGTGAGTAAAAATTTAACTTTGAAATAAGGGAAGGCACAGAAATTCGAGGGCTCAGGGCTCAATCTACAATATTTATGAAGTTCAATGTTGAAGGAGGAATACCACCTTTTACCAAATGATAGATGTGTAGCGGATGGGGCTGATCTTCCCTTAACCAGAGGTTTCGGGTTCGAGTCCTGGATATCAAAAAATCCCTGGTAGGGAGTGCTTCCTCAGAATGGGGCCCTGCGCGGCACGACACCAGATATAATAGGGGCTCCAATACGGATACTGAACACCGGATGAGAAACCCAACAATAAAAAAAGTTGAAGGAGTAATGCTTTTTCTCTATTTAGTTAATTAATTCACTGTGTTATCTTTTGAGTTTAATACTGCTAATTCATTTGCTTACTGGTAATATAGAGGAAGGGAGTCTCGGCGTAATTGATAAAGTTGCTTTCATGTGACTAGGAGATCACGGGTTCAAGACGTAGAAACAGTCTCTTGCAGAAATACATGGTAAGACTGCGTACAATAGATCCGTAGTGATCTGACCCTTTCCCGGACCTCGCTTATAATAGAAGCTTAGTGCACCGAACGGCCTTTTTATGGGTAATATAGGTTTACTTCCATAGGCCGTTAATCAGTAATTAGTTGAAGCATTTGCTAAAGACAGCATGGATAAGCCAGATACATATATTAAAAGACATGTTATATCAATCAAATTAGGTATACCATTAGTAAAGAAAAAGAAAAGCCACTTTCTGTTTTCCATTTTCTACCTGAGACTAGCTATTGTGATAACTCTCTCCAACCAACACTGTATATTAAAAAGGGCTATTAATTGTTAACTTTGTTTATACTAAAGATGTTTCTACTTAGCATTATATGCGTATGTTTGTGGTGATTATATTATGATGACAAATTTAAAAGAAAATAAGAAGATAATAAAGACAGGATGACATCAAAGAAAGAGAATTTCACAGTACAAGGCAAAAAATGCAACTACTTACCTGAGCTCTCAATTCTTCTTTCTATGGTACAGAGGTACTTAACTGATTTGTGTCTATAGGATCGTCAAATGAAATAACTCATACACCTTCAAAAAAATCTTCAAAAGCAGATTATTTAGATAAAATTTCTCGATCAACTAGGAACAGCAGTTTACTTAGTTTGTAACTTTACCATTCTATTTTTGGAATGCGTCTCAATAACTTAAAGAAGTTCTATAAACAATATATATATATATATATATATATATATATATATATATATATATATATATATATATATATATATATATATATATATATATATATATATATATATATATATATATATATATATATATATATATATATATATATGTTATAAAATAGAAGTCTATTTAGAGTGAATGTCTAAGAGTTTTAGCTTGAAGCTAAGTCATTCCTCTTCCTATAAATAGAGGGGTCTTACCCCATTGTAAATCAACCCAAGTATTAATAAGAATACTTCTCTCTCTCCCTATTCTCTCTCTATATTGTTCTTATTCTTGCATTATTGTTCTTGTCTTTATATTATTTCATAACACGTTATCAGCACGAGACTCTACCGTCTCAAGAACCATTCTCGAGAAATCTAAGGTATTTCCCTCTTCCTAATTTAATTTTCGATTATGTCTGACATTACGAAAAGAAAGTTCGTTGCCCTTGAAATTTCGGGCAAGAACTATATGACATGGGTGTTGGATGCTGAAATCCACTTAGATGCTATGGGTCTCGGAGACACCATCAAAGATAGAGAAAAAGCATCCACCCAAGAATGTGCGAAGGCCTTGATTTTCTTGCGCCACCACCTTGATGAAGGTTTGAAGATTGAATATCTCACCGTCAAGGATCCACTCGTCTTGTGGAACGGCTTAAAGGAGAGATATGACAACCTGAAGTTGGTCACTCTGCCACAAGCACGATATGATTGGGCTCATCTGAGGCTCCAGGACTTTAAGTCCGTTTCTGAATATAATTCTGCTATGTTCAGAATTACTTCTAAATTGAAGCTATGCGGGGATAATATCTCCGATTATGATATGCTTGAGAAAACGTTTACAACGTTTCATGCCTCCAATATAGTACTGCAACAACAGTACAGAGAGAAAGGCTTTACAAAGTACTCTGAACTGATTTCTCTTCTACTAGTGGCTGAGCGAAATAATGACCTGCTCATGAGAAATCATGAAAATCGACCCACTGGGTCTACACCACTGCCTGAAGCAGATAAGGTGCACTCTCATTATGCCAAACATGAAAAGGACCATGGTCATGGTCGTAAACGGGGTCATAGCCAGGGACGTAGACAAGGAAGAAATTCCAATGAAGTCCGTCAACTCCCAAGGAGAGATAACCGCCGAAAGCAGAAACGGGGTCATGAAGATCCTAAGGCAAATGGTTCAGAAACTATATGTTATCGTTGCGGTGGGAAAGGGCACTGGTCAAAGACTTGCCGTATACCAAGACACTTGATTGACCTTTATCAAGCATCTCGAAAGAGAAAAGGCCCTGAAACAAATTTTGTCTATGACGACAATGAGGACATCACCCACCTGGATGTGGCAGACTTCTTTGAGCAACCCGAGGGGAAAATAGACCACCTAATCGGCGATGGATCCGTGATGAAAGAAGATGGAGTTATTTGATTTTGTTCTACTTATTTGTATTAGTTAGTGAATAAACTAATAGTCATTAGTATTAGCTCGTATTAGTTAGTTCATGATGCAATATTAGCAGTAGTTCTTTAGAATATCTTCAATATGCTCAAATATCAATAAAATTTTTATTTTCCAGTAGGGGTAATCGACTAGCCTGAAAAACTAGTCGATTATCTACTATTTTCGCATTAAAGTTGAAAAACAATTGATCAACAATCGATTGTCGTTGACTAACAATCGATTGTCATTAAGACAGTGTAATCTGGAATTTTTCAAAAATCATCCACAATCGATTGTATTTGTCTAACAATCGATTGTCTTGAAACAGTGTGCTCTGGAATTTTTCAAAAATAGCCAACAATCGATTGTCTATGCATAACAATCGATTGTCTTAAGACAGTGATCTGAAGTTTTTTCAAAATAGCTAACAATCGATTGTCTATGCATAACAATCGATTGTCAATGTTCAACAATCGATTGTTCGTAAGTAACAATCGATTGTTTGAAGAAAACGTTTAAACTGAAATTTTCAAACTGCAAAGTAATGGATAACATATCTGATTTTGTTAGTCAACTGTTAGCAGCAGATTTTGAAAATATTATGTGACACAAAAGAATTGAACTTGTTTATTCTTATGTTCTTGTATCTCTTTTGTATGTCAAACTATGGGATAGCAAATATGGATATCTCACAAAGCGAACTTGGATCAACATCCAACTGTAAAAGTATTTGCCTAATTGATTCATGTACTACACATACAATACTCAAAGAAAGGAAGTATTTCTCTCAACTAAATATGTGTAAGGCAAACGTTACTACAATCTCTGGAAGTAGTAAATTGATTGAAGGCTCCGGAAGAGCAATTGTAACTCTGCCCAAGGGCACGACGTTAATCATAGAGAATGCAATGTTCTCCTCCAAGTCTAAGAGAAACTTGTTGAGTTTTAAAGATGTACGCCGGAATGGCTATCATATTGAGACAATGGATGAAGATAATATTGAATATCTCGTCATCACAAAGAATGTCTCCGGCCAAAAGAGGGTTATTGAGAAATTCCCGTCTTTATCTTGTGGCCTGTATTGGACAAGAATTAGTGCGATTGAGGCACATTCAACAGTAAACCAAAGGGTTACTGATTCCAATACCTTTGTACTTTAGCATGATCGATTGGGACATCCAGGATCAGTCATGATGAGACGGATTATAGAAAGCTCCTATGGGCATCCGTTAAAGAATTTCAAAATTCTTTCGAATAATGAATATCCTTGCACTTCGTGTTATCAAGGCAAGTTGATTATCAGGCCATCACCAACAAAGGTTGGGACTGAGTCACCCACGTTTCTGGAACGTATACAAGGGGACATTTGTTGACCTATTCACCCACCTAGTGGGTCGTTTAGGTATTTCATGGTCTTGATAGACGCATCCTATAGATGGTCTCATGTGTGCCTGTTGTCATCACGCAACCTTGCGTTTGCGAAATTGATGGCACAAATAATTCGACTACGAGCACAATTTCCAGATAATCCAATCAAGTCCATTAGACTGGATAATGCTGCTGAGTATACATCCCAAGCATTTAATGATTATTGCTTATCAATCGGGATAAAAGTTGAACATTCTGTAGCTCATGTTCACACTCAAAACGGTCTTGCAGAATCGTGAATTAAACGCCTGCAATTGATTGCAAGGCCATTACTTATGAGAACGAGGCTGCCCACTTCGGTATGGGGTCACGCCATCTTACATGCAGCAATGCTAATTCGTCTCAGACCGACGAATTACCACAAGTATTCCCCGTTGCAATTGGTTTTGGGTCATGAACCCAATATATCCCATTTAAGGATTTTTGGATGCGCAGTATATGTGCCTATTGCACCGCCATCCCGCACCAAAATGGGTCCGCAAAGAAGGTTAGGAATATATGTTGGGTTTGAATCGCCCTCCATCATTCGCTACCTCGAAACATTGACAGGCGACTTGTTTACTGCACGATTTGCAGACTGTCGATTTGATAAGACACTTTTCCCAAAATTAGGGGGAGAAGTTGGTGAAACCAAACGGGAAATTTTGTGGAAAAATGCATCATTATCTCATCTTGATCCACATACCTCTATTTTTGAAAGAGAGGTACAAAAGATTATCCATTTGCAAAGAATAGCAAATCAAATGCCTGACGCATTTACGGACTTGAAAAGGATAACGAAATCCCACATTCCCGCGGAAAATGTTCCAATCCGTATTGATGTCCCTGTTGGACAATCATCTAGTGTCATATCC
Source organism: Nicotiana benthamiana (assembly GCA_034376525.1). Classification (NCBI taxonomy): domain Eukaryota; kingdom Viridiplantae; phylum Streptophyta; class Magnoliopsida; order Solanales; family Solanaceae; genus Nicotiana; species Nicotiana benthamiana. Next base: position 49,027,083 of record CM067336.1, read on the forward strand.
AATGAGTCGAATGCACGCCTGAAGCGTGGCAGACCATTAGGTTCCAAAGATCGAAATCCTAGAAAGAGGAAAAAGAACGATCAAAATGACACCACGAAAGAATCTCATGATTTAACAAATTCTGAGATTCATGAAGAATCCATTGAGCCCGAGACTCTGGAAAATACGGAACTATCCCTAAATCCAATTAATATTGAGGCAAATATTAATCGAGTGGATATTGTGGTGGATAATACCTTTGCTTATAATGTAGCATCTAGCATTATGCAAGAATGTGAGGATCTCGAACCTCAATCTGTTGAAGAACGTCGAAAAAGACAGGATTGGCCAAAGTGGCAAGAAGCAATTCAATCAGAATTGAATTCGCTGGCAAAACGTGAAGTTTTTGGCCCTATAGTTAAAACACCTAATGGTGTTAAGCCTGTCGGCTATAAATGGGTCTTTGTACGCAAGAGAAATGAGAAAACGAGGTACAAAGATATAAAGCACGCCTTGTTGCACAAGGTTTTTCTCAAAGGCCTGGTGTCGATTATGAAGAGACATCTTCGCCTGTAATGGATGCGATAACCTTTCGTTATCTCATAAGTTTTGCTGTCCATGAAAAGCTTGACATGCACTTAATGGATGTAGTTACTGCCTATCTTTATGGCTCACTTGATAATGAGATATACATGAAAATTCCCGATGGACTCAAGGTGCCAAACGCGCACAACTCAAAATCTCGGGAAATGTTCTCAATTAAATTGCAAAGATCCTTGTATGGTCTAAAGCAATCTGGACGAATGTGGTATAATCGTCTTAGTGAGTACTTGTTAAAAGAAGGCTATATAAATGACGCCATTTGCCCGTGTGTTTTTATAAAGAAAACAACATCGGAATTTATTGTACTTGCCGTATATGTCGATGACATAAACCTTATTGGAACCCCTATAGAACTCCAAAAGGCAATTGATTATCTAAAGGATGAATTCGAGATGAAAGATCTCGGGAAGACTAAACTATGTCTTGGTTTGCAAATTGAATATTTGGCAAACGGAATTTTTGTTCATCAATCTACCTATACAGAAAAGGTATTGAAACGGTTTTACATGGATGAAGCACATCCTTTAAGTACACCGATGGTTGTTCGATCACTTGATGTGAACAAAGATCCATTCCGACCACAAGAAAGGAATGAAGAGCTACTTGGTCCTGAAGTACCATATCTTAGCGCAATTGGCGCACTAATGTATCTTGCAAATACTACAAGACCTGACATATCCTTTTCAGTTAATGTCTTAACAAGATTTAGCTCGGCTCCTACGAGGAGACATTGGAATGGGATCAAACACATATTGCGGTACCTAAAGGGAACTACCGATATGGGCTTATTTTATGGCAAGAATTGCAGCCCGGATCTTGTTGGTTATGCTGATGCTGGATATTTGTCCGACCCACACAAGGCTCGATCTCAAACGGGTTATGTGTTTACCTGTGGAGAAACCGCCATATCTCGGCGATCGACTAAGCAATCAATTGTGGCTACTTCATCTAATCATGCCGAGATAATTGCTATTCATGAAGCAAGTCGGGAGTGTGTGTGGTTAAGGTCGATAATACATCATATCCAAGACAAATGTGGTTTGAAGTGTGATAAACTACCCACAACTTTGTATGAAGATAACGCAGCATGTATAGCTCAATTGAAGGGAGGATTCATAAAAGGAGATAGAACGAAGCATATTTCACCAAAGTTATTCTTCACACATGATCTTCAAAAGAATGGTGATATCAATGTTCAACAGATACGTTCAAGCGACAATATGGCTGATTTGTTTACAAAATCTCTACCAAAGTCAACCTTCAAGAAGCTAGTTCACAAGATCGGGATGCGAAGACTTAAGGACATGAATTGATGTTCTTATCAGGGGGAGTTAAGGCGCGTTGCACTCTTTTTCCCTTACAAGGTTTTGTCCCACCGGGTTTTCCTTGCAAGGTTTTTAACGAGGCAACCAATAGGCGCATATTCAAACATGTGTACTCTTTTTCCTTACTTTAATTTTTCCCAATGGGTTTTGGTTTTAAGGTTTTATGAGGCACATTATTGAATAGACATTCAAGGGGGAGTGTTATAAAATAGAAGTCTATTTAGAGTGAATGTCTAAGAGTTTTAGCTTGAAGCTAAGTCATTCCTCTTCCTATAAATAGAGGGGTCTTACCCCATTGTAAATCACCCCAAGTATTGAAAACATGCAGAGAATCGGAGAAAATTTAGAGAGAGAAAGTAGAGAGAAGGAGGAGAGAATAGAAGAGTCTCGAAGAAGACTCAGTTCCAAAAGAACCAAAATGACCCCTCTGAAGGGTCGAGTTAAGAGAGAGAGTATATATCAGATATACTCATTACAAGAATAGCCTATTTACAAATACAACCTATTTGCACACATAGCCTATTTTACAAAAGAATACAAAAGAATAAAGGAATTACAGAAGTAGCCACAATTAAGGAAATGACCAATTATTAGGCTCAGAATAGTGTATCATCATAGCCAATATCTCAACACCCCCCCTCAAGTTGAAGGGGGGAAACCACCTTTAACTTGGACAAAATAGGAGAAAGAGCAGTCCCGGATAAAGGTTTCGTCAACGGATCAGCCAACTGTTGAGAAGTGGAAACATGAGAAAGTGTGAGAAAACCATTGCGTATCAAAGTACGAACGTAATGACAATCCACCTCAATATGCTTAGTACGCTCATGGAAAACTGGATTATTAGCAATGTGAACAGCAGCTTGACTATCACAAAACACAGAAATAGGAGAGGAAACAGATACCCCAAGATCAGTAAGCAGACGAGATAACCAAGTGAGTTCAGCAGTAACTTTGCTTAAAGCCCTATACTCAGCTTCAGCTGAAGAAAGAGAGACAACAGGTTGTTTCTTCGACTTCCAACTTACCAGGCTGCCACCCAACAATACACAAAAACCAGTAACAGAGCGACGAGTGTCGGGACAAGCTGCCCAATCACTATCAGAGTACCCAGACAAAGAGAAGTCAGCAGCATCAGAGTAAAATAGACCCAAAGAGGAAGTGCCCTTAAGATACCTCAAAACATGCAAAGCAGCAGACATATGGGGAACCCTTGGGGATTTGAGATACTGACTCAGATGTTGCACGGCAAAGCATATATCAGGTCTAGTATGGGTTAAAAACAATAATTTGCCAACAAGACTCCTGAACTGATCAGGAGCGGGTAAAAGATCACCAGAATCAGCATGTAATTTTAAAGAAATGTCCAGAGGGGATACAACAGGGGAAACAGATACACAGTCGAAATGATGCAACAAATCATGAACATATTTATGCTGATTCAGATGAATCCCACCAGGGATTTGTTTAACCTCAAGACCCAAGAAATAATGCAATGACCCTAAATCCTTTATCTTGAAAGTATCATCCAAGAAGGCTTTTAAGCCTGCAATCTCATCACAGTCAACCCCAGTAACAATTATATCATCCACATACACAGCCACCACAACAAGGGAATCAGGATTACCTTTCAAGAACAGTGAATAATCATTTAAAGAATGCCTGTAACCTCGAGAATGAAGGGCAGAGGACAGCTTAGCATACCACTGCCTGGAGGCCTGCCTGAGCCCATACAAAGACTTCTTTAGTTTACAGACCAGAGGAAGAGAAGAAGAAGAAGAAGAAGAAGAAGTAGTAGAAGAAGAAGTAGAAGAAGGATCAGACACCACCAAACCTGGAGGAAGTTTCATATACACTTCCTCATCCAAATCACCATGAAGAAAGGCATTGTTAACATCCAGTTGGAACAATGGCCAGTGATTTTTAACAGCCACTGCAATGAGACACTTGACTGAAGTCATTTTGACAACAGGAGAAAAAGTGTCTGTAAAGTCCACACCTTCAACCTGTGTGTCACCCCTAATAACCAACCTGGCTTTGTATCTTTCAATAGAGCCATCAGATTTATATTTGATCTTGTAAACCCACTTACAGCCAATAGGTTTCTTACCTGGAGGAAGAGGCACAATGTCCCAAGTGTGGTTAGCATCCAATGCATCAAATTCCTTCCTCATAGCATCCTGCCAAGCTGGTACAGAGGCAGCTTGAGAGTAAAACATAGGTTCAGATTCCAAGTGAGAAGAAGAGGAGCCAGAAAAGGCTGGAATTTGACAAACATAGTCTTTGAGGTAAGAAGGAGGGAGATGTGATCTGGTGGATTTTCTGGGCAAGGAAACAGGCTGGGAGACAGGCAATGTAGGAGGGGAGATGTCATGACTGAAAATAGGAGAAGGAATAGACACTGGAGAATCAGGAGAAGGGTGAGGAGAAGAAGAAGGGGAAGATTCATGGGAAGATGGTAGGGTGAAAGGTTGAGGGAGAATGTCATCAGAAAATGGAACAGGTGGAGGAGAAGGAGAAGAGGGAGGAGGAGACTTGAATGGAAAGTGAGTTTCATGAAAAACAACATCTCTAGAAATAAAGCATTTCTTGGAATTTAAGTCATAAAGTTTATAACCTTTCTTACCAAAGGGATAACCAAGGAAAACACAGGAATGAGCTCTGGATTTCAGCTTATCCCTATGAGGGATAGGTACAGCAGCATAAGCCAAACAGCCAAAAACTCTCAGATGAGAATAGGAAGGGGGAGAACCATGTAATAATTCATGAGGAGATTTGTGATGAAGCACCCTGGATGGCAGTCTATTAATGATATATGTTGCAGTTAACAGACAATCACCCCAAAAAGAAATAGGCAAACCAGACTGAAAGAGAAGTGCTCTACAAGTTTCAAGTAAAGACCTGTGCTTTCTCTCAACAACCCCATTCTGTTGAGGGGAATGGGGACAAGTTGTTTGATGCACAATCCCAAGTTTACTAAAATAGGAAATCCCTTCAGCACTGGAACCCAGTTCCAGGGCATTATCACTTCTGACAACTTTGACCAGGGAATTGAATTGAGTTTGAACATAGGAAATGAAGGATTGTAGTAGAGGGAATGCATTACTTTTAGAACCCATTAGATGTGTCCAGGTAGCTCTAGAAAAATCATCAACTATGGTGAGGAAATACTTGCTACCAAGAGATGTAGGGGTATGGTAAGGACCCCAAGTATCCACATGAATAAGTTGGAATGGTTTGGTAGTGCTAATGCTACTGTCAGGAAAGGGCAATCTGGTTTGTTTAGACATAGGGCAAATTGAGCAAGGAAAAGGTTGTTTAGCAGCAATAGAAAAAGGCAAATTAGAAACATGTTTCATATTAGCAAAAGATGTATGTGCTAATCTCAAATGCCAAATATAGTTCATATCATCAGGAACAGCATTATTACAACTAGAAGATTGAATAACTGAGCTAGAATGTTTGTTATCAGAAACAATGTCATCATTACAAACATCTGAGTCACTATGCTCAAGAGAAGAAGGCTTGGAAGAGGCAGAAGAGGAAGAGGGTGACCAAGAGTACTTGTACAAGCCAGCCTCCTCTTTACCAAGATCCAGAAGCCTCTTCAGAGAAAGGTCCTGTAACAGGTAAAGAAGGCATGAGGTTGGTGTAAACAAGACTAAACAATTCAATTGTTTCATCAACTTATGAACAGAGATCAAATTATGTTTGAAAGAAGGGACTAGAAGTACATTATGAAGAATGAGGTAAGGAGTTAATGCAAATGATCCTGTACAAGTAACTTTGACTTTATATCCATTAGGAAGTGAAACAAGGTAAGGCACAGTTAGGGGTATAATGTCAAACAATAAATTTTTATCATAAGTCATATGATTGGAAGCTCCTGAATCAATGATCCAGGTAGCAGAATTTATGTGTGTAAGCATGCATAACTTGGAATCAGAAACAAGACTCTCAGACATTAAAGTACCAGCAAAATTAGCAGAACTCATGGAAGAAGAAGTTTGATCACTGGTTGAAAGTGTTTGTTGAATCAAGCTCACAATCTGATCACATTGTTGTCTGCTCAACCCTGGTATCACAGGTTGACTGGCAACAGGATCCCCTAGAGGAGCAGACACACCTGAAATTCTTGAATCAACAGATACACAATCAGTACTAGTGGAAAGATGAGCAGCAGATTTCCTTCCCTTGATGTAAGAATAGCTTTGAGGAAAACCATGGAGTTTGAAACACTTATCAATTAAGTGTCCAGACTTCTTGCAATATCTGCAAAATAAGTTTCCTCTGTTTTGTTCAAAATTGACTTTAGGTCTGAAATTAAAGCCAGACAATTTCCCTTGGTTGGACCCAGCAGGGGGCCTATCAGTGTGAGCATTAAAAGACATTGAGTCTGGGCTCATATGGGAAATGGACTTGACCTGTCTTTGCTTTTCATCATTCAACACAATATTATAGACACTGTCAAGGGAAGGAAAGTGTTGCATCATTAACAAATTGCTTCTTACACCCAAATATGTCTCATTTAGTCCCATAAGGAACTGATAAATCTTGTTCTCATCATCTTCCTCAATGATACCATTCTTAGCAGCACAGGTGCACTTCTGCCCATGGTTTGGGACCATTGTCCCTAATTCATCCCACAAACTCTTGAGTTTATTAAAGTATGAGGCTACATCAAGGGAACCCTGGGAAGTTTGGGAGAGTTCTCGCTTTAATTCAAAAATTTTGGTTTTGTTAGGAGTACCATATCTCTTCTCAAGTTGAGACCACATGCTTCGTGCAGTGTCAGAGTATTGAACACTGTCAGCTATTTGAGATGACACAGAAGAGGTTAACCATGACATAACAAGCATGTTACATCTATCCCACAACCTTTGCAAACTCACATTATTACTAGGTCTGGAAAAGGAACCATCAATGAAACAAATTTTATTTTTAGCAGATAAAGCCATAGTCATTTTACGCTTCCATCCTCCATAACCACTTCCTGAAAAAGGAGTGGGGACTAAAGATGCACCAGGAACATCAGAAGAATGCACAAATAATGGATTGGAAGGGTCAATAGGACCGGAGTTAGCACCAGAACTACCAGCATTCATGTTAGCAGCCATGCTCAACAAATGAATCAAATCTTTTGAAAACACAATATCACCAAACAATATTGACAGTCTACACACTCAATATTCTCAAGTTAAATGATTTATTCACAAATGGACAATCATATATACAAACAAGGAATCACAACCAGAGAATAGGAACGAGGTTACCGTCCTTCTTCGCAACCGGAAGATCGGCCTTTAACAATAGACAAAACCCTAGGTAGTGAAACCGTCAAAATTTTACCACAAACGTTGATAAAGATGTCACAGCACCACCGATGATGACCAAAATTTCAGCAAAGTAAGTATCAAACCACCGGATGGTAATCAAACACTCGATTTGACCACCAGAAAACCCTAGAGGTTGAAACTCACCGCAAAATCTCCGAAAGACTCACAATAAACGATTGAACCGTTCAATACAGAAGGAACAAACGTAGATCGTGAAGATAAATGGACCGAAGAACCCTAACATGGTTGAAACCATCATCGATCTTTTCGATCTCAGAAAAATCTCAAATTTTGTTAAAAAATAGTTCAGATGAACTATTGATTCACACGATAAACATCACCGGATCATTGTACCTGCTCTGATACCATGAAAACATGCAGAGAATCGGAGAAAATTTAGAGAGAGAAAGTAGAGAGAAGGAGGAGAGAATAGAAGAGTCTCGAAGAAGACTCAGTTCCAAAAGAACCAAAATGACCCCTCTGAAGGGTCGAGTTAAGAGAGAGAGTATATATCAGATATACTCATTACAAGAATAGCCTATTTACAAATACAACCTATTTGCACACATAGCCTATTTTACAAAAGAATACAAAAGAATAAAGGAATTACAGAAGTAGCCACAATTAAGGAAATGACCAATTATTAGGCTCAGAATAGTGTATCATCATAGCCAATATCTCAACAAGTATTAATAAGAATACTTCTCTCTCTCCCTATTCTCTCTCTATATTGTTCTTATTCTTGCATTATTGTTCTTGTCTTTATATTATTTCATAACAATATATATATATATGTTATATAAAATTGGGAATGAGAAAGATGATTGTGAATGGATTCTATTTATCTGTATTCTCATTTTTGTTAAACAATACCCTATATCACAAGATGGTGCTATGTTTTTGTTAAACTTTTATTCTTCATCTTTCTATTACATCATGGTATGTTTTTATTGTTTTGCTTTTTTCAATTTCTTAAATGGCTCTACCTTTTATTATTTTTAAATAATTTTTCAGAGTTAGTCCTTTGTGGTGCTAACTCAGGTATGTTTTCGTTAAATTTTTATTCTTCATCTTTCTATTTCATCATAGTATGTTTTTATTGTTTTACTTTTTTCAATTTCTTAAATGGCTCTGCCTTTCATTTTTTAAATAACTTTCCCAGAGTTAGTTCTTTGTTTTCTTTTATAATTTATTGACTGCTATAAATTAACTCTATTCTAATATTGGAAGAGTTATAGAACTCTATTCTAATGTTGTACGAGCATACTTAACTAATATATCAATATGTTTATACTTATATACATAAACAGAGAGTACATATATACAATACACACACACATATATATTTCCAAATTGTTTTAAGATTGTTGTTTTATTTAAATCTTAGCTTTTAAGTTTATAAAATACTATAAGATTAAAGATGTGATTTACGCGGTTGCGCTCGCCCCGACTTTTAATTTATTTATTTTGGTTCATACAGATATTAGCTTAAGGGATTTGGCTAACAAATTATGCCTTATAATCGCTTAAGTTGTGATTTTATATATCATATCATAAACGAGGTTTCGTAGGGTAAAATCTTTTAGGTTATAGCGTTGTTTTCAAAACTCAAAAATCCTTCTAATAAATAATCTTGTAATTCTAACAAAAATCTTATAAGTCTAAACGTTGATACTTGAGGGGAATTATTTTGATCTTTGTTATGAAATAATATAAGAACAAGAACAATAATACAAGAACAAGAACAATAGAGAGAAAAGTAGAGAGAGGAGTATTCTTATTGATACTTTGGGATGATATACAATGGGGTAAGACCCATCTATTTATAGGCATAGGAAAGACTTAGCCTCAAAGTAAAACTCTAGAATCTCTCTAAATATAGACATTCACCTTAAATAGAATTCTATTTATAACACTCCCCCTTGAATGTCTATTCAATAATGTGCCTCGTTAAAACCTTAACTAAAACAAAACCCAATGGGAAAAAATTAAAGAAAAGGAAAAAGAGTACACATGTTTGAATATGCACCTATTGGTTGCCTCGTTAAAAACCTTGCAAGGAAAACCCAGTGGGACAAAACCTTGTAAGGGAAAAAGAGTGCAACGCGCATTAACTCCCCCTGATAAGAACATCAATTTGTATCCTTAAGTCTTCGCATTCCGATCTTGTGAACTAGCTTCTTGAAGGTTGACGTTGGTAGAGATTTTGTGAACAAATCAGCCATATTATCGCTTGAACGAATCTGTTGCACATTGATATCACCATTCTTTTGAAGATCATGTGTGAAAAATAACTTTGGTGAAATATGCTTTGTTCTATCTCATTTTATGAATCCTCCATTCAATTGAGCTATACATGCTGCATTGTCTTCATACAAAGTCGTGGGTAGTTTATTACACTTCAAACCACATTTGTCTTGGATATGATGTATTATAGACCTCAACCACACACACTCCCGACTTGCTTCATGAATAGCAATTATCTCGGCATGATTAGATGAAGTAGCCACAATTAATTGTTTAGTCGATCACCAAGATATGGCGGTGCCTCCACAGGTAAACACATAACCCGTTTGAGATCGAGCCTTGTGTGGGTCGGATAAATATCCGGCATCAGCATAACCAACAAGATCAGAACTGCAATTATTGCCATAAAATAAGCCCATATCGGTAGTCCCCTTTTAGGTACCGCAATATATGTTTGATCCCATTCCAATGAGCGCCCAAATCAGCTATATATTTGACACGGGTTTGCCGTAATGCTAAAACTATGGCGAATGCATCTATCGTCATTGATGCATAAATAAAGATACCAATTAGTAGTGATTGAATTCCTTCTATGGTTCCACATGAGAAACCAGTACGAATATAACCTACATGTCCAATTGAACTATGAGCTAGAAGTCTTTTTACTTTCGTTTGGGCCATGGCGGCCAGTGCTCCTAAGATCATAGAAGCAATGCTGCAGGGGGAGCCGAGCTATACCTTGCTAAGGCATTAACTGAAAAGGTTATATCAGGCCGTGTAGTATTTGCAAGATACATTAGTGCGCCAATTTGCACTAGATATGGTACTTCAGGACCAAGTAGCTCTTCATTCCTTTCTTGCGGTCGGAATCGATCTTTATTCACATCAAGTGATCGAACAACCATCGGAGTACTTACAGGATATGCTCCATCCATGTAAAACCGTTTCAGTACCTTTTCTAAATAGGTAGATTGATGAACAAAAATTCCATTTGCCAAATATTCAATTTGCAAACCAAGACATAATTTTGTCTTTCTGAGATCTTTCATCTCGAATTCATCCTTTAGATAATCAATTGCCTTTATTCTAATTCTATGGGGGTTCTAATAAGGTTTATGTCATCGACATATACGGCAAGTACAACAAATTCCGATGTTGTTTTCTTTATAAAAACACACGGGCAAATGGCGTCATTTATATAGCCTTCTTTTAACAAATACTCACTAAGAAGATTATACCACATTCGTCCTGATTACTTTAGACCATACAAAGATCTTTGCAATTTAATTGAAAACATTTCCCGAGACTGAATTATGAGCGTTTGACACATTGAGTCCATCGGGAATTTTCATGTATATCTCATTATCAAGTGAGCCATAAAGATAGGCAGTAACCACATCCATTAAATGCATGTCAAGCTTTTCAAGGACAACAAAATTGATGAGATAACGAAAGGTTATAGCATCCATTACAGGCGAATATGTCTCTTCATAATCGACACCAGGCCTTTGAGAAAAACCTTGTGCAACAAGGCGTGCCTTATATCTTTGTACCTCGTTTTTCTCATTTCTCTTGCGTACAAAGACCCATTTATCGCCAACAGGCTTAACACCATTAGGTGTTTCAACTACAGGGCCAAAAACTTCACGTTTTGCCAGCGAATTCAATTCTGCTTGAATTGCTTCTTGCCATTTTGGCCAATCATGTCTTTTTCGACATTCTTCAACAGATTGAGGTTTGAGATCCTCACATTCTTGCATAATGCTAGATGCGACATTATAAGCAAAGACATTATCCACCACTATATCCACTCGATTAATATTTGCCTCAATATCAATTGGATTTATGGGTAGTTCCGTATTTTCCAGAGTCTCGGAATCAATGGGTTCTTCATGAATCTCAGAATTTGTTAAATCATGAATTTCCTCGTGAGATTCTTTCGTAGTGTCATTTTTATCATTTGCTTTCCTCTTTTTAGGATTTCGATCTTTAGAACCTAATGGCCTGCCACGCTTCAGGCGTGCATTCGACTCATTGGTTATGGCACTAGATGATTGTCCAACAGGGACATCAATACGGATTGGAACATTTTCCGCGGGGATGTGTGATTTCGTTATCCTTTTCAAGTCCGTAAATGCGTCAGGCATTTGATTTGCTATTCTTTGCAAATAGATAATCTTTTATACCTCTCTTTCACAAATAGAGGTATGTGGATCAAGATGAGATAATGATGCATTTTTCCACAAAATTTCCCGTTTGGTTTCACCAACTTCTCCCCCTAATTTTGGGAAAAGTGTCTCATCGAATCGACAGTCTGCAAATCGTGCAGTAAACAAGTCCCCTGTCAATGTTTCGAGGTAGCGAATGATGGAGGGCGATTCAAACCCCACATATATTCCTAACCTTCTTTGCGGACCCATTTTGGTGCGGGATGGCGGTGCTATAGGCACATATACTGCGCATCCAAAGATTCTTAAATGGGATATATTGGGTTCATGACCCAAAACCAATTGCAACGGGGAATACTTGTGATAATTCGTCGGTCTGAGACGAATTAGCATTGCTGCATGCAAGATGGCGTGACCCCATACCGAAGTGGGCAGCCTCGTTTTCATGAGTAATGGCCTTGCAATCAACTGCATGCGTTTAATTAACGATTCTGCAAGACCGTTTTGAGTGTGAACATGAGCTACAGAATGTTCCACTTTTATCCCAATTGATAAGAAATAATCATTAAATGCTTGGGATGAAAACTCAACAGCATTATCTAGTCTAATAGACTTGATTGGATTATCGGGAAATTGTGCTCGTAGTCGAATTATTTGTGCCATTAATTTCACAAATGCAAGGTTGCGTGATGACAACAGGCACACATGAGACCATCTACAGGATGCGTCTATCACGACCATAAAGTACCTAAAGGACCCACTGGGTGGGTGAATAGGTCCACAAATGTCCCCTTGTATACGTTCCAAAAACGTGGGTGACTCAGTCCCAACCTTTGTTGGTAATGGTCTGATAATCAACTTGCCTTGATAACAAGAAGTGCAAGGATATTCATTATTTGAAAGAATTTTGAAATTCTTTAACGGATGCCCATATGAGCTTTCTATAATCCGTCTCATCATGATCGATCCCGGGTGTCCCAATCGATCACGCCAAATTACGAAAGTATTGGAATCAGTAACCTTTTGGTTTACTATTGAATGTGCCTCAATTGCACTAATTCTTGTCCAATACAGGCGACAAGATAAAGATGGAAATTTCTCAATAACCCTCTTTTGGCCGGAGACATTCTTTGTAATGATGAGATATTCAAGATTATCTTCATCTATTGTCTCAATATGATAGCCATTCCGGCGTATATCTTTAAAACTCAACAAGTTTCTCTTAGACTTGGAGGAGAACATTGCATTCTCTATGATAAACATCGTGCCTTTGGGCAGAGTTACAGTTGCTCTTCCGGAGCCTTCAATCAATTTACTACTACCAGAGATTGTAGTAACATTTGCCTTACACATATTTAGTTGAGAGAAATATTTCTTTTCTTTGAGTATCGTATGTGTAGTACATGAATCAACTAAACAAATATTTTTACAGCTGGACGTTGATCCAAGCTTGCTTTGTGAGATATCCATGTTTGCTTTCCCATGGTTTGATATACCAAAGAAATACACGAACATGAGAATAAACAACTTCAATTCGTTTGTTTCACATTTAAACAATATTTTGGGAAGCAGTCATTTAGGATAGTCGACTAACTGAATTAGATAGTCGACTATCATGCCTTGCGGAAAAGTCCAGTTTGAATGCGAAAATATTAGATAGTCGACTAACCAAGTTGATATTCGACTATCTCAGAAAACAGTTATCAGGATAGTCGACTATCTAAATCAGATAGTCGATTATCTTAGCTTGCGGAAAAATTTAGTTTTATTGCGAAATATTGGATAATCGACTAACTGTTAGGTTAGTCGATTACCTCTACTGAAAAATAAAAATATTATTGAAATTTGAGTATATTGAAACATTCTAATGAACTAATACTAACATTATATCATAAACTAACTAATACGAGCTGATACTAATGACTATTAGTTTATTCACTAACTATTACAAATAAGTGAAATAAAATCAAACAACTCCATCTTCTTTCATCACGGATCCATCACTGATTAGGTGGTGTATTTTCCCATCAGGTTGCTCAAAGAAGTCTGCCACATCCAAGTGGGTGATGTCAAAGTTGTCGTCAGAGACAAAATTTGTTTCAGGGCCTTTACTCTTTCGAGATGCTTGATAAAGGTCAACCAAATGTCTTGGTATACGGCAAGCTTTTGACCAGTGCCCTTTTCCACTGCAACGATAACATATAGTTTCTGAACTATTTGCCTTAGGATCCTCATAATCCCGTTTCTGCTTTCGGCGGTTATCTCTCCTCGGGGGGTGACGGACATCATGGAGATTTCTTCCTTGTCTACGTCCACGGCTATGACCCCGATTACGACCACGACCATGATTAGATCCATGGCCCTTTTCATGATTGGCATAATGAGAATACACCTTATCTGCTTCAGGCAGTGGTGTAGACCCAGTGGGTCGATTTTCGTGATTTCTCATGAGCAGGTCATTATTTCGCTCAGCCACAAGTAGAAGAGATATCAGTTCAGAGTACTTTGTGAAGCCTTTCTCTCTGTACTGTTGTTGCTGTACCATATTGGAGGCATGAAACGTTGTAAACGTTTTCTCAAGCATATCATAATCGGAGATTTTATCTCCACATAGCTTCAATTTAGAAGTAATTCTGAACATTGCAGAATTATATTCAGAAACAGACTTAAAGTCTTGGAGCCTCAGATGAGCCCCATAATATCGTGCTTGTGGCAGAGTGACCAACTTCAGGTTGTCATATCTCTCATTTAAGCCTTTCCACAAGATGAGTGGATCCTTGACGGTGAGATATTCAATCTTCAAACCTTCATCAAGGTGATGGCGCAAGAAAATTAAGGTCTTATCACAGTCTTGGGTGGATGCTTTATCTCTATTTTTAATGGCGTCTCTAAGACCCATAGCATCTAAGTGGGTTTCAGCATCCAACACCCATGTCATATAGTTCTTGCCCAAAATTTCAAGGGCAACGAACTTTCTTTTCATAATGTCAGACATAATCGAAAATCAAATTAGGAAGAGAGAAATACCTTAGTTTTTCTCGAGAACGATTCTTGAGACGGTAGAGTCTCGTGCTGATAACGTGTTATGAAATAATATAAGAACAAGAACAATAATACAAGAACAAGAACAAGAACAATAGAGAGAAAAGTAGAGAGAGGAGTATTCTTATTGATACTTTGGGATGATATACAATGGGGTAAGACCCCTCTATTTATAGGCATAGGAAAGACTTAGCCTCAAAGAAAAACTCTAGAATCTCTCTAAATATTGACATTCACCTTAAATAGGATTCTATTTATAACAATCTTAATATACTTCTTTACCTACTAACAATTGACTAAGGCTTTGCTTTCCAGGGTATTACAACACTCGACTCATGCTTTTATCAAATACTATTTTACCGTAGGTAAGCGACTTCAAATTTGAAAATTTCTTTATTATCTCATATATAATTTGGCTTCTTATTTTTAGGTGCAGAGGAATTGTTCTTTATTTGATTTTGATTTTTATTTAATTATATATATATATATATATATATATATATATATATATATATATATATATATATACATATACATACATACACGATCCGGATTTTTCACCATCGGGAGTCGTCATGACGCCTACTATCGGAGCTACACAAGCAAAACAATAAAATATTTTACTGACTTCATTTAAACAATATAATAAACTAGAATAATAATTAAAGTGGATGACTTTTAAATGCTTAAATAACTGAAAGTGGGAATATAAAAGTTTCAAAATACACTTCTACCCAGTATCTTGTGTCACTACTCACTAATTGCTATGGAATACGAAAACAAGAGTCTGAAAGGAATACCTAGAAGAGTGTCTCGGTACAAGGGAAACAAACTAATAATATAGAAGAGACTCCGGCTTGCGACCGTCGGCTAGGCATCCTCGTAAATCCCTGGACGGAAGTCGGCGCACGAGCAAATATTGCTACTGAGGTCCAACAGCTGCTCCTGGAACAGTGCGAAAAGATGCACAGTGTGTAGTATCAGCACAACCGACCCCATGTGCTGGTAAGTGCTTGACCTAACCCCGGCGAAGTAGTGACGAGGCTAGACAGGACCTACCTAATACAACATGTGCAGATATATACATATACAGAAGCAACGAAAACAACAACATAAAATATCAACTAAAGGGGAACGGGGCATGATCGGGGGAGATACAGCGAAAACAGATCAACGAATATAACAATGAAACTACCTCAATACCATAACACATATATAAGTGATCGGCGCGCCACCCGATCTCATTTCTTAATTCATAAGCGGACGGCGTGCCACACGTTCCCATTTCATAATATCTCGTGGTCGGCGTGTCACATGATCCCAATCATAATATCTCATGGTCGGCGTGCCACACGATCCCAATCATAATATCTTGTGATCGGCGTGCCACACGATCCCAATCATAATATCTTGTGATCGGCGTGCCACACGATCCCAATCATAATATCTCGTGGTCGGCGTGCCACACGATCCCAATCATAATATCTCATGGTTGGCATGCCACACGATCCCAATCACAATATCTCGTGGTCGGCGTGTCACACGATCCCTTATCTTTCAACACAAAACACAAAGTAATCCCAGCAAGGGAGGAAAAATATTAAAATAAACTATCCCGACAAGGGAGATCCAGCTATAACCAAACTCATTCAATTTCTACTTAACACAATAAAATCATACTTAGTCTCAACAATTATTGGCGGAATATTAAAGTATTTCAAACAATTACTCATAAACAACAATTAAAATTTTTGATAGGTTAACAATTTAGGACTCACGGTCATACTCGACACCAGTGTATAGATACTCGTCACCATGCCTATACACCGTACTCAATATTTAGCAATTAGAAAATAATATCCTAATCCTATTCTCTCAAGACAAAGTTAGATCGAACACTTACCTCGGTCCGAAAATAGCAACCAAATCTCTAACACCGCCTTTCCTATAGAATCCAACTCCAAAACAATAATATCTAGGCACAATTTAGTTCAACATTATCAATAATGCTCAAAGACTCAATTCCATAGCCTAGAAATGAATTTCTTATCATTCTTCCAAAAGTATCAAAATTTGACCCCGGGCCCACATGGTCCAAACTCGAGGCTCGGATCAAAACCCAATTACCCATGACCCGACGAGTTTAAATATGCAATTTGTGTTAAGATTCGACCCCAAGTTAAGGTTGAATCGTCCAAAATCCCCAAAGCCCTAACTCTACCCAAAACCCCCTTTTTCTACCTTGATTTCATGATTTAGGGCTAGGAAATTAGTGATTAGATGAGGAAATTATGAGGGAATGAAGTTAAGGACACTTACCCAAGAAGCTATGGAGGAATAGGAGCTTGAAACCATCTATGGGGTGTTGAGGAGAATAGTTCGTGTATAAAAATGAGGGAGAACCCGCTGCTACTGTTCTGTCCTTTTTTTAAAAAAACCACAGAAAGAAATAAACCTTCGCGTTCGCAACGTCGTGGACATGTTCGCAATGAAGAAGGATTGGGGGCCATCGCATTCGCGATTCGGAGTGTGCGTACGCGAAGAAGGAAACTGGGGTCTTTGAGAAAATAGCCTACGCGAACGCGAGAGAAGCCACACGAACTAATTGAAGAGGGAACCTGGGTTACGCGAACGCGGGGTGTTGTCCTCGAACACGATGAAGAGGACCACTGAAGCATCACGAACACGTGACTGAAACGCGAACGCGAGAAGGAATTTGTTGTGCAAAAATTGCAGAAAATTTGCTATATTCCAAGAGTAAAAATCACCCCTAACCACATCCGAATCACTCCCATGCCCTCGGGATTCCCAACCAAACACACACACGAACTCAATAACATCTTACGAGCTTAGACGAGCGACCAAACCGCCAAAATAACATCAAAATCAATGGGTTAAGCCTCAAATTCATCATTTTCATTTCAAAGTTCACAAACCTTTAACTTTAGATATTTAGGTCCGAAACACGTCAAACGACGTCCGATTTCGACTAAATTTCACAAAAAGCGCATAACGCATATTTAAGACATGTACCGGGCATCGGAACCAAAATACGAGCCCGATACCTATATTTTCTAACTCATTTTTAGTTTAAATTTTTATATCATTTTCAGAAAAATAATTTCTTTAAAAAATTCTATTCTCGGGCTTGGGACCTCGGATTTTAATTTCGAGAATACACCCAAGTCCCATATTTTTCTACGGACCTCCCGCGACCGTCAGATTGCGGGTCCAATCCCGTTTACCCAAAATATTGACCAAAGTCAACTTTATCTATATTAATATCAAAATTCTTCAAATGTTTCACAGAGTTCACATATTTTAACATAAAAAACTCTCCGGATTTGCGCCGGAATGCACACGTTAATCGAGGAAACTAAGATTGAGGTTTTCAAGTCCCCGGAAGCACGAAAAAAGGAAAATTTATGGTGATCACCCTTTGGGTCGTCACATCCTCCACCGCTAAAATAACTATTTGTCCTCGAACGGACAAAAGAAAGAAGTACTTGAGTCGGGGACTAGATGAGGATAATGGCCCCGCATATCATACTCGGACTCCCAGGCCGATGCCTCAAAAGGCTGACCTCTCCACTGAACTCGCACTGAGGGAAAACTCTTCGACATCTACTTTGAACCTGCCGGTCTATAATAGCCACCGGATCCTCCTCATAAGATAGATCCTTGCCCAATTGGACGGTGCTGAAATATAATACGTGCGCTGGATCACCGTGATACCTCCGAAGCATGGATACATGAAAAACTGGATGCACGACTAACAAGCTAGGCGGCAAGGGAAGTCCATAAGACACCTCTCCCACTCGCTCAAGAATCTCAAATGGTCCAATGAACCTAGGGCTAAACTTTTCCTTTTTCCCGAATCTTATCACGCCCTTCTTAGGAGATACACGGAGAAATATTCACTCACCAACCGTGAAAGCAACTTCTCTAACCTTGCGGTCTGCATAACTCTTCTGCCTGGACTAAGCTGTCCGAAGTCTGTCCTGAATGATCTTGAACTTATCCAAGGCCTCCTGAACTAGACCTGTACCTAATAATCGAGCCTCTTCCGGCTCAAACCATCCGACTGGGGACCGACACCGCCTACCATACAATGCCTCATAAGGAGCCATCTGAATACTGGACTAGTAGCTGTTGTTGTAGGTGTGAGCACGTATTTTTGTTTCACAGAAATTACTCCAAAATAAATAAAAAAATAAAACAAGCTACCTTTGGGTGCAATTTTTGAGAATTTACGTGACAATTTTGGTAATTATTTGGTCCGTAAATCCTTACCTTGTTGTGATATATTAAAAATACAAAAATACATATTGCATGCTTATTTAGGACTTAATTGTGCATTTAGGAAATAATTAAATCATAGTTTGGTTTTAATAGAAAAAAAATCGTAAAATATTCATTTTTTATTCTATTTTTCGTCATTGTGTGATTTTTTTTTAAAATGTTTTAATTTGTGAGTTGATTCATGTTAAGTGATAATTAATATTTATGTAGTTTAATTTTGGTTTCAATTTAATTAGGAATTTTTGTTTAAATAAAAGAATGAAAAAGGGAAGGAAATACCAGATTTGGGCCAAAAATGCAAAGAGAAAAAGGCCCAAATTAATTGATCTGACCCAGTCCACATGATCTGGTCTTTCAGACGTCCAAACGACACCGCATTGCCATCCCCATTCTGAGCGATTGAATGACTCAAATGAACGGCCCAGATCAGGCCTGTCACTTACCCAAAGGACGCCGTATTGGGCCATCTAATCTCAACCGTTAACCCAGTCCCATCCAACGGCTTTAAGACATCCCCAATACCCGACCCATTTAAGCCCGGACCAACCCGATATCTATTTTAATGGAACGACACCATTTTATTTTAGCCAAGAGATCTTGGCCATTGATCACTCTTGATCCAATGCCCAGGATCAATCTACCCCAATCCATATATAACCTTTATCTCCGCACCCGGCACCCCCAAAGAACCCCTCCCCCATCATTTTATTATCTCCGTCTCTCAACCTTAGAGACCAAACCCTCTCCCATGGAAACCCTAGCTGCCTTAGGGTGATCTGCACCAAAACCCCGCGGCAACAACACTGTCGGCCACGCCCGTTGCCCCACACGACCATCTCCTCACCCCAAAAAAGAATCCACTAACCATAGCCTTCGAATCAAGCCCAGGTTTCTCGAATCTTCATTCGAAGATTCGAGTCCAAACTTAACATATGCAAATCGACCCCAAACATGCACCAAACACTCCCTTGACCTCATTCGTAACCAAACCCATCTTGGTTTGGTTCGAATCTACCTAGAAAATCTCAAATCCCAAATCTTCCATATGAACCCTAAAAATCCGAAACAATGACATATGTTCAAATTGACGACAAATTGAGGTTTAATAGGCTTTAATCTAGGTGTTCTCAACTGAGAACACCCCGATTAGAGTCTGTTCAACCTCAAATGGTCAAATCTAACTCTAGATTGGTCCGTTTGGTCAGGAATTTTTCAGAGATAAGTGCTTCATTTCCTTCCCTTTCTTTATTTATGTGTTTATATGTTCATTTGCATGATTGTTTTAATTTAGTTGATTTTTCTATTATTTTTCTGTCAAAACTCTCATCTTAGACAGACCTTTTATTTGGTCATTTAATTCTGTTAGTTTGTTGTTTGTCTCATTATGAATTGTGTGTCTAGCCTGTTTAGTATAGAACAATTTAATTCATTTCTAGGTTCCAGTTGAAATCACTTAAATCCTCTAGTCTGCCTGATACACTTTGTTAATTGATTGTTTGCTATCTAACATAGTTCACTTAATCAACTAATTAAGTGTCGTCAACTAGTCTTTTAGGTTAGAATGGTTCAAGCCCTGATAGTAGTAATAAAACTTATGTGAATTGTGTATTTGCAGTATGTTCTATTCATATTTAGATTTAATTTAGGCATGCTCCCGGTATTTCTGCCAATCATGACTTTGATAGTTCAAATATGATAAGTCCTGATTCATATGTGGTTTGTTTGAGTCTTAATTTCAGATTCCTTTAGTTTAAGTTCAATCCTGAATCTTTTAAGAGAATTGGATATAGCTGGTAATCAGATTTTAGTTAGATAATTGCTTAAGGTTTTAAGTTCTGAATCAGGGTATTAACAGTAGGATTTCAGGGGGTGTTTTAGGAATTAAAAAAGTTAGGAAAATTGGTCAAGGTTAATAGTCTAATTAGGGGGGTATTAACTGATTGGTTTAAAGTCAATAGGAAAAAATGTGCCTTAAGTTAAGGAATAAATGAAAAAAAAAATGCACTTTTGGTTAAGATTTTCGAATGGGGCGGATTATTGGGATTTTATTTTGAAAATTGGCAGATTTTTGAGTTTTTTAGTTGAAAATGGGCAAATTTTGGGTTTTTTTGTGGTTGGTTGGTAAGTCTTTCACAAAGGGAGGAAAGGGCTGTTAGTTTAAAATATAAATAAGGATTCATTTTGACACTTAAAGGGGACAGATTTTGGAGATTAGAATTCAAAGCTTATAAAACTGAATTTTAACATTAGAAGTTCAATATTAGGAGAGTATAGTCTATTTTGCTAAAAAAGAAAAACATCAGTATTTGTGTTTCCTACTAGTTCATTTGAAATTCCAAGATTTGTTTCCCTGAGTGTTCAAAGGCAGGCAACTACTGTTGCTTTTCATTTGTTTCTCTTCTGTTTTGAGTGAGATTCCTTAGTTGGTTTCTTATATTGCTGGTATTCATTTGGGTTTGTTGAGCTTTTCTGGTATTCAATTGCCATTTCATCTATTCTTGGATTCCTCCTACTTGGTTGTTGAATCTGCTATTGGATCATTCTGATTGATTTTAATCTATCCTTGGGATTTCTGCTACTGTTCTGTTACTGGATTAATTGTGTGTTGTTGAATTGCTGTTGTTGTGTATACTGTCACCCTACTGATCTTCCTCTTCCTCTTTGCTTTTGCCAAATATCAGGTACACAATTGATTTGCTGAACCTTGTAATCTGAAATTTGCAGCATGAATATAGAAATGAAGAAGTTGAAGTTGTTTCTTTTTAATTTATTTTATTTTGGTATCTTGGATATTAGGTTGTACATATATGATAGCTCGTGTTTCTTATTAGAATCGTATAAGTGTGGGCTATGTATAATTGAACAATATTCTGTAGTAGATTAGTTGTAAAATTTCACCCTCGTATGTGTAGAAAATCATTCTATCCGTGATATGTGTGCTTTGGTTGTATTAGCATGATTTTCAGGTATAGGTTTTGATGAATGACAAACAATGAAGTCAAGTGTCAAACAACGTTATTATATGACAAACAATCAAGATTAAATGCCGAGAAGCATATTGATGAATGGATTGCATGGAAAGGCCAAAGACGAGCTCAAAAGTTCAAGACCGAAGACCCAAGGCGTAGGTCGTTAGGTAGAACCAATGTAAGAGCAACGTTTAAGTTATCTCGTCTTTTGGCTCAACATAGGTCATCATAAATATGTATAAAATCTTTTTATCAAATCATATTTATCATAAACATATTTCAAATACTTCAAACAAAATGATTTTAACGTTTTCATTTTAACCAAAATGGTTTTTGAAGTAAGTTTTCAATTCTGGACAGCATAGGTGAATAATCGATTATGCAAAAGTGATAATCGATTATTCTGGGAAATTCCATTTATTGGAAATTTTTGCAGAGTAGGATAATCGATTATACACTTGGGCATAATCGATTATCTTGTATCCGTTGCCAAAGTTTTTGAACGACAGGTAGATAATCGATTATGCAAATCCGATAATCGATTATCTTCCATAAAATCAGCATAATTGATTGCCAATTAAGCAACGGACATACTACTTCTACCACCTATATATAGAGGTCTTTTGAGCTGATTTGAAATACAAAACACCTCTCATTATTCATATACATATTGATATTATTTGTGCATCATCTTAGAGCTTTTGTTGAGCCAATTGAGAGACAACTTTGAGTTGTTCATAGAGCTAATATTGTATCTCTTTATCTACTCTTTTTAGAGAGTTCTTGTTGTAAAAGAGAAAGGTGTTTGAGAAGACCATATCTTCTCATTGATTGTCGGGTTTGCTAAGTAGCCTCAATCTTAGTGTGTGAAGTCTTGTGGTGCGGTATCCACAAGCAAGGTGAAGTCTTGAGGTGAGGTATCCTCGAGCAAGTTGAAGTCTTGTAGAGTGTACATCTACGAGCAAGTGTAACGGTTTTTTAGGCACCCGTAAGCTTAATGGAGTTAGTGAAAACTCGAGAGAGTCTCTCGGGGACTGGACTAACCACACGTTGTGGTGAAACAATATAAATTCGGTGTGTCCTTTCCTTAATCTTTTAATTACTGCATTTACTTTACTTCTGCAATTTTAATTCCGCAATATTTATCAATATTCTCGTGCCGCACTATTCACCCCCCCTTCTAGTGACGGGCATAAATCCTAACAATTGGTATCAGAGCCTAACTCTCTGAAAGCCTTAACCGGTTGAGAGAACGATATATTTCTTTGTTGAGAATATTGAACGCAGGAATGATGAGCGAAGGACACTCCACCAATAGGCCGCCACTATTTGACAGAACAAATTGCACATATTGGAAAGAGCGGATGAGAATCTTCATCCAATCAAATAACTTTCGCTTGTGGCAATTCATCAAGAACGGTGAACAAATGCCAACAAAGA
Organism: Nicotiana benthamiana; assembly: GCA_034376525.1. Classification (NCBI taxonomy): domain Eukaryota; kingdom Viridiplantae; phylum Streptophyta; class Magnoliopsida; order Solanales; family Solanaceae; genus Nicotiana; species Nicotiana benthamiana. The sequence goes on from CM067336.1 coordinate 49,050,491, forward strand.
AAGTTGGGGAAACCACGGTTCCAAAGGAGGAAGATGAATATGATGCCGAGGACGTCAAGAAAGTTGAAAATAACGCAAAGGCTGTCAACTTATTATATTGTGCGGTGAATCCGGATGACTATCGGAAGATTTCTTGCTGCACAACTGCCAAGGAGATGTGGGATAAACTCGAGATCACTTATGAAGGTACGTCTCAAGTCCGAGAATCAAAAGTTAATTTTCTAACACATGAATATGAACTATTTAGAATGAGGGAAAATGAAAGCATCGATATTATGTTCGAACGATTCTCAATGATCATCAACGATCTCCATGCTCTCGAAAGAGTATATTCGAACAAAGATCTAGTTCGAAAAATCTTGCGGAGTCTCACTCCCGAATGGCGATCCAAAGCCAATGCCATCCAAGAGTCGATAGAAATCACGGACGTCACAATTGATGGACTAAGAGGTAACCTCAAAACTTATGAAAACACTATTCTTAATCCTTATCTTAGAAATAAAGGTCCAGGTATTGCATTCAAAGCCTCATCCTCTAAAAGAGAAGAGGTAAGCGATTCAGATAGCGATGATGATAATATTTCCAATGCCTTGATCGAAAAGTTTTATAAGTTTATGAAAAAGGAAATAAAGAAGGAAGAACCAAGTCCTTCATGCCAAAATTGTGGAAAACTTGGCCACACCAAATCACATTGTCCAAAATCCAAGGACAAGAAGAAGAACAAACACCAAAGGCGTGTGACATGGGATTCGGACAGCTCGGGCGATGAAACTGCCGCACTATGCCTCATGGCCAACGAGGAAGAAGAGGTAAGTACTCCTAACTCTTACTCTAATGAAGAATTACAAGAAGCTTTTCAAGAATTTTATGATGAATTGAAAAAGTCTTCAAAAATCTCCAAAGAGGCCAAGGCTAAAATTAAAGTTTCAGAAGAGAAAAATAAGTTTTTGGAAAATGACAATATTGATCCTAGAAATAAAATTAAGGAGATGAATGAAACTTCTTCAATTGATCAAAGTTCCAATTGTTCTTCTTGTAGTTCTTTGAAAATAGAGAACATAGAACTTAGGAACACACTAGAAAAACGTACTGTTGATGATCCTAAAACAATTGAAGAAATTAAGAAGAATATTAGAAAGGATGATAGAAATGAAGTTAGACCACCTAGAAATAATTCTAGGAACTTTATTAATGAGTCTAAAATTAATCATTTTAGACCACCTAGAAACAACTCTAGGAATTTTGGTAATGAGTCTAAAATGAATCATTTTAGACCACCTAGAAATAACTCTAGGAATCGCAATACGTCTAGGAATAACGACTTAGATCACCTAGAACGTTTTTGGCTCAACCAAGACATATGCACAACCCGAATGTTATATGTCATTATTGCAACCGGGTAGGACACAGAGCACCCGTATGTTTCGCAAAACATAGGGATTTATCTTTGAGCTATGATTATTATTTGCCTAACCCCCAAGGACCCAAAAGGGCTTGGGTACCTAAAACCTATTTTTAGGTACGTTTGCAGGTGTGCTTGAAGACTACAATATCGTAGTAGATGCACCAGCACGAAACCTTATTGCATCGAGGGGGAATGTCGGTTAGTTATCATATTTTTGATAAAAACGTAATAGTTGATATGTGTTAACAATAATATATCTTTGTTAACAATTGATATTAATTATTTTTTTTGATTCATGTTTTGATAACTTTTATCTTGAATAACAATTGGTATCAATTATTTTTGTTAAAAATAATAATTGATTCATGTTTTGATGAATATTATATTTGGTTTGAATAACAGTTGATATATTCTTGAAAAACAAATGATTCGTGTTTTTAATACAACTATTGGTCTGTTAAAAATTAACTATTGATATGTTCTTAAGCAATATGATTTGCGAAAAATAACCGTTATTATGGTTGTTATGTTTTTACTAACATTTGGTATTATTTCATGTTGGTATGATTGTTTATATATCGTCAATGTATATTCCTCATTGTATTTCCTATTTTATTCTTGACACTAACAATTGATATACCCAAAAGGGGGAAGTGTCGAAAGGGGATAGTAGCCTTTGCATACTCTCTTTTTGCTAATGCCAAAAGGGGGAAGAGTTTATCCGATATGCATAATGTATCTACATTATAGTATGCCTTATTTAAGGGGGAATTATCATTAAGGGGAATCGTTTGCATGAATTGTATGTTGAGATATAGCATGAATTTAGGGGGAATCCGATATGCATATCTCCTGGTGTTTGTCATTATCAAAAAAGGTGGAAATTGTAGAAAATTATTCTATCCATGATATGTGTGCTTTGGTTATATTAGCATGATTTTCAGGTATAGGTTTTGATGAATGACAAACAATGAAGTCAAGTGTCAAACAACGTTATTATATGACAAACAATCAAGATTGAATGCCGAGAAGCATATTGATGAATGGATTGCATGGAAAAGCCAAAGACGAGCTCAAAAGTTCAAGACCAAAGACCCAAGGCGTAGGTCGTTAGGTAGAACCAATGTAAGAGCAACGTTTAAGTTATCTCGTCTTTTGGCTCAACATAGGTCATCATAAATATGCATAAAATCTTTTTATCAAATCATATTTATCATAACATATTTCAAATACTTCAAACAAAATGATTTTAACGTTTTCATTTTAACCAAAATGGTTTTTGAAGTAAGTTTTCAATTCTGGACAGCATAGGTGAATAATCGATTATGCAAATGTGATAATCGATTATTCTGGGAAATTCCATTTATTGGAAATTTCCGCAGAGTAGGATAATCGATTATACACTTGGGCATAATCAATTATCTTGTATCCGTTGCCAAAGTTTTTGAACGACAGGCAGATAATCGATTATGCAAATCCGATAATCGATTATCTTGCATAAAATCAGCATAATTGATTGCCAATTAAGCAACAGACATACTACTTCTACCACTAATAAATAGAGGTCTTTTGAGCTGATTTGAAATACGCAACACCTCTCATTATTCATATACATATTGATATTATTTGTGCATCATCTTAGAGCTTTTGTTGAGCCAATTGAGAGACAACTTTGAGCTGTTCATAGAGCTAATATTGTATCTCTTTATCTACTCTTTTTAGAGAGTTCTTGTTGTAAAAAAGAAAGGTTTTTGAGAAGACCATATCTTCTCATTGATTGTCGGGTTTGCTAAGTACCCTCAATCTTAGTGTGTGAAGTCTTGTGGTGCGGTATCCACGAGCAAGGTGAAGTCTTGAGGTGAGGTATCCTCGAGCAAGTTGAAGTCTTGTAGAGTGTACATCTACGAGCAAGTGTAACGGTTTGTTAGGCACCCGTAAGCTTAACAGAGTTAGTGGAAACTCGAGAGAGTCTCTCGCGGACTGGACTAACCACACGTTGTGGTGAACCAGTATAAATTCGGTGTGTCCTTTCCTTAATCTTTTAATTACTGCATTTACTTTACTCCTGCAATTTTAATTCCGCAATATTTATCAATATTCTCGTGCCGCACTATTCACCCCCCCTCTAGTGACGGGCATAAATCCTAAAAGTATGCTTAGTAAAAATGGATTGAAATTGTAGAACCTACATTCTGCAGTTTTCGTGCTATTTGTTAAATAATGTATTTTAATAATAGGTTAGGCTTTTTAGGATATTTCCAGAATAAGACGTGCGGCGATTTTCGTCTTTCAAGTTCAAGTGCATTTTTAATAATCGCTAGCATAAATCTAATGCTAACAATAAGAGGCCCAAACATGTAAATTAATAAGGATTTTTCTTTCTTTATTTTAGAGACGAATTTAATCAGAAAAATGTAGTCACTTTAGGATTATCCTTTTAAAATAAATGTATGTTTTAGATACATAAAATTGGGGATGAGCCGTTTAGTGAATTGCACGGCCTTTCCCAAAATAATAACGCGCTAGCCTCTTTAGGCGCGTATTTTAAATATTACCTTCCTAAACTCGGGTGCACATTTATGTGACCCAAATCCAAATGTCAACGGAGTCGAAATTTTGTCGATGATCACGTGTACACTGGTTGAGACGTGGTTCAAGATGGGTTTTCACGATGCTGCAATTCTCTGTAAATAATAATAATAAAAGCGGTAAAAGAGTAATATTCTGCATTAAGTACATAATTGTAAAAATCAGATAAATAAGCTGAATATAATAGTTGAGCGTCCGTGCTAGAACCACAGAATTCGGGAATGCCTAACACCTTCTCCCGGGTTAACATAATTCCTTATCCGAATATCTGTACGCAGACTGTAATTTAGAGTCAATTTCTTTCCTCGATTCGGGATTAAAACTGGTAACTTGGGACACCCTAAATCTCTTAGTGGCGACTCTCAATTAAATAAACAAATCCCGTTTCAATTTTTCTTAAATTGAAAAAACTCCCTTTATCCTTAGTGGGATGCGAAAAAAGGAGGTGTGACAGCTCTGGTGACTCTGCTGGGGATTATTTAACCCAGAACCACTGGTTCAGGGTTTGAAATTCGAGCTTAGATAAATTTTTATGTTTGGCTTTGTCTGATTTTGTTACATTATTTGTTCTTACTATGCTAGTTGACTGTTTTTATCGCTTTGATATTGTTGAACTATATTTTAAATTGTCTTCTTGCGCACCCTCTATGAGAATTCTGAATACATCCTCTGGAATTGCGGATACGCGCCCCATTCTTTCTTGAGATAAAGGCGATGGGCATGGGCTCCCGGTGAAGATTATCAGTCACCCATTTTTAAGAACGGGGAGGGTCCAGTAGCTAAAGCCGGAAAAACATTGCTCCCGGTATGCTACCCCTTCCCAACTCGAGTTGTTCGCTCGTTTTATGGCCAGTCTAGATACTTCTCACACCCAAGGCAGTAAAACCTAGTATGACGAGTTTTCATGCCGGATCCTTAGTAAGAACGTTTACTTGCATCACGTGCATTTGACTTAGGGGACTCAACACAGGGGTTGGGTCCGTCTAGGACAAGCAACCTGAAGTGAAAATACCATCCTGCTGCATCTTGTTTGTTGTATGCATTTACTTGCTTCAGACTGGCATGCTGACCGGCTTTAAATACTGGAAAATTATGAGAAAAAGAAAAAGAAAAATAATTTAGTAGTGTAGAGTGTTAATTACATGTTTTTAGAAAATTAATTTCCATATAGTGGCTGAACTCTACCAAAATTTAGAAAAAATAAAAAAAAATAGAGTCATTTTTATTTTGATTTATTAAACAAAAAGTCTTTTTTTAAAATCTAGTTTGTTCTCCTAGGCAAACTACGGTTGTTTGATTCTCACAGGGTGTGGGATACGTAGGCAACCCTCATCGGGTCCAACCTCCCCTTTCGCAAAAACATCCCAAAATGCCAAAATTTTTAATTTTTAGTCATAAATAAATTGGATAATGTCGTTTTGCCAAAAATAGCTGAATGTTCCCGAAGGAGATGCCGGAAGGCTAACTTTGCATAAACGACCACTTTCGGTCATTTTTAGAATTTGGACGGTTGACTCGCACATCCTTAAAATTTTCATCCCTGAGATGCTGAAAGGCCGTGTTTACGATACCAGTTCAATTTTTTTTAATGAACAAGTTTGTGAAGTGTCCGTGAAATAATCTTCCCGGCCTCAAAATTCATGTGAATTGGGAAAGGGGACACATTTGCAAAAATAGTCATTTGTTTAAAATTGACATATAAGGGAAGGAATTTGTCCGTTTGTTTTTGAGTTTTGTAATTATTTTGTGGGTTGTTGGGTGTCATTTCCTTGAAGTTAAATTTAGACCCGACCTCATAACTTTATTCGTATAGGCGCAACAGGGATTCAGTTAATAAGAGGCCTGAAAAGAGGTTGAGAGATAAAGAACACTCGCCCTTTAAAATTGTTGACAAGGTGCCGAGGTTATTGGAACAATGGTGGAACAACATGGATGGGTTTGAGCATGGAAATATTAAAGATCATTTGAAACACTTGGTTAACATCATGGAGATTGAGCCCATACGGGAACTCCTCGAAGCTTTGGTTTATTTCTGGGACCCGAAGAATAATGTGTTTCATCTCAATAAATTAGAAATGACTCCTACCTTGGAGGAATTCGCTGGATATATGGATCTGGAAGGTAAAAGTCGAACAAAGAGACTTTTGGCTCCTAGGGACGTTACTGCTATTAAGTTCCTTGAGCAAATATCGATCATCCACACTGAGATAGCACATGTGACGCATGGTAAGGTCCGCCTAGATTTCTTGTATGATAGGTATGGGCATGAAGAAGGATTCTCGAAATATGGCAAGAAGCTAGTTAACAAAAAAGACATACAACATGGCGAGGTCATGGACGGAAAGCATTCATTGTAGCTTTTTTGGGGTGTATGGTCTTCCCGAGAGAAGATTGAAAGATCAAGATTTGTTTGTCTGAGGTAGTCACGGCCATGATGAAAAGAAAGGATTCCTCCATTCTTCCAATGGTGTTAGCAGATATCTTTCGCACTTTGACCAGATGCTGGGAAGGAAAAGGTTTCTTTGTGGGTTGCGATCTCCTGCTCCAAATGTGGTTCATGGATCATCTTTTCCGCCGTCCTTATCGAGTGGACCATCGTACTTGTTTGGGTAATCATGTTCACCAGTATAATACCATATTGAAGAATGAGTTGGAGATTCGCACTTTTCTAGAAAGTTTGAATGATTGTAAGGAGTATCTTCATTCTTTAACAGACGACCATATCACATGCAATTATCCTTGGTTTGCCGCAGAGTATGTCATCTACAAATCATCTAGCCATCTGTTTCTGATCTTGATGGGGCTTCTAGGTTATCAACCATATGTTCCTATGAGAGTTCAACGTCAGTTGGGTCACAAACAAATAGTGTCCCCGGTAGAAGCTATGGAAAATTTTATCTGGGAAGCAACATTAGAGGATTCCATTCGCAAAAATTACGCTCAACGTGTTTGGAATGGCACTAAGATACTCGAGCGTAGCACCATGGTGGAAGATCGAGAAGGGGGTAAGGTGAATTATTCTTATCTTGAGTGGTTCTACAATCAAGATGTTCTCGTAGATAGACCAAGGACAGAAGCAAGGAGCACTGCAGAGTGGGAGGCCGAAATTCGCAACAGAGTTGGCTTAGCTGAGGAAGAAATAAAACAAGGCTATGAAGCTAATCTCGGAGCACCGCAAGAAGAGCTCGACATTGCATAAATCGACAAGGATCTGCAATATGATGAATTTGAGAAAGAGAAGGCTCAGTGGGCACAAGAGAGGCTAGCACTCAAATCTCAAATTCGAATGAAAAACTTAGGCGCAATCGCTCAGCAACAAGAAGATATACTCATCAAAGGTTTGAAGGAAAAATTAGAGGAAGGTGAATCAAGAAAGAAGAACCTGATCACGGAATTTGAAGTGGAGAAAAACCACTACCATAAGGTGATCAATCAATTGAAAGAGGAGTAGCTAGAAGTTCGGCGCCAGAAGGACGTGGCCTCGGACCGCGAGCGTGATGCACTGGATCTAGCAGAGACCCGTGGTCAGCAAAATCAAGAATTGCATGTGGCTCCGAAATATGCTAAGGGAAAGATCTTAGAGGTAGCCACCTACACATCGAGAGCATGCAAGAATTGTCAAGGAATGACACCCGAAAAATTTGCAGAAGTATCATTGAGCGTTGCTTGTCATATATCTGTAGATCTGGAGAGGATATACCGCAACGTTGGGGGCCAGCCACGATAACAAGAGCCTTGATCACCATAGCGCCAATGGATTCTACGGCAGAGATCAAAGTCGTCACCTAGATATCAGTCTTTTTTGTTTTTTTGTTGTTTTGGGATCTGTAAGAGTCATTTTGGTGTTTTGAGTCTTGTTTGTTTATCCTAAAAAGTTTGTTCAAGTCATGTTTGGTTTATATTTATGCACTCTTGATTTTTGAATCGTATGCCAAAAAGATTTGAAAATAAATGAAAAATATTTTAGAATCGGAAGATGAAAATTTCACGTACAGAACTACGCCCGGCCTAATGCACACGGGGACGTGATACGTAGGCAATCCACATATGATTCGACCACCACTAAAAAAAAGATGATAAAAGAAAAGAAAATAAGAGAGAGGAAAGTGAAAGGTTCCCTAAACACTTTAAAGGCACGAATAAAACAAGCTGGGATAACGCATGCGGTTGGAGCAAAAACATGTTAGAAATGGTCAACTGCTTAGGAACATTGCATCCCCAATGTGAAATTACCAAATCTGTTAAACTCTAACGCTAACAAGTTTGTTGTTTTCCAAATATCATACAATTAGTTGTTAAAACGTTCTGGCATCACATCATTATCAGACCAGATCCAAAGGACCTATCCTAATAAGCATGACCTGATCAGACAACAATGTTGAGTCAGAAAAGACAATGAGTCAAATGCTGAAAGAGGCCATGGAAAAGATGAGGCTGGAAATGAGCGAAATGCAGTTGGCTTTGGCTAATGCATAAAAGGGGCATGACCTGCCCATTACTCCTACTCTCCAACCAGAACATATCCCAGAATACCCTTCTCATGGTCCTTCAGCAAGCTTCCCTAGCCATCACTACTATCAGGGAAGGGATGCCTATAACACCCAAGCTCCACCACCCAAACAAAACCCTTCTCTACCAAATGACCCTATCTTTATGGCACCTCCCCCAGCCCCATTGCACAGATCATATAGTGAGCTTTTGTTTCAAGCTCACGATGCACCATACTACCCCCCTGAACTCACATTTAAAGCACCTGAGCCACATACATATAGTACCTACTTCGAGGTCCCGGCGGAGACGAAAAAGCCGGCTGAGAGCCTAGAGCAGGATGAGGTAATAAGGAAGTTCAAAAGTCTGGAGCAATCCTTCCGGAACATTCATGGGTTGGGCAATCAGGTCAGCGTGGCCTACAAAGATCTATGCCCTTTCTCCGACATCCAATTACCAGGAGGGTTCAAGATGCCCAAATTTGATTTGTACGAGGGGCACGACGATCCTATGGCACATTTACGTGGCTTTTGTAGCAAAATGAGAGGAGCGGGTGGCAAAGATGAGCTACTGATAGCTTACTTTGGCCAATGCTTAAGTGGATCGCCACTTGAATGGTATACCAGACAAGATCCCAGCAAATGGTACACCTGGGACGATCTAACGCAGGCTTTCGCAGGTCCCTTCCAATACAATCTCGAGATAGTCCCTGACCGTCTCAAATTACTGAGGACTGGGAAGAAGCCCGGAGAAAGTTTTCGTGAATTTGGTTTCCGCTGGAGAGAACAAGCAGCCAGGGTTGATCTTCCCATGATAGAGGGGGAATGGTGGATTACTTCCTGCAAACGCTGGATCGAACTTACTTTGGTCACTTGGTGACGACAGTGGGAAAATCCTTCAATGAAGTAGTAAAGATAGGGGTGATGATAGAGGAGGGACTGAAGTTTGATAAAATCCTGGATTACTCGGCGCATAAGGCAACAACTCAAGCTATTCAGAGCGGCACATGAGGTGCGCTTGGGAGGAAAAAGAAAGAAGAAGTTGCAATGGTTGAAGCAAGCAGTTGGTCCAGGTCCAGCAGACCCCACTACAACCAACCCAAACCCCACCATCAAAATTATCCACAATCCCCTTATAAACCACCACAATACTACTATCCACCTTCAGAACCACACTTCTTCATGCACCAAGCCCAAACATACACTCAACCTCCGGTTTGCCCACAATGGCGCGCGCCGGTTCCCCAAACACATATGCAGCTCCACAAATCACCTATCCACCTCCATAGAACACATACCCACCACCCCAAAACGCCTATCCTCCACCAAGGTCCTACAGGAACCCTCCAGGAGCAGGTATCCATGGAAATCAGGCTTCTAGAAATTAAAGGCTACAGAGACAAAGAGCCTTTACGGAATTGGAAGAAACCTAGACCGCCTTGTTTCACAAATTGAGGCAGTTAGGTTTGTTGAGTCCTGTTGAGCCTAGGGTACCAGATTACCCACCCCATAATGTGGACCAATCAATAACTTACGAGTACTGCTCAAGGATGCTAGGGCGTGATACTGAAAAATATTGGAGATTGAAGCGTGCCATACATGATCTCATTGATGCCAATAAGATCGAGGTCCAAATACCGGAGGCGCCTAACCTCAACCTGAACCCATTTCCAACACACCACGAAGCTCACATGATTGAGCTTGTGCATGAAGGAGGGGAGATAAAGAAACCATCACAAATAGTGATGATGATCCAGGCCATCCCAAAAGAAAAATCGATCGATAAGGAAGCATGGGTAAAGGTGGAGAAGTCAGAGGTCAAGCCTGTGGTGATATTGGGAAAGAATCCATCCATTATTCCAAAGAAACTATAAACAGCCAAAGTGGTAGTATCGGGAGCATCATCTGCACCCGTATGGTTGTGAAGGGGGTCTGCTGGGAACCAGTCATCATCAAGCCTGTAGTCCAATTGCCAATGATTTACAGCAAGGCCGTGCCTTGGAAGTATGAGAAGGCAGTGGTAATGTACAAAGGCAAGCATGTGGAAGAAGATATATGTGAGGCTCAGGGGTTAACTTGTCCGGGGAGATGCTTTGCTCCCATCGAGTTAAGAAGGTCTAATCCAGCAGTGGCAAAGAAGCTGGTAATGGTAGAAGAAGCTGAGAAGTTTCTGAAGAAAATGAAGAAACAAGATTACTCCATTGTGGAGCAGTTAAGAAAGACTGCAGCACAAATTTCGTTGTTGTCTTTGTTGATTCATTCCAACGATCATTGCCAGGAACTGATGAAAATCCTGAACGAGGCTCATGTTTCGGATAAAATCTCTGTAAATCAGTTGGAAAAGATAGTGCACAAAATCTTCAAAGTAATTCGGGTGACATTTTGTTATGATGAGTTGCCAACAGAGGGTACACAACACAACAAAGCCTTATATTTGACCGTGAAATTTGAAGACTCGGTGTCACCTGAGTATTGGTTGAATGGGCCAAGTGCCAACATCTGTACTTTGGAAACTTTGAACAGGCTCAAAATTGATCATGACCGTATTCAAAAGAACAACGTATGCGTCCGAGGTTTTGATAGAGGTGGTACCAAAATGGTGGGCGATATCATACTGGAATTAACCATAGGTCCACTGGAATTCACCATGGAATTCCAAGTGGTTGACGTGGCTGTATCATACAATCTTCTACTTGGGCGACCTTGGATCCATGCTGCCAAAGAAATACCTTCTACACTTCACCAGATGGTGAAACTTGAATGGGAATGGAAAGACATAGTGTTGCACGGGGATGACGGTACAAGCATTGGGGTTGGTGATATTGTGCCACTTATAGAAACTGAGATCGACAAAGGTCCATGTGTGTATCAGGTTTTCGACGGGACTTCAGAGGACCTTCCACTCCCGAGGATATCTCCTGCAACTGTCATGATGGTTTCAGAGATGCTGTGTAATGGATTCGTGCCAGGGAAAGGTTCAGGGGGTCGAGCTTCAGGGTATTGTTCAACCTGTCTCCCTACCCAAGAATTTAGAGACCTTTGGACCGGGGTTCAAACCTACTGCGGCAGATGTAAAGCGATCTAAGAAGGTGAATAAAAGAGTTTGAGTCCTTCCCAAGCCAGTTCCCCGCCTTTCCAGATCCTTTGTTAAAGCAAGTGCCAAGAGGTCATCGCTCCCGAAAATTCTCGGACCATTGATTGGGATGGACGGGGATTTGAATCAGAGCTTTGAAAGGTTGTTCGCTGATATCAACGTGATAGAAGCTGGAGGGGGTTCCAGCAGAGCAAACTTACAGTTTGTGGGGCCTAGGGCCAGTATCAACAATTGTACGGCTACTTCTTTTCCTACCCGGGGGGAGTGCTGGTATTAAGTTTTGATTTTTCTTTCTTGTTTTCTGGATTATTCCAGGGTGTAATTAAATATCATTTTATTTTTTGCAAAGTGGGAACCCTGTTATCCTGCAGTTTTAATAAAATGAAAATTTTCTCTTCTTATCCTGTTTTAATTTTATTTTATTCTTTCTCTTTCTGAACAGTTATCTTTTTACTGGTTCTAATGACATGGCATGCGCAACGAATCTTCAACCCAGTCTAAATAATCAATCTGAATATGAATTAATTGCACAAGAGGACGATTCCAATGATGAATCAGAATACGATGAGGATGAGGCATTTGAAGAGCTAAACAATGAGTTAATCCAGTTCGAAGAGAGACCTAAGCCCAATTTGAACGACACTGAAGCTGTCAATTTAGGGTATACCGACGATATTAGGGAAACCAAAATAAGCATCCACATTGAGCCGGGCATCAGGGAAGAACTAATCAAAACACTTGTTGAATTCAAAGATGTTTTCGCATGGTAGTATGATGACATGACGGGATTAAGCACCGATCTAGTGGTTCACAAATTGCCCACTGACCCGGCATGCCCTTCTGTCAAGCAAAAACTAAGGAATTGAGTGTGAAGATCAAAGAAGAAGTGACCAAGCAGCTGCAGGAAAAAGTTATTCGGGTCACTCGATATCCCGATTGGTTGGCCAATGTGGTACCAGTGCCGAAGAAAGATGGGAAGATCACGATATGTGTCGACTACCGCAACCTGAACAAAGAAAGCCCTAAGGATAATTTTCCATTACCCAACATCCATATCTTGATCGACAATTACACCGGGCATGAGATTAGGTCCTTTGTGGATTGCTGTGGAGGATATCATCAGATCTTAATGGATGAAGAAGATGCAGAAAAGATGGCTTTCATATCGCCCTGGGGAACTTACTGCTACCGGTTAATGCCATTCGTCTTGAAAAATGCTGGGTCAATATACATGAGAGCGATGACTACTGTGTTTCATGAAATGATACACAAATATATTGAAGTGTACGTGGAAGATGTAATCATAAAATCCAAGCATCAAGAAGACCATGTGGCAGACCTAAGGAAGTTCTTCCAAAGACTTCGAAGGTATGATATTAAGCTCAACCCGACAAAATGTGCCTTTGGGGTTCCATCATGAAAGCTGCTAGGATTCATCGTAGTCAACGAGGTATTGAGTTGGACCCATCAAAGATTATATCCATCCAGGATTTTCCACCACCGAAGAACAAAATGGAGGTAATGAGTCTATTGGGAAGATTAAATTATATCAGCAGGTTCATTGCTCAACTCAGGGCAACTTGTGAGCCCATATTTCGGATGTTGAAGAAAGATGTTGCGGTAGAGTGGACGACAGAATGTCAGGAAGCATTTGACAAAATCAAGGGGTATCTGTCAAATCCACCCGTGTTGGTTCCACCTGAACCGAGAAGACCATTGATTCTCTATCTAATGGTATTGGAGAATTCATTTGGTTGCATACTAGGGAAACACGACAGCACAGGGAGGAAGGAGCGAGCCATTTATTATCTCATCAAGAAATTTACGGTATATGAGGTCAAATACACTCAACTCGAGAAGACATGCTGCCCCCTAACTTGGGTAGCACAAAAGTTGAAACATTATCTGTTGTCGTAAAATACTTATCTCATTTCATGCTTGGATCCACTGAAGTATATTTTCCAGAAGCCTATGCCCACAGGGAGGTTAGCTATGTGGTAGATACTACTCACAACATTTGACATCGTCTATGTGACGAGGACAACCATGAAAGCCCACACGTTGGCTGACCACTTATCTGAGAATCCTGTTGATGAAGAATATAAGCCATTGAGGACGTATTTCCCCGACAAAGATGTGATGCATATAAATGAGGTAGAATCGATGGAGGAATCAGGATGGAAGAGTTTTCTTTGATGGAGCCGCAAATTCAAAGGGAGTTAGAATAGGAGCGGTACTCATTTTAGAAACAGGATACCATTATCCTGTTACGGCGCAACTGCATTTCTATTGTACCAACAACATGGCTGAATATGAGGCAGGCATTTTGGGGTTACGATTAGCTGGGGACATGGATGTCCAGGACATATTGGTCTTGGGGGACTTAGACCTCATGATACTAAGGGTGAATGGGAAACACAGGACTTAAAGCTTATACCATATAGACATTGTTTGCATGATCTGAGCAAGCGATTTCTGTCAGTGGAGTTCAGACACATCCCAAGAGTTCACAATGAGGTTGCTGATGCGTTGGATACCTTGGCATCAATATTCCACCACCCAGATAAGGTCCATGTCGACCCAATGCTTATTTAGGTTCGTGAGCAGCACGCTTATTGTAAGAATGATAGAGGAAGAAATAGACGGCGAACCATGGTTTTATGATGTCAATTGGAGATCAAAAGAGAGTAATTCGGCGATTGGCAAATGTATTTTTCCTTAGTGGAGGAGTTCTATTCAAAAGAACCCCTTATCTGGGATTGCTGAGATGTATAGATGCCAGTCAAGCCACGACAGTAATGACAGAAGTACATGCCGGAGTTTGTGGGCCACATATGAGTGGATATGTATTGGCGAAGAAAATTCTTCAAGAAGGATATTATTGGCTCACTATGGAGCATGATTTTATCAGCTTAGTGCAAAAATGCCATCAGTGTCAGGTACACGGAGATCTGATTAATTCTCCGCCAACAGAATTGCATACAATGTCAACACCTTTGCCATTTGTTGCATGGGGCATGGATGTTATTGGACCTATTGAGCCGGCAGCTTCCAACGGTCATAGGTTCATTCTGGTAACCATTGATTATTTCACCAAATGGGTAAAGGCCAAAACTTTCAAGTCAGTGACCAAGAAGGCAGTGGTGGATTTTGTCCATTCCCATATCATCTGTCGATTTGGGATCCCAAAGGTAATCATCACAGATAAAAATTCTAATCTTAACAGCAGTTTGATGAAAGAATTATGTCAACAGTTCAAGATTACACACCTTAATTGCACCCCGTATCGTCCTAAGGCGAATGGTGCAGTTGAGGCAGCAAAAAAAAACATAAAGAATATTTTAAGGAAGATGGTGGAAGGGTCCAGATAGTGTCACGAAAAACTACCCTTTGCATTGTTGGGATATTGCACTACTGTTCGTACTTTAGTTGGTCGAACTCCTTATTTTTTGATATACGGAACTGAAGCAGTAATACCAGCAGAGGTCGAAATTCCGTCCCTCCGAATTATCGCTGAAGCCGGGATTGATGATGATAAATGGGTCAAAGCTCGACTGGAGCAGTTGATCTTAATCGATGAAAAGAGATTGGAAGCAGTGTGTCATGGCCAGTTATATCATAAGAGAATGACAAGGTCATACCATAAGAAGGTGAGCCCCAGAAACATTGAAGTAGGGCAGCAAGTATTGAAACGGATCCTCCCACATCAGGTCGAAGAAAAATGCAAGTTCGCCCCAAATTAGCAAGGGCCTTATATTGTGACTAGAGTGTTATCCAATGGTGCTTTATTTCTCACAGATGTTGAAGGAAGATGCATCGACATGGCTATCAATTCTGATGCTGTCAAGAGATATTATGTGTAATTTCTTTGATTATGATAGTTATTTGTTCATTTTTTTGTTCTTGGTACTTATTGGATAATGAAATGACGGAGGCAATTCTTTCTTCTATCCTAACACTTTTAACCTTTGCTTTCCCCCTTTTGATCCTTACTTTATTCTTTCATACCACTCTCCTGGAATCGTTAATGGAATAGAAAAGAAGAAAACAATCACAAAAAATGAAAAAAAGAAAATCGCAAGAAAAGCAGAGGAATTAGTGAACTACGTTCGATCTGATTCCTCCAAGAGGATACGTAGGTGCTTCACGGCTTGGTCGCAATGTGACAAAGTGTAACGAAAAATCAAAAGCCCCCAAGATAGAAAACTGGGGCAGAAATTATGTTTCGGAAAAGTTTAATTCCAAGGGTTGTAATCTCTTACCTATCAAGTTATTTTGAATTTCCTGATAGCCTTTTCTTTACCCACATAAAACCCACATCTTATGTCCAAAAAGACCTCCCAATCATTATCTGAGAGGTGCCATGTATGGCAGATGAAAGCCAAGGGTAATGCACTGATCCAAACCGGACAAGGGTCATAAGCTGAAGAAATTGATAGGCAAAAGAATGCCCCAGTAGAGAGAATATTATCGGTAACACTCCCATCCCCAGCTGAAAAATAAAAATAAAATGAGAGAGTCTTATCGGCGAAAACCTTCACAGGCACCATAAGGCGACGTAAGCTGAGAGAAACAAAATGAGAGAGTCTTGTGGTGAAAACCTTCCCATGCACCATAAGGCAACGAGAGCTGAGAGAAAGGATAGAGTCTTATTAGTGAAAACCCCTCAAAGGGCACTATGAGGCGACAAGATGAGATTGGCAGAAAGTATCCTCACATGGAACAAATTGGGCGTCTGTTTATTCCAGGAAAATGAGGCCATCAGAAATATTGATTGATACAAACAGACTGGGTCGATTAATCCGGAATGCACGACATGATCGTTGGGACCAATCATACAGTCCAGATAAGTTCTTTCCTTTTCTTTTCCCCTCACCATTTGTTCATAAAGATTTTCTCTTTTTCTATTTTTCATTCCTTTGTCTAAAAGACTTTTTCCAGAAATTTTTTTTTGAGAAGTATTTTTCAGAGTTTACTACCAGTTGTCAAAATGGTACAAAGCGAAATGTGAAAAGGACAGTCCAAAGACAAGGCACTAAGACATGAAGGCATTTGTTGCAAGACCGAATGACAAACTGGCCTAGAAAGTTAAGGGAAATGTGGAGAAAAGCCTGAAAGCAACGGTTGAGGAAATTATGGACCAAGCTCCAAGAGGATCCCTCGCTCAACTCCGATGGATCACTGACCAAGTTCCAGGGTGGTCAGACAACACAAAATTGGGGAAGGAGAAAGGGAGAATTCATCCGCAGCAAAATAACCCCAGCGGTCTTGTCCTCAATAACGTTATCCCCAGATGATAATATTTTATCCCCTGCAGTATTGAGGGAAAATAAAGCTTTTGAAGGGAGTAGTTTTGGAGTTGGAAAGGACTCCCCCAGAGTGTTTTGAAACAAAAAGAGTGGGGAATGATAAATGGAAAAACCATCCCCAGCAAAAATATCATCCCCAGCAAGTAATGTTATCCCCAACCAGTATTGGGAGCGCAGAGCAATGAAAAGGGAAAGGA
This sequence comes from Nicotiana benthamiana, assembly GCA_034376525.1. NCBI lineage: Eukaryota > Viridiplantae > Streptophyta > Magnoliopsida > Solanales > Solanaceae > Nicotiana > Nicotiana benthamiana. The sequence goes on from CM067336.1 coordinate 49,067,572, forward strand.
AAAACCATCCCACGGAATGAGTGGCATGATCACTCACCATGTTTTAAACTAACAAGATTTTCCTTGATTTAACAGGAAAATAAAGGTTGATGATGGCAGGGAGACATGCCACAATGGAGGTCACCAAAACTGGGGCAGAAAATTTTCTGCCGTTGTCAAAAATATTCTCGAAGGAACAAGGAAACAAATTCAAATACTCTTCATGTCTTAGCAATTAGGCGCCCACCTGTATAACAAGGGAATACATTTCATGTCTTAGCAATTAGGCGCCCACCTGTATAACAAGGGAATATTTTTCATGTCTTTAGAAATTAGGCGTGCACTTGTATAACAAGGGAATACACTTCAAGTCTTAGCAAATAGGCGCCCACCTGTAATAAGTGGAATAAATTTCATGTCCTAGCAATTAGGCGCCCACCTGTACAACAAGGGAATACTTTTCATGTCTTTAGCCATTAGGCACCCTCATGTATAACTAGAGGAATATCTTCATGTCTTAGCAAATAGGCGCCCACCTGTACAATAAGTGGAATACTTTTTATGTCTTAGCAATTAGGCACCCACCTGTATAACAAGGGAATACTTTTCATGTATTTAGAAATCAGGCGCCCACCTGTATAACAAGGGAATACTTTTTTACGTCTTACCAATTATGCGCCCACCTGTATAACAAGGGAATACATTTCATGTCATAGCAACTAGGCGCCCACCTGTATAACAAGGGAATACTTTTCACGTCTTTGCCAATTAGGCGCCCACCTGTATAACAAGGGAATACATTTCATGTCTTAGCAATTAGGCACCCACCTGCATAACAAGGGAATACACTTCATGTCTTAGCAATTAGGCGCCCACCTGTACAACAAGGGAATACATTTCATGTCCTAGCAATTAGGAGCCCACCTGTATAACAAGGGAATACTTTTCATGTCTTTAGAACTTAGGCGCCCACCTGTATAGCAAGGGAAAACACTTCATGCCTTAGCAAATACGCGCCCACTTGTATAGTAAGTGGAATACTTTTTATATCTTAGCATTAGATGCCCATCTGTATAACAAGGGAATATTTTTCATGTCTTTAGCAATTAGGCACCCACCTGTATAACAATGGAATACTTTTCATGTCTTAGCACTTAGGCTCCCACCTGTATAACAAGGGAATACTTTTCATGGCTTAGCATATAGGCGCCCGCCTATATAATAGAGGAATACTTTTCATGTTTTAGATAATTAGGCGCCCACCTGTATAACAAGAGAAATACATTTCATATTTTAGATAATTAGGCGCACACCTGTATAATAAGAGGAATATTTTTCATGTCTTTAGTAAATAGGCACCCACCTGTATAACTAGAGGAATATTTTTGATGTTTTAGACAAATAGGCGTCCACCTGTATAACAAGAGGAATATTTTTCAGTCTTTGCATTTCAAGTTTTGAAACCACTAACCCGCCGGAAAGAAGAAGGTTTCAACAAGAGGTCCCGGCACAAATCCAAGCGCATGAGTCAAAAGAAAGATAAGACAAAGCTCGAAAGGAACAGCCTTTGAACCTTAGTCATCCCATCATATAAAATCTCATGAAGAAAGACGTATCCCAAGAGAAACCGCCAATAATCTAAATGAAGGAAGCCATATCCCTAGCAGACCGAACAAGGCGATGAAAGCTAGTGATCTGAAAGGCAAGAGGCCAGAGTCATCCCCATCAGTTTTTGGAAGAAAGAAACACCGCAAGAAACACGAGCTGACAGGAAAGCAAGGAAGAAAGAACAAGTTGAAGATAAATAGGATCTTGTGATCCGTAGGTTAGCCTAGCTTCTTATTTTCTTTTTAGCACGGTGTATAAAGGAGATAAGTAAAGCAGTGGTAACAACATACAACATGCAGTAGCAGTAACAACAGAACCACGGTTCCCCTTCTAGCAAAACTTCTTAAACTACATTAACCTGATTCCCTTTTAGCCAGGGATACGTAGGAAACCTTTGAAGCAAAGTTTCGGTTAATTCTTTTTCAAAGAATGCTTCACACGGAGTATTCAAACGGGCAAAAACCGCTCGTATTCGCTCACTTTATCTTTGCACGAAAACTCTTTGTGTTTTTGGACAAAGAGGGGCAGCTGTGAGCACGTGATTTTTTCTTCATAGAAATTACTCCAAATAAATCATATATAAAACAAGCTACCTTCGGGTGCAATTTTTGAGAATTTACGTGACAATTTTGGTAATTATTTGGTCCGTAAATCCTTACCTTGTTGTGATTAATTAAAAATACAAAAATACATGTTGCATGCATATTTAGGACTTAATTGTGCATTTAGGAATTAATTAAATCATAGTTTGGTTTTAAAATAAAAATCACAAAAATATTCATTTTTATTCTATTTGTCTTCATTGTATGATTTTATTTAAATGTTTTAATTTGTGAGTTGTTTTTTTTAAGTGATAATTAATATGTGTGTAGTTTAATTTTGGTTTCAATTTAAATAGGAATTTTTTTAAAATAAAAGAATGAAAAGGGAAGGAAATATCGGATTTGGGACAAAAATGCAAAGAGAACAAGGCCCAAATCAATTGATCTGACCCAGTCCACATGAGCTGGTCTTTGAGACGTCCAAACGGCGTCGTATTGGCATCCCCATTCAGAGCCATTGATTGACTCAAATGAACGGCCCATATCAGGCCTGTTACTTACCCAAACGACGCCGTATAGGGCCATCTAATCTCAACCTTTAACCCAGTCGCATCCAACGGCTTTAAGACATCCCCAATACCCGACCCATTTAACCCTGGACCAACCCGATATCTATTTTAATGGAATGGAACCGTTTTATTTTAGGTAAGAGGTCTTGGCCATTGATCACTCTTGATCCAATGGCCAGGATCAATCCACCCCAATCCATATATAAGCTTTATTTCCGCACCGGCACCCCCAAAGAACCCCTACCCCCTCATTTCATCGTCTCCATCTCTCAACCTTAAAGACCAAACCCTCTCCCATGGAAACCCTTGAGGCCTTAGGGCGATTTGCACCAAAACCCAGCGGTAACAACGCCTCCGGCCACGCCCGTTACCCGACACGACCCTCTCCTCACCCCAATCAAGAATCCACTAACCATAGCCTTCGAATCAAGGCTAGGTTTCTAGAATCTTCATTCAAAGATTTGGTTCCAAACTCAACCTCTGCCAATCGACCGCAAACTTGCACCAAACACTCCCCTGACCTCACTCGTAACCAAACCAAGCTTGGTTTGGTTCGAATCTACCCAGAAAATCTCAAATACCAAATCACCCATAAGAACCCTAAAAATTCGAAACTATGACGTCTGTTCAAATTGACGGCAAATTGAGGTTTAATAGGCTTTAATCTAGGTGTTCTCAACTGAGAACACCTCGATTAGAGTCTGTTCAACCTCAAATGGTCAAATCTAACTCAAGATTGGTCCGTTTGGTTAGGAATTTTTCAGAGATAGGTGCTTCATTTCCTTCCCTTTCTTTATTTATGTGTTTATATGTTCATTTGCATGATTGTTTTAATTTCGTTGATTTTTCTATTATTTTTCTGTCAAAACTCTCATATTAGACAGACCTTTTATTTGATCATTTAATTCTGTTAGTTTGTTTTTTGTCTCATTATGAATTGTGTGTTTAGCATGTATAGTATAGAACCGTTTTATTCATTTCTAGGTTCCAGTTGAAATCACTGAAATCCTCTAGTATGCATGATACACTTTGTTAATTGATTGTTTGCTATCGAAAGTAGTTCACATAATCGATTAATTAAGTGTCGTCAACTAGTCTTTTAGGTTGGAATGGTTCAAGCCCTGACAGTAGTAATAGAACTTGTGTGAATTGTGTATTTGCAGTATGTTCTGTTCAGATTAAGATTTAATTTAGGTGTGCTCCCTGTATTTCTCCCAATCATGACTTTGATAGTTCAATATGACCTGATTCATATGTGGTTTGTTTGAGTTTTAATTTCAGATTTCTTTTGTTTAAGTTGAATCCTGAATCGTTTAAGAGAATTGGATATAGTTGATAATCTAATTTTAGTTAGATAATTGTTTAAGGTTTTAAGTTCTGAATCAGGGTATTAACAGTAGGATTTTAGGGGGTGTTTTAGGAATTGGAAAAGTTAGGAAAATTGGTCAAGGTTAATAATCTAATAAGGGGGATTAAATGATTGGCTTAAAGTCAATAGGGACAAATGTTCCTTAAGTTAAAGCAGAAATGAAGAAAAAAGGCACTTTTGGCTAAGTTTTTCAATAGGGGCAGATTTTTGGGATTTTATTTTGAAAACGGGCAGATTTTTAAGATTCTTAGTTGAAAATGGGAAAATTTTGGGATTTATTTTGGTTGGTTGGTAAGTCTTTCAAAAAGGGAGGAAAGGCTGTTAGTTTAAAATATAAATAAGGAGTCATTTTGACACTTAAAGGGGACTGATCTTAGAGATTAGAATTCAAAGCTTATAAAACTGAATTTTAACATTAGAAGTTCTATATTTGGAGAGTTCAGTCTATTTTGCTAAAAAAGAAAAAATCAGTGTTAGAGTTTCCTAATGGTTCATTTGAAATTCCAAGTTTTGTTTCCTTGAGTGTTCAAAGGCAGGCAACTACTGTTGCTTTTCATTTGTTTCTCTTCTGTATTGACTGAGGTTCCTTAGTTGATTTTTTATATTGCTGGTATTCATTTGGGTTTGTTGAGCTTTTCTACTAGTATTCAATTGCTATTTCATCTATGCTTGGATTCCTCCTGCTTGGTTGTTGAATATGCTATTGGATCCTTCTGCTTGATTTTAATCTATCCTTGGGGTTTCTACTACTGCTCTGTTACTGGATTCATTGGGTGTTGCTGAATTGGTGTTGCTGTGTATACTGTCACCCTATTGATCTTTCTCTTACTCTTTGCTTTTGCCAAATATCAGGTACATAATTGATTTGCTGAACCTTGTAATATGAAATTTGCAGCATGAATATAGAAATGAAGAAGTTGAACTTATTTCTTTTTAATTTATTTTAGTTTGGTATCTTGGATATTAGGTTGTACATATATGATAGCTCGTGTTTCTTATTAGTATCGTATATGTGTGGGCTATGTATAATTGAACAATATTCTGTAGTAGTTTAGATGTAAATTTTCATACTCGTATGCTTAATAAAGATGGATTGAAGTTGTAGAACCTACATTCTGCAGTTTTGGTGCTAATTGTTAAATAGTGTATTTTAAAAATAGGATAGGCTCTTTAGGATATTTCCAAATATCTAACAATTGCCTCATTGAACAAATAGTTCATTTTAGAAATTTGTAGTAACATGGCTTAAGTAAGTAGCACTTGATTCCATTAGGCAGCACATAGGTCAAATATTCGTGTTCGTGTTAATACTTTTTTTTAGTTGTTAACTTCGCTAATCTAAACCCATGTTAGAAATATTAGTTTACATCAATTTTGGAATGGTTATCACTTTCAGTACTTTATCAATCTTGTTTGCATAACCGCTTTTGTAGCTCGTTTATAGAATAAGACTTGAGGCAATTTTCGTCTTTCAAGTTCAAGCGCATTTTTAATAATCACTACCATAAATCTAATACTATTAATAAGAGGCCCAAGCATGTAAATTAATAAGGATTTTTCTTTCTTTATTTTAGAGACGAATTTAATCAGAAAAATATAGTCACTTTAGGATTATCCTTTTAAAATAAATATATGTTTTAGATACTTAGAATTCAGGATGAGCCGTTTAGTGAGTTGCACGGCCTTGCCCAAAATAATAACGCGCTAGACTCTTTAGGCGTGTATTTTAAATATTACCTCCCTAAACTCGGGTGCACATTTATGTGACTCAAATCCAAATCTCAACGAAGTCGAAATGTGTCGACGACCACGTGTACACTGGTTGAGATAATCCATCGTGCCTGATATAAATCCCAGCTAATCTCTCGGCCTAATAGGTGGTGGCAACCAGAATAAAATGCGCTGACTTGGTCAGCCTATCAACAATGAGCCATGTAGCATTAAACTTCTTCCAAGTCATCGGAAGGCCAGAAACAAAATCCATGGTAATCCTCTCCTATTTTCACTTCCGAAGCTCAATCCTCTGAAATAATCCATCGTGCCTCTGATGCTCGTACTTAACCTGCTGATAGCTCAAACAATGAGCCATATATTCAACAATGTCTTTCTTTATTTTGCACCACCAATAGTGCTGCCTCAAATCCTGATACATCTTCACGATGCACAAATGAATAGAATACCGAGAACTATAGGCCTCCACTAATATCAAGTCCTGAATACCATCATTGGTCACACAAACTCGCCCTTGCAATATCAATACACCATCTTCTCCCAGGGTCAATTTCTTGGCACCTTCATGTTGCACCGTGTCTCTCATGATTGATAAATGGTGATTCTTAAACTGCCGCTCATGAATACACTCTAATAACGAAGATCGAGCAACCGTACAAACTAACACCCTACTAGGCTCAGAAATATCCAACCTCACAAGATGATTGGCCAAGGCCTGAACATCCAAAGCAAGCGATCTCTGGCTGACTGGAATATAAACAAGACTGCCCATGCTGGTAGACTTCCTACTCAATGTATCAGCCACCACATTGGCTTTTCCCGAAGCTATAATATAGAAATATCATAGTCTTTCAACAACTCCAACCACCTCCTCTTTCTAAAATTCAACTTCTTATATTTGAACAAGTATTGAAGGCTCTTGTGATCCGTGTATACCTCACACATCACACCATATAGATAATGCCTCCAAATCTTCAAGGCATGAACAATGGCTGCCAACTCTAGGTCATGAACTGGATAATTATTCTCGTGGATCATCAACTGCCTCGAAGTATATGCTATGACTCTGCCATTTTACATCAATACTGCGCCAAGCCCAATACGGGAAGCATCACAATAAATAGTATAAGGCCCTGATCCCAAGGGAAAAACCAATACCAGTACCGTAGTCAGAGCTATTTTGAGCTTCTGGAAGCTTGCCTCGCACTCTTCTGACAACCTAAACTGGGCACCCTTCTGGGTCAATCTAGTCATTGGGGCTGTAATAGATGAAAACCCCTCCACGAACCGTCGGTAGTAACCTGCTAACCCCAAGAAACTCCAAATCTCTGTGGCTGATGCTGGTCGAGGCCAGTTCTTGATTGGCTCAAACCTCTTCGGTTCCAGCTGAATACCCTCTTCTAAAACAACGTGACCCAGAAATGCAACAGAACTCAACCAAAACTCGCACTTCAAAAATTTTTCATATAACTAACTATCCTTCAGAGTCTGAAGAACCACTCTGAGGTGTTCCTCATGCTCCTCCTGACCGCGGGAGTATATCAGAATATCGTCAATGAAAACAATCACGAACAAATCCAAATAGGTCCTGGACTCTCGACTCATCAGATCCATGAAAGTAGCTGGGGCATTGTCAACCCAAATGGCATCACCAAGAACTCATAATGCCCGAACTAAGTGCGGAAAACTATATTAAGGACATCGGATGCCCTAATCCTCATCTGATGGCAACCAGATTCCAAATCTATCCTTGAGAAAACCTTGGCGCTCTAGAGCTTATCCTTTACTCTTTCTACTCCGGCGGCGTCATACGATACGGCGGAATGGAAATGGGTTGAGTGCCTGGCGCCAGATCAATACAAATATCAATATCCCTTTCAGGCGGCATGCCGGGCAGGTCTGAAGAGAAAACCTGTGGGAAGCTCCTGGACAATAGGAACAGGATCAATAGACGGGACCTCACCGTTGGAGTCCCGAACATAATCCAAATAACTAGACACCCCTCCTCGACCATTCGTCTAGCCTTCACATATGAAATAAGGTTGTGAGAGGTGTGACCTGGGGTCCCTCTCCACTCTAGTCGGGGTATATCTGGCAAAGCCAAGGTCACGGTCTTGGCGTGATAATCCAAAATAGCATGATTCGGGGACAACCAATCCATCCCCAAAATAAAGTCAAACTCTACCATATCTAAGATCAATAAGTCAACACTGGTGTGAAGACCCTCAAATAATGCCACACAGGCACGAAGAACCCGATTAACCACTATAAAATCACCCACTAGTGTAGACACATATACTGGAATACTCAAGGCCTCTCTAAGAATAACCAAGTAGGGTGCAAAATAGGATGACACATATGAATATGTGGATCCAGGATCAAATAACACTAAAGCATCTCTATCACAAACCAGAATGGTTCCTGTAATCACAACATCTGACGACTCAATCTCCAAACTGGCTGCTGGATGACCCTATATCTGGCGGTCTGAACTCCACCTCTAACACCTCTACTTCCACCTCTAACACCTCTACCTCCACCTCTATATCCTCTAACCCCGCCTCCAGCAGGATGGGTAGCTGGTACCTGAACCATAGGAAGAAGAAGAAAGTGCAAGAGGGTGGGGGGGTGAATTGTAACTAATTTAATCTTAATCGCAAATAAGTCGACTTAAAACTTTATTAGTTGACTTAATGTGATACACTAGACGAGAATATTTAAATATATGTATACTGAAAGTAAATGCAAAAATATAATAACACCCAAAATTTTTATACTGGTTCGGATTCAATCTGAATCCTAATCCAGTCCCCTTGGGTTGCAAGAGATTTTTCTTCGGATCAATAAATTTATTTCGAGTACAGAAGTGATGTTTGTCGCACAATCTTCTTTCACTCATTTGATACAATGCCTCACAAGTTGGGAACTCTCTTTCCATTTCTGACTTATTACACAATGAATATAACTAGACTACTATGCTTGTTGCAGTAAAATGAAGAGGGCTGTTTTGGTGTGATCAAAGTATATCGATGGTACAAAGCACTATGGAATTTGTACAGCAAGGTTATGGTGGAGGGTTGTCAACCCAAGGGATTTGATCCTTGGAAAGTGTTGATTCTTTCCAAGAATAATGCACTGGTCGTTTCTTTGATGAAGATATCTTTCCTTTTACTGGAGATACAATTGACGGAGATTGCGTGCCTTCCAGTCTTTCCTTTTATTCAAGTCTACCGTTACAGAGAATTTCCAGTGATTTGCATTGAATCTGTTGATGCATCCGGATGGATATGATTTCCCAAAAATCATGGGAGAATTCCTGATTTGCTGATGGGTTACTGATCTTTTCCTTGTGCGCCAACGTCTTCATTTAAGGAAGATTTCCTTTGATACTTCAATCTCGCTTCCTTGATTGAACGTAGTGGCAACTTGCCTTTTAGCTTTGCTTCATTAGTTTCAGTGGTTTCACTTCCTTCCTTGAGTATCTGTATATTAATTGCATCATTAAAATCTAATATAACAATCTCCCCCTTTTTGATGATGGAAAAAATAATATACTAGAGTAAACAACAGTTGACTTCCCTATTTATATTCAGTTGGATTGCTCCCGCTCAATGCATAGTCAACTGGACTTGATCTCCCCCTGTTTATGTGCAGTCGATGTGTTCTCCCCTTCATTAGTTGCAGTCGACTAGGTTTTGTAAAGGATTATCTAATTGACACACGAAACACACGGTGAAGTCGTCTTGTCAAATATTCGTGAAAGTCAACTGAACCATATGTGGTCGACATGGCCAACTTTTCCTATGCAGATAATAATACATATAATAACTATGACAAAGCATAGACACGTATATACGTCCTGCATAGCGAAGATAGCATATATTTCTCTCCCTTTTTGACATCAGCAAAAGAGGGAGCTGCAGCAAAAACAAAATCCATCCACGGGCAAAGCCAAATCACAACCAAAAAGTTAAAAACATCACAAAATTGTCTGAAAGCCACAATCATTCACGACGCAGAAAGTAAGTAAGAGTGTTGCAGATAGTCTCCTTCATCTGGTCAAAGCTGGTTTTGGCAGCAACATGAATTCCATCCAACCTGTCATGCACCTCTTTAAACGCTTTGATTGCATTCTCTCTTACCCTTTGCACAAGCACCCTGATTTTTGGGACATCAAACCCTGTTTTATTGGAAAGAGCATGAATGGGATCCACAGTCAACTTGATGTCGGAGAGTTGAGACTCAATAAAATGCAGCTTGTTGCTGAGATCTGAGGGAATAGACGGGGGTGGAGCAACAGAAGACGGCTTGATTTCCTCAGGAGTGGGTTTGGCCTCACTTTCTCCCTTATTGACCAGACCCCTTTTATAGACACATATCCCATGCTAGAGAAGGCCCAAAGGTTGTAGCATTTTGACATAGGAACAAAAGGGTAGTCTGAAAGTGAAATTTGGTGTGCTTCCAGAATGTGTGTGATGGCCATACCTTACGGAAGGATGGTGGGGTCTTCAGCACTCTCAATCATGAAATTGATAACCCTGGAGGATAGCTTGATTTTGAGTCTGGAGATAAGACAGTTGACGAAGAAGGTGTCCCTTTGAGAGAGAGTTGAATATGAGTCAGTTCTGGGAAGGAGAGTGGTTGCAACAATGTGAGCAATAACCCTAGTTTCAAAGCTAACATCACTGGGTCCTAATTGATGGGGAAGGTTTTCAGAGGGGTTTTTTGCAATGATTTGTTTGGCCTGATCAAAGGAGATTTCGAAATCTTCAGGCCACACATTTTTAAAAACCGTCGAAAATCCAAAACAGCGGCAGAGAAAGAGGGAATCAAATAGGTTACAGTCAAGAAAAATGTGTTTGCCAAGGACAAGGGTTTCGAGCCTATCAGACTTGCTAGAGTGAAGATTGGCATAGAACATATGGACTAGAGGTTCATACACTTTAGGTGGAGAGATAGAGAGAAATTTGTCCCACCCCTGATAAACAAAAAGTTCCTTTACCTTACAGTTTAGGGAGACCATACCATCTAGATCTACCACATGACCATGGGATATGGGCTTATCGTTGAGGGAAATAAAGCAATCCCTATTTGGGGTGTCCCAGAAGTTGAGGTCAGATTCGAGAGAGGTAGAGAAATCAAACTTGGTTTTCTTGGGAGAGGAGATAGGGGCTTCATCCATAGGTCGCTACCAGCGGCTTTTTCACCAAGAAGCAGAGAGTGCTCAGAGTATGCACCTTGAGAAGAGGCACACTCCTCAGACCTGTCGGAACCTAGGTCTACTTGCTCAGGCGGGTTCTGATTTGAAATGGGTGATCTTTCTTGTGGAAGTAGAGGGATTTTTGGGAGTCTTGTCCATGGAGGAGATGAGGGTTTAGGAATAGGGAGAGTAAGGGTTTGGTGGATAGGATGAAAAGGAAGGGGATGACATGGACTAAGTAAAGAGAAGGGATTTGACGGTTGAGTGGAAAAGGAAAAATGTGTCAGTTTGATCGACATGGTATTGGCTTTCCATCTTCGCTGCAACTGATGTATAATTAGAAAAGAAAGAGAGGGAAAGAATGACGAAGTAATTAATGAACTGAGCATAAAGATAATAATGATAAATTTTTTTAATAAACTATACTCTGTACCTAAGAGTTATTTGAACGAGAGATAATGCCAAACAGTTTCCTTAGAGCACAAAATCTATCCTCCAATAAAGGTTTAGTAAAAATATCAGCTAATTGAGCCAAAGTGCCAACAAAGGTTAATTCTATATTACCCTTAAGAACATGGTCTCTAATAAAATGATGTTTAATATCTATATGCTTAGCCCTTGAGTGATGCACATGATTTTTCGAAACAAATAGCACTAGAATTATCAAAAAACAATTTGTATAGGTTTGAAAGAGATCGTATTCACCCAGTTGATGTGACATCAAAGGCAATTGTGCACAACATTGTCCAACAGCAATATACTCAGCTTCAGTAGTCGACAATGCAACTGATGAGTATTTTTTTCTATTCTAGAAAATTAGAGATTTTCCTAGCATTTGACATGTGCCACTCGTAGTTTTCCTATCTTCTTTGTCACCTGCTAAATCTGCATCTCTGGTGAATCCATGTTCTATAAGAAATGTACTTAGCCTTTCATACCAAGCTGGTGAAGCCTGTTTTAATCCATATAGGGCCTTAGTAAGCTTGTACACATGATATGGGTATTTCTAATTCTCAAACCCCGGAGGTTGCTTCACAAAAACTTCTTCTTCGATGAATCCGTTGAGAAAAGAGCTTTTGACATCCATTTGAAATAGTCTGAATCCTTTGAATGAGGCATAATGTAACAAGATTCGTATTGACTCTAATCGAGCAACTGGAGCAAATATTTCATCATAGTCGACTCCTTCCTGTTGTGAGTACCCTTGAGCAACTAGTCTGGCTTTGTTTCTGACAACTTGTCCTTGTTCATTTAGCTTGTTCCTGAATACCCATTTAGTACCGTTAACTGAAGCATTTTCAGGTTGAGGTATCAACTCCCATACTTGATTCTAATTGAATTTCTCTAGCTCTTCTTCCATAGCAGTTATCTAGCTTGAATCTTTTAGAGCTTCTTCTACCTTCTTTGGTTCTATTTGGGAGATTAGTGCAATGTTTGCCTTCTTTCTGAGAGATGCTTTGGTCTTCATTCCTTCATTTGGATCTCCAATAATGAATTTTTGAGGATATTCAGCTTCATTTCTCCACTCATTTAGTGTAATAGATTGTGTAGTCGACTCTAAAGATGGATCTGAAGTGTTAACACTTGCTTGTTCAGTCGACTCTACCACTCCTGTAGGAGTTGTTGACTCCTGAGATTTTCTCTTTTCCTGATCCTCTTAAACTAAATCTTCATCACCTGCATTAGATCCTTTCTCGACCAAGGGATTATTTTCATCGAATACAATGTGAACCGATTCTTCTACACAAAAAGTGCGTTTATTGAAAACTCTAAAAGATCTACTATTTAATGAGTAACCAAGAAAGATACCTTCATCGCTTCTTGGATCAAATTTTCCAAGATTTTCCTTACCATTTTTATGAATAAAGCATTTTCTTCCAAATGGATGAAAATAGCTGATGTTAGGACGTTTACCATTCTAGAGTTCATACGGAGTCTTTTTAAGAATAGGTCTTATAAGGCAACGATTTAGAATGTGGCAGCAGTACTGACTTCTTCCGCCCAGAAGTGATTTGGAAATAAACTAAGATCATAGTGTCTTGTAATGTTCTGTTCTTTCTTTCAACTACTCTGTTTTGTTGAGGAGATCGGGGAGCAGAGAAATTGTGGGTATAGCCTTGACTGTTGCAGAAATCTTCGAATGCCTTGCTTTCAAATTTGCCTCCATGATCACTTTGAATTATAGAGATTTTACAGCCCTTCTCTTGTTCAATTTTCTTACTGAAGATCTCAAAGTTTTGCAGGGCTTCATCTTTGTGAGATAGGAAAATCACCCAAGTGAATCGTGAAAAGTCATCAACAATAACAAAGGCATATTTCTTGCCACCTATGCTAGCAGTTCTAGTAGGTCCAAACAAATCCATATGAAGTAATTTCAAAGGTTTTGAAGTAGAGACTATGTCTTTGTTATTGAAAGAGTTTCTAGTTTGCTTACCCATCTGACATGCATCACAAATATGAGTTCTAGAGAAATTTAGCTTGGGTAGGCTGATGACTAGATCGTGTTTGGATAATTTTTCGATTAGATGCATGCTAGCATGCCCCAATCTTCTATGTCATAACCAAGGATCATCAGACATGGATGTTAAGCAAATGTGACCATCTATATTTTTAAAGCCATCTAGTATATAGACGTTTCCATACCTTTTACCTGGGAGGATTAATTTACCTGACTCATCTTCAATAGCACAACAAGTTTTCTTGAATTTTACCTCATATCCTGAGTCACATACTGAGGAGATTGTAGTTTAATCCATCTACTAAATAAACTTCAGTAATGTCACAGTTGTTGTTGAATGAAACAGTTCCAGTTCCAAAAATTTTACCTTTTGAGTTGTCTCCAAACTTGACACATCCTCCATCAATCTTTGTGATTTCCTTAAGCAGATTTTTGTCACCTGTCATGTGACTGGAACACGCACTGTCTAGATACTTCTTTCCTTTGAGCTTTACTCTGTGGTGTTCCTGCAAAATAGAATTTTTACTTTCTTTTAGGTACCCAAGCTTTCTTAGGTCCTGGAGAATTAGTGTTACTAGATTCGGAATTTTAAGGCTTCCAAACCCATCCGTACATATGATATTTACGAAAGTGGCAGTTATAGAATTCGCGCCCACTTTTATTACACTAATGACATCTTACACAGGGCCCTTTTTCAGTTTTTCATGAGAGTTAGAGTTAGCAGATCTATGATTTTCTGACTCTTTTCCAGTTGACTTGTAAGTCGACTGGTTCTATCGACTCGTCGATCTAGTTCTAATTGGTTCTTTTTCAGTCAACTGATTAGATTTAATAGAACTGTGACTGTTGGATTTGCGAAAGCTGTTAAGCTGCATTTCCATCTCCTCAAACTCTTCCTGAAGTACTTATTTTTCAATTTCACATACTTCATACTTGAGTTTCCAGTCTTTGACATCCTTTGTGAGTCTTTTAAGCTCATTCATCATTTTCCGAGATTCAGAAAGGGTGGAGTCAAGGATGTCTTGTAATTCATTGCATCTTTCACAGTTATAGGATCTTACCTCGCTGGTTTCTCCTCTTGCCATGAAACAATTTTCATCTTCTGAATCATCTTCATCAGTCCAGCATCTTGAAGTTTTGTTGATCTCGTTTTCTAGAATCGTCATGAAGCATAGATTAGCAATTTACTCATGGTCTGATTCATCTTCGTCACTCCAGCTTCCGAACGATCTGTTATTGCTGAATCCTCTAGAGATCTTTCTTTTCAATTCTGGGCATTCTGCTTGGATGTGCCCAAATTTTCCACATTCATAGTATTTTCCATCGTTCTTGTCTTGGTTAGTGTATTGTCTGGACCTTCTTGGTGGGAGTCTTCCTTCCTTTGTATTTCTGTATCTTCTCATTAGTCTGTTCATATTCCTAGACAGCATAGCAATTTCTTCTTGTAGGACTTTAGGGTCATCAATTTCATTTTCAGTTTCCTCGGTAGTAGCTTTGAATGCAACAATTTACTTTTTCTCTTCTTGATTCATCTTCTTCAAATTAGTTCTTTCGAAGGCAATGAGTTCTCCTCGCAGTTCATCATACGATAGCTTATTTAGATCTTGAGATTCTTGTGTGACGACTTTGGTTTGCCATGCGGTTGGTAGACTTCTGAGAATCTTTATGACTTGATCACCACCGGTATAAGGTTTGCCAAAAGCTTTTAAATCGCTGATTATTTTGCTAAATCTGGCAAACATTTATTCGATGGATTCTCCTTCTTTCATGGAGAAAAGTTCATAGTCGTGAACTAGCATATTTATGTGAGTTTCCTTTACTTTGTTGGTACCTTCATTGGCAACTTCATGTTTGTCCCACATTTCCTTTGTTGTGTCACAACTAGGGATCTTCTCATGTTCTTCGCCACTTATAGCACTGTGAAGTAGATTCCTTGCCTTATAGTTTGTTTGAACGGCTTCCAGTTGTTCCTTTGAATATGAATCAATGTCATCCGGATCCGTGAGCGGTGGAGTGCTGGGAGGCAATGGATAGTTCCATTTCTTGATAACTCTCCAAACTTTGATATCATATGCCTCAGTGAAAATCTCCACACAAATTTTCCAGTGGGAGAAGTGTTGTCCATTGAAGTAAGATGGTCTTACTTGAGAAGTTCCTTCTTGAAACAGAGCTCCAGCAATAACCTGCTTTGCCATGATCTTTTTCTCACAAGCTGTTAAGCAAAAGAAAAATGTGAGCCTTGCTCTGATACCAATTGAAAGTACAAGAGGGAGGGGGAGGGGTTGAATTGTGACTAATTTAAACTTAGTTGCAAATAAGTCAACTTAAAACTTTATTAGTTGACTTTGTGATAGTGCACCAGACGAGAATATTTAATTATAACTATGCTGAAAGTAAATGCAGAAATATAATGACACCCAAAATTTTTATACTGGTTCACATTCAATGTGAATCCTAATCTAGTCCCCTTGGGTTGCAAGGGATTACTCTTCAGATCAATAACTTTCTTTTGAGTACAGAAGTGATGTTTATCGCACAGTCTTCTTTCACTCGTTTGATACAATGCCTCACCTGTTGGGAACTCTCTTTCTATTTCTGACTTATTATATAGTGAATCCAACTAGACTACAATGATTGTTTACAGTAAAATGAAGAGGGCTATTTTGGTGTGATCAAAATATATCGATGGTACAAAGCACTATGGAATTTACACAACAACCTTATGGTGGAGGCTTGTCAACCCAAGGGATTTGATCCTTGGAAAGTGTTGACTCTTTCCAAGAATAATGCACTACCGTTGCTTTGATGAAGATCTCTTTCCTTTGCTGGAGATACAATTGACGGAGATGGCGGGCCTTCTAGTCTTGCCTTTTATTCAAGTCTACCGTAATAGAGAATCTTCAGTGATTTGCGTTGAATATGTTGATGCATCCGGCTGGATATGATTTCCCAAAAATCATGGGAGAAGTCCTGATTTACTGATGGGCTGCTGATCTTTTCCTTGTTCGCCAACGGTTTCCTTTAAGGAAGATTTCCTTTGATACTTCAATCTCGCTTCCTTGATTGAACGTAGTGGAACCTTTCCTTTTAGCTTTGCTTCATTAGTTTCAGTGGTTCCACTTCCTTTCTTGACTATCTGCACATGTATATTAATTGCATCATTAAAATCTAATCTAATAGAAGATCCTGCTGCTGAGAACCACCTAAAATTCGAGGGCAAAATCTGACAATGTGCCTCAGATCACCACAAGAATGGAAAACTAGACTGTTGCAGCTGAGCACCCCTCAACCACGAGCAATGTCTCCTGATGTGATCAAATTCTCCACACTCATAACATCAACACAAATGTTGCAACTGAGGAAAATGCAGCTGGCCCTGTCAACTTGAATGATCACCTGAACTATCATGAGTGACATTAGGAGCTGACTGAAAAGGCCTGGAAGGATGGCCTCTAGCATAAGAGCCTCTACCTTCAGACGAGGTGCCGGTGAATTTGCCTGTATGATGGGGCCTCTTATCTGATCTATGACCGCCTCAATGTGGAAGTACCGTCTCAACTCTACGGCCCACATCGACAACCTCCTGAAAAATGATCTCACTCCCGGCCTGAGCCACTGCACCCTGGTGACCTGCCACCGCTGGCTGAACCACTCGAAACAAACCCGCTTGAATGATGCTCTCCACAAAGCCAACCAATCTGACCAAAACGTCCTGAAGAACTAGGGTGGCTATGAAACCCTTTGGGACCTGAGCTGGGCCCACTGGAGCTGGAACCTCCTCGCCATGATCAATCTGAGACTCCTCCACTGGGACTACTGCTAGGGGCTGAGCTTTGTCCCTACCTTGCCTATGGCATGGCCTAGGCCTCTGCCCCTCGTGGAAACTGATGCTGGGGGCTCGGGCTGCTGAGCGGTAGAAGAGGAAGCGCGTGTTCTCCCCATCTGAGAATAGTAGAGTTGAAAATCCAATCGGTGTTTGAGAAACGGAAACACACGACAAGAAAGAACAAAGTGAAATTTCATTTCCTAACTCTGTAGCCTCTAGGGGATAAATACAGACGTCTCCGTACCGATCCCTCAGGCTCTACCGAATTTGTCTGTGATTTGTGAGACCTATGTAACCTAGTACTCTGATACCAACTTTTCACGACCCGGATTTCCTGACATCGAGAGTCGTGATGGCGCCTACTATCGGATCTAGGCAAGCCAAACATTAAAACATTTTACTGACTTCATTTGAACAATACAATAAACTAGAATAATAATTAACGGGGAAGACTTTTAAATGCTTAAATTACTGAAAGCGGAAATACAAAAATTTCAAAATACACTTCTACCCAGTATCTGGTGTCATTACTCACGAACTGCTATAGAATACTAAAACAAGAGTCTGAAAGAAATACATAGAAGAGTCTGTCTTGGTACCAGGGAAACAAACTAATAATATAGAAGGGACTCCGGCATGCAGACTCCAGCTAGGCTACCTCGGAAGTCCTTGGAACGAAGTCAGCGCACGAGTAAATATTGCTACTGAGGTCCAACAACTGCTCCTGGATCTGTGCAAAAAGATGCATAGAGTGCAGTATCAGCACAAGCGACCCCACGTGCTGGCAAGTGCCTGGACTAACCCCGACAAAGAAGTGATGAGGCCAGACATGACCTACCTAATACAACTTGTGCAAATATATACATAAACAGAAGCAACGGAAATAACAACAGAAAATATCAACTAAAAGGGGAAAGGGTCATGATCGGGGGAGATATAGTGAAAACATATCAACGGATATAACAATGAAACTACCTTAATACCATAACTCATATATAAGTGGTCGGTGCGCCACACGTTCGCATTTCTTAATTCATAAGCGGACGGCGTGCCACACGTTCCCATTTCATAACATCTCGTGGTCGGTGTGCCATATGATCCCAATGATAGTATCTCGTGGTCGGCGTGCCACACGATTCCAATCATAAGATCTCGTGGTCAGCGTGCCACACGATCCCAATCATAAGATCTCGTGGTCGGCGTGCCACACGATTCCAATCATAATATCTTGTGGTCGGCGTGCCATACGATCCTAATCATAATATCTCGTGGTCGGGCCCACATGGTCCAAACTCGAGGCTCAGACCAAAACCCAATCACCCATAACCCCACGAGTTCAAATATGCAATTTGTGTTAAGATTCGACAGCAAATTGAGGTTGAATCGCCCAATATCCCCATAGCCCTAACTCTACCCAAAACCCCCCATTTTCTACCTTGATTTCATGATTTAGGACTAAGAAATTAGTGATTAGATGAAGAAATTATGAGGGAATGAAGTTAAGGATACTTACCCAAGAAGCTATGGAGGAATAAGAACTTGAAAACCGTCTATGGGGTATTGAGGAGAAAAGTTCGTGTGTAAAAATGAGGGAGACCCCCTGCTACTGTTCTGTCCCTTTTTTAAAAACATCACAGAAAGAAATAAACCTTCGTGTTCGCGACATCATAGACGCGTTTGAGATGAAGAAGGACTGGGGACCATCGCGTTCGCGATTGGGAGTGCGAAGAAGGAAGCTGAGGTCTTTGAGAAAATAGCCTACGCGAATGCGAGAGAAGCCTCGCGAACGCGTTGAAAAGGGAACCTGGGTTACGCGAACGCGGGGTGTTGTCCGCGAACACGATGAAGAGGGCCACTGAAGCTTCGCGAACGCGTGACTGAAACGTGAAAGCGAAGAAGGAATTTGCTGTGCAAAAATTGCAGAAAATCCGCTATGTTTCCAAGTGTAAAAATCACCCCGAAATACCTCTGAATCACTCCTGAGCCCTCGGGACTCCCAACCAAACACACACACTAACTCAATAATATCCTACGAACTTAGTCGAGCAACCAAATCGCCAACATAACATCAAAATCAATGAATTAAGTCTCAAATTCATCATTTTCATTTCAAAGTTCATAAACCTCTAACATTAGATATTTAGGTCCGACACACATCAAACGATATTCGATTTCGACCAAATTTCACAGAAAGTGCTTAACGCATATCTAAGACCTGTACCAGTATCAGAACCAAAATACGAGCCCGATACCTATATTTTCTGACTCGTTTTTATTTCAAATTTTCATATCATTTTCAGAAAATAGTTTCTTTCAAAAATTCTATACTCGGGCTCTGGACCTCGGATTTCGATTCCGGGAATACACCTGAGTCCCATATCTTTCTACGAATCTCCCGGGACCGTCACATTACAAGTCCGGATCCGTTTACCCAAAATATTGACCAAAGTCAATTTTATTAATATTAATATCAAAATTCTTTAAATATTTTCACAGAGTTCACATATTTTAACATAAAAAACTCTCCGGCTTTGCGCCCGGACTACGCATGCAAATCGAGGCAACTAAGAGCGAGGTTTTCAAGACCTTGAAAGCACGTAATAAAAAAGAATTACGATAATAACCCTTTGGGTCATCACACATATATTACTCTCTTGGAGGATAAGGGACATATGAAGCCAAATTAATAAGGTCAGTTAGTCTGAATATAAGATGATAAAACCCCAAAAAAGAAAAAGTTAATTATGCTGGAGAATATTCAAAAGAAAAGAATGATCAAAGAGTACTACTTCCTTGATCATACATTAATGTATTCTCAAGAGGTGTAGAACAAATTTTATTGAAACCCACTTTGCTAAATAAATTGTAACATTATTTATAAAAAGAAAAACAGGAATAAGAATTATATTTCGTCAATCTTAAAAATAACTTTAAAGTTTGCCAGCATGATTTATTTCAAGAACATGACTTTAGAAATTACTTTCATCTCTTTTAGAATAATTCCACCAATTTCTATTGACCATTATTTTTATTCTCTTTTAATAACTGCACGAAGCGCGGATAGATGTACTAGTTACACATGTAAAGAATTAAATTAACATGTGATCATTAAACCTTATTTACTACAAGTATAATAATAAGATTATATTTTGTCACAAAGTAAGTAGTTTTATTTACTTTACTAGTAAATTATAAATACCCTTTTAAATGAACTTTACGCATTAGATATAATAGGAATTTTTACCTCCTATAGCAAGGTTGATATCTTATTTATTTTAAATAAATACCCTTTTAAAAAATTATATTTCATAGCTACCTTTTGATCTTTTATAGCCAAATAGCTATTTTTCTACCCGTAATCCCCTATTTCACGCTGTGAGTATAGTCGAATACAAAAACCTGTCTAGCTGTAATTCCCTGTTTCACGTCTAGAAATATTACTGTATTCACGAATACATTAGCTTAATTATATCGAATACACTCTAAAAACTTGAAAATATAGTCGTAGGAAGTAATGTAGTAAATGGTAGTTACAACTAGCTAATAGCTACTAAAACATAGTAGTCTCCGAAAGTTTCTCAATATAATATTAGAACTTGCATAGAAACATTTAATAACAATAAACTGTTGGGCTAAAATAGATTTGGGCCAAGCCCGCATAATTTTTCAAATGGGCTCACATTATTAAGAGTAGAAAGATTGACATTCTGTGACAACACATAACAAGAATTGATAATTTATTAGCTTTATATTAGGTTTGGCAAAGATAACCCCAGACAATTGGCATTATATAGTAAAATCCTAAAAAAACTACTCTCTTATATATACTCTCTCAAGAACTTGGCCCCAAACGGTCTGCCTCCCCCCCTCCCCCCAACACCTTTGCCGCTCACTTCTCTTCTTGTTCACTGGCTCCCTCCCCTTTCTCTCCTCTCAGTATTTCTTCTTCTATCTCTTCTCTTTGCTGTCATAATGCATCAAATATTCTTGTAAATTATGCAAAAAATTAGTTGGATAAAAAGGTAAGGTTGATCTCACATCATAGAAAACCAGAAGAAAAAACTAAGAGAGAAAAAATATATTTCAACTTTATTTTTCTTCCCTCTTCTTTTTTTGGTTGGATTGAACGAGTAGGTGTGATTAAAATTTGTTGAAAACATCTAAACGATGCTATATAGATTATTTAATATTAGAAGTGATTTAGAGTGATCTCAAATAATAAAATCAGGCCTAAAAATTCAACTATGATATGTGTATATCACGTTATATATCGTGTACATTAGTGTATATCACACACAATTGTTAAGGACGGTATGTGTATATCACTTTGTATATCGTGTATACAACACAATTTTTATGGTCGTCCGCGTATATCATATTGTGTATCGTATAAATTAAAGCAAGGATATACACAGATACACATAATATACATGAGATATTACTGATATACATAGAAATTTACACGGGATACAATAGCGGATACACATATGGAGTCGTCTTGAACTTGACTTTTCAATTTGAAATGTGTTATATAAAGAAGAAAAATAAATTTTAATGTAATTTTTTGATATTCACATTATTATTATGTGATAAAATGTGATATACAAATAATAAAATTATTAATATGTTATATATATTTGGATATAGAGATAAAAAATTAGAAAAATAATTAAAAAGATATTTGGGATATTTTTCGGATACCTAATATCTAGGATGTGGTTGATATGAGAGAAGAGAAAGAGATGATTTTAAATATTTTTTACTACTTTGAAGGAAAATAATTTTGATGGGCTTATTTTAAGGATGATGGTTGAACCATTAGAAGAGACATAATAAATTTTTGGCTACAAATTTTTACCTTATATAGCAAAGGTTAACACCTTATTTATATTAGGGATTTTTTCTATATATACCATATAGCAAACCTTATTACCAAAAATGTTCATAATTTGGTATTTACCTGCATAGTCCACAATTTCAATACAAAATTTGTACCAAACCAAAAATAGGTAGATTCTCCCCTAAAATGTGCCAAATTTGTAGGAATCAGATCCGCTTGTGATCCTATCACCATTAAATTCTAAATTTAAAGCGGAAGGAAATTCCATTTCTACATAATTCTCCCCCTCTCTACCGGGAAGAGATCTCTCTTCTGTAACTCAGTTACAAATCTAAAAACACGCACGCTACAGAATCTCAAGCAATCAAATTGTAGAAATTCAAAATTGTTGAATACAGTTCAACGCTACAGAATCTCCAACAATCAAATTGTAAAAATTCAAAATTGCTGAATACAGTTCAATGCTACAGATCTCCAGCAATCAAATTGTAGAAATTCAAAATTGTGAATACAGATCTTCGTCGACATCAGTACAAAAATTCTTGAATCTATATCGGTTCTTTGTCTATTTTTCTATCAACTACACGAAATTATATCAAAAATCCCAATGATGTTGAAATCGAATGGTAATTGGGATAACTATGACAGATTTAGAGATTTTGAAGTTGGTGCCATTTTGGTAGATGATAATACAAGCTACGAAATTCTCATTTCTACAATTACAAAACAATTACCGATTGATACATCAGATAAAATTATAGAAATAAAATACATTCTGAACGAGAATTATCCTCCATTGGAGATTAGGAATGATATGGGGGTTCGTGTGTATATGAAAACGAAAAAGGATAATAAAAACTTAGGTTCGTATCCCTTATATATTAGCGTAAGATATTTCAATATGGAATTTGTAATCACCAATGAAAGCATCAGTACATGTATGTTTGATTCGATATTGCAGAGAGTTATTGTGTTACTTAGTTATCTACAATATAGCTACAGTTGCCTACAATTACACTACAATTATCAGATAGTATTGGAAAGGATAAAGCGATGTTGCTTTCAAATTTACCTACATAGTTACTGTATTTGTGATTTTATTGTCTGCAGGTTCTTCAGGATCCCTAAGGTTACTAGAAATTCCATCCTCACCAGCTATAGAGGAATATAAAAGTGAAATAATAATTGAATCTACGCAAACATGTATTGAAGAAGGACAAGTGTATTAGGACAAGAAAACAGTAGTTGCTGCGATGAAGAATTATTCAGTGATGCACAAGTTCCAGTTCAGAGTAAAAAGATCAAGTCATAGAAGGTATGTAGTTATTTGTGGATCATAGATCTGCAAAATCAGTGTATTATTGAAATATAGGTTGGTTTTATGAAATTGTAGTTAAATTGTAGACAATTTGTAGTTAATTGTAGTGTTTTCATAAATATGTGTAAATATTGTATTTTTTTGTAGCTACTGGTGTGGCTGAAAGCTGCAAATGGTATTTCAAGGCAACGTCAATTAATGATTCGGCAATGTTCAAGATAAGAAGTTTCAGCCGACAACACACATGCTGCCTAATGGACGAAACATTCATACATCGCAAACGTACTGCAACAATAGTTGGTAGCATGGTCGATCCAAAGTATTGTGATCCTAAGACTGTTTATACACCAAAGAACATATAAACTGACATGTTATCCGAACATGGACTGCACCTAAGCTACATGCATGCATGGAGAGCAAAGGAAAAAGCATTACAGTTTTTGAGAGGGAATCCGTGTGACTCCTACAACACATTACCAAAATATTTTTATATTCTTGAGAAGAATTATCCCGGTTCTGTTGTTAAATTGAAGAAGGCATCAGATGATTGCTTCTTATACGCATTTATTGCTCTTTGTACATCAATAAATAGTTGGAAACATTGTAGGCCGGTGGTAATGGTTGATGGGAACATATAGGGGGATTACGCTGACAGCAAGCACCATGGATGCAGCAGGTAAATAATGCAACAGTTTTGTAGTTATTTTGTAGACAATCTATAAAATATAGTTAAATTGTAGTTGTACTGTAGTTAGATAAATGAATGTAGTTAAATTGTCTACATCCTCAATATATATATTTGTAGTTATTATTTAATCTTATTTTATGTCTAAAAAATGTAGGTACTATTTTGCCCTTGGCATATGCTGTAGTTGATTCTGAAAACGACGCATCTTGGAAGTTGTTCTTTGAGCAATTCAAGGAGGCATATGGTGAAAGACCTTCAATGTGTGTTGTCTCAGATAGGCATGAGAGTATATTGAAGGCATCATCAGTTGTCTATCCGGGCATGGCACACTACTTTTGCATGTGGCATATATGGACAAATATAAGGTCAAAATTCAAGAAGGTACATCTACGATTACATGAGTTGTACTTTGCTACAGCACGGTCATACACTCTGGATGAATTCAATGAAAGGATGATGCAGATTGAAGAGGTAGAACCGCGTGTAACGTCTTACCTACATGATATTGGCTATCATAGATGGTCAAGAGTACATGCAATGTTGAATAGAACTTTTACTATGACGTCAAACATTGCCGAGTCGTTGAATGCTGTAACAAAAGAGGCAAAAGAGCTGCCAATATTTGATCTATTTGAGTATATGATGACTCTTCTTGAACGTTGGACAAAAGAAAAGTTATTGAAGGCAAAGGGTACTTTCACATTCCTTGGTCACAAATTCAACAAAGAATTGGAAGATAACAATACATTATCTCATAAACTAAACATAAGATATTCTTGTTTGGTGCAGGAGAAAAAAAATAGTAGTAGCTGCAGTGTTTCCAATTTGTAGTTAAAATGTAGTCAAATTGTGGGTAAATGTAGTTATTGTTTAGATGTAGTTTATTTGTAGCAGATTTGTAGGTAAATTGTTGATAATCTAGTTAACTGATTGATGTATTATTATTTCTGTTTGGTCTTCAATTGTAGGTGAGGTCTTCAACAGATCATATATATACCGTGTTAGATACTGTGAAACGGTACATTGTGTGTCTAGAAAATAAGAAATGTAGCTGTGGACAATTCCAACTTGATGAACTTTCATGTGCGCATGCTTTGGCAACATTAAGGCATAGAAATGAAATGCCTGTCAACTATGCTCTCCATATTACACAAGGAAGAGCCTTCTTCTTACCTATGAGATGCTAGTAAATCCTCTTCTCGATGAAACCAAATGGGATGTTCCACAATATATTTTGGATGAGGTAGTAAAGCCACCGGCGGGAGATAAAAGGCAGCCAGGTAGACCTCACAAGGAAAGATATAAAATATTTGATGAAATAAAGTCAAAGAAGTACAAGATGTCATGTGGCAATTGTGGAGGTGAAGGGCATAACAAAAGAACTTGCAAGAATGCGCCGAAAAAGAAATGAATATCATGTAGCTAGAATAGTTATTCAAAATAAATGTTAGTGAGCTCAAATTATTGGAATTTATTGTGTAATTGTTTTACTTTTTGATGACGATTAATAAGTATAAACATAAATTTCTGTATTTGCACTATTTACATTTTTTATGTAAGCTGTCAAGCGTCAATGGTTGTCTTTTTTATTGAATAGTTAAACTTTGGTATATACTATATACAAAACATCTTATATTAATAAAGAAAACACTAAATGTAAATTGTTTCCATATTGTAGTTAAATTATAGTATAAGTGTGGTCTAAATGCAGTCCTGTCAATCACTTATTGGGACTTTGTAGTTAAAATATTGTTCAATGTAGTAATTGTAGATAAATTGATTTTTTCTGAAAATCATTGTTGATAAAAGATAGCTAAATTATTTATATGAGACCTGTATTTATTTCATCTTTATACTGTGTAAGAACTGACAGTTATATAAAGATATTAAATGGCACCTGAAGGTATTATATAAAAATAACTTAAAGATTAAGGTGAAATTATAAGACAAAGCTGTTACTGCAAAACTGAAATAAGAGAACTCGAGTACTAGATTATAATGTAATCAAGAAAAAGTGTTGTAGAAAATCAAAACGACTTAATTCCTACATTGTTTTTCAATTCAACTACCAAATCACACAGGCCCATCTAGGAACAAAATAGTCTACTTCTTCTTTCGTTGAACTTTAGTCCTCTCATTCTTTGCCGGTGCACCTTTCCTCCTTGCAAGTGTGCCAGTAACCTCACTCTCACTGATTGAGCTATCTTCTAGCTTCTTTGTGGCATAGTCCCATAGTAGAGCTCCATAGCGTCTACGGTGTTGGTCAATATCAGTAAGATCTTCCTTTGGTATAGACAAATCACCAGTGCTAACATACTCCGCAAAGGCAGCAACAAATACACCACAATCCTTGCATAAGATGAGAATTTTTTATTATATAACAAACCATTAAAAAAATAATTAAACATATAGAAAGGGAGATCAGTTTTTTTACAGTGAGCCTTCCTTTTGTTGTGGAATCTCAGCAACCATCCATTGTATGTCTAGAGGGTCCGTAACTGATTTCTCTATGTATGACTTTGTAGTCTTGAAGTCAATGTCTTTGTGTTTACCATAAAAACCAGTGCATAAAAAATAAAGAGGAATAATGATTGAAAATTTTTCAACCAATGTCTGAGCTGTTTGATTACGGTTTGCTCTCACCAGTGAATCATAAACATAAAGTTTCTGGTCCTTTATGCCAAAAACTAGCAACAACTAATGAAAGTTCTCCACAAGGTTAACAGGCATGAGCACATAGTCAACAAGATCCAAGGCAACATTAGCAAGAATTCTGTAGCCCAGAATATATTCTCCAATATCATTCTCAACTTTAACAACCGAATTCCTTTGATCCGATGGAGAACTAGTGAACTTCTCACAGATTCTTTCAATCTTTGTCTTGAACAAGCAATCGGTTGTTGTAAACCTAGTCTGGATGTTGGGGCCATATTTTTCCTTTTTCTCAGATAGTACATAATAACATCAATGTGCTGCCAAAGTAAAAGTGCAATATACAATAAGTTACAGTGTAACCAATCATATCTACAAAACAGCTACATATTAACTACAATTAGGATTTATGAAAAAATCTAACAGATTGCTTCACTTACATTACACCATAACTATAGATATATAACAGTTAGCCTAAGTGCGTCACCAAATGTAATTTAATGGTATTTAGCATGAACCAAAGTGAACAAGTACTATATATACAATTGACCCATCATATCTACAAAAAAACTACACATTAACATCATTTTCACACTGATTGCATAAGGTCCAAAAGCGCAAAATTTTACAGATGAATACTAAATATAGTAACATATATATGATGTCTACAATATAACTACAATTACACATCATAGATAAAGAAAAAACTATAATTGCACCACACAGTTGAAGACAAAACAGATATTGTCAATGGTTGTAGACACTATCTACTTATTGTGCTATTGATTACTTGTCCGGGGTGAGTAAGGGCATAGAACCAGTCCTTCTTATCAATCTTCTCACAACCAAAATCCAACTAAGGATTGATTTGGTTATCCTTCTTTGAAAAGAAATATTTCCTCCTGTAATAACAAAAGAATGAATCAAATACAAAAAATTTACAAAAAGAATTACAAATTTAAAGTCTAAAAAGGATGAACAAACATTGTAAATTTAAGAAACCATACCTCCTAGATACTTTATCA
Organism: Nicotiana benthamiana; assembly: GCA_034376525.1. Classification (NCBI taxonomy): domain Eukaryota; kingdom Viridiplantae; phylum Streptophyta; class Magnoliopsida; order Solanales; family Solanaceae; genus Nicotiana; species Nicotiana benthamiana. The sequence goes on from CM067336.1 coordinate 49,095,377, forward strand.
GTGCGATGGTATAACCAAGTTGTGGTATAACCAGGTTGTAAACCTATATATCAATTCAGAATCTACATCTTCGCCTATGACACTTGTGAGGGGGTGCTTTAGGTAAAAATATTTAGGGCCAACAGATGTGCTGCCTTCAGTACTATACATGGGTGTGAATGGTGATCGTGCATGTTTTCCCGCTATCCTTGTTCTTCCTAGATGAACGGGGGTTGATTCATCTGGTATGGGCTCGCCATACATGACCAAGCGTTATAAGTTTTCTGGAAGCTCAAAATCATCCAATGTCATACCTTTGTTTTCAATGCCTTCAGGCACAACTTCAGTCACTATTACACCGTGAATTGGAGACTGTGGAATGTTATCTTCAACATCTGTTACATATAAAATGACATACTTAACATCATTCTACCATTGTATAATCAACTATTTTCTCTTAAAAAGTACATTATGAAACAATAACTTCTGTTGCTACCTCAGATCCTTCCTGGATTGCTGGTTCATCATCAACCATTGATGGAACACCCCCTGGAGTAAGTACACCTTCTGTAGATAAGTGTAGATCTATGTAGTTATGAACAATATATGAAACTGTTGATTAAATGTAATCTCTACTTGTTGTGCCACAACTATTTTATCAATTACTGGTTCTTCCTCAACATTTCCTTGTACATGTTCTATCGAATCTACAGCTTGAATGAATAATTGGACAGTAGAATTGTAGTCATATGTAGGAATTTGTAGTTTAGGAGCAAATTATTGAAATTTTGCATAAAATGTAATTATAGCGCGGTTATAGTTCTATTCCTGCTTTAAATGCCTCAGCTGCTTCTTGGAAGTCAGGATACAAGTCAACTTGTGGTTGAACATGTTGTGGAGAAGTGGGAGCTGCAAAGCATAGTGAAAAAGTGATTAGCAATTCTTGAAGTTTGTAAATATGTATGTAGGAATTTTGTAGATACCTATATTACTTGTGCTTGCATGGAGTTGATCACCAACATTGAACTAAAAATGATGGGTTTTCTCTCCTTGATTTTGGTCATTATATTTTGTTGAACTACCAGCAAACTATAATTTTGAGGAATAGTTGAGAATGCTTTTTTGTCATATGTCTTATATAGTCTTAGCATAAAATTATATGTAGATTCTTACCTTTGACTCATCCAAATCAATCCTCCTGTTTAACGCAGTCATAACACTCTTCAAAGATTGATATATGTACTCTCGAAGGCTTGAGAGTTCATCAAAAACATCCTTCTTAAACCCATCTAACTTTACATCAACCTAAAAATTAAATATGTGTAATTAATTGGTAAGATTATTCTATTTGCTACACTAAAACTATAAAGGACTACAAAATAGTTGGAATGAATTCAAATTATAGTAAATTATGTCAAAATACTGTAATTTTTCACAATACCTTCTCAAGCCCCTTTTTCAACTTGCTGAGATTGCTACTGACATATTCCATGGCCTTTTGAGAATTAGCTTCTTTGGGTTCAACTGTTGGAGAAGAAGCAGTTGGAATATTTGATGGTTGAGCAACTTCTTCATCTTCATATTGAATCTTCTCTGGGAAATTAAGCACTCCAAGCTCTTCTCCAGATTCAACCATGTTTGTGAATTGAATGATGGAAGTGACAGTTAATTCAAGTGAAAATAAAAATGTAGATGAAATGTAGTTACTATAACTGTAATTGTAGAATCATACAAAAGTGAAAAAAAATACCTTAAGCCACTCAGGCTTGATCATCTTGTCTTCAATTGCAATTAACCAGATCTGTCCCTTTGTAGCTGACCATCTTAAAATCCGAGGAATCGATTCAGAACACCGTGTAGCAAGCTCGGTGCTGACCGACGAGCAACACTCATGTAGCCACACTTGCAAGGCTAATGAGCATCGCCGTATAAGATAAGAATGTACATGGGGATTAAGACGATGTCGGACAGATTCAATAACCTGCTTGAAGGATTTGGTACCTCATGGGTACGACTCAAAATTACCAGACTCGATTAGAAAGAACATAATATTGTCTATGAAAGTCACATGGTCCTTATCAGAAGGACAATAAAAAATTTCAACATATAAAGAATGCACAACTGCACCGCATCCATATCGTTTGCCCATGTTTTGTTAGTCACTACATTTTTCATATGCCATTTCTTAACCCTTTATTTGCTCGGAAAATATGTATTCATTAAAGGGCTAACATAGTTGGAAGTGTAACCATAGTCGGAGAAAGTATTCACACAATTAAGACCAGTTATCAACCCAAATTCTCTCAATGAAAAAATCAATTTTCACCCTTCAAAAGAATAGAAAAGTATGTGTCAGTAGACTTTGATAACTCATATTTCATTAGAAGATGAAGAGATTGGTTTTGCATACAGATTGGGGGCAGACCTAATAAGTAACCAAAACATATTTTTTTGAAAGCACGTAGTTGATTTGGAGAGAGTAAAGCCTGAATCTGGCTAGTATGCTAAGATCACACAAACTGTAGAATCTAAGCACACCATAATCAACATTAGTATCTACGTATAAATACATGACAATAACATAATATAACTAAAATAAGAACAGCCTACCCACACCTATATCTACAAAAAAACAAAATAAATTATATATAAGTCCAAAATGTATATTAACTATAGTTAGAATGAAGTTATATATATCGGCAATACAGGTTACAATAGAACATATCATACCTACAATTTTACTCATCAGACTACAAATCAACTACAAAATAACTACATTTATAAACTGTCTAAGAGGCATGGCTCCAATTAAACTACAAAATTGAGACAAAGAATCTACAAAATTAGGACCAGACCACATTTTACAAAAATACACTTGAACAATCAAAGAAGAACAATGTAACAGTTACTTAATGTAACCTTTAAAAGATGTAGTTTAATTGTACTCAGAATGAAGTTAAATGTAACAGCTATACAGGTTACAATATAAAAACCATAACTGCAATTTACTCAGCAGACTACATATCACATACAATTTAACTACATTATAGACTGTCTAGTAATCACAGTGCCAAATAAAAATACAAAATTGTGACAAATAATCTACAAAATTTAGACTATATCACATTTTACCAAAAAATACTTGAACATTAAAATAGCACTTGAAGAATATTTTTTGGCAACCAAAATCAAACTACAAAACAGTGAGGACAAATAAATAATGTTTACCTTTATTGAAATTTTTTGAGGAACCAATTTTGGTACTTTTTTTAGGCTTTCTTCTTCTTCTTTTTTAACGATGAAGGAGCCACCTTGAGTTTTTTCCCAGTTGGAAATTTGGGTGAATCTTCTACAAAATCATCATCTACCTTCATTTGGGTGAATCTTCTCATTTTAGTACGGATTTGTCTAGGAGATGAAATACATGTAGTTTTTTCACTTACATGTGTAGATTGTGAGTTTTTGGGTGGGGATTTAGGTGTTAAAACACCCAAATCAAAAGAGGGAATATCTGCTAATACAACTTTTGATGGTTTTTTTTTGGAGTATTGGGTTTTTCGTGATTTAGGAGTTGAATACAAAGTTGAAAGTGAATGAAAATGATGGGGGGATTCAACAGAACATGATGAGAATTGTGGGTAAGAGCTGTACGATAATGGGGGAAAAACTGAAGAAAAATCGTGGGGGGGGGGGGGGGGAGGGATAAACTGCAGGTAAATTGTGGGGTGGGGTGGGGTGAGATAAACAGATAATGTAAACATTCGGAAGATACGGTCCGTAAATGCACGCCTACAATAAAAGAGTCTATAATTAAAGCCTTAATTTGAATTATGGTACATAAATTGAAATTTGGTATGCTTAAATGTAATAAACACAAACCTTAAACATGGTAGGTAATAAGATTTGCTATATAGTATACATAGGTAAAAATACCTTTATTTTAAATAAATACCATTTGAAAAAAATATATTTTATAATTACCTTTTAAGTTTTATAGAAAAAAATTTAATTTTGGTTACCTGCTAGCCCTAAGCCACTAAATACGTTAATCAGTTACACAATTTTTTTTCTTTCTCTATTTTAATACCTCCCATTCTCTTACTCCTTCGATTATTCCAAAGCCATTTTTAACTGCTCACGTAAACCCTACATATTTGTAAGACATCTACATATTACATATCTATTCTTGTCAAATCCCAGTTGATTAATACGTGTAAAGTTTTGAATTTTTGAGAGTAGCTACGGTGATTCCATCGGAGAGCGATATCAGTGTTTAACGTTGGATTCACCGGAGAGCGACAATGATTCCGATGGCATAACGAGGAAGATTCACTGAAAATTAAGGTTTGTTCTTGAACAAAGACAAAGGAATTTGGGGCTGAGCAATTTGATTTTCTGTTAACGTATTTTAATATTTTTTCATGTATTTCATTGTATTCATTGTCTTTTTTTTCATTGTAATTCAATATATCTCATTGTATTCCATGTATTTCATTATATTTACTGTTTTTTTATTATATTTTGATGTATCTCGTTGTATTCTATGTACTTCATTGTATTCACTATCTCGCTATATGCAATGAATGTATTCATATATTTTTTAATTAAAATAATTTATGTATCCAGATGTATTATATATTTTTTTCGAAGATTGCTATATTTTTGGGGTATTTTTTGGTTGCAAATTTTTTCGTAACTGAAAATACAAAATTGGTGTGTTATAATTGAGTTTGTTGAGTTATATTAGGAGTCTATTATGTTAATTGATTCATTTTCCCCTTTAAAAGCACTGTAGTCCCCTATTTCACGCTGTGAATACAGTCGAATACAATAATCTGTCTAGATGTAATCCTTTGTTTCACTCCATGAATACAGTTAAATACACTCGAATACAACAACTGATTAGCTGGACTTCCTTGATTCACGCCTATTTTTGCTACTGTATTCATTAATACAATAGCTTAAATACATCAAATACATCTTATAAGCACATAAAAGGTATCTATAATCCGTAATATAGCAAATAATATAGATGGCTAATTATTACTAAAAGATAGTGCTTTATGAAAATTTCTCAATGCCAAATCCTAAAATATTGGCTTTTTTTTATGCCAATTGTTAGATCTAGTTGTCATGCCATGCCAAATCCCCTTAAAAGAGTATGCAACTTCTTATACTAGTTTATTTTCCTTTTTTTTGCTTTCCACGTGAAACTCTTGTTTACACACGTTCAAAAATTTTCTCTTTAAACTAAGTTCCATATGACCCACTAATATTTGTGAGCTAACAGAAAAATTAATCGTGTGCCACCAACATAATACGAGTACTAATGATCACCGACGCACAGAGGAGAGGCTATAAGATAGTAAACAGGCACATAGACATGAAGCCGAGGCCCCAAGCCACACTACGGCATCTCCATAAACGTTCTGCTATCAATTATTATGCTAAAAATAATTTAAGAATACTTTTAATATAATATAAATAATATTCTCCGCTTTGAGTCAAGTTGCACGATTTTCTTCAAAAACCTACCCGTAAAAGCGTAAACTCTAGCTTCTTTTTCTTTTGTCAACCACATATCCAAAATAACCTAAGTTGAGAAAAGCTATACTGTGAAGAGGATGACATTAAGGAAGCTGAATTATTGATCCACGTCGTCGTGACAAGAACCCTCGTCGATCCTCTTTGGCTACACACTAAATATTAAGCTCTTCGTTTGGAAAGCAACACCTCCTGCTTTTTTCCTACTATAAGACAAAAACCACCGACTTTATTTCATTTCTTCAAACTAAACTCTTGATTTTAATGAAGCCAGGTCAGACTGCCAAGTGGTATTGTAGCTTCACTATTTCCTCTCTAAATAACCTCCATCTATTTATATAATTCCATGTTTTAATTTATATTAACCTTAGTCTTGAAGCATCCATAGTATTCTTTTCCACCAAGCAAAACTCTGACCAAAATAGAATAATAATTTCATTTTTTCTTTATAAAAGAAGAGGAGGAAATTTCCATGATCATAGCACCCTCTTTCAGTATATACATGCACAATCTTTCTCTATTTTCCTCATCCCTTTCACTTTATTCTTCTCTTCTCTACTTTCACTCTTTTTTTTTGACTTGCCTTTGTACTAAAAAGGAATTATTCAAAGATGCCAGCTGGGTCATATAGAAGAAGTCGAGATGATAATTCATTTGGGTTTTTTTTGGAAGGTTGGTTAATTAGGCAAGAACAATTTTTAGATGAATTACTTATAGCACAAGACACTTTTGATGAAGAAACACAAGAGGGTATTGTTAGAGATCTTATTTCACGAGTTTTAGCTCATTATCAAGAATACTATGAAGAGAAATCAAGAATGTCTCGTAGAAATGTTTTTTGTGATTTAGGAGTTAAATACAAAGTTGAAAGTGAATGAAAATGATGGGGGATTCAACAGAACATGATGAGAATTGTGGGTAAGAGCTGTACGATAATAGAGAAAAAACTGAAGAAAAATAGTGGGGGGAGGGGGGGAGGGATTAACTGTTGGTAAATTGTGAAAGGGGGGGGGGCGGGGGGAACAGATAATGTAAACATTTGGAAGGTACGGTCCGTAAATGCACGCCTACAATAAATGAGCCTATAATTAAAGCCTTAATTTGAATTATGGTACATAAATTGAAATTTGGTATGTTTAAATGTAATAAACACAAACCTTAAACATGGTAGGTAATAAAATTTGCTATATAGTATACATAGGTAAAAGTACCTTTATTTTAAATAAATACATTTAGAAAAAATATATTTTATAATTACCTTTTAAGTTTTATAGCAAAATATTTAATTTTGGTTACCTGCTAGTCCTAAGCCACTAAATACGCTAATCAGTTACATAATTTTTTTTCTTTTTCTATTTTAATACCTCCCATTCTCTTACTCCTTCGATTATTCCAAAGCCATTTTTAACTGCTCACGTAAACCCTACATATTTGTAAGACAACTACATATTACATATCTATTCTTGTCAAATCCCAGTTGATTAATGCATGTAAAGTTTTGAATTTTTGAGAGTAGCTACAGTGATTCCATCGGAGAGCGATATCAGTGTTTAACTTTGGATTCACCGGAGAGCGACAATGATTCCGATGGCATAACGAGGAAGATTCACCGGAAATTAAGGTTTGTTCTTGAACAAAGACAAAGGAATTTGGGGCTGAGCAATTTGATTTTCTGTTAACGTATTTTAATATTTTTTCATGTATTTCATTGTGTTCATTGTCTTTTTTCTCATTGTAATTAATATATCTCATTGTATTCCATATATTTCATTGTATTTACTGTTTTTCATTATATTTTGATGTATCTCGTTGTATTCTATGTATTCCATTGTATTCACTATCTCGCTATATGCAATGAATGTATTCATATATTTTTTAATTAAAATAATTTATGTATCCAGATGTATTATATATTTTTTTCGAAGATTGCTATATTTTTGGGGTATTTTTTGGTTGCAAATTTTTTCGTAACTGAAAATACAAAATTGGTGTGTTATAATTGAGTTTGTTGAGTTATATTAGGAGTCTATTGTGTTAATTGATTCATTTTCCCCTTTAAAAAACACTGTAGTCCCCTATTTCGCGCTGTGAATACAGTCGAATACAATAATCTGTCTAGCTGTAATCATTTGTTTCACTCCATGAATACAGTGAAATACACTCGAATACAACAACTGATTAGCTGGACTTCCTTGATTCACGCCTATTTTTGCTACTGTATTCATGAATACAATAGCTTAAATACATCAAATACATCTTATAAGCACATAAAATGTATCTATAATCGTAATATAGCAAATAACATAAATGACTAATTATTACTAAAAGATAGTGCTTTATGAAAATTTCTCAATGCCAAATCCTAAAATATTGGCTTTTTTTTATGCCAATTGTTAGATCTAGTTGTCATGCCATGCCAAATCCCCTTAAAAGAGTATGCAACTTCTTATACTAGTTTATTTTCCTTTTTTTTGCTTTCCACGTGAAACTCTTGTTTACACACGTTCAAAAATTTTCTCTTTAAACTAAGTTCCATATGACCCACTAATATTTGTGAGCTAACAGAAAAATTAATCGTGTGCCACCAACATAATACGAGTACTAATGATCACCGACGCACAGAGGAGAGGCTATAAGATAGTAAACAGGCACATAGACATGAAGCCGAGGCCCCAAGCCACACTACGGCATCTCCATAAACGTTCTGCTATCAATTATTATGCTAAAAATAATTTAAGAATACTTTTAATATAATATAAATAATATTCTCCGCTTTGAGTCAAGTTGCACGATTTTCTTCAAAAACCTACCCGTAAAAGCGTAAACTCTAGCTTCTTTTTCTTTTGTCAACCACATATCCAAAATAACCTAAGTTGAGAAAAGCTATACTGTGAAGAGGATGACATTAAGGAAGCTGAATTATTGATCCACGTCGTCGTGACAAGAACCCTCGTCGATCCTCTTTGGCTACACACTAAATATTAAGCTCTTCGTTTGGAAAGCAACACCTCCTGCTTTTTTCCTACTATAAGACAAAAACCACCGACTTTATTTCATTTCTTCAAACTAAACTCTTGATTTTAATGAAGCCAGGTCAGACTGCCAAGTGGTATTGTAGCTTCACTATTTCCTCTCTAAATAACCTCCATCTATTTATATAATTCCATGTTTTAATTTATATTAACCTTAGTCTTGAAGCATCCATAGTATTCTTTTCCACCAAGCAAAACTCTGACCAAAATAGAATAATAATTTCATTTTTTCTTTATAAAAGAAGAGGAGGAAATTTCCATGATCATAGCACCCTCTTTCAGTATATACATGCACAATCTTTCTCTATTTTCCTCATCCCTTTCACTTTATTCTTCTCTTCTCTACTTTCACTCTTTTTTTTTGACTTGCCTTTGTACTAAAAAGGAATTATTCAAAGATGCCAGCTGGGTCATATAGAAGAAGTCGAGATGATAATTCATTTGGGTTTTTTTTGGAAGGTTGGTTAATTAGGCAAGAACAATTTTTAGATGAATTACTTATAGCACAAGACACTTTTGATGAAGAAACACAAGAGGGTATTATTAGAGATCTTATTTCACGAGTGTTAGCTCATTATCAAGAATACTATGAAGAAAAATCAAGAATGTCTCGTAGAAATGTTTTTCGAGTCTTTTCACCTACTTGGTTTACTCCACTTGAGAGGACTTTCCTTTGGATTAGTGGGTTCAAACCTGGGTTAGCTTTTACTCTGGTTAACGATTCGGTTAATGATTTGAGTGAAAATCAAGTCCAGAGCATCAACAGGCTGAGATATGAGACCAAGGTTTGTTCACCTTTTCTAAAAATCTTAAGCGGTTGGATAGATCTTACTTTCTACCTATATACACTTGTGTTATAAGTATATACTATTAGTCCCCTAAAAGATATTTATAAGTAATTTTTTATAAGGAGTGTCATTTGCGATCTTTCAAAATAATATGTAGATTACTAATTAGTATAAAATATTATTATGTAATAGTGTAAATTTTTTTTATTACCATCCCTGAATATTAGTTAAACTCTTTGTTTAATTAGTTAACTGTGTCTTAACATGGCTCACGTGCGAGTTTGACTTTTTTACTATTTTTTTATTGGGTGATGGTGTCATCTTAAAGTTTAAGCACTCAAATAGCTGGACCATACTTTTAATTATTTAATTATATCATCAACAGGTAGAAGAAAAATCCCTGACGGATGAGTTGGCGAAAATTCAAGAGAGCGTGGCGGCACCACCGTTGATTGAAATGGCACGGCGAGTAGGAATGCAACTTGTACACACTGAGGGTATAAATATTGAAATCACAGACGGGGATGAAAACTTAGAGACATTGAAGTCAGCCATGGAAAATGTGGTGACAGATGCTGATAGATTGAGGACTAGAACAGCTGAAAGAGTGGTGGGATTATTAAGTCCTTTGCAAAGTCTGAGGTTTTTAACAGCTGCAGCTCAGCTTCAGTTAAGGCTGAGGATGATGGGAATGCAAAGAGAAGCTGAGAGGCAGCAGAATGAAGCTTCAAATGGCTGGTAGTTATTTAGGATTTTTAGACACTAATTAAATTAGCTAGCAAGTTTGTTTTCTTTTTGAGGCTTCCAAAATTTTGTGCTAGTTTCTATAGGAAGCCAAGCTTTTTGTAGTAATAATGTGGGTAACTTCAAGAGCCTTTGGTCGAACTTAATAATTTTTGTTCGAATTCTATATCTATCTTAAATTTTTTATTGAATATATAAATTATTAATTTAGAACTCATTAACTTAAGACGATTAAATTATAAGATTGAAATTCTGGCTTAGTCTCATCACACATGCCATAAATATAAACACCCTTTTGTGTGATACTTTGATAAAGTTTAATGTGTTTTACAAAATATAGTTTAGGGACTGTCCAAATATGCAAATATTGCAGCGCCATTCGGTTAGCGGTGCCGTTTGGATCTTGGTTTAGTACATGCATGCACCTCCCGCGACAACTTGTATTAATGCATGCACCACCGCGCGCCGTGCTCACGCTGAATTCCCTACCAAATTTTCTTTGCGATTAGGAAAAATTATATTATATATTTGTTTTAAAATTAATAATCAACTATATATATATATACTTAATTAATAAATATAAATAATTTTTAACACATGCTAAAAGTGAAAAAAGCCTTGCGGTTACTTTTATCAAAAGTGATGATATCTTTGCGGCCCTGGATCAACATTTGCCCTTATCTGGTAATAATATTATTGTTTCTAGATTATTATGATAAAAATTTATTTGTGTCCGATATGTAGGTGATATGTATTTTTTTTGCTTATTTTTAAGTTTTGTATGGTTAAATTATATGATTTAATTTAAACACGTTAATTATTAGTTGTAGTTTTTCCTCCCCCACCCCCACCCCCCCTCAAGTTTTTGTCTGAGAAATAAAAAAAAGTTAAAGGTAAAAAAATAGTACCATATAATTAAAGTAGTAGATTAAAAAGCTGATTTAAATTTATTTGTAATTGGAGGAGCTAAATATTTGAAGGGACGGGTCCTTCTTTTCTATGTGAAGTTAACGGTGATTTACAGATTGTAAAATTTAAATTCAGAGAAGAAGAAGAGAGTATTGAATAGAGAGATGTTAGAAAGAGAATGAGTGCAGAAGAAAATGAAAATCTTATTCTTTCATCTGTTATACTGATTGTTCTATTACACATATATGAGTAGCTAATTAACTAATAATTTGAAGTAAGTTAACAGCTAGGAGTAACTAACAGATATAGTAATTGACTAAACTACCCTTATATATTAATATCTATGTTACCCCTTTCTCAACACTCCCCCTCAAGCTAGGAGGTGAGAAAATGTTTAGAACTCCTAGCTTAGACATTAGATATTCATGTTGAACTTTGTTGAAACCTTTGGGGAGAACATCTGCAGGTTGGTCTTTGCTAGGTATGTACTTTGTTACTATCAATCCTTGAATTATCTTTTCTCTTATAAAGTGGCAATTTATTTCAATATGTTTGGTTCTCTCGTGATATACAGGGTTGACTGCAATTTGAATAACAGCTTTACTATCACTGTATACTTCAATAGGTAAAGCTACTTCCATGCCAATTTCTTTCATCAGACCTTGTAGCCAAATAAACTCAGCTATTGTGGCTGCAATACCTCTGTATTCAGCCTCTGCAGAACTTCTGGACACTGTAGTTTACTTTTTTGATTTCCAGACTACTAGTGACTCTCCTAATTTGATTAAATATCCTGCCACTGATTTTCTGGAAATGCTGCCCAGTCTGCATCACAGTATGCAGTGATGTTGTTAGTGTTTGTGCTGGATAATAGAATTCCTCTTCCTGGTTGATTCTTGATATACTTGACAATTTTTATTGCTGCTTCCATATGTGATCTTTTAGGTTGATGTAAGAATTGACTGAGTGTTTGAACACTAAATGAGATATCTGACCCAATCATTATTAAATAGAGTAATCTGCCTATCAACCTTTGATATGAGTTAATGTTTGCAGGTGGATCATCTGCAGGGTGATCTTTGCAATGATCATCATATTCTTTGGTTGTCAGTTTTTCGCTAGTGTCATGTGGAGTACTCATAGGTTTAGCAGCACTTACTCCAATTTCTGATACAAGCTCTAGGGTATATTTCCTTTGATGTATTAGAATTCCTTGGTTAGACCTTGCAAACTCAATGCCTAAAAAATACTTTAGTTCATCCAAGTCTTTTATTTTAAACACCTTATGTAAGTTGTTCTTTGTTTCTTCAATCAGCTTCAAGCTATCACCTATTATTAACATGTCATCAACATATATCAATACCATAGTGATGCTTTCAGAAGTCTTCTTTATGAATAAAGAGTGATCAAACTAACTTTTGCTAAAGTCAGATTTTATTAGAGCTTAGTCAACTTTGCATTCCACTGTCTTGGAGCTTGTTTTAAACCATACAAGAATTTGATGAGTCTGCACACTTTCTCCTCCTAACTCTTAAATCCTTGTGGCAGTTCCATATATATTTCATCATGTAAATCCCCTTGAAGAAATGCATTATACACATCCATTTAGTGTATATGCCATTTTTCTTTTGCTGAAATTGCAAGAACTGTTCTTATAGTTTTTATTTTAATTACTGGAGAAAAAGTTTCTTGATAATCAATCTTCTTTTTGACTGTATCTCTTTTCCACTAGTCTAGCTTTAAATCTCTCAATTTCACCCGAGGCCTTGTACTTACTTTATAAATCCACTTGCATCCTATTGGTATTTTTCCTTCAGGCAATTGTACTATTTCCCATATATTATTATTTTGTAATGCATCTATTCTGTCTTCATAGTTTCTATCCATCTAGAATCTCTTATTGCTTCTGCATAAGTTGTAGGCTCAGTAATGTTTGAGGAAATAGCAATAAATACTCTATATGATGATGACAGACCTTCATAGCTAATGTAGTTTGATATAGGATATGGAACTTCTTGATGAATATTGAGTGGTACAAAATCACTTAGCCATATATGTGGTCTTTTTTCTGTGTTAGATCTTTTTGAGTTACTAGCCTTGAGCTTTGTATATTACTTGTAGTTGGCACTTCATATCTGTCAGAATCTACATTTTGAGGTTCTAGGACTACATTGTCCATGACTTGATTCTCCTTAGAATTATTCTGTATAGGATTAAGAGAATGGTTGAGTTTAGTTTCCATAGGTTGGACTGTTGTCTGATTAAGGATAGGTATATGATCAGAAACAGTTAGATTAATATTTTGTAACTGAGAGTTTGGAGTAGGAAATATAGAAGTCGAATAATCTTCTTTCTTTTTGAAAGGGAAAATATCTTCTCTGAAAATCACATCTCTATTTACAAAGAACACTCTATCCTGTAAGTCATATAACAGATATCCTTTTTTGAGTTTCAGAGTATCCCATATGAACTGCAGGTTTGGATTTTGAAGAAAGTTTGTCAAGTTGATGAATAACCTTAGCGTAGCATAGACAGCCTAATACTCTTAAGTGAGTATAGGAAGGAAGTTTATGATATAACCTTTCATAAGGAGTCTTATTATTGATGATAACACTAGGAAATCTATTTATTAAATAGACTGTTGCAGTTACACATTGCCCCCAAAATCTTATTGGTATTTCAGCTTGAAATCTGATTGCCCTGGTAACCTCTAAAATGTGCATGTGCTTTCTTTCAGCAACTCCATTTTGTTGAGGAGTATAAGCACATGATGTTTAATGAACAATACCATACTTCTTAAATATTTCATTGCATATAGAGTTTACAAACTCAGTGCCATTGTCAGTTCTGATAACTCTAACAATTTTATCAAATTGAGTTTTAACTAGAGCTAGAAACTGTTGTAATACAACACATACTTCTTACTTTTGTTTAAGCAAAAACACTCAAGTCATTCTTGAAAAATCATCCACCAGAGTTAGAAAGTATTTATTACCATCATATGTAGGAGCCTTATATGGTCCCCACAAATCCATATGAACTAGGTCAAACTTGCTTATAGATTTAATGCTACTGTTAGGAAATGGTAGTCTTGATGATTAGCACAAGGACAAACTGCACACTTCTTTACTATATCAACTATAATATCAGTTTTGCTATGTATTAACCTTTTGAGAACCGTAGATGATGCATGAACAAACCTCCTGTTCCAAAAACCTACCTCCTTTGATGTAGTTGAGTTGTTCTGATCATTCTCTTTTGATCCAGCTATTACTGCTAAGGATGTTTCTATCTTTTGTCTCTCCAATATGTATAAACAATCATCTTTTCTACCAATCGCCCTCACCTTCCCACTGAAGAGTTCCTGAAAAACACAAAAATCGGGAAAGAAGGCTGCTGAGCACTGTAATTCCTTTGTCAGTTTAGAGACTGACAATAAATTGAATTTGAATGATGGAACATAAAATACATTAGTGATAGTGTTTCCTTATGAAATTGTGCTGGCTCCTGTGTGTCACATATGAAATATCTCCATTTGGCATGAAAAATTTTCTTGGATTATCAGACTTAATTATAGTGTCTTCATTAAGCATTTTCATATTTTCCACCATGTGATTTGTGGCTCCTGTATATATTATCCTTCCACTCTTGAAGACTATATGAAACCATCAGTGAACAACTAATACCTTCTATGTTGGAATTGTGCTTGAAGCCTGATTGGTTCCAGATTTGTTGAGGAGCTGAAGAATTTGCTCATATTGCTCTCTTGTGAAAGTGCACCCTGCTATTTGATTCAGATTGCTGAAGTTTATTTTATTCACAGACCCTTTGTCTTCAGACCCTTGACTACTAACACCTTGTGTATGAACTGTAGACTCATTATAGTTACTGAATGCCTGTTGCATCATATTATCAATCATAACATTGTATGCAACATTGGTTCCTTTCTTTTTTGGTCTATAGTCTGGAGGATATCCCACAGTTTTATAACAGTTTTCTTTGGTATGTCCCTTGAGGTTGCAGAAATCACACTGTCCATTATAATTTTTCTTGAAACTTTGATTTCATGTAGTCCTTGAGTACATAACTGCATCAAAATATCCTGACATTATTGTAGGATTAGCACCTAAGATTCATGTGGCATTAGTTATTGATTCTATCCTACATCACTAATTATCATAGCATAGGCTTGATTAATAGCAAGGACTGGGCTTCTCATTAGGATCCGGCTTCTAGCTTGGGCATATAAGTCATTGAGCCCCATTAAAAACGGATACAACTTAAGTTTTTGAAGATAAACTACAAATTCCTTAGACTTAGGGCAAATCACAACCTGGTGCAGGGACCAAGGTTTCAAATTCTTCCCACATGTCTTTCAATTTTGAGAAATATATTGACGCATATGCAGTACCTTGAGAGAGTGTTGCAATTTCTTTATTCAGATTAAACGATCTTGAATTATCTACCTTATTAAATCTTTCAAACAAATCTTCCCAGACTACTTGAGCACAAGAAGTATACATAATTCCTCCTAAATGATTTTTGAAACAGAGTTCATAATCCATGAAAGCACAATTGCATTTACTCTCTGGAAATTTTTCTTTCTTACACGAGCCATCAATGAGTCCTAGCTCATTCCTTCCTAACAATGCAATACGCATAGATCGATTCAAGATTGAGTAATTCTCAATAACTGTAAGTTGAAATGAGATTATCTGAATTTCGCTCACATCAGCTGGCGATAAGAACAACGGATGATTGTAATCTACTCCAGCTGGTTGATTTCCAGTTCCAACTGTTTGATTTACACTTCCAGAATTCATCTGGTCTCTTGCATGTTGTTGAGACCTAGTTCCAAGGCCTAGACTCGATTCATTCTCCATTGACAAGATTCCTCAAGAAAGAACGATAACAACATAGTGTAGAAGGATCGATAACACAAGTATTAGAGATTCAAGCTCAGCTGCTTTGATACCATGAATTAACTATGATTTACAGATTGTAAAATCTAAACGGAGAAGGGTCAGATATGCTTTTGAACTATATATATTGGATCAATAATGCCCTCCATCCACCTATTGGGGGAAATATGTCCTTCAATTAATGTTTTTGGCTCACAAATGCCATTTGAGTTAACGGAGGGACACATGTCATCGCCCTGTTGGTCCATTCTAAATATTTCGTAATTAATTAAAAAGACCCATTCCATACCCAAAAAATAAATTTCGAAAGCAATTCTTCTAAAACTTTCTTTTACTAAAAACTGAAGAAAAAAAGGATTTTTTTTTCAGTTTTTACAAAAAAGAGATTTACTAAAACAATATTTTTGTTAAAAAAATAATCTAAAAAGCAATATTTTTGTAAAATCTAAAAAAAATGATGTGATGGTGTAAAAGTTTCATGACACGTATCCAACTTAAACTCTATATTATAATACAATAATACGCATATATTATCGTTGTAAGAATGGATAAAAATTAGATTTAGCAAAATCTGAAAAATTTGCTTTGATGTGACTAGTTTTTTTGCTAAACTGGAAAAACTTGAAAAAAAAAGTTAAAATAAAAAATGGGTCTTTTGTAAAAACTGGAAAAAGCTAGAAATTTTAGCAAAAAAAATCTACTTTTTTTTTTACTTTTAGAAAATATTACTTTTTAGATTTTATTTTTGTTTTTGCAAAAACATCGGTTTAGTAAAAAAACTTATTTTTTTGTAAAAACTGGAAAAATAATACATTTTTTTCTTCAATTTTTTGTAAAAAACGTTTTACAAGAATTGCTTTCAAAAATTATTTTTTGGGTATGAATAATGTGTCTTTTTAATTAATTACAAAATATTTAGAATGGACCAACAGGACGATGACACGTTTCTCTCCGTTAACTCAAATATCATTTGTGAGCCATAAACAGCTTTGTCTGCCCTTTATAATAAAAAATTCCGGCTCGGCCCGGAAAAGCGCTGGCAACAACAGAAAGGAAGGGGTCCATGTAGCTGCTGTGTCCGCCCCCTTCTTAGTCAATGGGGCACAGCAGGTTCGGCATCTACTACAAAAGAGAGAATCCACTTCAGATAACCACGTCTCTGCTAGGAAGCGTCATGGAAGGACATATTTGGCCTAATAGTTGGATGTAGAGTATTATTGATCAAAAACATATAGTTCAGAGGTATATCTAACCCTTTTACGAAATCTAAATTCGAAGAAAAAAAAAGAGAGTATTGATTAGAGAGATATTAGAGAAAGAATGAGTGGAGAAGAAAATAAAACTCTTATTCTTTCATCTGTTACACTGATTGTGCTATTTCACATATATACAAGTAACTGATTAACTAATAATCTGAAGTTAGTTAACAGCTAGGAGTAACTAAAGGATATAGTAAATTACTAAACTATTCTTATATATTAATGTCTATGTTATCCCTTTCTCAACATTATGGTCCCACATATATCTCGTTTGGTGCGATTGTTATAAAAGAAGCGAAAGGAAGCAACGATTTCGATCAGGAAAAAAAATAGTTCTTTTTTCTTTTCCAAATTTTTTGTGCGACTAAATAGTTTGAAAATGCGCTTTTATTCTTTACTTTTTATTGGGTGTATTTAAATAGTACTTCCTATGTTTACTTTTACTTATTTAATATGTATTATAAACACCTTTTAAAAAATAATAAATGAAATGCATAATTTATTGTGATACTCGTATTAATTAATGCATAGTTTTAATGGATTTAAGAAATGATTTGAAATGAGTAATTAAATTCCGTGGGTATAGCAAATTAAAAACAAGTTATCCTCTTTATGATATAAGTGACAAGTAAATATAAAAATTTATTTTTAGAATATTAGACAAGTAAAAGTAAACTAATTATGTTATGAAATAATATAAGAACAAGAACAATAGAGAGAAAAGTAGAGAGAGGAGTATTCTTATTGATACTTTGGGATGGTTAGGGATAGTTTACAATGGTAGAAGACCCCTTTATTTATAGGGAGAAGTAAACCCTAGAATCTCTCTAATTATGGACATTCACCTAAAATAGGAGATTTTATAACACTCCCCCTTGAATGTCTATTCAATGATGTGCCTCGTTAAAACCTTAACTAAAACAATACCCAATGGGAAAAAATTTAAAGAAAAGGAAAAAGAGTACACATGTTTGAATATGCGCCTATTGGTTGCCTCGTTAAAAACCTTGTAAGGAAAACCCCGTGGGACAAAACCTTGTAAGGGAAAAAGAGTGCAACGCGCATTAACTCCCCCTGATAAGAACATCAATTTATATCCTTAAGTCTTCGCATTCCGATCTTGTGAACTAGCTTCTTGAAGGTTGACGTTGGTAGAGACTTTGTGAACAAATCAGCCATATTATCGCTTGAACGAATCTGTTGCACATTGATATCACCATTCTTTTGAAGATCATGTGTGAAAAATAACTTTGGTGAAATATGCTTTGTTCTATCTCCTTTTATGAATCCTCCCTTCAATTGAGCTATACATGCTGCATTGTCTTCATACAAAGTCGTGGGTAGTTTATTACACTTCAAACCACATTTGTCTTGTATATGATGTATGATAGACCTCAACCACACACACTCCCGACTTGCTTCATGAATAGCAATTATCTCGGCATGATTAGATGAAGTAGCCACAATTGATTGCTTAGTCGATCGCCAAGATATGGCGGTGCCTCCACAGGTAAACACATAACCCGTTTGAGATCGAGCCTTGTGTGGGTCGGATAAATATCCAGCATCAGCATAACCAACAAGATCGGGACTGCAATTATTGCCATAAAATAAGCCCATATCAGTGGTCCCTTTTAGGTACCGCAATATATGTTTGATCCCATTCCAATGTCTCCTTGTAGGAGCCGAGCTAAATCTTGCTAAGACATTAACTGAAAAGGATATGTCAGGCCTTGTAGTATTTGCAAGATACATTAGTGCGCCAATTGCACTAAGATATGGTACTTCAGGACCAAGTAGCTCTTCATTCCTTTCCTGCGGTCGGAATGGATCTTTATTCACATCAAGTGATCGAACAACCATCGGTGTACTTAAAGGATGTGCTTCATCCATGTAAAACCGTTTCAGTACCTTTTCTATATAGGTAGATTGATGGACAAAAATTCCGTTTGCCAAATATTCAATTTGCAAACCAAGAAATAATTTTGTCTTTCCGAGATCTTTCATCTCGAATTCATCCTTTACATAATCAATTGCCTTTTGGAGTTCTATGGGGGTTCCAATAAGGTTTATGTCATCGACATATGCGGCAAGTACAACAAGTTCCGATGTTGTTTTCTTTATAAAAACACACGGGCAAATGGCGTCATTTATATAGCCTTCTTTTAACAAATACTCACTAAGACGATTATACCATATTCGTCCTGATTGCTTTAGACCATACAAAGATCTTTGCAATTTAATTGAAAACATTTCCCGAGACTTTGAATTATGAGCGTTTGGCACTTTGAGTCCATCGGGAATTTTCATGTATATCTCATTATCAAGTGAGCCATAAAGATAGGCAGTAACCACATCCATTAAATGCATGTCAAGCTTTTCAAGGACAGCAAAACTGATGAGATAACGAAAGGTTATAGCATCCATTACAGGCGAATATGTCTCTTCATAATCGACACCAGGCCTTTGAGAAAAACCTTGCGCAACAAGGCGTGCCTTATATCTTTGTACCTCATTTTTCTCATTTCTCTTGCGTACAAAGACCCATTTATGGCCAACGGGCTTAACACCATTAGGTGTTTCAACTATAGAGCCAAAAACTTCACGTTTTGCCAGCGAATTCAATTCTGATTGAATTGCTTCTTGCCATTTTGGCCAATCATGTCTTTTTCGACATTCTTCAACAG
Organism: Nicotiana benthamiana; assembly: GCA_034376525.1. NCBI lineage: Eukaryota > Viridiplantae > Streptophyta > Magnoliopsida > Solanales > Solanaceae > Nicotiana > Nicotiana benthamiana. The sequence continues at coordinate 49,115,241 of CM067336.1, forward strand.
ATTGAGGTTCGAGATCCTCACATTCTTGCATAATGCTAGATGCGACATTATAAGCAAAGACATTATCCACCACTATATCCACTCGATTAATATTTGCCTCAATATCAGTTGGATTTATGGATGGTTCCGTATTTTCCAGAGTCTCGGGCTCAATGGATTCTTCATGAATCTCAGAATTCGTTAAATCATGAATTTCTTCATGAGATTCTTTCGTAGTGTCATTTGCTTTCCTCTTTCTAGGATTTCGATCTTTAGAACCTAATGGCCTGCCACGCTTCAGGCATGCATTCGACTCATTGGTTATGACACTAGATGATTGTCCAACAGGGACATCAATACGGATTGGAACATTTTCCGCGGGGATGTGGGATTTCGTTATCCTTTTCAAGTCCGTAAATGCATCAGGCATTTGATTTGCTATTCTTTGCAAATGGATAATCTTTTGTACCTCTCTTTCACAAATAGAGGTATGTGGATCAAGATGAGATAATGATGCATTTTTCCACAAAATTTCCCGTTTGGTTTCACCAACTTCTCCCCCTAATTTTGGGAAAAGTGTCTCATCAAATCGACAGTCTGCAAATCGTGCAGTAAACAAGTCCCCTGTCAATGTTTCGAGGTAGCGAATGATGGAGGGCGATTCAAACCCAACATATATTCCTAACCTTCTTTGCGGACCCATTTTGGTGCGGGATGGCGGTGCTATAGGCACATATACTGCGCATCCAAAGATTCTTAAATGGGATATATTGGGTTCATGACCCAAAACCAATTGCAATGGGGAATATTTGTGGTAATTCGTCGGTCTGAGACGAATTAGCATTGCTGCATGCAAAATGGCGTGACCCCATACCGAAGTGGGCAGCCTCATTTTCATGAATAATGGCCTTGCAATCAACTGCAGGCGTTTCATTAACGATTCTGCAAGACCGTTTTGAGTGTGAACATGAGCTACAGAATGTTCCACTTTTATCCCAATTGATAAGAAATAATCATTAAATGCTTGGGATGAAAACTCAGCAGCATTATCCAGTCTAATAGACTTGATTGGATTATCAGGAAATTGTGCTCGTAGTCGAATTATTTGTGCCATTAATTTTGCAAACGCAAGGTTGCGTGATGGCAACAGGCACACATGAGACCATCTACAGGATGCGTCTATCAAGACCATAAAATACCTAAAGGACCCACTGGGTGGGTGAATAGGTCCACAAATGTCCCCTTGTATACGTTCCAAAAACGTGGATGACTCAGTCCCAACCTTTGTTGGTGATGGTGTGATAATCAACTTGCCTTGATAACAAGAAGTGCAAAAGAATTTTGAAATTCTTTAACGGATGCCCATATGAGCTTTCTATAATCCGTCTCATTATGATCGATCCCGGGTGTCCCAATCGATCATGCCAAAGTACGAAAGTATTGGAATCAGTAACCTTTTGGTTTACTGTTGAATGTGCCTCAATTGCACTAATTCTTGTCCAATACAGGCCACAAGATAAAGATGGGAATTTCTCAATAACCCTCTTTTGGCCGGAGACATTCTTTGTAATGATGAGATATTCTAGATTATCTTCATCTATTGTCTCAATATGATAGCCATTCCGGCGTATATCTTTAGAACTCAACAAGTTTCTCTTAGACTTGGAGGAGAACATTGCATTCTCTATGATAAACATCGTGCCTTTGGGCAGAGTAACATTTTCTCTTCCAGAGCCTTCAATCAATTTACTACTACCAGAGATTGTAGTAACATTTGCCTTACACATATTTAGTTGAGAGAAATATTCCTTTTCTTTGAGTATCGTATGTGTAGTACATGAATGAACTAGGCAAATATTTTTACAGCTAGACGTTGATCCAAGCTTGCTTTGTGAGATATCCATATTCGCTTTCCCATAGTTTGACATACAAAAGAAATACACGAACATAAGAATAAACAAGTTCAATTCGTTTGTGTCACATTTAAACAATATTTTCAAAATCTGCTGAGGTCAGTTGACTAACTAAATCAGATAGTCGATTATATGTTTTCCATAATCGATTACTATGCAGTTTGAAAATTTCAGTTTAAGCATTTTCTTAAAACAATCGATTGTTAAACACACACAATCGATTGTTGAACATTGACAATCGATTGTTAAACACACACAATCGATTATTTGCTATTTTGAAAAACTTCATATCACACTGTCTTAAGACAATCGATTGTTAAATATAGACAATCGATTGTTGACTATTTTGAAAAACTTCAGATCACACTGTCTTACGACAATCGATTGTTAAACATAGACAATCGATTATTTGCTATTTTGAAAAAATTCCAGATCACTGTCTTAAGACAATCGATTGTTAAATATTGACAATCGATTGTTGACTATTTTGAAAAATTCCAGATCACTGTCTTAAGACAATCGATTGTTAAACATAGACAATCGATTGTTGAACATTGACAATCGATTGTTGAATATTGACAATCGATTGTTTTACAGTTTTAATGCGAAATATTAGATAATCGACTAACTGTTAGGTTAGTCGATTACCTCTACTTGAAAATAAAAATATTATTGAAATTTGAGCATATTGAAACATTCTAACGAACTAATACTAACATTATATCATAAACTAACTAATACGAGCTGATACTAATGACTATTAGTTTATTCACTAACTATTACAAATAAGTGAAATAAAATCAAACAACTCCATCTTCTTTCATAACAGATCCATCACCGATTAGGTGGTCTATTTTCCCATCGGGTTGCTCAAAGAAGTCTGCCACATCCAGGTGGGTGATGTCAAAATTGTCGTCAGAGACAAATTTGTTTCAGGGCCTTTATTCTTTAGAGAAGCTTGATAAAGATCAACCAAATGTCTTGGTACACGGCAAGCTTTTGACCAGTGCCCTTTTCCACCGCAACGATAACATATAGTTTCTGAACTTTTTGCTTAGGATCCTCATAATCCCGTTTCTGCTTTCGGTGGTTATCTCTCCTTGGGGGGTGACGGACATCATGGATATTTCTTCCTTGTCTACGTCCACGGCTATGACCCCGATTACGACCACGACCATGGTTAGATCCATGGCCCTTTTCATGATTGGCATAATGAGAATACACCTTATCTGCTACAGGCAGTGGTGTAGACCCAGTGGGTCGACTTTATTGATTTCTCATGAGCAGGTCATTATTTCGCTCAGCCACAAGTAGAAGAGAAATCAGTTCAGAGTACTTTGTGAAGCCTTTCTCTCTGTACTGTTGTTGCAGTACCATATTGGAGGCATGAAACGTTGTAAACGTTTTCTCAAGCATATCATAATCGGAGATTTTATCTCCACATAGCTTCAATTTAGAAGTAATTCTGAACATTGCAGAATTATATTCAGAAACAGACTTAAAGTCTTGGAGCCTCAGATGAGCCCAATCGTATCGTGCTTGTGGCAGAGTGACCAACTTCAGGTTGTCATATCTCTCCTTTAAGCCTTTCCACAAGATGAGTGGATCCTTGACGGTGAGATATTCAATCTTCAAACCTTCATCAAGGTGATGGCGCAAGAAAATCAAGGCCTTAGCACAGTCTTGGGTGGATGCTTTATCTCTGTCTTTAATGGCGTCTCCAAGACCCATAGCATCTAAGTGGATTTCAGCATCCAACACCCATGTCATATAGTTCTTGTCCGAAATTTCAAGGGCAACGAACTTTCTTTTCGTAATGTCAGACATAATCGAAAATCAAATTAGGAAGAGAGAAATACCTTAGTTTTTTTTTTCGAGAATCGATTCTTGAAACGGTAGAGTTTCGTGCTGATAACGTGTTATGAAATAATATAAGAACAAGAACAATAAAGAGAAAAGTAGAGAGAGGAGTATTCGGATTGATACTTTGGGATGGTTAGGGATAGTTTACAATGGTAGAAGACCCCTTTATTTATAGGGAGAAGTAAACCCTAGAATCTCTCTAATTATGGACATTCACCTAAAATAGGAGATTTTATAACAAATTAACTTATTTTGGATAATTCTTTTCATTTTTCACTTCCTTTGTCGTTGTTATTGGTTACAGATACTTTTCTTATAGGAAGCAGAATAGGAAGTATTTTTTAAAAATTTCAAGACAAAACTAATCTCATGTAAAGTTGTCCCCACATCTATGACCAGTCTCATAAACTTGTTCTCTCTCTCTCGTGATTTTAATTTTAAAGTTTCTCATAATAAATATATTTCAAATCTTTTGTCTCTAAGTAATACTCCCTCCGTTTCAATTTATGTGAATCTATTTGACTGAGCACGAAGTTTAAAAAAAGAGAGAAGACTTTTGAATTTGTGGTAAAAATAAAGCACATATATTTTGTGTGACTATAAATAATTGCATAAAAGTAAATTATTTCCAAATAAGGAAAGAGATCATTCTTTTTGGCACGAATTAAAAAATAAAATAGGTTCACATAAATTAAAACGGAGGGAATACTAGTTCTAAAAATACTTTTACGTGTCCTTTTTTTGTAATTTATGCCAAAAAAGGATATGACACAAATCGTTTTCTAATCTACTATTAATAAAAATGTTTTTAAATAATTTGAATAAACACAACTTATTACCTTTTTAAAGTAATTTTCATTTGACACAAAGTTCTGTTTAACATAAGTAGGCCCCGTCAAAAAGTAGGTTCCACAAGTTTGAGCAAACAGACTTCAACTTGACTAAATTAATTCTTCGACTGATATGCCCTACATATTGAAATATTGTAAATATTTTTTGTGTATCTTTTTATTATTGGTAGAATATTCTCTTATTAATTGTACAATTCTATAGTTGGTAGGTTTTGATTTTCCTTCATTATTGTACAATCCTATAGTTGGTAGGTTTTGATTTCCTTATACTCTATATATACCTTTGTAAGCAATATATTTTAATGAGAAGCCTCAAACCAATTCACTTATCCAAAACTCTCTATATGGTATCGTACGCCAGTGGCTTATCGCCAAACAAACCATAATTTTTTTCCCTACCCGCGGCGGCGGCTGCACTAATCGGCAGCCCGCCGCCGCCGACCTTCTACATAATCGGCACTAGCAAGGTCTTTCTTCTAAATTCAGAAAATTATTCCTTTTTTTCCCTATCAACACTTTTTTTTACTTTGTAAATCTACAACAACAATGGAGGCTTCGTCTTCAAGAAGTAACCCTCTCTCCGGCATCTTGCTGCGCCGCCGCTGCACTAATCGGCAGCCCTCTCCGGCGTCTTGCTGCCCCTCTCCGGCAAAGAAGATCAGCCGCCGACCTTCACGGTCCTCTCCGGCCTCTTGTTGCGCCGCCGCTGCACTAACCGGCAACCCTCTTTCTCAGTGTCTTTTATTCGGCATCTTATCGCGCCACCGCTGCACTCACCGGCAGCCCTCTTTCTCGACGTCGATCAGCGTCTCCTCTGCCTCGCACTCCATGGCCGCTGCCCTAACCGGCAGTCCTGGGCTTCCTCTGTTGATGTCCAAGATTGGCGTGTCCTCCGGCCCTCCATCTTGAGGGGGCGTATTAGGAAATATTGTAAATATCTTTTGTGTATCTTTTTGTTATTGGTAGAATATTCTCTCATTAATTGTACAATCCTATTGTTGGCAGGTTTTGATTTTCCTTTATTATTGTACAATCCTATAGTTGGTAGGTTTTGATTTCCCTATACTCTATATATACCTTTGTAAGCAATATATTTTAATGAGAAGCCTCAAACCAATTCACTTCTCCAAAACTCTCTACACAAAACTCGCCAAACTTATTCAAAATTAGCTACTGCTTCAAAAGTAATCGAAATTTAACTATTTTTATGTAAAGATAAATTTTTAAAAAAATACTATTTAAAATCCGAAAAAATACTCTAGTATAATATACTGGAGTTCCAATATAATATACCGATTCAAAATAATACACTAGAACTTTTTACGTATTGGAGTTTGGAGTTCCAGCAAAATATATTCGAAGTTCATACATAAGTGCACCAATCTCCAGTATATTATGGTGAAACTTCCGTATTGCAGCAAAATAAAAGCTATTTCTCAATGACTTTAATAAACACTAGCTATTTTTAAATGATCAATCCGAAAACTGGTTAGCCCGTGCTATTTTTCCAAATTTTTCTAGACAAGTGGTTAGATCAATTGCTAAAGAAATTTAAATTTTCAAACTTGACAAACTCAATTATGTTATAGCAAAATCAAATATGGTGGATGTCTACTCTTCCTCCATGATCTTTATCTCAAATGCTTAATGACATATTTTATATGTTTAATGATATATTTTTTTCATTTTTTATGCCTATATAAAGGCCTTATAATAGATAGGAAAATACACATAATTGAAGAAGAAATCTCTTCCTTCTCTCTATCTCCATTTCATTTTCATATTTTACTAAATTGCTTTCATTTTCTTGTTCCATATTGTTACTTTGAGTTATATTTCATAACACGTTATCAACATGACTCTATCCTTGTCGAAAGTTAAGTTCAATTCTTCATCCAAAAGAAATTAAAATTCCCCAGCCTTCAATTGGATCCAAGATGAGTAATGAAGATTTATGTCTTTTGGATAGTGCTGCAACTCACACAACATTAAGAGAAAAGAAATTAAATTTTTTCTCTTATTTGGTTACAAAAAACGCATATGTTAATACAATATCCGGCAGTGCAAAGTTGATTGAGGGCTCTGGAAGAGTTACCATATTATTACCCAAAGGAACGATATTAAATATTGATAATGCATTATATTGTAGTAAGTTTCAAAGAAACTTGTTGAGTTTCAAAGCTATTCGCCAAAATGGCTACCATGTTGAAACATCAAATGAAGGAAATGTTGAATACCTTTATATTACTACAATAAAAGTGGGTAAAAGATATGTATGCATGAAAAATTACCCGCATTTTCTTCTGGGTTTTACCACACAAATATTGGTGTGGTTGAATCACATGTCATAGTGAACAAAAAACTTACTACTTCTAATGATTTTATCATTTGGCATGTCCAGTTGGGCCATCCCGGTATTAACATGATGCGCAGAATAATAGAGGATTCAAATTGGCACACATTGAAGAATAAGAATATTCTTCAATTTAAAAAAATTTCATGTGCTGCTTGTTCTCAAGAAAAATTAGTTATTAAACCATCATCAACTAAAGTTGAGATTGAATCCCCTGCATTTATGGAATGTATATAGGGTGATATCTGTGGGTCTATATACCCTCCGTGTGGACCATTCAAGTATTTTATGGTCTTGATAGACACATATACAAGATGGTCACATGTGTACTTATTGTCTACCCGTAATATGGCATTTGCGAGATTGTTGGCCCAAATAATAAGATTAAGAGCACAATTTCCAGATTATGCAATTAAGACAATTAGTCTAAATAATGCTGGTGAATTTGCATCTCAGGTTTTTATTGATTATTGTATGACCACTGGAATAAAAATTGAGCATCTGGTTGCTCATGTTCATACTCAAAATGGTCTAGCAGAATCATTTATTAAACGCCTCCAATTTATAGCTAGACCATTACTAATGAGGACAAAACTTTCCTTTTTGGTGTGGGGACATGCTATTTTGCATGCAACAACACTTGTGCGTATAAGGCCAATCATTTATCATGAAGTCTCCCCATTGTAATTGGCTTTTGGCCGAAAGACAAATATTTTCCATCTTAGAACCTTCGGTTGTGCGATATATGTTCCAATTGCTCCACCACAACGCACAAAGAAGGACCCCCAAACAAGGTTGGGGATATATGTTGGGTATGGAGATTTCTATTATAAAATATCTGGAGCCTATGACCGGAGATTTATTTACAGCGAGATTTTCTGACTGTCATTTTGATGAATCAATATACCTAACATTAGGGGGAGAAAATAAGCAGCTGAGAAATGAGATAGATTGGAATGTATTGTCACTATCTTATTTAGATCCTCGAATAAACCAATGTGAATAAGAGGTTCAAAAGATAATTCACTTATAAAATATTACAAATCAACTGCTAGATGAGTTCACTGACCTACCAAGGGTGACTAAGTCATATATTCCAGCCGCTGATGCTCCAGTTCGAGTTGATATCCCGGTAGGACAATCAATTAAAGAAAATGAGTTCTAAACCAAGCTTGAAACGTGGTAGACCAGTCGGTTCTAAGGATAAAAATCCTCAAAAGAAAAGGAGTAAATGATCAAAGTGATCATAATACAAAGGTAGTGGCTCAAGAAGAGCACATAGACATAACAAATGATAACACCTTAATGGAGGTTCAGATACCGTAAAATGGTGATGATGGAGAATCTCAATAAGTTATGTCTCAACGGGAAAACATGGAACCGAAATAATATTGTTATTAATAACCTTTTTTGCTTATAATGTTCTTGCTGAAATAATGCAACAGGATGAGGATCTTGAATCAAAATATGTCGATGAATGTAGACAGAGAGATGATTGGCCAAAATGGAAAGATGCTATCCAGGCAGAATTAACTTCACTTGCGAAACGTGATATTTTTGGACCTGTAGTGCAAACACCTAATTTTGTTAAGCCTATTAGATATAAATGGGTCTTTGTACATAAAGGGAATGAGAAAAATGAGGTACAAAGATACGAGGCACGTCTAGTTGCATAAGGCTTTTTACAAAGGTCCGGTATCGATTATGAAGAGACATATTCTCCTGTTATGGATGCTATGACATTTTGTTATCTCATTAGTTTTGCTGTCTATGAAAAGCATGACATGCATTTAATGAATGTGGTTACAGCCTACCTGTATGGTTCACTTGATAATGAGATATACATGAACATTTTTGAGGAAGTTAAAATGCTTGACACACATAATTCAAAGTCCCAGAAAATATTTTCAATAAAATTGCAAAGATCTTTGTATGGTCTAAAGTAATCAGGAAGAATATGGTATAACCGCATTAATGAGTATTTACTAAAGGAAGGTTATACAAATGATGACATTTGTCCATGTGTTTTTATATAAAAAAAACATCAGAGTTTGTTATACTTGTTGTATATGTTGATGACATAAACCTTATTGGAACTCATACATAACTCCAAAAGGCAATTAATTATTTAAAGAAGGAATTCGAGATGAAAGATTTCGGAAGGACAAAATTTTTTCTTGGTTTGCAAATTGAACATTTGGCAAACGGAATTTTTATTCATCAATCTAGCTACATAGAAAAGGTATTGAAATATTTTTACATGGATGGAGCACATCCATTAAGTACTCTGATGGTTGTTCGATCACTTGATGTGAATAAGGATCCATTCCGACCTCAAGAAGAGAATGAAGAGCTACTTAGTCCCGAAGTACCATATCTTAGTGCAATCGCTGCGCTAATGTATCTTGCCAATACTACAAGTCCAAACATAACCTTTTAAGTTAATGTCTTAGCGAGATATAACTCTGCTCCTACAAGAAGACATTGGAATGGAATCAAACACATATTGCGGTATCTAAAAGGAACTACCCATATGAGCTTATTTTATGACAATAATTGCAATATTGATCTTGTTGGTTATGCCAATGCTAGGTATTTATCCGATCTACACAAGGCTCGATCTCAAACAGGTTATGTGTTTACCTGTGCAGGCACTGAGCATATCTTGGCGATCGACTAAGCAATCAATCGTGGCTACTTCTTCTAATCATGCTGAGATAAGTTCTATTCATGAGGCAAGTCGAGAATGTATTTGGTTGAGATCTATAATACATCTTATCCGAGATAAATGTGGTTTGAAGTGTGAAAAACTACCCACAATTTTGTATGAAGACAATGCAACATGCATAACCCAATTGAAGGGAGGATTCATAAAATAAGATAGGACAAAATACATTTCACCAAAGTTATTTTTCCCGCATGATCTTAAAAAAAAATGGTGATATCAATGTGCAACAGATTCGTTCAAGTGATAATATGGCTTATTTGTTCACCAAATCTCTACCAACATCAACCATAAAGAAACTGGTGTATAAAATTGGGATGCGAAGGCTCAAGGATGTGAGTTGATGCTCTCATCAGGGCGAGTTAATACGCGTTGTATTCTTTTTTTCTTACAAGGTTTTGTTCCACTGAGTTTTCCTTGCAAGAATATTTTAACGAGGCAACCAAAAAGGCATGTTGTTAGATGTGTGTTCTTTTTTTCCTTTACAAGAATTTTTTCCCACTAGGTTTTATTTTATATAAAGTTTTAACGAGACACATTATCTATAGACATCAAAGGGGAAGTGTTATGATAAAATCAAATATGGTGGATGTCTACTCTTCCTCCATGATCTTTATCTTAAATGCTTAATGACATATTTAATGCCATATTTTGTATGTTCAACGACATATTTTCTTCATTTTTATTTCTATATAAAGGCCTTGTAATAGATAAAAAAATACACAGAATTGAAGAAAAAATCTGTTCCTTCTCTTTATCGCCATTTCATGTTCATGTTTACTAAATTGCTTTTATTTTCTTGTTCCATATTGTTACTTGAGTTATATTTCATAACAAATTATATGTTTTTTCATATGGTTTTCCTACTTCATACAACTAATATTCCTAGTAGGGTGCAATCCCCCCTTTAATGGGGGTCTTATGCAACTTAATAGGAGCAAATCCCTCTTTAATGGATCTTACGCAGCTTGAATCCTCCCCCCCCCCCCACCTCACCCCCCCCCCCCCAAAAAAAAGTTATGATATGCAAGCAACAGATAACTGCATGTACGCCAAGAGAGAAAGATTAGAATTTCCATCATCAGATTTTCTTGAATAAAACAAAGTTGAATCATATATAGGTTGCCATTATTACAATATGTGGTAAACTAACTTCGTTGCCGTTATTAACGTTAAAATATCTCCACGGAATTTAAATTCTTAAGTAGTTCTTTCTTTGGCTATAAGTATTCCAGAGTTACAGGTGCTAAAAAGATGGAAGGAAGATTGTCACAGGCGACTCTTTTGCCTCAATGGTGCAGGCTTGAAACTGGCAAGACCAGTAATTTCTCTACCTGTTACCAACGTGTTGATATCGTAAGTACCTTCATACGTGTAGATGGGCTCCAAATCGCAAAATGCCTGCACGCCAAGAATGAAATGGAAAGCATGAGAGCATGATTGTAATACCACAGACTTTAGATATCCTACATCGGCAAAACGCAAGAGGTATGCTGGGTATATAAGCTAACAAGCCTTAGGCCCTAGTGACACGCTTGAAACTAGTGAAGGCCTAGGCCCAAAGCGGACAATATCACTAGCGGGCTGGGCTATTACAATAATAAAGTAAGCTGAAAGCATTAAATAATATCTCTACATGATTTACGAGTGAAATTTCATAGCGCTAACTGTTTCACAAACCTTTGCCACTAAATAATCAGCCAAGATTCCGTTGCCACCTAGTAATTCCCGTCCAAGAGAAACTGTCTCTCTCGCCCTCAAAGTAATCCATGACTGAAGCAAACAATTTGTTACTCAGTCCAAAAGGGGAGGTATCAAACATTTAATAATGTGAAGAAAGAGGACTTACTTTCCCCAAGCTTGCATGGCCAGGAGTCATTTTACCACTCTCATATAGCTTGCAAAGCCGCCAACCGACAAGAATCATTGCCTGAATGTTGCCCAACATCTGAACCAATTTCTGTTGGTTGATCTGGAAAGCGGCCAATGGTGCTCCAAACTGCTTCCTCTCCTTCAAGTACCTTGGAGTTTCACAGAAAATTTAGCCAACACAAAAGGCTGAAAAAGGGAACTCTAGAATAATATTGACAAAGGAGAGGGGATAATGGAAGGCTCCTACAAGTTCTTATGGTAGCCATATGGCTAAAGAGCTCATACGAACTAACATCTATTTGCTTTCAGAGAGGGTCTCCCATCATTCTCATTGGTTAGTCTAAGAACTTCCACGTTATTAGACTTGTTGAAGACATATTTAAGTAATTGAAAATATTAAGGGGGCGTGTTGAAGATATAATTAAGTAATTTAAAACTGTGTTTCTCTATCATCATAAGCTTTTAGATGGTCACGACTGTCTCGTTTAAAGAACAATGAGTATCAGTAAAGTTACATGACAAATCATCTGTTATACTGTGAGACTACAATATGCAGTAGTCTGGAGAAAGGAGTCTATACATCAAAGGAATCTTGAATAGAGGATGGCTAAGTACTTTTTCTACCACGGCACGACACAGAATACCAGTCTCAAAACTCAGCTTCCTTACTTTACTAAATATTAATTAGGTCAAAGTCCATGATATGAAGCATGCCACAACTTCGTCCATTTTATGATAAACAAAAACTAATGAGCTTATCTATTGTTACCTGTGACACATATCATAAACACCCATTGTAATGCCAATAGGCTGCCATGCAACCATGACACGTGATACAGCAAGCACCTGTTCAAGGAAAGAGAAAGATAATGAAACAATAACACAGCTATCAGCTAGTTAAATCAATCACCAATATCAAACCAACGATATTAAAATAAACAATTACTGTAGACTAACACATATTACAAAAAAAGGAAATGAAGATGTGAGCAAAACTAGAGGGTGGAGAAAAGCGATTTAAGTGGATGTGAGAAGATGTGAGCAAAACTAGAGGGTGGAGAAAAGCGATTTGAGTGGATGTGAGAAAGGCGAGGTTATCGGGTCTCGCACATATTTGGTTGGTATTGGTGTGAGCTTTACATAAGTATCTTCAGTATTTAGCCTAAAGTAGATTTTGGAGCATCCATAAGACTCAGCATGCCTACTTGGCATAGTCAGTATTCGTAAAAACATTTTTATCAAGGTAAAATGGAGAAATCAAGTATCAGAGGACAAGAATGTTCTTCTGTTCTGTGCAGTAGAAAGTCGAAATGGAATTTAAGAAACTTTGCCAAAAATATAAGGGGAATCACCTACATATCAACTGCATCATGAGATGGCAAGAAGAGTCACTGTACATGACGTGTAGTATATTACATGTTGTGGCATTTGTGAGGTGCTTTGTTAATCCCACCACAAGAACAGAGGCGGATCTTGGATTTAAACTATATGGGTTCAAATCTATTATTTTTGCAATTTTACTGAATTTTTACACATAAATTTTTATTCCGGGTCTAAAGTTATGGGTTCAATTGAACCCGTAACTATAACATTGCCTCCGCCTCTGCATAAGAAGGAAATGCATGATTTTTTTAAAAGGATGAGATAATCCCTTAAATTTTTATTCCATTTTTTCCCTTTTTGTCCGGTTTTATGTTTCTTTTCTTCTTTTTATTTTTTTCCCTTCATTTTCCTGAGGGATGAGATGCACTCTGATACGTAAGCACAAGAGACTCCACTAACATAATTGAAAGACATACAATTTTCTGTTCAGATGAAGATGAAAATCTACACACATAATGAAGCAATCAGCAACAAGGCTGAGGTGCACTATATGTGGCATGTACAACGTCCTTTGACATGAGATATAGGGTCTTCAACTGGACTCCGAGGATACCAATTGTGCAATTACCAATACAAATGAATTAAGTTATTTATATAAAACAAAATGATATCTGTAACATCACTATTCACTTTATTATTTTCCTAATTTTTATGTTGAAGGTAGGGAGATGGTGAAATGTATTGCAATAGAGAGGCCAATCAAGCAAAAATAAAAAAATTACAGTTTGTTTTGTTCAATTGGAAAGAAAGGTGTAAATTCATTCTGTTGGTCACTTTCTTTCCTCACAGCAGGAAAACTCTTTAGCTGAGGGTTGATCAATGAACAAATATCCAGCAATATTACGTACCTTGTTCGTATCCTGGAAAGAATTGACACCAGGTAGTCTATCCTCATCAGGGACAAAAACTTTCTTTAAGAGAATGTCTCCATTTTGAACCATCCGTAGTCCAATTTTGTTTTCTATTTTAGTAGCTTGCAATCCTGGAGCATCCTTCTTTACTATGAAACTGAGACAAAGGCAAAAACCAATAGTGAGAAACAAACTAAAATGGTCAAGAGGGAGGATGCAAGGGAAGGTCTACGTTCATGTGAAGGGACAGAGAGAAATCCAAAGCAAAAGTCATTTTATTCACATAACTATGATGCAGAGTCTTATTCCACGAAATATCGTATGATCCAAAGTTACTAGTGCAACTAACATTATATAGAAAGAGTACATGGGTACTTACCCGTTTATTTGGTTTGTGGATGTATTTCTAGCAAAAATAACCAGTATATCTGCAAAAGTTGCATTTCCTATCCAACGCTTTTGCCCTTCAAGGATCCAACCTCCTTCAACCTATCATTTAGAATAAGGAAGATAACAGAATTTGCAAAAGAATATTTAGCAACCTATTCCTAAAATATAAAAGGAAATCAAATTCAGAACAGTATAGAAACTGAAGATCGAAATTAAAATGCAGAATCTAGACCTTTCTGGCAGTTGTCCCTAAAGCACTTGCATCACTTCCATTGTCCGGCTCAGTTAGCCCCTAAGTTCAAAGAACAGAGATTACAAACTTATGTTTGGTAACTGCAGATACAAATACTGAAGAAATGACCATAACATAAGTTTCTTACCCAAGAAGCTATAGAGTTAAGTTCAGCCAATGACGGCAAGTACTTCTGCTTTTGCATTTCGGACCCACATAGCCCTATTCTTGACCGACCAACAAGGTATAATTAGTTCACCCCATATCGACATAAAACGTATATCTCAGAGATGTCTATTTCTTGAGTTAGCAGTAATGAAATGATTTCATTCTATAAAATAAAAAAATCTCCTGCCAAAAGATCAGTCGAATAATACCACTCTCTGGTAAATAGAGCTATACCTTCTACGACAAAGAACGTGTCTACAAAGCAAAAAGGACACACAGCAGCAATTTTCTAACAATAACAAGACTTACCAATGGTGAGCATTGCTAAAGATGAATGCACCAAAATGAATGTAGAGCAACTTGCATCAACTCGCGCAACTTCTGCTGCAGAAACGGCACTTCCAGTTATTGAGAAACCTGGACAACCATACCCCTGAAGCAACAAGTAAGTACATTCCTCATGGACGCTCAAAGTCATAAATATAGATTTTTGTCATGCTCTAAAACACCTTGATAGTGCCGCCAGCAATGTGCAAAGCGCCAAGCTTCGGAATGACTTCAAAAGGAAACTCTGCCTTCTCCCAGTACTGTTCAGAAACATTAAAAAGGTTTTAAATCGCATATATAGCAGTAAAAGATTTGCTCAGAAGATGTGAGACTTGTAGCATTAAGGATACATCTTTGCTTTCGACCCACACCATTAGCAATTATTGCGATAATGGAATCCAAAAAGATATTAGCACATCAAACAAATACAGAGAACAAAGGGAGTACCTTCGTCATTACAGGAGCAACCTCTTTCTCCATGCATTCCCGCACTTTCATTCTGATGGCTTGCTCCTCAGGAGTCAACAGATCATCAAACTGATAATAGTCTGAAGCTGTAAAGTTCACATCACAGTCAGCACAATGACCCCCTAGAATAAGGAGGCAAAGATAGAAAGCAACAAAGTTTTTTCTTCTAATCACATAATTGTTTTCAGAAATAGCACACCCATAAAAAACTAGTAGAAGCATAATCTGGCCAAATGTTGAATGACTTCAATCAAAGGCATACAAATAAGCATATCAAGCAATTTATTATATTCTTGAAAAGAATGGAGACTTTGTATATTCAAGTGATAAACAGAGCAAGTAAATATAAAAATAGAATCAGGTTTCGATCTTACTGCATTTAGGAAAGTTGGAGGCTGGAGTTGCTTGAGGAAATGCAACAGAAACATCCAATGCTGGCATATCAAAATAGGAGCTTTTTGCCTCTTTCTGCATTTTCGCTGCATCGTGATCACTGATCAATGTTAGTCCTCAATCACATGGCTCATAGGAGAACTACGTACATACAAAACCAAACCCTTATAAAAATAAAAAGAGCTCTTTGCCTAGTTCACTTCGTCCTATGTAATGTACGCTATCCATTTCAATTTATATGATACTATTTCCTTATTAATAAGTTCCAAAAGAATGACACATTTCTATATTTGTAAACAATTAGCCTTACACTTCTCATTTTTCAGTTAACGAGAAGCTTTTTAGCCAAACAAATGTTATGGCATATTAAAGACTACAAGTTCATAAGTTTTATAGCCAGACAAATATTATAGCATGTTTAAAGCGATAAGTTTCAAGGGTCTTCCTTTCTTTCTTAAACCCCTTGACGGTCAAACTATGTCACGTAAATTGAACAGAGGGAGTAATTCCTTAACCAAACAAGTCAAAGCAGGATTAACTAAGGATACCGTTATTGATATGTAAGGGTATAGTCTATTCAATTAGGCAAATTTACCCTAGTGGTCTCCCAAAATCAGCCTCAATGCATAAGTTTAAAACAAATGGTTTGAAGAACAAACATGTACAGTCTGAATATATTAAAGTCACGTACTTAATGGCGAAATTTCTAGATTCTACAAATTCCTCAGTTTTATTCACCATTCAAAGATTCAAAGTGTAGCCCAATTAACCAATTCTAGGAAACTAAAATCCCCTTCCCCCAAAGTTCAAATCTAGACCCTTTTTCTTAGCTCTTCAATTTCCGAAACAAATCATAAAAGAAACCAAATATTAATTTTAATATATTTATGTTTATCTGATCCACACTCAGAAGCAACAAACTAAAATTTCAAAAGAAAAAGATACACCATTGAAATCTAACAAATTACTATTAATGAGTAAAATGGTAACATAGTGATTGAGTTAAAAAATAAATTAAAGGAAAATCCTCGAAAATTTAAAAGAAGAAAAAATGCACCTTGATATTTGGATGATGGAACTTTGACAGAAATGAAGATGCAGTCAGCCAGCTGTTAGTAGGAGATGAAACTACAATAGATTAGCGTGGCACGCACTTCTAGGGGGATTTAAAACCACAATTTAGATATTAACCGGGAAACAAGAATACGTCCAGCGCGAGTGACTTTATCGTGGGATTCGCACAACTTATACAACAACAACAACAACAACTACCCAATATATTCCCACCAAGTGGGATGTGGGTAGGGTAATATGTATACGAGCCTTACCCCTATCCGAAAGGATAGAGAGGCTGTTTCCAATCGACCCTCGGCGCATAGAATAAAATGGAAAGCAGCATTAAAACAAAAACAAAGACAAAATTAGAAACAAAAACAAAACAAAACAAAATAATAAAGCATTAGTAAATCCCGCAGAAATAACGTAAATAATTATGTAAACATAAGAAACATAAATACAATCGCATGCAATAATAACAAACAGTAACTAACATACTAACAATCATAAGGGGGACAGAAGCTAAAACACAAATCATCCATGAGTAACCTTGCTGTCCCACACCCAACCCCGGGAGAGGCGTACGAAGCACTCTATGAGCCCCTAGCCGACAACACTGATTCTAGACCTCCAGACTACCCTATCAAGGGTCATGTCCTCGGAAACCTGCATTCTAGTCATGTCCTGCCTAATCACCTCTCCTCAATGCTTCTTAGGCCTCCCTCTGCCTCGGCGACCGCCAACAATCTCCAGCCGCTCGCAGCTCCTCACCGGGGCATCGGGACCCCTCCTCCGTACATGCCCGAACCACCTCAGCCTTGCTTCCCGCATCTTCTCATCCACCGGGGCTACCCCTACCTTCTGTCGAATAACTTTATTCTTAATCTTATCTAGCCTGGTGTGCCCACACATCCACCGAAGCATCCTCATCTCCGCAACCTTCATTCTCTGAACATGGAAGTTCTTCACGGGCAAGCACTCTGCCCCATACAACATCGCAGGTCTAACCACGGCTCTGTAGAATTTCCCCTTGAGTTTGTGTGGAATTTTCTTGTCACACAGGACCCCTTAAGCAAGCCTCCACTTTGACCACCCCGCTCATATTCGATGGGTGACGTCCTCGTCAATCTCTCCGCCCCCCTGAATCACAGACCCAAGATATCGGACACAGTCCCTCTTGGCGATGGCCTGAGAACCAATCATCACGTCCCTGCCTACCTCGCTCGGCTCGTCGCCAAACTTGCACTCTAGGTATTCTGTCTTAGATCTGCTTATTTTGAAACCTTTAGACTCGAGGGTCTGTCTCCATACCTCTAACCTTTCACTAACACCGACCCTCGTCTCTTCTATCAATACTATATCATCAGCAAAAAGCATACACCAAGGCACATCCCCTTGGATATGTCGGGTTAGAGCATCTATCACTAAGGCAAACAAGAGGGGGCTCAGCGCCGATCCTTGATGGAGCCCCATTACCACAGGAAAATGGTCTGATTCGCCACACACCGTCCTAACCCTAGTCTTAGATCCATTATACATGTCCTTGATTACTCTGATATAGGCTTCCGGCACGCTCTTCGCCTCCAAGCACCTTCATAGCACCTCCCTCGGGACCTTGTCATACGCCTTCTCCCAAGTCGATAAGAACCATGTGAAGGTCCTTCTTCTTATCCCTGAATTGCTCCGCCAGCCGCCTGACTAGGTGAATAGCCTCTGTGGTGGAGCGGCCCGGCATGAAACCGAACTGGTTCCCAGAAATAGATGTCGCCTCCCTCACCCGCGCCTCAATCACCCTCTCCCAAACCTTCATCGTGTGGCTTATTAATTTGATACCCCTATAGTTGTTGCAGCACTGGATGTCCCCTTTGTTCTTGTACAAGGGCACCACTGTACTCCACCTCCACTCATCCGGCATCCTTTTAGTCTTGAAGATCGCATTGAACAGCCTAGAGAGCCACTCCCCTCCAGACTTACCCATGCACTTCCAGAACTCTACCGGGATCTCGTCAGGCCCGGTCGCTCGACCCCTACTCATCCTACGCAACGCCCCTAAGACCTCCTCCACCCTAATGCGCCTACAGTACCCAAGGTCTCTATGTTGCTCTGAATGCCCCAACTCCCCTAGCTCTATGCTTCGATCCCCCTCTTCGTTAAGAAGGTCCCGAAAGTATGCCTGCCACCTCTGTTTGATTTGAGATTCCCCCATCAGAACTCTACCATCCTCGTCCTTGATACACCTAACTTGGTCTAGATCACGTGCCTTCCTTTCCCTTACTTTAGCCAACCGGAATAACTTCTTATCCCCACCTCTCTCCCCTAATTTCTCATACATGCGACCGAACGCCGCGTTTTTAGATTCCGTGACTGCCATCTTAGCTTCTCTTCTCGCCTCCTTGTAGATCAACATGTTCGCTCTCCGCTCCTCCTCGCTTGTGCTCCCTGCCAACCTAGCGAACGCCGCCTTCTTCACCTCCACTTTACCTTTGACTACCTCGTTCCACCACCAATCACCCTGATGTGTGCCTGAATATCCCTTAGCTACCCCGAGCACGTCCCGTGCTACCCCCCTAACCAAGTTCGCCGTCACTGTCCACATAGCGTCCGCATCCCCATAACTTCTCCAAGCTCCGCCCTCCACTAACCTCCTTTCCGACTCCTGTGCTTTCTCCTTAGACAAAGCACCCCATCTAATCCGCGGTTGACCCGGGCGCCCCTCCTCTTCCTCTTCACCCAGAGATCGACATCCATCACTAGGAGTCTATGAGGAGTTGAAAGAGACTCTCCCGGAATAACCTTGCAGTCCTTGCACAAACCCCTATCACTCCTTCTGATGAGGATGTAATCAATCTGAGTCCTCGCCGCCGAACTCTTGAAGGTGACCAAATGCTCCTCCCTCTTCCGGAATGTCGAGTTCGCAATCAGAAGCTCGGAAGCCCTGGCGAAATCAAGCAGCGAAGTGCCTCCTCCGTTCCTGGCCCCAAAGCCGAAGCCACCGTGCACCTCATCATAGCCACCAGCCTCAACCCCAATATGGCCATTAAAGTCCCCTCCAATAACTAACTTCTCAGATTGGGGAATACTACCCACCAGGTCATCCAAGTCCTCCCAAAAGCGCCGTTTAGCCTCCTCGTCTAAGCCTGCTTGCGGCGCGTAAGCGCTGATGACGTCGAGGACGCCACCCCCAATAACCAGCTTAATAGACAGTAACCTATCATTCACTCGCCTAACCTCGACCACGGACTCTCTTAGGTCCTTATCAACCAAGATGCCCACTCCATTCTTACCCCTCACGACACCAGAATACCACAGCTTAAACCCATCTACATTCCGCGCCTTCGAGCCTTTCCACCTAGTCTCCTGGACGCACGCTATGTTAACCCTCTTCTTCTGAAGAACCTTCGCCAACTCTATGGACTTACCCGCCAGAGTGCCTATGTTCCATGACCCAATCCTTAATCTATGGGCGTCCGCTGTCCTCTTCCCACCCTTACCTCCCGCCCTGCCCGTAGGACCACCCCCTGCTCCCCTACTCACCCCCACCCCCTGAGGACATGACCTTATGCTATCATCCCCCGCCGCGGCCACTATCCCACCAACCGACTATGGGGTACAGTGGCACACACACGCACTATAGCGAAAAACGCAAAAGGTGCAAACTAGATAACAACAGAATAGACCACACTCGAAATGCTAGCTAAAATACATAAAAGGTGCACAAAGTAAACAAGAGAGCGGGAGGTACCAACTCCCGGTGGAAAAACCTGAAAGTGTGCTTTGATGCTTTCAAGTTTTCCTGAAGCTTAGCAGAACGTGCAGTTCTATTGCGTCATGCCGCGAGTCTGAATGAGAGTTGCCGGAGATCCTCACTGGCGAAATAGGCACATGTCCAAGAAAACAGAACACACCCACAAAAGCAGAGGAGAGACTAAAAAGGAAAAGTGCAGGGGTTGCCAGAAAAATTTCCGGCGGAAACAAAAATTCCAGACCTCTAGACAACACCGAGATCTGCTGTGGGTAAGCAGTGAGAAAAATGAGGTGGCTAAGCGGACAGTGTAAAATGAAAGTGACCAGGGGATATTCCAGGAGTACCAAGTTGGTCGGAATTGTGGGGGGAAAAACTGTCTAAAAGGAGCCGGTGGAAAAAGTGACCGGAGAAGGGCTCACGCGCGTGGCGCGTGGATGTCACTGGCGGCGTGTGGGTGGTAAGCGGCGGCGCATGAGGCAGATTCCGGAGACGAAATTTACAGGGGGTGTGCGCCTGACGTTGTGTGTCACGGTGGTGTAGGAGGTGTCGAAGAAAGACCGCCGTGAGAGACCACTGTTGGCGGAAACTTTGCCGGAATAGTGTTCCGAGCAGAGAGAGAGAGAGGGGTACTTACCTGTAGGTTCCGGCGACTCGGAGGTGGTGCCGATGGTGTTAACCAGAGAGATGGATGGAAGTTGAAGTCGAAGAGAGAGAGAGAGGGAGGAAGAGAGAGAAAGAGACGTTGATTAAATTTTCGGAAACAACTATGTTCCGATTCGCACAACTTATATTAGTTATATATATCTCTTTTTATCTCACACAATTTTAAAATAAAAAATATCTCACATAATTACTATTAATTGGGTAAGTCACAAAATAAAAGTTTTCAGTCAAACGCCAAATCACTCTTTACCTTTTTATTTTATAAAAATATCCGCAGCGTCATTCTTTACGGAAAAAGGTACATTTAATTATACACAACGCATGACGTATGACAAGTTGTCGCGTGTGGATAATATAATAATGACATAGGCGGGGTTGAATTAGGGTTAACTAGGAGTGTGCATTCCATTTATCGATTCGATTTTGACCCTTATCGATAATTACTTATCGATTTGAATATATTCTTATCGTTATCGTTTCAATAGTTTCGATTTTTTTGATTTCGATTTATCGATTTTTGGGGCTTATCGATTACACCAATAAGAAAAATTTTCGGAATTCCACGAACAAAGACGCCTAACTAATATGGACAAAAAGAAGCTAAAATAAGAAGAGCACCGTTTATAACATAAATATTACGTCACCAAGCACATGAAACGAAACTAAAGTAAGGGATCAAATGTATGCCACCAACACTACAACGATATAAAAAAAACAAAATACATCATCATGGCTAATTCTGTTTTTCATTAATTTGAACTTCATTCCCTTGAGCTTTAATGATCATTCTTTAAAAATGTGGTAGAGGAAATAATAGGGCTAGGGATTTAGGGTAAAGGAAAGGGTAAAAATTTTTTTTTTTTTAAAAAGTTAGTGTATCTTATCGGTTTATCGATAAACCGATAAACCGAAAAAGACAGAATCGAAATCGAAATCGATAACTCAATAAGGAAAATTTCAAAATCGAAATCGATTAACCGATAACAAATAATCAATTCGATTTATCGATAAAGCGATTCAAATGCACATCCATATGGTTGATCTCAGATGACTTAGATTCTAGTTACTGTTATTGTGTGTCATTCATCTTTTGATTTTTTTATGCTTCTGTTACTATAATGGTTTTACTGGAATTACTAATGAATTTTTTTTTTCTTGTTTTTTTGTTTTCCTTTATTTCCGTTTTTCTGAGCTAAGTGTCTGCACTATCAGGACTGAAGTAAGGTCCGCATACACATTATTTTTTTCAAACTTTAATATGTATAATTTTGTTGGATAGTTATTGTTGTGGTTGACAAAGACCATATCTATATCCTTCCACTCTGGAATTTGGATAATACCTTTGAGCAAAAGGAATAGTACGTGTTTTTAATAGTAGTAATAGACAATTAGACCACGAACTAACAGACAACCTGCATCTAACTAGGAATCAATCTTAAATTAGGAACCAATCTTATCAGTTTGCATAATTGCATTGAATTATTAAATTGAGTCTGCAAATAGTCTTTATCAAAATCCCTATTTAGATAAGTCAATTTTCTAATCTACAATAATAGAAGCTTTAACAACTCCTAATTTGAGAAGCATACCTGATTATAGAGCTTTACCTACTAATCAGGCTCTATTGAATAAGGGATTTGATTCAGTAACTAGTCTTACGATACGAACCTCACATATGTACTTTAGTTTCAATGAGTAAATTATTTCTAAAATGCTCATAAAATTTTTTAAAAGATTTATTCGAGTTATAAATTGAAAGTGTTTTGTGCAAAATATCGAAAATATGTTTCCATGAAAATTTAATCCTTCAAAAATTTTACCAAATAATAACGACTCCTAACAAAAATAAAAGTGTGTGAGAATTAGCCAAATTTATGGAGTTGAAGGAAGAGGCAAAATTTTATTAACTTTCCTGGAGTGTTAATAATAGGAGAATAATTAAATAGCTATTCCTAATTACCAAGAAATTAATTAAATGAATACTTTCTACATATTAATAAAATACTCAAATTACTGTATTGTCCAATCTGAACTCTATATTTTAAAGGAAAGAAAAAGCGAACGATATTTCGTTAAGAACCTTCGTACTTTTAATATAGTATATAAATTTATTATTATTTTCAAATTTTTAAAAAGGACTTTCAAGAGTTGGAGAGTTAAGAGGAGCCTATGAAAATTTAATCTATTAATTATGTGTGAATAGATAGAGAATAACAATAAATTATCACGTAGAAATAGTGATTGCAAAATGGTTTAAAAAAACGGTTGTTATCCTATGTTATCTATTAAAAATGGGTTGGATAATGAACATTTTAAAAACGGGTAAAATATAGATAAGAATCATATTATCCATTTAGAAAATGAATAACCAATGGTAACTAATGCGTTTAACTTTTACATTTGTAAACCTTCAAATTGAGGGTTTTCAAGTTTGAGAGACTAAGAATTCTCCCAAAAGTGATCATATACAAGCAGGGGCAACTCAAGCACAAGTTATAAGGTATGATTTTATTTGAAGTCTATTCTTCTAACTTTATGAGATACAAATTAAGTTGTTAATAATTTTTTTATAATCGATTTTCTCTAATAGATCACGTGCAATTCATTTAATCTTTCTTGAGATATGATTGACCTTATATAAAATTTTACAGAGCAATAAAAGTACAAAATTATTTGTAACTTAAAAGTATTGTTGAACACTTAGAACTACTAAAATCTTTGAGAAAAATGGTGAGTAATAAAATCTTGGAAAAAAAAAAGATGAGTAAGAATATTAAAGAAAAAGACAGAAAATATATAAAATTTTGTAAAATATGAAGAGATTTGAAACGACAAGGATTGACTTGGACAAATTAAGGAAAAGAGAGTAAATTTTTTTATGAAGGAGTAAAAAGTGGAAAACTGAAACGTTAGGAAAAATTTTATCTACCCGTTTTTATGTAAGTAAAAGATTATTACCTTATTTATATATCTAGAAAGGTTTCTTTTCTTTTATATTAAAAACTCTAATTTTGTATTAAAAGTATTAAATATTATTTTTTTAAATTTTTATGAATTTATTATTTTCTTTAAATGGGGTCCCCTAAATTTGGGGGCCTAAGGCACAAGTAGAACTATTCAAAACTGAAACGTAACTGTTAACCGAACCGATGTCTTATTGGCTAACTGGTATCGAGCTTTTGGTATAATGGTTGGTGAATGTATTGAAATTTTATAATTAGTGACTAAACGGTTTGGAGGCGGATTACTCAATTTTCTTCTCGAATAAACCTTTAACCCGTTAAATTTTTTTTGTACTTATACTTTTACTCCTTAATATATAAAGTATTATTGAAAACCTAATTTGCTAAATCCCTAATTCTAATTCACAAAGAGTAAGAAGTCGACCAGTCATCTCTCCTAAGTCCTAAATCCCTATTCAAAATTTCTCTCAACCTCAATCTGCTTGTGCTCATCACTTGTTACTCGTCAGTATCGTCTCTCTCTTGATGATCTTGGACACTAGCTGCATTGGAATAACACATATAAAGGACAAATTAAGAGTAATCTAATTGCTAAACAACTCCACTTTCAGTTTCATATCATGAACGTCAACTTGCACTTGCAATATAGAATTTGACTTTTTGGAATCCTTGTTCCTGGCTTATTTACATAGGCCACTCATAAGAATAAGACATTCAACTCCCTAAAATACGTGTAATTGAGAGAGTCATAATATCAGTGCTTTGGGGAAATGCCTACCTTCAGGAGAAGATTACTGAATGAGTCTCAAACCCGTTCTCTTCGCTTCCCAACTACACAAGTACACGCCCGTCACCTCGAGCACAAGGCATTTAAACAATGACAAAGATATCCTAAGGGGAGAGGTCCCCCACACACGGTTAGACAAGCCACTTACCTCGAATTGGTACAAAACCGCTAAGAAACAATGCCCTTGCCACGAGTATCCGACTCCGAGTGTCCCAAATCTATTCAAACCAATTACATATTGTAAATAACATCGCAAGTAACTAATTACATTGTTGAAATTAATGCCAAGGCACGAAAATAGGTGAAATAATCAAAATTCCCCTCAGGTCAACATCTCGAAATCAAATAATTTTTACATTTTCAAAAACCTCATACTCTCACGAGTCTAGCCATATAAAAATCTCTCAAATCGGAGTTCAAATACCCCTTCAAATCATCAAAGTTAGGTCTAAGAACTTTACCCCAATTTTCATTCAAAATTCAAAATTAAAGCTTGAATTTGAGATTAGATTAGCGAGTAATAATCATTATGGAGTAAGGAATCGTTACCCAATGTTTGCCTCTGAAAATCCCTAGAAAAATCTCCCAACACCGAGCTCTCTAGCTTGAGTTTGATGAAAATGGAAGAAACCTCGTTTTTGAAAATTTTATAACTGTTGTGGGACTTTGTTCATTGCGATCGCATGAAGTCGTCTGCGATCGCGGAGAAGAAAATCATAAGGCCCTGAAAATGGTCTATGCGATCACAGGAAAGGGCTTGCGATCGCGTAAGGATGGAAGCCGGTCTTATGCGATTGTATCAAGGTCTATACGATCGCGTATAAGGAAAAGGAACCAGGGACCCCAGCCCAGTTAACTCAATGCGAACACATGGGGGAGTTTGCGATCGCGTACAAGGGAGTTCAGAAGCTATGCGATTGCAAGATGGAAGTTGTGATCACATTGAAGAAAAAGAAGGCCTCCCCAAGAAGCACTATGCGATTGCATGATCACTTATGCGATCGCATAGAAGGAGTTTCTGCAACAGGTCTGAGAGATTTTTCTGCAATCTTTTTTAACACAAACATGCCAGGTTGGGCATCCGAAACATACCCGAGGCCCTCGGGACCTTAACCAAACCTACGAACATATCCCATAAGATCATTCAAACTTGTACCAATCCTTAAACCACCTAAAACAACACCGGAAACTCGAAATAACCAATTATTTGAACTTAAAAGCTTCAAAACTTAACCAAACTCGCTTTCGATTCAAAACCTAACCAAAACACGTCCGATTGACCTGGAATTTTGCACGCACATCCCAAATGACATGAAGGTACTACAGCAACTTCAGGAATCCCGTTCCGACCCTTGGATAAAAAATTCACTATCGGATCGAAAACTTCAAAATTGTAACTTTCGGCATTTATAGCCTAAATGAGCTATGGACATCCAAAATACATTCCGAACACGCTCCCTACTCCGCAATCACCTAACGGAGCTAACGGAACCATCGTTTTTCCATTCCGAGGTCGTCTTCACATTGTTCTAATTATGGACTATTTTCCAACACTTAAGTTCTCATTTAGGGACTAAGTGTCCCAAAACACTCCAATTTCTATTACCGAACATCCCGAAGAACCAAAATAGTAGAAATGAACTTAAGGGAAGCAGTTAATGGGGAAACAGGGCATAAATTCCAAAGACGACCGGCCGGGTCGTCACATCCTCCTACACTTAAACATTCGTTCGTCTTCGAATGAGCATAGAGAACATACCTGAAGTAGCAAAAAGATGAGGGTATCGGCTGCGCATATCCCGCTCGATCTCCCAAGTCGTCTCCTTGGTCGGCTGACCCCGCCACTGAACCTTTACGTAAGCTATATCCTTTAATCTGAGACTTTGGACCTGCTTGTCCAATATTGACACTGGCTTCTCAACATAGGACAAATCATTGTACAACTGGACTGAAGTGAACTCCAACACGTGAGACGGGTCACCGTGATACCTTCGAAGCATCGAAACATGAAATACTGGATGAACCCCAGCCAAACTGGGAGGTAAAGCAAGCTCATAAGCAACTTCCAAACCTGCTTCAAAATCTCAAATGGACCAATGAACCTCGGGCTCAACTTTCCTGTCTTTCCAAACCTCATGACACCTTTCATAGGCGAGACCCGAAGAAAAACACGCTCACCAACCATAAAGGAAACATCACAAACCTTTGGGTCCGCATAACTCTTCTTCTGGACTGGGCCGCACGGAGTCTGTCCTGAATCACCTTAACCTTCTCAACCACATCCTGAACCAAATCAGTGCCCAATAACCTAGCCTCGCCCGGCTCAAACCAACCCACCGGGGACCTGCATCTCCTACCATATAAGGCCTCATAAGGCGCCATCTAAATACTAGACTAATGGCTGTTGTTGTACGAAAACTCATCGAGTGGCAAGAATTGATCAATCGCGCACGCACAGAGCATATCCTCAAGAATCTGAATAGTGCGCTCGGACTGTCCGTTCGTCTGAGGGTGAAAAGATGTACTCATGATCACTCTGGTAAACTCATGTTGGACGGCTCTCCAGAACCGTGATGTAGACACTTAACCCCTGTCTGCGATGATACAAGCTGGAATGCCATGCAGACGGACAATCTCCCTCTCATAAACCCCTATTAAACGCTTCGCTGAGTAAGAAGTGCACACTAGAATGAAATGAGCGGACTTGGTTAGCCGATCCACAACGACCCAAATAGAATCAAACTTCTTCGCCGTTAAAGGGAGACTATTCAGAAAATCCATAGTGATATTCTCCCATTTCCACTCCGGAATCTCCATCTGCTGGAGTAACCCTCCCGGTCTCTAATGCTCAGTCTTCACCTGCTGACTGTTGAGACATCTAGCTAGAAACTCTACTATGTCCTTCTTCATCCTCCTCCACCAATAATGCTGCCTCATATCCTGATATATCTTTGCGGCACCCGAGTGGATGGAGTACCCCGAGCTATGGGCCTCAGCCAATATCAACTCCCGAATATCATCAACAACGGGCACACAGATCCGCCCTTGCATCCTGAACACCCCGTCGTCTCCAATAGTCACATCCTTAGCATCGCCATGCTGAACTGTGTCCCTAAGGACAAGCAAACGAGGGTCATAATACTACCGCTTCCTGATACGATCAAACAATGAAGACCGAGAAACCACACAGGCTAGAACCCGACTGGGCTCCGAAAGGTCCAATCTCATGAACCGACTAGCTAGAGCCTGAACATCCATCGCCATGTGTCTCTCTAAAGCTAGTAAATATGCCAAACTACCCAAACTCTCCGCTCGGCGACTCAAGTCATCGGTTACCATATTAGCCATGCCCGGGTGATAAAGAATAGTAATATCATAATCCTTCAGTAGCTTCAACCATCTCCTATGGTGCAAGTTCAAATCCTTTTGCTTGAACAAATGCTGCAAACTCCGATGATCCGTATAAATCTCACAAGGCACACCGTGCAAATAATGATGCCAGATCTTTAAGGCATGAACAATAGCAGCTAACTCAAGGTCATGGACATGATAGTTCTCTTCATGCACCTTCAACTGTCTGGATGCTTAGGCAATCACCCTACCGTCCTGCATTAATACTGCTCCAAGTCCAACTCGTAAGGCATCACAATATACCGCATAGGACCCCGAACCAGTAGGCAAAATCAGAATATGGGTTGAAGTCAAAGCCGCCTTGAGCTTTTGGATGCTCGCCTCACACTCGTCCGACCACTGAAAAGGAGCACCCTTCTGGGACAATCTAATCATAGGGGCCGCAATCGACGAGAACCCCTCCACAAAATTACGGTAATACCCCGCCAAGCCGAGGAAACTGCGGATCTCTGTAGCTGAGTAGGGCCTGGGCCAACTCTACACGGCCTCCACCTTCTTCGGATCCACCGAATGGCCTCACTCGATACCACGTGGCCTAGGAATGCCACAGAACTCAACAAAAACTCACATTTTGAGAACTTTGCATATAATTTCTTTTCTCTCAAGGTCTGAAGCACTGTCCTCAGGTGCTGCTCATGATCTTCCCGGCTCCAGGAATATACAAGAATATAATCTATGAAAACAATGACAAATGAGTCGAGATAGGGCCGGAATAAACTGTGCATCAAATGCATAAAAGCTGTTGGGGCGTTGGTCAGCCCAAATGACATGACAAGGAATCGTAATGATCATACCGAGTCCTGAAAGCTGTCTTCGGGATATCCGGCTTCTGAATCTTTAGATGGTGATAACTCAACGCAAATCAATCTTAGAAAACACATGTGCGCCCTGAAGTTGGTCGAATAGATCATCAATATGAGGTAAAGGATATCGGTTCTTCACTGTAACTTTGTTCAACTGACGATAATCGATACACATGCGCATAGAACCATCCTTTTTCTTCACAACAAGACAGGAGCACCCCATGGTGAAACACTTGATCGAATAAAACCCTTATCAAGCAATTCTTGTAACTGGTCCTTCAACTCTTTCAACTTAGGAGGATCCATACGGTAAGGAGGAATAGATATGGGCTGAGTTCCCGGCAACAATTCAATACCAAAATCAATGTCCCGATCGGGTGGCATGCCCCGAAGATCAACTGGGAACACATCGGGGAAATCTCGTACTGCTGGAACAGAGTCAACAGAAGGGGTATCAGCACTGACATCTCTCACATGGGCTAAATACGTGACACACCCCTTCTCAACCATACGGTGAGCTTTAAGAAAGGGTATAGCTCTACTGGGAGTGTGATCAAAAGTACCACTACACTCAGTACGAGGAATACCTGGCATAGCCAGTGTCACGGTGTTAGCGTGACAATCAAGAATAGCATGATGGGGAGACAACTAGTCCATGCCCAAGATAATATCGAAATCAACCATATCAAGTAATAAAAAATCTACCCTGGTCTCAAAACCACGAATAGTAACCAAACACAACCAATATACGCGGTCCACAACAAGGGAATCTCCCACGGGAGTAGAAATATAAACAGGGGAGCTCAAGGTCTCTCGGACTGTACCCAGATGTGGAGCAAAATAAGATGACATATAAGAATAAATAGAGCCCGGATCGAATAGAACCGATGCCTCTTTGTGACTAACCAAAATAATACCTGTGATAATATCATTGGAGGCAACAGCCTCGGCAAGATCAGGAATGGCATAAACCTAGCTCGTCCCTTACCTCGAGGGCGATCTCTATCTCCCCAATCCCCGTCCCTGGCTGGCTGGGCAGGTGTGGTGGCAGCTGGAGCTGGAACAATGGCCTGCTGACCCTGTGGAGCATGTTGAGGCAGTGAAGTCTGAGAATGCACACTCTTGCCGCATTTGGGGTACTCTCTAACCAAGTGGCGGGTATCCCCTCCCTGATAACAAGCTCTAGGAGGGTGCGGTAGCTGTGACTGACTGGACCCACACCTGCTAGACTGATCTCTAGAGGTACCCTGCACAGGAGGTGCGCTAGAAATTGGGGGTGCACAATAAGGCTCCTGAGACTTGGGAGGAGCTGGAGAATTGCTGGATGAAGGAAGAGCTGAGTGAACCGGGTGACCCGTATAGCCCCTACCATGACGTCCTACTCCTGACGTACGGGTACCAGAAAAATGACCAGACTCTTGAGACCTCTAGGCCTCCCTCTCCTCTCGCTCTCTGGCATGCATACCCTCTATCGTCCTGAATGTACTCACTACCTGCTGATAGGGTATTATCCATCTCCAACTCTCGCGCCATGCCAGACGTGATGGAAGGAATGAGACCCTCGATAAACCTGCGTACCCTCTCACAGCAGTAGCCACCAAAGCAGGCGCATGCCTGGCCAATGTAGTATAATGGATGGCATACTCAGAGACAGTCATAGGGCCCTGGCGCAAGTGATCGAACTCCACGCTCCATGCATCTCGAAGGCTCTGGGGAAGAAACTCCCTCTAAAACATATCTAAAAACTGAGTCCAAGTCAGGGAGGTAGCCTCGTCCGGACTGTCTAGATCAAAAGTGCGCCACCATTCATTGGTGGCTACCCGAAGCTGGAAAGCTGCAAAGGAAACCCCACTCAAAGAAGTAATACCCATGGTGCGAAAAATGCGGTGATAATCCTCCAAAAACCCCAAAAAATCGTCTGTAGCTAGTCCGTTGAAAATAGGAGGGTCATACTTCTTGAACCGCTCCAATCTACGCTGATCATCCTCCGAAGCAGGTACCCCATCCTCGGGCTGAATCGGCACTGCTGGATGGACATGAATAATATTTGGAATCGGCCCCATGTGCACCCTCTACTCTTTAGTACGGGCTGCGGGAGTTTGGGCTCCTCCCCCGCCCTGGGACGTAGCTACAGGAGGTGGAAGCAACCATGCCTGCGACAGCGTGGTATACATACCCATAAACTGTCAATGCCTTATGAACAGTTGGAGTAGTGGTGGCTATGGGCATCTTTGGTGCCTGAGTCCCGACTGGGTCCGCTGGTGGCCCCTCGACTGCTTGCGCAGGTGCTCTGGCTGCACCCCGCGCACGTCCACCACCCCTGTCCCTAGTTGCTTCAGGAGGGGATGCGGGTGCCTGATCGCCCTGGGTCGTGCGTGTCCTCACCATATGTGAGAGAATAGAATATAGAAGTTAAGAATCGAGGTAAAAAACATAGCACGATAGGAATTCAATCGAAGTGAAGATTTTTTTCTAAAAAGTTACATAGCCTCCCGTAGATAATACAGATGTCTCCGTATCGATCAGCAAGACTCTAAATAACCGGGCTGTGTCACGTGACTCCTATGAACCTAGAGATCTGATACCAACTTGTCACGACCCTAGTTTTCCAATCGTGAACCTGTCATGAGGGCACCGAGTCTTTTGCGACTAGGTAAGCCTGATACGCTGCAGAAATTCAACAATCTTTACGAAAACGATAAATAAAACTGAATAACATAAAAAAAATGAATAGGGTGCCGCTTGGCACATACACTTCGAACCAATAATGTAAAACCTCCAAGACCCGGAAACCCATGGGCAGCACAGGCTAAGAGTAAAATATAACATACGGCTCTAACATCCAGGAGTATCTACAACACATGAGTACATGAAAGAAACTACTACTAAGGGTAGAATAGAAGGTGACTCCTCGGCTCTGTGGATGCGGCAGATGCATACCTCGAATCTCCATGTGTAGCTGCGAGATCACTAATAGCGCGCCCGTCAAGAAGTACCTGGATCTGCACAATAAAAGTGTGCAGAAGAGTAGCATGAGTACACAACAACGGTACTCAGTAAGTGCCAAGCCTAACCACGATGAAGTAGTGATGAGGAAGGTCAAGGCCCTACTGAGACAAACATAAGAAATAATGTAAGAATACATAAACAGTAGATAATGAAATAAATCCCGAATATCTAACAAGACAGTAGTTAAAACAGAATGGCTGCAAGTACAGACTACGAACACAAGGCAAATCATTCAAGGGTCAGGATTTCCACACGGAGCTCCGGGAATTGAACCCGCAGTCCATTTATACCAACATTGGAGGATCTCTCAGGAATCAAACCGCAGTCCATCATCTCTCCAAGAGAGGATCTCCGAGAATTGAACCCGCAGTCCTTCATACCAATAACAGAGGATCTCCGATAATTGAACCCGCAGTCTTTCATACCAATAATAGAGGATCTCCGGGAATTGAACCCGCAGTCCGTCATATCAATATCAGAGGATCTCCCGGGAATTAAACAC
Source organism: Nicotiana benthamiana (assembly GCA_034376525.1). Taxonomy (NCBI): domain Eukaryota; kingdom Viridiplantae; phylum Streptophyta; class Magnoliopsida; order Solanales; family Solanaceae; genus Nicotiana; species Nicotiana benthamiana. The sequence continues at coordinate 49,147,948 of CM067336.1, forward strand.
GCAGTCCTTCATACCAATAACAGAGGATCTCCGGGAATTGAACCCGCAGTCCCTCATTTCAATATTAGAGGATCTCCCAAGAATCGAATCCGTAGTCCGTCATGTCAATATCAGAAGATCTCCCAGGAATCGAACCCATAGTCGAACATACCAATAATAGAGGAACTCCCGATAATTGAACCCGTAGTCCCAAAAGTAAATACACAACAACAAATCCATGTTTAACGGAAAGGAAGCCAAATGCGAACAACAAGTAAAGTCGAGAATCGAACATGCTTCGCAAGAAAAGACAATATGGCAATTTAGTCAAATAGAGAAAATATATCACTAGCATGCATTCCAAGGAAAAACAGATATTTCAATTTAGTCAAATAGAGAAAATAAGTTACTAACATGCTTTCCCTTAGTCAAAACAAGTGAAGTTTTATTTTTAACAATTAAATATGGGAAGAAAACACAGTCTAAATAAGCCAAGTAAGGTGAATTTCCAACGACTAGAACAAGTACACGCCCGTCACCTCGAGCACAAGGCAATTAAACAGTGACAAAGATATCCTAAGGGGAGAGGTCCCCCATTCACGGTTAGACAAGCCACTTACCTCGAATTGGTAAAAACCGTTAAGAAACAATGCCCTTGCCACGAGTATCCGACTTTGAGTGGCTCAAATCTGTTCAAACCAATTACATATTGTAAATAACATCGCAAGTAACTAATTACACTGTTGAAATTAAAGCCAAGGCGTGCAAATAGGTGAAATAACCAAAATTCCCCTCAGACTAACGTCTCGAAATCGAATAATTTTTACATTTTCAGAAACCTCATTCTCTCACGAGTCTAACCATATAAAAATCTCCCAAATCGGAGTTCAAATACCCCTTCAAATCATCAAAGTTAGGTATAAGAACTTTACCCTACTTTTCATTCAAAATATGAAATTATAGCTTGAATTCGAGATTAGATTAGCGAGTACTAATCATAATGGAGTAAGGAATCGTTACCAAATGTTTGCCTCTGAAAATCCCTAGAAAAATTTCCCAACACCGAGCTCTCTAGCTTGAGTTTGATGAAAATGGAAGAAACCTTGTTTTTGAAAAGTTTATAGCTGTTCTGGGACATTGTTCATTTCGATCGCATGAAGTTGTCTGCAATCGCGGAGAAGAAAATTATAAGGCCTTGAAAATGGTCTATGCGATCGCAGGAAAGGGCTTGCGATTGCGTAAGGATGGAAGCGGGTTTTATGCGATTGTATCAAGGGATATACGATCGCGTATAAGGAAAAGGAACCTGGGACCCCAGCCCAGTTAACTCAATGCGAACGCATGGGGGAGTTTGCGGTCGCGTACAAGGGAGTTCAGAAGCTATGCGATTGCAGGATGGAAGTTGCGATCACATTGAAGAAAAATATGGCCTCCCAAAGAAGCATTATGAGATCGCATGATCACTTATGCGATCCCATGATCACTTATGCGATCGCATAGAAGGAGTTTCTGCAACAGGTCTGAAGGATGTTTCTGCAATCGTTTTTAACGCAAACATGTTAGGTTGGGCATCCGAAACACACCCGAGGCCCCCGGGACCTCAACCAAACCTACTAACATATCCCATAACATCATTCAAACTTGTACCATTATTTAAACCACCTAAAAAAATACCGGAAACTCGAATTAATCAATGATTTGAACTTAATAACTTCAAAACTTAACCAAACTCGCTTTGGATTCAAAACCTAACTAAAACATGTCCGATTGACCTGAAATTTTGTACACACGCCCAAATGACATGATGGTGCTACAAATTTCCAGAATCCCATTCCGACCCACGGATCAAAAATTCACTATCGGACCAGAAACTTCAAAATTCTAACTTTCGGCATTTATAGCCTAAATGAGCTACATACATCCAAAATGCATTTCGAATACGCTCCCAATCTTGAAATCACCTAAAGGAGATAACAAAATCATCGGTTTTCCATTCCGAGGTCGTTTTGGAACTGTTCTAATTATGGACCATTTTCCAACACTTACGCTCCCATTTAGGGACTAAGTATCCCAAAACACTCCAAATTCTATTACTGAACATCTCGGCAAACCAAAATAGTAGAAATGAACTTAGGGGAAGCATTTAATGGGGAAACGGGACATATATTCCAAAGATGACCGGCCGGGTTGTCACAAAAAATATGAGAGGGCGTATGCATGGAATAAAATCCTGAGGTCCCAAGCCTGAGAAATGGATTTTTGAAAAATAATGTTTAACTTAAATTTTTAAAGTTTTTGAAAATTTGAATGCAATTGAATTTGATGGTATCGGTCCCGTATTTTAGTTTCGGAGTCCGGTATAAGTCTTATATTTGATTTAAGTTGAGCCTGTAAAATTTGGTGAGAAACGGACTTGAAATAACGTGATTAAGAGCCTTAGTTGTAGAATTTGAAACTTTGCACGTTCATGAGATTTTCCTTTGATTTTGATGCTAAATTCATTGTTAAAGGTGTTAATTTGGCGATTGGATCGCAAGAATAAGTTCATTAGATGTTTTTGGGTTAGTATACATGTTTGGTCTAGAGCCCCGAGGCTCAGGTGCGTTTCAAACGGGCTTGGGGATGTTTTTAAACTTAGAAAAGTTGCAGGTTTTGTTGTCTCAGGTGCACACAGATTTTGTTCTTCACGTTCGTGTGGTTCCACTTGCGAAAGCATAAGGCAAACTTCCTTAGGTTCCAGTTTGTTCTTCGCGAATGCGAAGCTTAGGATGCGAACGCGAAGCTATGGGGTGATTACCCTTCGTGAACGCGTTCGGGCAGTCGTGAACGCGTTCGGGCAGCCGTGAACGCGTAAGGTTAGTGACATGGGGGAGGAGTTTCACACTTGTTCTATGCGAATGCAGCCATATGACCACGAACATGAAGACTCTAGGAATTGAACCTCCGCAAACGCGATAGTCAGCCGGGCCTGACCCATCAACGCGATGAAGGCTTACCTAGTCATTTTTACAGAAGCAAATCAGGCATAACCCATTTGCTTCATATTTTCTAAATTTGAGAGCATTGAGGCGATTTTCAAAGAACAAGAAGTTCTTCCCCAAAGCATTGGTATATGATTATAAAACTTTTTCTTTCGATTTTCCATTATATTCCATCAATTTTCATCCAAAAATCTAGGGTTTTTATGGTAGAAATTAGAAATTTTGATAGAGTTAGGGTTTTTTGATTAATTGGGATTTAGACTTTGTTTTTGGGTTGGATTTCGAAACTAATTGCATATTTGGGCTCGTGGTGAATGGGTGATCGAGTTTTAGTGTGAACCTCGAGTTTTGACCAAGAGGACCCGGGGTCGATTTTTGACTTTTTAGGAAAAATGATAGAAAACCTATAATTAAGCATTGGTATGAATTCTTTAGCATTTATTGATGTTGTTAAATTAATTTGGATTAGATACAAGTAATTTGGAGGCGAATTTAAAGGATGAGCGGTGTTTGAGACTTGAGTTGGTCGTGGAAGTTTGAGGTAAGTATTTGGTCTTACCTTAGCTTGAGGGATTAGGAGTTGTGTCTTATTTGCTATGTGTTAATTGTACAGTATGATGTATAGGCATGGTGACGAGTATCTATACGTCGGTGTCAAGCATGTCCGTGGGTTTCTAGTGTTGTAATTATTGTGATTCCGTCAAGATTTATTCATGCTTAATATGTTGATTATGATATTGCTTCCCATGTCGGGATGTTACATTTTATGATATTGTCTCCCTTGCGGGATGTTATTGTAATGACATTATCTCCCTTGCCAGGATGTTATTGTTTACGATATTGTCTCACTTGTCCGGAGGTTGTTGTTATACTCTTGTTCCCTTGCCAGAATTTTTTTGTGATTGATGTTGATTTGTAAATGGGATCGGTTGGCACGCCGCCACGGAAATATAATAAATGGAAGCGGGTTGCACGCCTGCAATGAGATATATGAAATTGGAGCGGGTTGCATGCCTGCAGTGAGATATATGAAATGGGAGCGGGTTGCACGCCTGCAACGAGATATATGAAATAGGAGCAGGTTGCATGCCTGCAACGAGATATATGAAATAGGAGTGGGTTGCATGCCTGCAACGAGATATATAAAATTGAAGCGGGTTACACGCCTGCTGTAGACATGTGATTTTTGATCCTCCCCAAGATTTTTTATATTTTAGCATGTATATATTGAATTTAGGCCTAATAATAATAATAATAATAATAATAATAATATCTCATGTTAGTAATAATAATAATAGAAATAATAAAAATAATAAAAAAATGATACTAATTAGGTCTATCTTAGGATAACAACTGTAAAATAATTATTCTTAAATTATTAGTAATATTAGAAGCTTAAAGAAATTGTTTGGAAGAAAGGAGGATCAAAATTGGATGTCAACAGGGATTAATTTGATAGATCAGGTCGTTGAGTCCAAAATACATGTCATGACCATTAAGGCTAGTTTATTGAAAAAAAAAGCAAAAAAAAACTCTTCTTTCTGTCCTTTTGACAGGGGCATTTCTTGTTAATACTTGTTTCTTTGCATCATTGTGTCTTTCACTCCGAGTCAGTCCTTGCCAAAACAAGCAAGAAAAGATTTCAAAATCTGCTACCAGCTTTTCAGTTGCACAAAGTAAATTTGGCCTTCACACTTGGTTGTTACTGTCAATGTGCCTTGAGGACTCACGATAAGGTTCCCCCAAAAAACTCTTGTCAGCCTACTTGGCACAAGCAAAGATAACTTGTGATTTTCTCTGACAGACAATTTGCTCAAAAAGTAGGAAGTCATTCAAGAAATCAGAAATGTCACATGAGCAAAGATCTTCTATTGGGATAAGGCTAACTGAGCCGCAAATAAAAATAATACTGGGTGTAAAAAATCAAAGTGGGTGCAGAACAAAAGTCTCTTGCGGCCGACTCAAGCTGATCGAGAAAAAACAAGCTGCTCAAGACTCGAGGCCACAAACTGACCACCATTTTTAAAAATTGACAAATTTTTCTTTGTATGAAGCAGGAATAAAGCAGTGCAAGGAAAATGGTTCAAAAAAAAAAAGAGAAAAAGAAACAAGAAATAAAAAAATAGAAGAAAAGAAAGAAAAAGAAAAGAAGAGAAGAGTCGACAAAGGGAAGTTTCTCAATCGTTGCCTTTATTTGTCTTGCTAATGTGCATAAAATATTACCATTGCACTCATATGTTTTCTCCTAGGATAAAAAGCTCTAGTCTGATGGATTTTCTCAATAAAAATCTTAGTCTGATGAATTTTCTTCTAGGATAGATATCTTAGTCTGATGAATCTTTCTCCTAGGATAGAAGACCTAGCCCGATGAACTTTTTCCTACGATCAAAATCTTAGTCTCTTGAATTTTTTCCTAGGATAAACATCTTAGTCTGATGAATTTTTCTCCTAAGATAGAAGGCCTAGTCTGATGAACTTTTTCCTAGGATAGAAATCTTAGTATGATGAATCTTTCTCCTAAGATAGAAAATCTAGTCTGATGAATTTTCTCCTTAGATAAACATCTTAATCTGATGAATTTTTTTCATAAGATAAGAAAACCTAGTCTGATGAATTTTTCTCCTAAGATAAATGTCTTAGTACGATGAATCTTTCTCCTAAGATAGAAGACCTAGTCTGATGACCTTTCTCCTAGGATAGAAATCTTAGTCTGATGAACCTTTCTCCTAAGATACCAAAAAAGAAGTAGAAAAGAGACCTTGATTGATGACCTTTGTCCTAGGATCAAAAGCTTAGTCTGATGAATCTTTTTCCTAAGATAGAAAACCTAGTTCGATGAATTTCTCCTAGGATAATAATTTTAAAAAAAAGGAAGTCTGAATTTGAACAAAAGGGGGTCATTTTATTAGTTTTCTTAAGATTATCAATGTTTAGTTTTCTCGAAATGAGGGGGCCACGCCAGGAGAATAGGGTTAGTATTTACTTTAGTTAATCTTAGTTTATTGTTTTCCATAAGTTCAATCACGTTTAGGATACGCAACATCCTGGTCGAGCCATTAATTTTACTCTCATCATTGCATCCTTCATCAGCAGCACATGTGATTGATAGTTTTGTTAACACTCACAGATGTTCCCAATATCAAACTTGGGCAGGAATATTTTTTGTTTTGTCTGTTTTGTTATAATCAAGCTCCCATCTGGAGACAAAGGGAAGACAAATCAAGTTTCAAGGGAAAGCAGTTACGAAGGAAGACAACTCGAGTTTCAAGGGAAAGCAGTTTCAAAGAAAGACAACTCAAGTTTCAAGAAAAAGCAATTTCGAATGAAGGCAACTCAAGTTTTAAGGGAAAGCAGTTTCTATGGAAGAAAGTTCAAGTTTCAAGGGAAAATGGTTCAAGGTGCAAGGGAAAACAGTGTCAAGTAACAAGAGAAGACGGTTCAAGTTAAGCAATCAGGTGCCCACCTGGGAAGAAAGGGAGTTTAATTCAGAATGCAATTCAGGTCAGCAACAAAAGAAGCTCTCGTCAATAATGCGAGTCACCAGTCTGAGATGATCAACAGAAGTTAGTCACAGTCCAGAATAATAAGTAGAAAAAACAAAAAAAACAAAAAGAAAGACAAGAAGTGAAACAAAATGCAAGTTCATGAAAGATGTGAGTTGCTCAGGACATGGCTGAGGTCACAAGCTCTGCATGTCTCGTCATGGTTTGAAAAGCTGAAGAAGATTGAACCAACACATGCGGCTAACAAGCATCAAGACTCAGATTAGGGTCCGCATGAAGAACCAACCAAGACTCAAGATCAAGCTTCAGAAGACTCATAGATAGGAATCTTGTAACTCGTAGTTGATAGGCTTAGTTAGTCTTTTTCATTTTTGATTTTGATGTAATAATGGGACCGCAGACCGGAACCTCAGCGGAACAGCACCTAGACCAACTCTCTGCCTCGGTACTCCATCACCTCATTCACTTCTGAACTACACGTGGCCTGATTCCTTTATAGCCAAGGATATGTAGGCAACTCAGATACCAGGGCTTGATCATATTTTCCTTTCTTTTAGATTTTAGCCTCTCTAAATAAGGTCTGGGTCAAAAAAAGAAAGTGAATTCTGTGTTTGTATTTCTGATTCTACCCGGCAATTGGATTTTGGTTTTCCTTACCTTCCTCTTTAGTATCTTGTTGTTATCTGTTACTCCCTGCAGCATGTTTTCCCTACCTAACTTTAGCTATAATTATCTACTTTTATTTTTTTGTTGTATATGATTTAACTGCACATGCTTATTTGGTAGTCTAGTCCTAGGCTCGTCACTGCTTTGCCGAGGTTAGTCTAGGCACTTACCAGCACATGGTGTTGGTTGTGCTGATACTACACTCTGCACTATGTCAGATAATGGTACCAGAGCGTTTGGACCGCAAAGAGGTAGCTGCCTTTAGTCCAACAGGCGACCCGAGGTAGTCCTGTAGGCCTTGGCGTCTCCTCCTATCATTTCTTTTTCTGTTTTTACTTATTCAAAGACAAATTCATGTATTTCTATTTAGACTTTATTTGTTGCAATCTTAGACATTCTGTGAAATTATGACACCAAATTCTGCGTAGAGTTGTATTTAAAATTTCGCAGTTTGTATTAAGTTAAATTATCAGATTTTGTCTTCCGTTTTATTATTGATATTATCATTTTTGCTATTTTGATATGTTGCTTTGAAATTATAATGACTTAAAGACTTGAAAAGGGTAATAAAAACGAAATACTTGGCTTGCCTAGCTTTCAGTAGTAGGCGCCATCGCGACTTTCGACTGGGAAAAATTCAAGTCGTGATATCATTCCTATACTCTATTGGAAACTTTATTACCCTAAATAATTGTTCATATTTAGTAAATTACCCTACCTACACAAGTTTTGTTTACAAAATATATGCATTCCACCTTAAAAGGCTCCTAATCAAATATTAGTTCCTTCAATTAAGGGATTTGGTTCCACCTTAAATCACTTCAAAAACTATTCTGCATGTCCAATGTTATCCACGAAAGGTTTTTTGAGTTTTGATTAGTATTTTTTTTGTTTGTTTGAACAACTCCAACCACCGAAAGAATTAGACTTTCAAATTTGCTCTTTCCTTTCTTTGCTTTATCGTATAAAGGAACTATTCCATAGACACTTTTGGAGTAGAGGTTTTTAATAATAATCAGATTGATTTTCTATTTATCTGAGAGAAAACTGTTCTTACTGAATTTGGAGTTACTGAATTGGCTATGTCAAAAATTAATCCCAAGTCATTTGCCTCACAAATTGATTTTGGTCATAATTGTTTAGATCACTAGAAACTCATTTAAAATTTGCATATCGCATATATTTTTCTCTTTTTCTATTAATAATCGGTATTTTTGGTATAGTGTTACAAGCTCAGATGTTCAGTATTTTAACTGCATATCTTTACCACTAGAAAAGAAAAAGCCAATGAATGGAAGGATGTCAGCGATTAAAGGTTCCCCAATTCTGACCCCTATTCCAAAATATTAATAATCCAACTCTGAACATGACTGTATGATTTTAAGGTAGCACTACTATCTTCACAAACAACATAATCTCTAAGCTATTACTTTGCATTTGAAAATTTTCCAGTATATGGATTAAGATATCAAGTTAAAAAAGAGAAGATAATTAAATGACAAAAGAACTATAAAAGTGAATAAAACTGCATAGAAACTGTCACAACCTTAGCCTTGAACCCGGTTGTGATGACGCCTTTCGTGAAGACAAGGCCATCCATTTAAAATCATTTTGAAAAAAGTTAACCAACATAGATATAGTCTAAACATGATTTAAATATACTAAACAACTAAAAATATCCATAAGAATGCGAAAAATCTAAACCGTCACAACTCTAACCGGGTTGTCACAAGTTACGAGCATCTATAACCATAATACAAGTCTGCTAAAGTCATAAAGTACTACAAATGTTTGAAAAGGAATAGAAATGATAGAGGAATAAAGACACGGGGCTGCGGACGTCAACAACTACCTCGTAATCTCCGAAAAGGCCCGCCTGTAACTGGAGGGAAACAGCGCTCCGGAGCAAAACTAGCTACGTCTGAATCTGCACACAGGGTGTAGGGAGTAAAGTGAGTACTCCAACTTAGTGAGTAACAAATGTAAATAACTATTGAAAGTAAGAAAACACATAAAGCACAAGGCCATAATGAAGAAGTAAATCACTTAAAATCAGTAAAACCAATAAAAATCAAGTAAAATCCTCTTTTAACCAATAAAACATGTAATTGACAGACATTAAAATAAAGTAAAGAAATAATAGATCGACCTTTGGGCACAATATCAACAAATTTTCCCTTGAGCAACATCTCAGATCAGTACCAGCCTCTTGGGCTCAATCTCATATCACAATGGGTACCCGTGCTCACTGGGGGTGTGCAGACTCTTGGAGGGGCCCCTTACGGCCCAAGAACAATAATAAGCCATCTCATGGCATCAAATCTAGGCCCTCGACCTCATATCAATCAACCCATCTCGTGGAATATATATCTTGGACCCTTGGCCTCAAATCAGTATCAATGTTTCCTCACAATATAGGTCCTCGGCCTTACTCAGTCCAAAAATCATCACAACCCCCTCAAGCAACAGTAAAACAGTGTTTTTCAGCCCAAACATCATTTTATAATATTATTTGAGTCTTAAAACTAAGAAAGAATGGCTGAATAGTAAAATAATGGAAACTTCATGACTGAGTTCAAGTATAAATTAAAATAGTGAGGAAATAGTAATAATAATCTCCGAAAGGTTCAAGTAGTTGGCACGAAGCCCAAATATGGCATTCAACCCAAATTATGATGATAGCAAATAAAAGTCAAATACACGGTAAAATCATCAATCGGGATGGACCAAGTCACAATCCCCAATAGTGCACGACTCACGCTCGTCGTCAAGCTTGTGTCTCACCTTAATATAGCACTACGATGTGCAATCTGGGGTTTCAAACCCTTAGAACATCATTTACAATTATTACTCAACTCGAACCGGCTAAATCTCTAGCTCGCGACACCTTTGCCCCTCGAATCGGCCTCCGCACGCGTCGAATCTATCTTAGATCAGAACGAGGACGTCAAAATATACTAAAGGAACAAAGTCCAAGCGAAAACAATCAATAAAGGGCACAAATCCTGAAATTAGCAAAACTCGAGCCCAAAGCTCACTTCTCGAAACTCAGAAATATTCACATTATTAGATTCCTTATCTTCTCACAAGTTCATATATATCAAAAGTTCTCAAATCCGATCCCAAATGGACCTCCAATCCCCAATCAAAAGTACAATTTCTCAAGCCACAGTTCTTCCATTTTTAGCCCTTAAGTTCTTTTAATTACAGTTTTAATTCATGAGTTTCTACCATAGAAATGTGTTTTAGGTACATATGTAAGACCCCGTTAAAATGAGTGCTCGAGTTCCAGCAACTCATAGAGTCACGTCCCCTAGGTGTTGGGACCCTTTTCTACTGATTTTATACTTACAAATCTAGAGTAAAATTTTTCCGAAAAAATGTCATTTTTGCGGTCGCAGATGAGGTATGCGGGCCGCATATCGACCTTAGAGTTAATGAGAGAGTATCCAATTTAGATGTTGAAAATGCAGCCCTTTATGCGATCACATAACCAATATACGGACCGCGTAGTCGTCACATAAATTTCTCGAGGATTTGTGGAGGTCAATTCTTCGGTGCAATATGCGACCACAGAACAGGTATGCTGACCGCATTCTCACCGCATACCCAAACAGAGAGGTCACTAATTTGGGACCATTATGTGGTCCAATATGCAGACCGCATGTCAACTATGCGATCGCATAACTGAGCGCATATCCTGCACGAACATCAGTTTTCTAATATTTTTAATTCTGACCCCTTTTCAAATAAAACACCCCAATTCCTCATTTTTATATTTTCTAAACAAAACAAGAGAGAGGGAAGGGAGAGTTCTTGAGAAAGAAAGGATTCTTCGTCAAATTGATCCTCCAAATTTATCCGTACCGGGAAATTTTATGTTACTGTCTTCATCTCCACTTCTTTTAGGTAAAATCCCTAACCCTTTTCCCCAATTCTTCAATTTAAGCTAAGGGAGGGAATCTTATGCTTAATTTTGAACTAACAACTGAAAACTCTCATGCATGTCACTCAAAACCTAGAATCTAGTGAAGGGAAATTAGATAGAAGTAGAGAACTGTGCTAGTCAGCTTGGTGACGGAGAATAAGAACTTTAAAAAGGAATTCAACTCCAGATATGTATGACTAACGTTGATTCTTGTGAAATCGCCTTGCTTGGTATGTGAATTGTTTGGTAGCTAATATCTATGTGGGTATCTGTGAGCTTCTTGTGACTGGTTTGATTGTGAATGCACCCTGTGGTAAAGTTGAATAACTAGTGATTGAAGGAATCCGTAAATGGTGAAGCAAAATTATCTGTGATAACAATGTACTTAAATATTGTGGAAATTGTGGTAACTTAAATTGAGTACGAACTATTGAAAGTAATGAAATTGATACTAATATTTATGGAAACACTTGACATTGTTGTGGTGATGTCTTGAGGAGTAATTGTTGTTTATCCTTGTGATTTGCTGTTTGGTTGTGTTTGTTGTGAATTGAAACTATTCGGCGGGGTCGGGTTGCGCGCCGTAACATGGTGTAATAAGGTGTGGGTTGGTGTGATAAGGGTGGCTGAGGTAATAAGGATGGACGAGGTAATAAGGGTGGAAAAGTGATCGAAATCACTATTGAAATATATCTTTGAACAAAATTGTGAAATCATTGACGTGGAATTGTGAAAGGAGATAGCAGGAGAATTTGTAAACTATGGGGCACTGATTGCCCTTTTGTTTGACCAATTACCTCCTATATGTGTTTGATTTACAATTCAAATTTGCTGACGTCCCTTTTGCCGGGGGCGCTACATTCGTGTAATGATTGTAGGTTGATCTTCTGCAGGTACTCCAATCCACCATTCGCAGCTCTTCCTCATTCCCCGTCAGCTGTATTGGCGAGCCCCTTTCCTTCCGGGGACCTGCGTGGCTCATGCCACCCTTGTTCTTATACTTTGGGATATTATTTTGGTATATGTAAAAAGGTATAGCCGGAGCCTTGTTACCGGCAAGTATAGTATTGTCATCTTTGTCCTTAGAGGCTCCGTGGACATGAAATGTGCGTCAAAAACCATGTAGTAGGTACTTTGTGTTTTGGGTATTGTAAATTGTATACCGCGCTAATATTATCTATGTCATGCATGACTTGTAAAAAGGTGTTTCAATTATAAACAGTTGTTTCCACTCGGTTAGTAAGTAATGAAAAATGTGGGGTAACTCGTGGGGGCATGTAAGGCACCCAGGTCCACTCGACTAGGGATACCCGGTTGAGTGCTGGTCATGTCCCTCAGATTTGGGGCGTGACAAACTTGGTGTCGGAGCCTAAGGTTTTAAAAAGAGTCCTAGGGTGTCTAGGAGCCGTGCCTAATAGATCCCTTCTCATCAGTGTGTTGTCGACCACATCTATGAGTAGGGCTCTACACAGATATTTAGAAAACTACTCTCTTCTTTGTTATTCCATTTCGTGCGGTGGAGTGAAAAGTAAAAGTATTTGTGTCTAACTCGTGCCTTGTTCCAAAATTTTCGGAGATGGCACCTAAGAAGAAGGTTAGACTCGGCCTTGAGGCCAGTGCCACCCCAAGTGTGATCATGGGCCATGCACCTGACGCCGTGGGCGAGAGTGACTCTCCGGATTTGAATATGCCTGGCCTGTCCCTTTCGGATCCAAGAATTCCTCTCCCAGCAGCGGCATAGGGCGTCTTTATCCCTCATGCCGGTATTCCTAATCTTGGCATTGCTTCAGCTCCCGGTGCCTAAGCTTCTGATGGGGACTTTAGGGGGGCCATCCGTATGATGACCTAGTTAATGGCTGCTCAGGCTCAAAGATCTCACGATGCTTCTATGTCCTCCAGTGGACAGGGAGATTCTGCAAGCTCAAGAGTCTACCAGTTTCTACGACTGGCCCCTCCAGAGTTTTCAGGCACAGACCCATAGGCCGATCCGCAGGATTTTCTTGATGAAATGTACAAGACCCTTTGTGTGATGAAGGCCACAGAATCAGAGTGGGTTGAGTTGGCTTCTTACAGGTTGAAGAGCGCACGCTCGTGGTTAGTGATATGGGAGGATTCCCACGAGGAGGGTAGCCCTCCGGTTAGATGGGAGGAGTTTGTGGATGCTTTTATAGACCATTTCTTGCCTGCCGAGACAATGGAAGCCCGTGCCACAGAGTTCGAGGTTCTCAAGCAGGGAAGCATGAGTGTTTGGGAGTACCATATGGAGTTCGTGAGATTGTCCAAGTATGCTCCTCAGTTAGTGTCGACCGTGAGTGCTCGAGTTCCACGGTTTATTCAGGGTCTTAGTACATTAATGGTGAATGAGGCTGCTACAACGGCCTTGCACTCAGATATTAATTGTGGGAAGATTGTGGGTTTCCCTCAGGCCACAAAGGCTTGTAAGTTGAAGATACGGGCAGATAGGGAGAGTAGCAACAGGGCTCGGTCAATGGGTCACTTAGGGAGGTCAGCTCTGGGGATAGGTCCATCAGGGCCATCTCGGCCATATGTCCAGTCCTCAGCAAACGCGCTACAATCTGTGCACAACCATCAGCAGGGTAGTTCCTCGAGACTAGGTTTTTATAGTAGGAGGTTCCACCAGTCCAGTCATTCGTGGGTGAGGCCCCAGCAGCAGAGGGAGCTACATGTCCCAAGTGTGGGAGATTCCATACGGAGACTTGCTATTTGGACATCCCGGTGTGTTATAATTGCGGGGTGAGAGGTTATGTTCAGCGGAACAGCATGGGTAGGGGATTTGCCCCGCCATCCGATTCTCCAGTCGCTATATTATCTGTGCGTCCTCCAGCTCCAGAAAGGCGTGGTGCAGATAGTGGTGGGGCTCGTGGTAGAGGTGGATCAAGCCGGTTCTATGCTTTGAGTGGTCGCCAGAATGCTGAGTCTTCTCCAGATGTGGTTACAGGTATCTTGTCTGTTTAGGCCATTAATTGTTATGCTCTTACTAACTCTGGGTCTTCCTTGTCCTATGACACCCCATTCGTTGCTTCGAGTTTTGGGATAGAGCCCGAACAGCTTCTTCAGTCGTTCTCTGTATCGACTCCGATTGTTGATTTTATTACAGTCGCGTGAGTTTTTGGGAATTGTGTTGTTTCAGTGTGTGGTCGTGTTACCACGGCCGACCTTATTGAGGTTGGAATGGTAGATTTTGATGTGATTATGGGAATGGACTGACTTCATTCGGCTTTGCTAAACTTGACCTACGGACGAGAGTTATGAGACTCGAGTTTCCCGACAAGCCAATTATTGTGTGGAGAGGGAATGGATTTGTGCCAATAGATAGGTTTATTTCTTACCTTAAGGCTTCAAAGATGATTAAGAAGGGGTATCTATCATTTGGTCCAGGTGGCGGACACCGCTTCAGATGTGCCTGCCCTCGGATCCGTGCCAGTTGTAAATGAATTTACGGAGGTATTTCCATATGAGCTTCTAGGGATTCCTCCAGATAGGGAGATTGACTTCGGGATTGATGTGTTGCCAGACACCTAGCCAATATCTATTCCACCATACAGGATGGCGCCAGCAGAATTACGAGAGTTAAAGGAGCAGCTGAAGGATTTATTAGAGAAGGGGTTCATTCGACCGAGTGTATCGCCATTGGGTGCTCCAGTTCTTTTTGTCAGGAAGAAGAATGGGTCACTTCGGATGTGTATCGGCTATCGGCAACTTAACAAGGTCACCATCAAGAATAAATACCCTTTGCCCCGGTTAGATGATTTGTTCGACCAATTGCAAGGTGCGAAGTTCTTCTCCAAAATTAATTTGCGATACGGGTATCACCAATTGAAGATAAGAGAGCGGGATATTCCTATGACCGCCTTCAGAACCCGCTATGGTCACATTGAATTCTTGGTCATGCCTTTTGGGCTAACCAACACCCCGACAGCTTTCATGGATCTTATGAATCGGGTCTTCAAGCCATTTCTAGACTCCTTTGTGGTTGTTTTTATTGATGACATCCTCGTTTATTCGCGAAGCAGGGAGGATCATGCCGATCACCTCAGGGCAGTTTTGCAAACTCTTCATCAACACTAGTTGTATGCTAAATTCTCAAAATGTGAATTTTTGTTGGAGTCTATCGCTTTTCCAGGACATGTTGTTTCCGGAAAGGGGATTCAAGTGGACCCCCAAAAGATTGAAGTAGTGAAGGATTGGACTAGGACCACGACCCCGACGGAGATCCGTAGCTTTTTTGGGTTAGAAGGTTATTATCGGAGGTTTGTGGAGGGGTTCTCTACCCTCGCCTCCCCATTAACTAAATTGACGCAGAAATGTGTCAAGTTCTAATGGTCTGATGCTTGTGAGAAAAGTTTTCAGGAATTGAAGTCAAGGTTGACCTCGGCACCAGTGTTGGCTTTGCCATAAGGCATAGAAGGATTTGTGGTGTTTTACGATGCCTCCAGGGTCGTTTAGGGTGTGTGCTCATGCATCATGGGAAGGTTATAGCGTATGCTTCGAGGAAACTCAAGAATCACGAGAAACATTACCCGACGCATGATTTGGAGCTTGCAGCAGTTGTGTTTCTCTTAAAAATATGGCGGCATTACCTTTATGTGATCCATGTGGATGTGTTTTCGGACCACAAAAGTCTCCAATATTTGTTCAAGCAGAAGGAGTTAAACTTGAGGCAGTGGCGGTGGTTAGAATTGCTCAAAGATTATGATATGAACATCTTGTACCATCTAGGAAAGGCGATCATGGTGGCCGACGCCCTCAGTCAGAAATCCATGGGTAGTTTGGCTCACTTGGGAGCAGATTGGAGGTCCCTAGCTCGAGAGGTTTATTAGCTGGCCAGTGTTGGGGTTTGTATCTAGACCTCAAATGAGGAGAAGATTATGGTGCACAATGTAGCAGAGTCGTCACTTGTAGCGGAAGTCAAGGAAAAGCAGTTCATTGACCAAGCATTGGCACAAATAAAGGAGGCGGTTCTGAGTAGCAAGACGTTGGCGTTCTCACTCGGCAACAATGATGGTGTGTTACGATGTCAATATAGGTTATGTGTTCCAAATGTGGATAAACTTTAGGAGAGGGTAATGGCGGAGGCTCATCATTCCAGGTATTCGGTGCACCCAGGTTCTATATAAATGTATCACGATCTCAAGGAAATTTATTGGTGGAACGGTATGAAGAGGGATGTGGCAGACTTCGTATCCAAATGCTTGAACTGTCAGCAAGTAAAGGCCAACAATCAGCGGCCCGGTTGGCTAACCCAGCTTATGGAGATACCAATGTGGAAATGGGAGATAATCAACATGGATTTCATGGCAGGACTACCTCACACTCAGCGCAAGTTCGACTCAATTTGGGTGATAGTGGATCGATTCACCAAATCAGCTCACTTCTTGCTAGTCAAGTCCATCGATACTGTAGAACAATATGCTCGATTGTATATCAAAGAAATAGTGAGACTTCATGGTACTCCACTTTCTATCATTTCAGATCGAGGGGCTCAATTCACAGCTAACTTTTGGAAGAAATTTCAGCAAGGGTTGGGTACTCAGGTGAACCTCAACACAACTTTTCATCCGCAAACAGATGGTCAAGCTGAGCGGACTATCCAGACACTCGAAGATATGTTACGGGCTTGTGTATCTGATTTCAAGGGTAATTGGGATGATCATTTTCCACTTATAGAATTTGCTTACAACAAAAACTTTCACGCTAGCATCTAAATGGCCCCGTTTGAGGCATTGTATGAGAGGAGGTGTAGGTCCCCGATAGGCTGGTTCAAAGTAGGTGAGGTAGAATTAATAGGTCTGGATCTCATGCACCAGGCCGTGGAAAGAGTTAATGTCAAAGGATGAGGACTACTCAGAGTCGCCAGAAATCCTATGCGGACGTGCGTCGAAGGGAATTAAAGTTTCAAGAGGGTGATTAGGTATTCTTGCTGGTGTCCCCCATAAAGGGTGTCATGCGATTCGGGAAGAAAGGGAAGCTAAGTCCTAGATACTTAGGGCCTTATTAGATTATCCAAAGGATCTAACAAGTTGCTTATAGGTTGGAGTTGCCCCCTGAAATGTCCTTAGTGCACCCGGTGTTCCATGTGTCCATGTTAAGGAAAGTGGTCAGGGATCCGTCCACCATCGTGCCAGTTGAAGACATCAAGGTTATAGAAGAACTATCATATGAAGAGATTCTTGTTGCTATCCTTGATAGACAAGTCCGTAGGTTGGGAAACTAGGAGATTGCTTCGGTTAATGTGTTGTGGCGAAACCAACAAGTCGAAGAGGCCATGTGGGAAGCAGAAGATGAGATGAAAGTAAAATACCCCCATTTGTTCGAGCAAGTCTAGGAGTAGTCATGTAAGACCTTGTCCCTAAGCAAGCTAGCATTGTGTCCCATTTTGTGAAAAAGCTCCTAAATACTTCACCATTATAATTCTTCAAGCTGTGCCCAAAATTTTGTGTTTTTGTGGTAGATAATTAGACCATGGTTGCGTGAGTGTAAAGAAATAATGATTAGTTTTGTATGGAGGAATTGTATTGCAATGGTTAGCTGTGTCACACTCCCTAAATAATCAGCTATGTGCAAAAGGGTATCAAGCAGTTGAATGTGTGCAGGTATGAAGGTAATGAATTGAACTATAGGTAACCCTTCTTGTTAAATGGGGATATCATTTTCTTGTGATTGTGATAAGCACATGGCTTTGATAGTACAGACGATTAATGCTTAATTTAATTGTATGTGATTTACCAAAATGGTTAAAAGTGTGTCGAGAGGTTGAATATGAATACGTGTGAAGGTCATTCTTTGTATAATCGTTATAGGGGTAGCAAGATTTGTGTAATGGTGCTTGGAAATATGTTTTGGGACTCACTGACAGGTGGATATGTCCATATTACAAAGGAAACTCTGGTGAAAATTTTCTAAATCATAAGAGTTAGTGAAAACTTATTAGCTTGCATACCATACTTTCAAGCCATTTAATTTTCGAAGTTCTCATTCGAGGACGAATGATTTTAAGTGGGGGAGGATGTAAGACCTCGTGAAAATGAGTGCTCGAGTCCTAGAAACTCATAGAGTCAGGTCCCCTATGTGTTGGGACCCTTTTTTCTTTATTGATTTTATACTTAAAAATCTAGAGTCAAATATTTCTGGAAAAATGTCATTTCTGCGGTCGCAGATCAGGTATGCAGATCGCATATCGATCACACAGTTAATCAGAGAGTAGCCAAATTGGATGTTGAAAATGCGGCCCATTATGCGATCGCATAACCAATATGCGGACCGCATAGTCATCGCATAAATTTCTCGAGGATTTGTGGAGGTCAATTTTGCGGTGCAATATGCGACCGCAGAACGGGTATGCAGACCACATTCTCACCGCATACCCAAACAGAAAGGTCAGCAATTTGGGACCATTATGCGGTCCAATATGCGAACCGCTTGTCAACTATGCGATCACATAGTTGACCGCAGATCCTGCACGAACATTAGCTTTCTAAAATTTCTAAACCCGACCCCTTTTCTAATAAAACAACCCAACCCCTCATTTTTACATATTTTATGAACAAAACAAGAGAGAGAGAGAAGGGAGAGTTCTTGAGAGAGAAAGGATTCTTCATCAAATTTATCCTCCAAAACTATCGGGGCCAGGAAATTTTAAGTTATTGTCTTCATCTCCACTTCTTTCAAGTAAAATCCCTAACCCTTTTCCCCAATTCTTCAATTTAAGCTAAGGGAGGGAATCTTATGCTTAATTTTAAACTAATAACTGAAACCCTCATGCATGTCACTCAAAACCTAGAATCTAGTGAAGGGAAATTGGATAGAAGTAGAAAACTGTGCTAGTCAGCTTGGTGACTAAGAGTAGGAACTTAAAAAGGGAATTCAACTCCAGGTATGTATGGCTAACCTTAATTCTTGTGAAATCGCCTTGCTTGGTATGTGAATTGTTTGGTAGCTGAATTCATGTGGGTTATCTGTGAGCTTCTTGTGACTGGTTTGAGTGTGAATGCACCTTGGGGTAAAAGTTGAACAAGAAGTGATTGAAGGAATCCGTCAATGGTGAAGCAAGATTATATGTGATAACAATATACTTAAAATGTTATGGGCAATTGTGGTAACCTAAATTGAGTACGAACTATTGATAGTAATGAAATTGGTACTAATAGTTATGGAAACACTTGTAACATTGTTGTGGTGGTGTATTGAGGAGTAATTGTTGTTTATCCTTGTGATTTGCTGTTTGGTTGTGTTTGATGTGAATTGAAACTGTACGGCGGGGTCAGGTTGCACGCCGCAACATGGTGTAATAAGGTGTGGGTTGGTGTGATAAGGGTGGCCGAGGTAATAAGGGTGCACGAGGTAATAAGGGTGAAAAAGTGATCGAAATCACTATTGATATATACATTTGAACAAAATTGTGAAATCATTGATGTGGAATTGTGAAAGGATACAGTAGGAGAGTTTGTAACCCGTGGGGCACTGATTGCCCTTTTTTTTGACTAATTACCTCCTATATGTGTTTGATTGCTACTTCCATTGTTGTGTTCTACTTGAGTATGGCTTGAGTTTACTTGGGAGAAGTTTTGTTCAAATATACCAGTACAATTCAAATGTGCTGACGTCCCTTTTTCCAGGGGCGTTACATTCGTGTTATGATTGTAGGTGGATCTTCAGCAGGTACTCCAGTCCACCATCTGTAGCTCTTCCTCATTCCCCATCAGGTGTATTGGTGAGCCCGTTTCCTTTCGGGGCCCTGCGTGGCTTATGCCACCCTTGTTCTTTTACTTTGGGATCTTATTTTGGTATATGTAAAAAGGTATAGCCGGAGCCTTGTTACCGGCAAGTATAGTACTGTCATCCTTGTCCTTAGAGGCTCCGTCGACATGAGATGTGGGTCAAGAACCATGTAGTACGTACTTTGTGTTTTGGGTATTGTAAATTGTAAACCGCGCTAATATTATCTATGTCATGTATGGCTTGTAAAAAGGTGTTTCAATTATCAACACTTGTTTCCACTCGTTAGTAAGTAATGAAAAATGCGGGGTAACTCGTGGGGTAGGTAAGGCACCGAGGTCCACTCGACTCGGGATACCCGTTTGAGTGCCGGTCATGTCACTCGGATTTAGGGCATGATGACAAAATCCTTATCTTATTGAAGTTCCCTTGAAATCTTTTTTCCAAATCGTCCAAAAGCTCTCAAGCCGAAGTAAAAAATGGTGGAATAACTCAAACTCGCGAAATGAAATAACTTATATGTTCTACCCAGGCCTTTTCGTATTTGCGGTACAATCCTTGCTTCTGTGTTACCGCATATGCGGCCAAACCACCGCTTCTGCGATCCTTCACTTAAAACCCACAATCATATCTGCGATAGGACTTCCGCATCTACGGCCTCGCAGACGCGCCCTTGACCATTTCTGGGTTTCTGATCGCCAATCCCATTTTGCATCTGTGGCTCTCCTTTCACACGTGCAGCACCGCACCTGCAAACCCCTAACCACAAGTACGAAAACACCAGATGCAGCAAATCTTCAGTAGTTCCAATAACCTTCCAACTTCTCCGTTAACCACCAGAAATCATCCCGATGCCCCCAGGACCTCAACCAAAGCCACTAACACATCCTAAAACCTTATTCAAACTTGTTGCAATCATCAAAACACTTCAAAGAACACTAAATAAGCCAAAATGCCTCATATTCAGGCTTAAGTTTCTAAAATCTTCTGAAATACGCTATTGATAAAAAATCCAACTAAACCACGTCTGAATTTTGGAAACACATCCCAAATGACACGACAAAGCTACTCCAACTCTTGGAACTCCATTCCGACCCGTATATCAAAATTTCTCCTATCAATTGGAAATCGCCAAAACATCAACTTCGCCAATTCACGCCTAATTCTACTTCAAACCTCCAAAATCCATTTCGATCACACTCCTAAGTCTTAAATCACCTTCTGAAGCTAATCAAACCATCGAAACTCGCATCTGAGCCCTCTAACACATAAGCCGACATCTGGTTAACTTTTCTAACTCAATCTTCCTTAAAAGAGACTAAGTATCTCAAACTTCACCAAACTCATTTCGGACTCGATCCGACCAACCAACTACCACAAAATACGGATAACGAAGAATAAAAAAGTAGAAATGGGGAAAACCAAGCGATAGCTCATGAGATGACTGACGGATCCCCAATATACTTTCGGAGCATAGAAGCATAAAATACCGGATGCACACTCGAAAGGATGGGTGGAAAATCAAGCTCATAAGCCACCTCCCTAATCCTCCGAAGAACAACAAAGGGCTAATGGACCCTGGACTCAATTTCCTTTTCTTCCCAGATCTCATAACACCCTTCATGGGTGAAACCTTCAATAGAACCTTCTCTCCAACCATGTAGGACACATCTCGAACCTTTCCATCAGCATAACTCTTTTGCCTTGACTGCGCTGTACCAAGCCTCTCCTGAATAACCTTCACCTTCTCCAAGACATCCTGCACAAAATCAGTCCTCAATAGCCTAGCCTCACCATTCTCGAACCAACCAACTAGAGATCTACACCGCCTCCCATACAAGGCCTCACATGGAGCCATCTGAATACTCGTCTGGTAGCTGTTGTTATAAGAATACTCTGCAAGTGGTAGAAACTCATTCCATCCTCCGAAGTTAATGACATAAGCACGCAACATGTCCTCAAATATCAGGTAAACTGAGTACCTCTATCTAATATGATGGAAACCGGAACACCATGCAAACAAATAATCTCCCAGATATAGATGCTTTCCAACCGCTCTAAAGAATAAGTAGTACACACATGCATGAAGTGCGCGGACTTTGTCATCCGATCCATAATCATCCAAATAGCATCGATCTTCTTCAAAGTCCGTGGAAGTCCAACAAATAAAGTCCATTGTGATCCTCTCCCACTTCCACTCAGGAATATCCATCTGCTGAAGCAAAGCACCCGGTCTCTGATGCTCATATTTCACCTCCTGACAGTTGTGACACCGGGCTACAAATCCCACAATATCTTTTTTCATTCTTCTCCACCAATAGTGCTGCCTCAAATCTTGATACATCTTTGCGGCACCCGGATGAATGGAATACCGTGAGCTGTGGGCCTCATCCAGAATCAACTTCCGAAGCCCATCCACGTTGGGCACACAAATCCGTCCTTGTATCCTCAATACCCCATCATCACCGATGGTCACATCTCCAGCATCATTATGGTAAACTCTGTCCTTAAGGACAAGCAAATGCGGATCATCATATTAGCGCTCTCTGATGTGATCATATAAGGAAGACCAAGATACCACAGAAGCCAACACCCGATTGGGCTCCAATATATCTAACAACACAAACCGATTGGCCAAGGCTTGAACATCGACTGCAAGAGGTCTCTCGCCAACTTGAATATATGCCAAACTCCCCATACTCACTGCCTTTCGGCTCAAAGCATGAACCGCATTGGCCTTTCCCAAATGGTACAATATATTGATATCATAATCCTTAAGCAACTTTAACCATCTCTGCTGCCTCAAATTAAGATCCTTTTGCTTGAACGAATGCTGAAGACTGCGATGATTAGTGAACACCTCACAAGATACGCCATACAAGTAATGCCTCTTCAATGCAAGAACTATGGGAGCCAACTCCAAATCATGAATGTGGTAGTTCTTCTTATGGGGTTTCAACTAATGAGAATCATAAACAATAACTCTACCCTCATGCATCAACAAACAACTAATCTCAACTCTAGAGGTATCACAATACATGATATATGAACGTAAATCTGACGGCAAAACAACCACAGGAGTTGTGGTCAAAGCTGACTTGAGCTTCTGAAATCTCTCGTCACACTAGTCCGACCATACGAATGAAGCACCCTTATGAGTCAACTTGGTTAAGAGCGATGCGATAGATGATAATTCCTAAGCAAACCACCGATTATTGCCTGCCAAGCCAAGAAAGTTGCAAATCTATGTGGGTGAGGACGGTCTAGGCCAACTTGCAAATCTCTATGGGTGAGGGCGGTCTAGGCCAGCTCTAAACCGCCTCTATCCTCTTAGGATCAACCTTAATACCCTCGCTGTTGATACCCAATTTTCCCATATATTTCTATACTTAGAATATTCCCAAAATAGCATATAGGTGCATATATAACCATCCACAAAGGTTTTGGAATTTTAATACATTTTTCAAGATTTTTTAAAATCAATTTATGTCTTATTTTTGCACTACAAAATCCGATATTTAGTCTCAAAACTTGTTATTTTGGTGAGCAATGTATTTTATCCTCTCATTTATATAAAATATAATTTACATGATTTTTTATACAATTTTACAAGCTCATTAGGTATTTCTAAACTAAAATTGCATGAAATTGCAATTTTAGCATATTTCTCGATTTAATAATTATTTTAATTTCAAAATCATTCTTACCATTTTTTCATTAATACTTATACATTACTTATTAACCCAATATTTTAATTTGATTTTTACAGTATCATTTACTATTTTATAAAACTCAAAATGGGGAAAAGGGCTATTTAAATCATAGCCCCTTTTATTTAAATTATAACCCAATTTCAGCCCCCAGTTTGACCCCAATTATCCTACCCAGTTACCCATTAGACTGACCCGCCCCATTCCCACTTTCCCGTTGATCATTAAGATCAACGGTCTATATGAAACCTAACATAATTAAACCAAAGACCCCCCAAACCCTACTCATTCTTTGCATTTAGCCGCCCTTGTATCCCCCCACCCACAAAAATGTTCTCAAGCCCTTCCAAACCCTAGCACTCCTCCGGCTCCATTTCACTGGCGTTTATGGCTTCTTTAGCCTCAAAACACCTGTACCCACCTCTCCCTACCTCCAATGGTTCTGTTGTTCGGAGATTGAAGCCCTATCTCAAAGATTAGCGACTCAGAGGTCCTTTGACTTGAGGTTTGTGGCCCTACACGATCTTTCTCCGGCAAGACTTGATGCTGTGAGTCCTTTGTCGACTCAGAAACAGTCAATTCTAGGCCTTTCTCGTGCCTTTATGGTTCTCTCTCTGAAACCCTAATTTTCAAGGTTTTCTCTGTGTTTATCCTTACGATCTTCTCTAGATCCTCATTATTTTCTAAAAGTTTCAAAGTATATCTCACATTTTTTTGCCGACTTTGTCTTCAAACTGTTCATCTTCCTAAAGTTTAGGGTTTCTTTAATTTCTTTGCTTTATCTGCTCTATCATGATTTCTTTTAAACTTTACTGTGATTTCTGAGTATCTTCTACTATGGCTCATATGTATTTTATTTACTGTGGTATTTCTAGGGTTTCCGAGTTAAATGCTTTACTGTGTTCTCTGTTTTTCCTATGGTGTTCTTCTTGATTTTACCTTCATCTGGGCTTCTTCTTTACACTCGATATGTGATGAAAACCCTATGTTTTAAGGGGTTTTCCATTTCTCTCTGTGAAATTGCTTGCTAGATGTTTAACCCCTAACTGCTTCTGCTTCTGCTCTTCGATTACAATGTTTGTTCTACCAATTCCAGTACTGCATGTTCGAATTGGTGCACTTCTTTATATAGTCACATTGTCCCCCTTTAATGAATAACCCTAACTTTGGAAAAATTGATTTCTTACAAACTTATTTGATTCTTGAATTTGGACCTGCTCTTTGACTAAGTTCAGTATCAATTTGTACCTCAAATTCCTTGATTCTCTATGCGATGACTTGCCGTATGTCTTAAACTCTGTGAATTTCAAAACCCTTACACGTATTTACACTGTATTTTATAACTTATTCTTGATTCTCTTCCAAAAATAAACTTGGGTTTATCTACCTCAATTCCGGTTCCTTATTTAAAGGGAACCCTTTCCCAAATTGATTATGATTGATACTGAGATTATTTTCCTGTCTTATTTGCTACTCATTTTCAAGCTATTAAAACCCCCCACCTCTTTTGTTTGAGAAACGAACAATCTCAAGTTCATTCACTAAACACTTTCTCTTCTCTTCTCTGTTCTGCTCTGTTACTTGTTCTACTGCTTGAGTTTAGCCGGATTAAAAGCCAAGGCTAAACTATAAGCTCTCACCTACCCTATTTGCTCTACTGTTTGAGTTTTACAACTGGTAGGTTCTTAACTTACATATTAACTCCAAACTGCATGTTTACTTACCCCTTCCCCCATTCCTGTTTATGTTCAGTGTGTAGTTAAATCTCAGCATGCATATCCCTACCCCATATTCCCCTGTGTTTAATTCTGCTATGTTTGTTATAATTATCTTCCTGCACATCCCTTTCCCCAAAACCCCTATAGTTTAACTATGTTCTGTTTTTGTGCAAATGCTTTCATGTTTGATCCCTTTCCCCGACCCCTTTTGTATGCGAGTGTTTTTTTGGACTAGAGTGGTACCCTATTGCCACCTCAAGTTTAGAACCAGGATGTTCTCAACCAATACTCATAGTAATCCCACCATCATCATCCAGATCTGAGTCTGTCTTTCTCAAGTCTGCTATCTATGTGTTTGAGCCAATAAAGGGTCAGGGGTGTGCCAGTCTTACCCATGGCTGGGTATGACCACCCCTTACATGGCTTTTTGCCTCAAATGTCCTTCACCTTTACACTCATTCTTGGTCTCTCTTTAGTTTTGCCCCCCTTTGCTAAGCCATGCCTTGGGATCCTTGAGCTCCCTCTAATCTCGGATGCCTTAGGGTTGGTACTTCCACACTGCATTATTCTGTTACTCTAAGCTATTCAGGGTGTTAAGCAATGTCGGGAGTCCCTAAAATCCTTGGAACTCTGAAAACACTTTAAGTATGAGAAGGCCTTGGAATTTGGAGCCTGGATTTGGTGAAAATGCATATGTTGGACATTAAGGTTGCTTCACGACTCCCCAGGCTTGTTGTAGTTCTGATGTATTTTATTTTCTTTAGTCCTTTCTTTCAAGTTCTGTAATAATTGTGTAAAACAATTTGGGGATATTAGTGAAAGGGTGTGGGAAGGGCTTTACTATTTATGCACAAGTCAAATGATAGAAACCATGTTCATAGGGCTCTATGGTTAAATCACTTAGAAAGCATGCATATAGGACTTGCATATTTGGTAATCAAAAGCATATGGAAATCCTGCCTATAGGACTTGCATATTTTGTAATCAAATGTATATAGAAATCCTTCCTATAGAACTTTCATATTTTTGTAATAATATGCATATAGAAATCCTGCCTATATGACTTGCATACGCGATAGGAAAGCTGTAGGGTTAAACACTGAATTATTCATCAATTCCTTAACGACTTTTAAAATCAGAAGCATAGACATCATGCCTATAGGGTTAACCGCCAACTCGCCTTATTCACTTAATCAATGACATTCAGCCATATGAGCTTAATTGCTTTTTGTTTTACTTCTGCATAAAACCAATCTGTGTCGACATTTATTCAGTTTTCAAGACAGTCGTGCAACTCGCTTTTTTTTTTTCAAATCTGGTCGTCTTTCTGAAACTTTTCCGTACATTTTATTTAAATTTTCCAATGCTTTTTTTTAAATCTCGTATTTTCTCTACTGGACAAGAGGGGTTACTCTGATGGTAAGCAACCCCCACTTCCAATTGAGAGATTATGAGTTCGAGTCTCCCCAAGAGCAAGGTGGGAAGTTCTTGGAAGGAAGGATGCCGTGGTTCTATTTGGTAACAGCCTCTCTACCCTAGGGTAGTGGTAATGTCTGCGTACACACTACCCTCCCCAGACCCCACGAAGTGGGATTATACTGGTTGTTGTTGTTGTTGTTATTTACTCTACTGCTTATTTTTTAAAGAAGACTCCCCTGCCTTTTATACAACAACTCCTGATAACATGCCCGGGGAGCTCGAAACATATTTTCTATCCAGCTTTATGTGTTTAACTAATCCATTTGCGATAAGCTCTAATATTATGACCAAATCAGTATTTGTAAGTCATGCTAGACTAATTTCTGTTATGGCTTACGAGGTTTATATGAGCCTTTTAATGTCTGATCTGTATACCTTTATATGCTATTTATTTTGATTGACACTTAGTATTTTTGCCTTGGAAAACTCCATATATGTATTATCTTTCTCTCCCCCTCTCTTAAGATTAGAAGTCCTAATATCCCGAGACTAATAGGTTGGGACGGGTACTAGCATGCGATAAGTAAACGAGACCAAACGCGCTTAATACCTTATCGGGGTGGGAAGAGTTGAATATGGAGATGATGATGCGATAATATCATAAAGTGAATCCTCTTTGGGAATATGTGCGGGATATTGTATCAAATGATCCATATTATAATCAAACCTAGGACCTCTTTCTCTTTTGCTTGCTCTATTTAAACCTTTTTTTCTAAAGTAACGCTTTTCAGATTAACTCTCCCTTTTGCTTTTGTTTAAATTATGCCTTTCCCCTCTTCAAAATTCTCAAGTTGTTTGAATGCTTATATGCGAAACTTACTTGTTTATTTTCCTTGTTTCTCATTAAAGTCACAATTAGCACGGCCGGGAACTACACTAGTGGATCTTGAGGGGTGCCTAACACCTTCCCCTCGAGATAATTTCAAGCCCTTACCCAAACTCTGGTTTTCCTTCAAAAAAAAAAAACGCTTTTCTTATTTAAAGTGTCCTAATGCACTATAATCATTTGGTGTAGACTCTTAAACTTCCAATACCCAATTCCCAAATGGGAATAAGAGTTATTTTTTCCAAAATGTCGTAAACCCGTTTTCTCTTCTTTTAGTAGGGAAAAAGGAGGCATCGACAGCATGGCGTCTCTGCTGGGAAACTTCTTAAAGGCTTTTACTTTTACGTGCTTTGTGACGTAGTTGCTTTTTTTACTGCCTTTATTTACCAATTTAACTATTTCTTCATAATTACTAACTTCATTCTTCGTGTTTTTCTTTTTCTTTAACTGCTTTACTGCTTTAACTTCATTTCAATTCCGTCTTAAATTTTGAGCACCTATTGTAATCATTATCTTATGAACGTGAAAATACATGTATTTATTTCATTGTTATAATTGCATCCTTCAACATCATTTCCCACTCGTGCCAAACAAATCCTATTGCAACGTTTATAATGAGTGGTTGCGCACTTCCAATATTTTGAACCTCCTAAATGTGGCAAAGGCATACTTGCGGTAAAACCAGTCGATCAATAGTGTAGTCGACAGTTCCGTGCTTTTCCCTCTTGAGTTGTCCGCTCAAGGTACCTTGTCTAGCACTTCAAAATAGAAACCTTATTCCATTATAGTGTTCATGCACCATGGTCAAACTTAGTCGAGTCAATTATGTCGTCCGCATAATGACTAATTAAGATAGCCTAAGCCAAAAGTCCATCGGGTTTCTCGAA
Organism: Nicotiana benthamiana; assembly: GCA_034376525.1. NCBI lineage: Eukaryota > Viridiplantae > Streptophyta > Magnoliopsida > Solanales > Solanaceae > Nicotiana > Nicotiana benthamiana. Next base: position 49,176,361 of record CM067336.1, read on the forward strand.
ACCCAAACGGACGCCTTCACGTTATGTGCATTTACTTGGAGAACTAAGCACCTTACTACTAATTATCGATTTAAATAATTGAATCCGGTGGGGTTAGGTCCTAACACTCTATTTTGGAAATGAGGCTTGAGGTCCCCAGATTCGATATGGTATCAAACATTCACCAAAAGTTACTAACTTGGTGGGATGATCTGCATAGTAGTGATTGGGTTCTTGTCTGCAAGCACTTAGGGAATCTTCCTGCACTCCTGGAAGGTAGGCCAGATAAAAGGATTGTGGAAGCCGCTACTCTGTTTTGGGATAGTGAACAGTCTGTCTTCCGCTTTGGGGGTATTGAAATGACGACGCTGTTGGAAGAAATTGGGGGTCTAGTCGGAATTCCTTGGAGTAGCCCGGGGCTGCTTATGCTAGAAAACCGCAAAGGTAGAGAGTACTTGAAAATGATGGGGCACAAGAAGAATCCTAATCTGACAAGTCTGAAGGACTTCTACATATCTTTCGACTTCATGTATGAAAGGTTCGGACATAGCAAATCCTACCGCACTCACATGGACGAATTCGCCCTCACCTCTTTGGGGAACATACATAGGAGAGCCTTTGTATTCATGTACTGTTTCTTGGGCATGATACTCTTTCCAATGACAAAGGCTAGAATCCATACAAGACTAGCCATGGTAACCAAAGCCATAATGGAGGGTATCGACGGCCGGACATTCAACATAGCACCCATGATCCTCGCCGAACTGTACTGAGTCTTAGAAAAATATAAACAAAGGGCACCACACTTTGAAGGGTGCAATTTGCTACTACAACTCTGGCCCATTGAACATCTTCAGAAGGGAGATTATAGACAGGAGATCATACGCCGAGACTGGGATGACCATACCGCTTTTCCATCATCCAAAGCGAATGCACTTCATGCCGGATATGTTCGCTCACCCGGAAGACGCGAACGGATGGGTAGAGATATTAGAGAATCTGAATGAAGAGCAGGTACAATGGATGTAAGAGTAGTTTCCAAGTGGGGATTTTATCATTCGGTCTAGGGATGCGCCATTCCTTGTACTCATCGACTTAAGAGGAACTTACCCTTATGTCTCTCTCCGAGGCATGAGGCAAGCGGGAAGAAAGGAGATTATACCAATGGTAGGAAAGATGAGCCACTACAGATCTGACTTCCAAGATGACGATAGCCCACATAAGTGTCAGGCTCAGCATATGTGGCACTCCAAACTCGTCTTGAAAAGGAATCTATGGAACCAGAGGTATCAGGTGGGGCATGCACTGCTTTATCTAGGGTTGTTAGAAGATGACCATATCGGCTTGGGAAAGCCAGGTTTTGTCCATGGTTACAAGATTATTGATGAGAAGACTGCAGCAAAGGTCAAGTACAATCAGCTACGCAAGCGGATGCGAGAGTGTGAAAGTGAGCATCACGAAATACAAGTGGCCCAAGAGAGGCTAATAAATGAATGAAAGGACATTGATGTCTGCGCAAACAATTGTTTAGGGTACTTAGAGCAGGGTCCAGTGGAGCTAGAAGGCAAATTTCTAAAAAGTATCAACGACTGTCAGGAAGCTGAAGGTAACGAAGGTGGGCACTTGGCTCGGGCTTACTTGTTGCTGGGACTGTGCGAGTTGATGCAACTGTACTAGGGAGGCAAAGATACCGAATCTGGGGAAGGTCCTTCTGGGACCAAGTAGTTAGGATTTTTACTGCTTTCCTGATGTAACTAGGTCACTAGCCATTAGTGATAATTTCTCTTTATTTCAGTTTGTTTTGACTCGTTCTATTTTCTATCGATAAAAATAAGGCACTTGGTGTTATAAGTTCTCCAAATTCTATCTGTTGCTAGGCCTATCTCGGCCAAAACGAGGCACCCAAATAGGAAATGACTTTTATTCTTGCAACACTGTGTTTAAATACCGTAATATTTTCTTTCTTAGAATCCACACTAACTTTTCACCTTTTTGTTTTTCTTATATTTTTATTCTCCTCCCCAAGGTTAGTTCGTGCATTCTGGCACCATCAGCATACTTCACAAGATGAAAGGGTCCTCCACCTCCTAGTCCTCCCAGAAATAGGAACAAGAGGAAAATGGAAGATACCAATGCTAGAAAGGAAGTCGAAGAGGCTTCAATCACCAAACAAAATGCTGGTCATCTTGAGCAAAATTTGCTAAGATTTCGAGAAGGGTTGGAACAAGTCCTAAACTTGGCGAGCCTATCGATCACTCTTGCTTCTGTTGATGCTAAAAAATCACCACCACCAACCCAGCCTGCTCAGACCCAAGTCCGCAACATAGGCAACAATGCTCCACTGCTTATCCCGCAGCACCAAAACACCACAGATAACTCATGTCTTTGTGGATAATGTACCATGTTACGGTCATCCAGTCACCAATGTAGCCGAGTCAGACGACAAAAGCTCCCTCATTTAGAGTCTGGCTGCTAAGATTAAGAAGTAGACTAATCGGGTCCAGGGTTTCGAAGGTAACAAGATTGTTGAAGGGTTGAATTACGAAGATCTCTGTGTTCAACCAGATGTTGAGCTCCCCGAGGGGTACAAACCTCCCAAGTTCGAACTGTTCGATGTTACTAGGGATCCCAGGGTTCACATGAGGATGTATTGTGACAAGCTAGTAGGAGTTGGTAGGGATGAAAAGATTCGTATGAAGCTATTTATGAGGAGTTTGAAGGGTGATGCCTTATCCTGGTATATTAGCCAGGATGCGAAGAAATGGAAGAGTTGGGTGAACATGGCATCCGATTTCATATACCATTTCAGGTTTAACAATGAGAATGCACCAGACATGTTCTATATCCAGAATCGTACGAAGAAACGTACGGAGACCTTTCGCTAGTATGCTACTCGTTGGAGGTTAGAAGCTTCTAAGGTCAGATCGGCCTTGGAAGAAGAATAAATAAATAGATTCTTTGTCCGTGCTCAATACCGACAGTACTATGAAAGATTGATGCTAATTGAGGGTCAAAAGCTCTCTGATATTATCAAATTGGGAGAAAGGATCGAAGAAGGCATTTAGAACGACATGGTCACTAACCTAGAGGCATTGCAAGCCACCAACAAGGCTCCACGGTCTGGTGGCTCGACAAAGAAGAAAGAGGTAAATAATGTAATGGCTGCGTAAAGAAACAACTCTCCCATGAAGTACCAAACCTATTCCTCAGCTCCACTCACGTACGAGCCTACCCCAAATTACCCAACACCACCACCTACTTACCAAATTCCACCACCAGCTTACCAATCACCTCCACCACCTACATACCAACCCACTTCACCCTGATTTTCCCAACCTGCACCCGTATACCAAGCATATAACTCCCAACCTTCTCACTACCCATCACCACCTACTCGCCAAAATTTCGCTCGACCTTGACCAAATTTCGACCACAAACCCTCTAGAAAATACACCGCTATAGCCGAGCCGATTGACCAATTGTATGAAAAACTCAAAGCAGCAGGTTATGTCTCACCTATCTTAGACGTAACTCCAGAAAACCCTTCCTAGTGGATTAATCCAAACAAGACTTGCGCATACCATTCCGGGATGAAGGGCCATACCATTGAAGAGTGTCACTCGTTAAAAGACAAAATTCAGCACCTGATTGACAACAAGATTATTATAGCAAAGGAGCCCGATCCTAGTGTCCGCAATAACCCTCTGCTTGATCACAAGGGTGGAGGCATCCACATGATTAAGATCGAAAATGATTGAGACCCCAAAGGGTGAATTGGTTTAATAGCTGAAGGAGATGAGCCCAAGAAGCTCGTGGTTACTCTCAATCCTATTATTGTAAAAATCCAGCCGTCTGAGGGCGACGTGGTAAATGTATTCATGCCACTTGAATTTGAAGTACCTACCGCAAAGACACTAAAACTGATTGTGGTTGAGTTCGGAGCCCCAAAACCACCTACACCGTTTGAAGTTGCTGTGTTCCAAAACCACCTACACCGTTTGAAGTTGCTGTGTTGCCTCCTAAGGGACCTATTCCAGTCTCCATGACAGACATGACACCATTCCAAACAAATGCTATACCATAGGACTACACAACCGAGGCGATAAGGAAAGGAAATACACGCATTGGAGAAGCAACTACCGCACAGGGCATGACTAGAACATGCTGGGTATACACGCCAGAACACCTGCTGAGTCCAGGAAGCAGGCCTCTGGACGTCCCGTTGAAACCGGACCTGATGATATCTGGAGAAAGATACAATCTAAGGAATATTCAGTCGTTGAGAAGCTAAACAAGACTCCAGCACAGATCTCCATCTTGGCACTCATGCAGAGTTCCGAGGCACATAAACACGCCTTGATGAAGATACTAAGTGAAGCTTATGTTCCCAACAACATAACAATAGGCGAAATGGAAAACATGGTGGGACAGATACTGGAAAGCCATAAGATCACCTTCCACGAAGATGAATTTCCGCCAGAAGGGATTGGTCACAACAAAGCATCGCAAATCCCTGCGCAATGCGAGGATCACTTTATCTCCAGGTTCTAGTTGATGGGGGATCCAACCTCAACATTTGTTCGTTGGTGGCTCTCGTGACATTGGAAAAAAGGGTTGCACGAGATCAAAGATGTGGCTATCAATTTTAAAGCTTTTGATGGATCTCAGAGGTCCACCATTGGATAAATCAGTCTGTGCATGCAGATGGGGCCCACCTGGTTCGATGTTGAGCTCCAAGTCATCGACGTACTAGCATCCTACAACTTATTGCTAGGATGACCTTGGATCCACACCACTGGGGATGTGGCATCAACATTGCATCAAGCCGTGAAGTTTGTGTGGAATCATCAAGAAGTAATCATCCATGGTGACAGTAGCAACCCCATATATAGTCTCCAGGCTATCCCGATGATAAGAGGAAGAATGAGAATAGGTGGAGAAACATACCATCACATCGAACGAGTCAATGCCATAGACAAGGATAAGTGGTGGGATAGCAAAATCGAGAGCATTCTGAATTGGAGCAGATACGATCCCGGAAAGGGGCTTGGCAAGAATCTCCAGGGTATCACCAAACCCATCCATTTGAAGAAGCATGGGACCACTTTTGGTCTGGGTTATGAATACACTTGGGAGGAGGTCCAGCATTGGTCACCACCATGGCGTAGTCCTTACTACCCACTGGAGCACCCTCTACCTCAGTTAGAGCAGACCTTTCAGCCCGATGATGCCATATCAAAGGAAGATGAGACGCTGCCTGCCATGAAGAACCTATTTCTGGAGGAGGATATGAATTGCTGTGTTACCTTCTAGGAGGAAGGGGAGGAAAGCCCTTTTTCAAGCTGTGACCTGAGGGGAGCACCTCACAAATTGGTCGATCAGAACCACCAGTGCCAATAGAGCCTCGGGGTATCAAGGCTAAATAACACATGTGCATCGCACTTTACTTTTAATTGATTTTTACTTTTCAGCATTGTGTTTACTTTTGAAAAAGAGCTCCGATGTTTTAGACAATTATGAATTTAATTAAAGCATTTTCCAAGTTTATATTTATATTTCTCTCTCATTTATTTTCTATGCCATTTACTTTATTTTACACAGCATTACTATTACATATCTTGATGATGAACCCACGACTGCAACTTGCAATGAGACAATGTGACAAAAAGACATAGATTCAGAAGAGGATGAAATACCAGCAGAGATTGTTAAAGAGGTCAAAAATTTTGAGAATAGACCTATGTCCAGTTTAGACGAAACTGAGGTCATTAATCTGGGAGATGCAGAAAATACAATGGAAACACGAATCATTGTGCACTTGTCACCGTTAGAAAAGGAAGAATGCACAGAATTTTTGAAAGAGTATGAGGACGTATTCGCCTGGTCGTATGATGATATGGCCGGCCTAAGTACGTCCATTGTAGCTCACAAGTTTCCAACAGATCCGACATGCCCGCCGGTCAAGCAGAAACTCTGAAAATTCAAGCCAGACATGAGTTTGAAAATCAAAGAAGAAGTCACCAAGCAAGTCAAAGCCAGGGTTCTCATAGTAGTGGAGTAGCCAATATGGTTAGCCAATGTTGTGCTGGTGCCAAAGAAGGACGAGAAGGTTAGAATATGTGTCGACTACCGGGACCTCAACCGGTCCAGTCCTAAAGATGACTTTCCTTTGCACAACATACACATATTGATCGACAACTGCGCCAAACATGAGCTGCACTCGTTCGTTGATTGCTAGGTACCATCAGATATGGATGGATGAAGAGGATGTAAAACGACAGTCAGCACGCCATGGGGAATGTATTGTTACAGAATGACGCCTTTCGGTTTGAAGAATGTTTGTGCTACTTAGATGAGGGCCATGACCACAATCTTTCATGATATGATACACAAGGAGATAAAGGTATATGTGGATGATGTCATCATTAATTCCAGAAAAGCTGCACATCACATGGAAGATTTGAGAAAACTCTTCAACAGACTGAGGAGATACAACTTGAAACTGAATCCCGCCAAGTACGCATTCGGGGTTCCTGCCGGAAAGTTACTGGGTTTCATTTTGAGAAGCCGAGGAATAGAACTGGATCCATCAAAGGTCAGAGCCATTTATGAGCTGCCACCGCCAAAGAACAAGAAGGAGGTAATGAGCTTTCTAGGGAGGCTCAACTACATCAGCCAATTCATCGCTCAATCCACTGTCATTTGTGAACCCATCTTTAGAATGTTAAAGAAAGACGCCGCCACTAAATAGAACGATGAATGCCAAAAGGCTTTTGAAAGGATCAAGGAATACTTGTCTACGCCTCCAGTCCTGGTTCCATCCGAGCCAGGGAGACCTTTATTTCTTTATCTCGCTGTTTTGGATGGGACATTCCGTTGTGTTTTGGGGATACATGATGAAACAAGGAGAAATTAGCAAGCTATCTACTACCTCAGCAAGAAATTTACCCCGTATGAGGCTCGGTATTCCTTACTAGAGCGCACCTGTTGTGCTTTGACTTGGCTAGCTCATAAATTGAGGCATTATTTCTATGCTTACACTACTCACCTCATATCAAGGATGGGTCCACTAAAGTATATTTTCCTAAAGCCCATGCCGACTGGCAAGCTCGCCAAGTGGCAAATTTTATTATGCGAATTTGACATTGTCTATGTCACCTAGAAGGCAGTTAAATGACAGGCTTTGGTAGATCACCTCGCTGAAAATCGTGTGGGAGGGGAATACGAACCACTAAAAACGTATTTTCCCGACGAGGAGGTAGCTTTCGTATGAGAAAACATTGCAGAGTCCTATGAAGGTTTGAGTATGTTTTACGACGGGGCCTTAAACTTCAAAGGAGTGGGCATAAGAGCGGTCTTAGTATCAGAAACAGGTCAGCATTACCCGGTGTCAGCCAAGCTCAGATTCCCCTGTACCAACAATATGGCCGAGTACGAAGCCTGCATCTTGGGGCTTAAACTGGCCATTGACATGAACCTTCAGAAAGTGTTAGTGATCGAAGATTCGTACCTACTTATACATCAGGTCCGAGAAGAATGGTCTACCAAGAATTCTAAGATACTCCCTTATCTGCATCACATACAGGAGCTGAGAAAGTGGTTCAGAAACACAAAATTCCAGCATGTTCCATGAATACAAAATGCATTCGCCGATGCACTTGCCACTTTATCATCCATGTTCCAACATCCATATACGAACTTCATTGACCCCATCCATGTCAAAATTCATGATCAACCGACATATTGTGTGCAGGTTGAGGAAGAAGCCTATGGAAAACCCTGGTTCTGTGACATTAAAGAGTATCTAACAATAGGAGAATATCCAGAACATGCCAGTGCTACCCAGAAGTGCACACTTCAAAGGTTATCCAAAATTCTTTAACAGTGGAGGAATATTGTATCGGAGGACTCCAGATTTGGGATTATTGAGATTTGTCGATGCAAAAGAAGCAACCAAACTATTGGAGGAAGTGCACGCATGGACTTGTGGACAACATATGAATGGTTTTGTTTTGGCAAAGAAGATACTTCGAGCAGGTTATTTTTGGATGACTATGGAGACATACTGCATTCAGTACGTCCGAAATTTCCACCGATGTCAAGTACATGCAGATATGATAAAGGTGCCTCCAAACGAGCTTACTGTGACAAGCTCACCATGATCGTTCGTTGCTTCGGGTATGGATGTCAAAGGACCAATTGAGCCAGCCACGTCAAATGGGCATAGGTTCAGCCTAATGGCAATTAATTACTTTACCAGATGGGTTGAAGCAGCATCATACAAGGTAGTCACCAAGAAGGTGGTCGCAGATTTCTTTAGAGATCGTATGGTTTGTCAGTTCGGGGTTCTAGAATCAATCATCACCGACAATGGCTCTAACTCAATAGCGACCTAATGAAAGTAATGTGTGAAACATTCAAAATCAGACAGAAGAACTCTACAGCTTACAGACCTTAGATTAATGGAGCTGTAGAAGCAGCCAATAAGAACATCAGGAAGATACTAAGGAAAATGATTGTAAATCACAAGTAGTGGCATGAGAAATTGTCGTTTGCTTTATTGGGTTACTGCACCACGGTCCGCACATCAACCGGGGCCATCCCTTAAATGCTGGTTTATGGTACAGGGGAAGTCATTCCCGCTGAGGTAGAAATCCCATCCCTAAGGGTCATACAAGAAGCTGAATTAGATGATACAGAATGGATTAAAAGTCGCAGTTAGCCCTCATCGAGGGAAAGATAATGAACGCTGTCTGTCACGGTCAATAATATCATATAGAATGTCTAGAACTTTCAACAAGAGAGTTCAACCAAGGAAGTTTACACCAGGGCAGCTGGGGTTGAAGAAGATATTCCCATATCAAGATGAAGCTAAAGGAAAATTCTCTCCCAACTGGGCATGGTCCGTACATAGTTCACCGGGTTCTGAATGGAGGATCATTCATCCTTGCAGAAATAGACGGAGAAGTTGGCCAAAACCAATCAACTCAGATGCCATGAAATGATACTACATTTGATCATTACGCTTTTTCCTAATGTAATTTGAACTACGCCTGACCTGATTTCTATTTAAGAGGGGATACGTAAGCAACCTACGGGTTCGGTGAAATTTTTAATAAAATTCCATTTTCCCCACATTTGGAACTGGGGCAGAATTTTGAGGAGGACCCTCAAAATTCTGAAGTCAATATACCAAGTATTCGCATCAGCATCAACCTAGTAAACTGGGGCAGAATTTTGAGGAAGAACTTCAAAATTCTCAGGATTTCGTTTTCGATCATTCAGCACCACCGTCAATAGCGCCAACCAAGTAAATTCTCAGAATTTTGAGGAGGACCCTCAAAATTTCATAGAAAATAAGGTTGTCGTGTCTTGAACCACGTTGCAGTTGTTGGTTCATCATAAAACAAAAACTATCTTTACGTTTTCACATTGCATAAGGATATCCTCTGCCTTCTGAGGATAAGTTCTACCTCATCCTGCATAAGGCTATTCTCCGCCTTCCAAGGGTAAGCTCTACCTCCATCCTCCATAAGGCTATTCACTGCCTTTCGATACTAAGCTCTTTCTCCATCTTGCATTTTGCATAAGGCTATTCTCCATCTTCCAAGGTTAAGCTCTACCTCCATCCTGCACAAGGCTATTCTCTGCCTTTCGAGGCTAAGCTATGTCTCTAGCTTGAATTTTGCATAAGGCTGTTCTCTGCCTTCCGAGGTTAAGCTCTACCTCAATCATGCATAAGGCTATTCGCTGTCTTTCGAGACTAAGCTCTGTCTCCATCTTGTATTTTTGCATAAGGCTATTCTCTGCCTTTCGAGGTTAAGCTCTACCTCCATCCTGCATTAGTTTATCCGCTGCCTCTCGAGACTAAGCACTGTCTCCATCCTGCATTGCATAAGGCTATTCTTTACCTTCCGAGGTTAAGCTCTACCTCCATCCAACATAAGGCTATTTGCTTCCTTTCAAGACTAATTTCTGTCTCCTTCCGAGGTTAAGCTCTACCTCCTTTATTTCGCATTTGGATGAAAAATCGCCACCCTATTTCATTTCGCTGGAATATCGCCACCCTGCATTTTAAATTCGCGCTTTGCTTGAAACATCGCCATCCTTGCATTCATTCGGCTGAAATATTTCCACCTTCTCATGGGCTGAAATATCGCCAACTTATTCGGAGGCGTCATAGATCGGAGGAAACATCTGCATAGCCCAAGAACACCATTTCATGGCTTGCAAATCTTTACTTTTATGTTCTTCATAGCCTAGGACGTCATAGTCTGAGGACTCCATCCTATAATCCAAAGACAACATTTATAGTCCAATGGAACTTGCATCACGTTTAAATTAAGCATATATATGCACATCATCATTTACAGGAACACTGGCTGGCTCACGGCCTTCTCAGCTGGAGCGATCTCGCCCCAGGTTTTTGCAGCCATCCAACCTCCGAACCCTTGTCAAATCTCAAACCCCGTTGAACCCGTCTTTATTGAACTTCCATCGGCATATTTCGTCAATGGTTGCTGAACTACATATGTCTTGATTCCTATAAAACTAGGGATATGTAGGCAGCTTGGAAGCCGGAGCGCAGTCAAAACTCTCTATAGTCGCCATCTCTGGTCAAAATTGTCCATGTTGTCTTTACCCGACAACTCTTTCATCCTCCTCGGGTAAAGAGGGGAAGCTGTTGATACCCAGTTTTCCCATATTTTTCAAACTCAAAATATTTCGAAAATATCATTTAGGTGCATATATAAGCATCCACAAAGCTTTTAGTATTTTTATACATTTTTTCAAGATTTTCTAAATCAATTTATGACTTATTTTTGCACTATAAAATCTCATATTTAGTCCCAAAACTTGTTATTTTTGTGAGCATGTATTTTATCCTCTCATTTATATAAATATAATTTACATGATTTTTATACAATTTTACAAGCTCATTAGGTATTTCTAAACTAAAATTGCATGAAATCGAAATTTTAGCCTATTTCTCGATTTAATAAGTATTTTAATTTCAAAACCGTTCTTAAAATTTTTAAATTAATACATATACAATATTTATTAACCCAGTATTTTAATTTGATTTTTACAGTATCATTTACTATTTTATAAAATTCAAAATGGGAAAAAGGGCTATTTAAATCATTGGCCCTTTTATTTCAATTATAACCCAATTTCAGCCCCAAATTTGACCCAAATTATCCTACCCAGTTACCCATTAGACTGACCCGCCCCGTTCCCACTTTAAATTGTGGCCGTTGATCATTAAGATCAACGGTCCACATTAAACCTACCATAATTAAACCAAAGACCCCCAAACCCTACTCTTTCTTTGCATTTAGCCGCCCTTGTATCCCCTCACCCCCAAAAATGATCTCAATACCTTCTGAACCCTAGCCCTCCTCCGGCTCCGTTTCACCGGTGTTTGTGGCTTCTCAAGCCTCAAAACACCTGTACTCACCTCTCCCTACCTCCTATGGTTCTGTTGTTCGGAGATTGAAGCCCTATCTCAGAGATTATCGATAAAGGGTCTTCGACTTGAGTTTTGCGGCCCTGCACAATCTCTCTCCGGCAAGCTTTGATGTTGTGAGTCCTTTGTCGACTCAGAAATTGTCCGTTCGAGGCCTTTCTCGTGCCTATATGGTTCTCTCTCTAAAACCCTAATTTTTAAGGTTTTCTCTGTGTTTATCTTTACGATCTTCACTAGATCATTGTTATTTTATAATAGATTCAAAGTATTTCTCACATTTCTTCATTGAGTTTGTTTTCAAACTGTTCGCCTTCCAAAGTTTAGGGTTTCTTTAATTTGTTTGCTTGCTCTATCGTAATTTCTTTTAAACTTTGCTGTGATTTTTGAGTATCTTCTACTATGGCTCCTATGTATCTTTTTATGCTGGTACTTCTAGGGTTTCCGAGTTAAATGCTTTACTGTGTTCTCTGTTTTTCCATATGCTATTCTTCCTAAGTTTACCTTCTTCTGGGCTTCTTCATTACACTCGATATGTGATGAAAACCCTAGGTTTTAAGGGGTTTTTTGTTTCTCTCTGTGCAATTGCTTGCTACATGTTTAAACCTTAACTGCTTCAGCTTCTACTCTTCAAATACATGATTGTTCTACCAATTCTAGTACTTCATGTTCGAATTGGTGCACTTCTTTATATAGTCACATTTTCCCCCTTTTCTGAATAACCCTAATTTTGGAAAAATTGATTTCTTACAAACTTATTTGATTCTTTAATTTGGACCTGCTCTTTGACTAAGTTCAGTATCAATTTGTATCTCAAATTCCTTGATTCTCTATGTGATTGACTTGCCTTATGTGCTAAACAATGTGAATTTCAAAACCCTTACACGTATTTACACTATATTTTATAACTTATTCTTGATTCTCTTACCAAAAATAAACTTGGGTGTATTTACCTCAAGTCCGATTCCTTAATTAAAGGGAACCCTTTCCCTAATTCATTATGATTGATACTGAGTCTATTTTCTTGCCATATTTGTTACTTATTTTCAGGCTATAAAAACCCCCCACCTCTTTTCTTTCAGACACGAACAATCTCAAGTTCACTCACTTAAAAACTCTCTCTTCTCTTATTTGTTCTGCTCTGTTACTTGTTCTACTGCTTGAGTTTAACCGGATGAAAACCAAGGCTAAACTATAAGGTCTCACCTTCCCTATTTACTCTACTGTTTGAGTTTTACAAATGGTAGGTTCTTGACTTACATATTAACTCCAAACTGCATGTTTACTTACCCTTTCCCCCATGTCTATTTATGTTCAGTGTATAGTTAAATCTTAGCATGCATGTCCCTACCCCGTATTCCCATGTGTTTAATTCTGTTATGTTTGTTATAATTATCTTCCTGCATATCCATTTCCCCAAAACCCCTATAGTTTAACTATGTTATGTTTTTGTGCAAATGCTTTCATGTTTGATCCCTTTCCCCGACCCCTTTTGTATATGAGTGTTGTTTTGGACTAGAGTGGTACCCTATTGCCACCTCTTGTTTAGAACCAGGTTGTTCTCAACCTATACTCAATGTAATCTCACTCCTTTAACCCCCCATTTATGTGTTGAGCCTGACCCAGGCATGTTGGTTCCCTAATCACCATCCAGACCTGAGTATGACTTTCTCAAGTCTGCTCTCTATGTGTTTGAGCCAGTAAAGGGTCAGGGTTGTGCCAGTCTTACCCATGGATGGGTATGACCACCCCTTACTTGGCTTTTTCCCTCAAATCTCCTTCACCTTTACCTCATTCTTAGTGTCTCTTAAGTTCTGCCTCCCTTTGGTAAGCCATGCCTTGGGATCCTTGAGCTCCTTCTAATCTCGGATGCCTTAGGGCTGGTACTTCCACACTGCATTGTTCTGTTAATCTAAGCTATTCAGGGTGTTAAGCACTGCCGAGAATCTCTGAGATTCCTTTGGAACTCTGAATACACTTTGAGTATGGAAGGCATTAGAATTTGCATCTTGGATTCAGTGAAAATGCATATGTTGGACACTAAGGTTGCTTCGAGACACCCCGGTCCTGTTGTAGTTCTGGTGTATTTTATTTTCTTTAGTCCTTTCTTTTAAGTTCTGTAATAATTGTGTAAAAGAGTTTGGGGATATTAGTGAAAGGGTGTGGGAAGGGCTTTACTATTTCTGCACAAGCCAAATGATAGAAATCATGTTCATAGGGTATATGCTTAAATCACTTAGAAAGCATGCCTATAAGACTTGCATATTTTGTAATCAAATGCATATGGAAATCCTGCCTATAAGACTTCATATTTTGTAATCAAATACATATTGAAATCCTGCCTATAGGACTTGCATATTTTTGTAATCAAATGCGTATAGAAATCCTGCCTATAAGACTTGCATACGCGATAGGCAAGCTGTAGGGTTAGACGCTGAATTATTCATCGATTCCTTAACGGTTTTTAAAATTTGAAGCATAGACGTCATGCCTATTGGGTTAACCGTCAACTCTCCTTATTCACTTATTCAATGACAGTCAGCCATCTGAGCTTTAATGTCTTTCTCAAAAATAGCATTTTTCGCAAACTGTTAGCTATGCATGCCTGTTAACATCTTAAGTCTGTGTTTTTTCTGCCTTTCAAGACAAATTCTATCCAAATGATTTTCATTCTTTGAAACAGTCTTTGAAATGATGTTTTACCCAAAGTATTTTCTCTGAAACAGTCTTTTAAAATAGTCTGCCTGCTCTAATGCTTTTGTTTTACTTCTGCATAAAACCACTCTGCCTCGACAATTATTCAGTTTTCAAGACAGTCGTGCAACTCACTTTTTTTTAAAATCTGCTCGTCTTTCTGAAACTTTTCTGTACATTTTATTTATACTTTCCACTACTTTTTTTTTCAAATCTCTTATTTCCTCTACTGCTTATTTTAAAAAAAGACTCCCCTGCCTTTTTTTACAACAACTTATGATAATATGCCCGAGGAGCTCGAAGCAGATTTCCTATCCAGCTTTATGTGTTTAACTAATCCATTCGTGATCAGTTTTAATATTAAGACCAAATCATTATTTGTAAGTCATGCTAGATTAATTGCTGTTATGGCTTACGGGGTTTATATGAGCCTTTTATTGTCCGATTTGTATACCTTTATATGCTATTTATTTTGATTGATCCTTAGTATTTTTGCCTTTGAAAACTCCATATATGTCCTATCTTTCTCTCCCCTTCTCTTAAGATTAGAAGTCCTAATACCCCGGGACTAAGAGGTTGGGACGGGTACTAGCATGCGATAAGTAAACGAGACCAAACACGCTTAATACCTTAACAGGGTAGGAAGGGTAGAATATGGAGATGATGACGATGCGATAATAACATAAAGCAACCCCTCTTTGGGAATATGTGCAGTATATTGTATCGAATGATTCATATTATAATCAAACCTAGGACATCTTTCTCTTTTGTTTGCTTTATTTAAACGTTTTTTTCTAAAGTAATGCTTTTCAATTTAACTCTCCCTTGTGCCTTTGTTTAAATTATGCCTTTTCCTTTTCAAAATTCTCAAGTTGTTTGAATGCTTATATGCGAACCTTACTTGTTTATTTGCCTTTTTTCCCATTAAAGTCACAATTAGCACGGCCGGGAACCACACTAGTGGATCTTGAGTGGTGCATAACACCTTCCCCTCGAGATAATTTCAAGCCATTACCCGAACTCTGGTTTTACTTCAACAAAAAAAAGACTCTCTTCTTCTTAAGAGTGTCCTAATGCACTGTAATCATTAGGTGGTGACTCTTCAACTTCCAATACCCAATTCCCAAACGAGAATAAGAGTTGATTTTTCCATAATGTCGTAAACCTGATTTTGCTTTTTTTAGTAGGGAAAAAGAGGGCGTCGACACTCGCTTGACACTACATGCCCCAAGAACGCCACAGAACTGAGCCAAAACTCACACTTGGAGAATTTTGTATAAAGTTTCTCCACCCTAATCTCTGAAACACAACTCTCAAATGCTCCGTGTGCTCCTCTTGACTACGCGAATACAATAGAATATCATCAATGAAGACTATGACGAATGAATCGAGATAAGGCCGAAACACATTATTCATCAAATGCACGAATGCTGATAGGGCATTGGTTAGCCCAAGACGAGGACACTTCCTCCACATGTGGCACATCTCACCATACTCATAGCAACTCCCAGGCACTGGAGAAAGGGACTGAAGGGAACCCCTAGCACTAGAGTGACTAGAAGATGCACTCGGCATAGAAGATCCCTGAGTTGGTGGAGCACGATATGAACTCTAAGCTGGAAGGGCGCTGAATGATGACTGGCCCTGCTGAGATCCATGATAAACATGACCCAAAGATGTCCCACGATAACCTGAGCAAGCTGAGTGAGCAGGCCTGAATGAATGGCCTCTGCTGTGCTGAAACTGGCCCCTCGAAGGAGCACCAATATAGCTGTCAGATCCTCGAGGCCTGTTGGCCTCCCTTTTCTCTCGCTCCTGACGGTGAACCGACTCAATCTCCCAAGCGATATCAGCCACCTCCTCAAACGTAGCACCAGATACCCTCTATCTATTAATAAAAATACAAAGCTAATAGTTAAAACCATCATTAAATATCCCGATCCTCTCTCGATCTGTCGGAACCAACAAAATGGTATAACGAGCCAACTCAAAAAACCTCAACTAATACTGTGACACAGTCGTATCCCCCTGTCATAACTACTCAAACTGTATACACAGCTCTTTGCTATGAGACTAAAACATATACTTCTCCAGGAAGAGAAATAGAGAACTGCTGCCAAGTAAGGGGCGTTGCACCAACAAACCTACACCTCTCATACGCATCTCACCAAGTAAAGGCAGCCCAGAAAACTAAAAGGTAGTTAATGCTATACCACTAGTGTCAAGAATCCATGTTGTACGAAGCATCCGCTGACACTTATCCAAGAAACCCTGAGCATCCTCACCCTCTGCACCAGCTGAATGTTAGAGACTGGAGTCTACTAAACCTCTCCAGTCGACGCTGCTCATCATTTCGACATAATTGGTACTACAAACTCCTGATCAGGTGAAGCCGACTGGGCTGGAGGTGTCCCCAGTGTTTGAAGTCCCTACACAACCTTTTTAGGTGTGCGAGCGGCAGGAGAATGATTGCCTCCCTGTCCTATGAAGTATCTGCAGCTGTAGTGGCAGAAACTACCTGAGCTAGGCCAGTGCAAACTGATAAGATCTGTGCCAAGGCCTCCTAAATCACGATGGGCACAACTGGTGCTGGAGCGTGATCCTAACTTAGAGCAGCTGGTGGATCTACAGGTGCTGCCCTTGCCGCTCTGCCTCTACCATGACCACGACTACGTCCAAGCCTCTGGTGGCCTTAGCTGGTGGCACTGGTGGTCGTCCACCCCGTCCGATAGCTCCTTTCCACACCATCTGTGAGAGAATAGAATAACAGAAGTTTAGTACTTGGATCAACAAGTTCGTACGACAAGAATTTCAAGAATATAAAGTTTTTCATAAAGGTTCTGCAGCCTCTCGAGGATAAATACAAACGTCTCCGTACCGATCTACGAGACTCTACTAAACTTGCTTATCACTCATGAGACCTATGTAATCTTGGCTCTAATACCAACTAGTCACGACCCTAACCTCGAACCCGATCGTGATAGCGTCTCTCGTGATGACAAGGCCAGCCAGTTAAATCCAATTCACTTTGAAAAAATAGACACCCAACATAAATATAGTCTAAACATGATTTGAATATACTAAAAACAGAAAATATCGATACAATGTAGAAAATCCAACCCGGTACAGCCCTAACCCGGGTGTCAGCAGTCACGAGCATCTATAGCTATAATATAAGTCTACTAAAATCATAAACTACTACAATTGAAAAGGAACATAAATCATAGAGGAGTAGAGACACGGGATTGCCGACGTCAACAACTACCACGTAATCACCAAAACGGCCATCTTGGAACAGGAGGAAATCAGCACTCCGAAGCAGAACCAACTACACCTGAATCTGCACACAGGGTGTAGGGAGTAAAGTGAGTACTCTAACTCAATGAGTAACAAATGTAAATAACGACTGAAAGTAAGAAAAAACGTAAAGCACAAGGCATTCAATAATGAAACAGTAAATCCCTTAAAAATTAGTAAAACCAATAAAAATCAAGTAAAATCCTCTTTTAACCAGTAAAGCAGGTAATTGACAAATAATTAAGATAAAGTAAACAAATAAAAGTTCGCCCCTCGGGCATAGTATCAACAAATCCGTTCCTCGAGCAACATCTTAGATCAGTACCAGCCCCTCAGGCTCAATCTCACATCACAATGGGTACCCGGTCTCACTAGGGGTGTGTAGACTCCTAGAGGGGCCCCTTACGGCCCAAAAGCAATGATAAGCCATCTCGTGGCATCAAATCTAGGCCATCGGCCTTATCAATCAAGCCACCTCGTAGCGTATATATCTTAGGCCCTCATCCTCAAATCAGTATCAATGTCTCCCCACAATATAGCCCCTCGGCCTTACTTAAACAAAAAATCATCACAAGCCCATCGGGCAACCGTAACATGGTGTTTTCAGCCCAAACATCAATTTAAAATATCATTTGAGTCTTAAAACTGAGAAACAATGGCTGGATGGTAAAATAGTGAAAACTATCATGACTGAGTTCAAGTAATAAGTCAAAAAAGTGAGTAAATAGTAATAAAAATCCCCGAAGGGTTTAAGTAGCTGTCACAAAGCCCAAATATAGCATTCATCCCAAATCATGATGATACAAAATAAGATTCAGTCAAATACGTGGTAAAATCATCAATCGGGACGGACCGAGTCAATATCCCAAATAGTTCACGACTCCACGCTCGTCATCAAGCCTGTGTCTCACCTCAATTTAGCAGTACGGTGTGCAATCTGAATTTCAAACCCTCAGAGCATCATTTACAATCTTTACTCACCTCGAACCAGCTAAGTCTCTAGCTAGCGACGCCTTTGCCCCTCGAATCAGCCTCCACGCGTGTTGTATCTATCCAAAATCTGAACAAGGATGTCAAAATGTTCTAAGGGAACAAAGCCCAAACAAAAACAATCAATAAAGGGCAAAAATCCTGAAATTAGCAAAACCTGAGTCCGAGGCCCACTTCTCAAAACTCTGAAATTTTCACATCGTCAGATTCCTTATGTTTCTACGAGTTCATACATATCAAAAGTTGTCAAATCCGATCCCAAATGGTCCTCCAATTCCCAATCATAAGTCTAATTTATCAAGCCCCAGTTCTTCTATTATTTTCCCTTAAATTCCATTAATTACAACTTTAATCCATGAATTTCTACCATAGAAATGTGTTTTAGGTCCAAAATCCTTACCTTAACGAAGTTCCATTGAAATCTCCCTTCCAAATTGTCCAAAAGCTCTCAAGCCAAAGTAAAAAATGGTTGAATAACTCAAACTCGCAAAATGATATAACTTATATGTTCTGCCCAGTCCTTTCAGCATTTGCGGTACAATCCAAACTTCTACGGTACCGCATATGCAGCCAAACCACCGCTTCTGTGGTCCTTCACTTAAAATCCAAAATCGCATCTGCGATAGGACTTCTGTATCTGCAGCTTCACATATGCATCCATCTTGACCACTTCTACGATATCTACTCACCATTCCCATTTCACACCTGCGACTCTCCTTCCGCATGTGAGCACCACACCTGTGTTCCCCTAACCACATGTGCGAAAACACATGAAGCATCAAATCTTCTGCAGCTGCAATTACCTTCCAACTTATTCGCTAACCACCCGAAATCATCCCGAGACCCCCAGAAGCTCAACCAACGGCACCAACTCATCCTAATAACTTATTCAAACTTGTTCCAATCAGCAAAACACTTCAACAACACCAAATCAACCAAAATGCCTCGGATTCAAGCTTAAGTTTCTAAAATCTTTCGAAATATGCTATTGATCAAAAACCCAATCAAACCACGTACGAATGAACTGAAATTTTGCATACACATCCCAAATGAAACGATGAAGTTACTGAAACTCTCGAAATTCCATTCCGACACCTATATCCCAATCTCGCTTATCAACCGAAAATCGCCAAAATATCAACTTCGCAAGTCAAGCCTAATTTTACTCGAAACCTCCAAAATCCATTCCGATCACACTCCTTATTCTTAAATTACCTCCCAAAGATGATCGAACTATCGAAACTCACATCCGAGCTCTCTAATATATAAGCCAACATCTAGTTGACTTTTCCAACTTAGACTTCCTGAAAAGCGACTAAGTGTCTCAAACTTCACCAAACTCATTCTGGACTCGATCTGACCACCCCCTACCTCAAAACATGGATAACAAAGCATAAAGAAGTAGAAACAGGGAAAATGAAGTGGTAACTCATGAGACAACTGGCCGAGTCATCACATCTACCACCGGTCATGGATGATTGGGCCGTTTGGGCATTCACTCAGTGGCTCAACCCCCGAAGTTCCATGGCCTCATAACAGTTGAAAAAAAATTTGTTAGAGTACCCAACGATAACCTGGGCCGACGTCCATAATAGATATCAACCAAAGATTCGGGCCAAGGAGGATCAACTCGAAGCCCTTACAGATCTGTTTACCCTATCTGGCCCGATGGCAGATAAAAGAGAGTAATTGATCAAGAACCAAGACCGACCTAAGACCAGTATCAGCAATACATTGCAAACTAAGAGGAAATAAATCGCGATGCTATCTCACAAGAAGCGAGAAGAGAAGCGATCGGGGGTCTAGTGGTCGAGGTCTGGTGATCCAAAATGTGTTTGATATGCCGCTGGGAAGTAAGAAAGTATCGAGATTGTCAAAATACTTCAACATGGACATAGCCAGCATCATGTCAGTGATAAGGCGCATCAAACAGACCAAGTGGCCCTGATCATTGTAGTCCGACACTTCTTAGAGGAATCCTTACTTGATGTGCAAGTACCACGACACCCATGGCCATATGACCGAGGACTCATGAAAATTAAGATACGAAGGTGCTCCGTTAATCGATAATAAACACCTTTGAGAATTATTGAGTGATCAAGCCAAAAACCACTTCAGGAACAGGGATACCAACAAATAGGTCAAACAAGAGCAGCCTCATCATATAATCAACATGATCATCAGAGGAGTCGATGTCCCTAAGTGCCAATGATTAAATGCACTAAAGTATCCATCATCATCATACCAAGGGTCATAGAGAAATTAGGGTTATAGGACCAAATCGTGATAGCGGTCCGGGTGTTGAACGAATTTAGCATGGCTTGTGAAACTACTATAGGAGAAATAACCTCGATAGCGAACACCGCTGGGACAATCCAAGAAACTAAATTCTATGTGATGGACGGGGATATGAGGTACAACAGGCCATGGGTTCACAACATGAGGGTGGTACCCTCAACCTTGCATCAGCCATTGAAATTCCCCACTTTGAGAGGAGTTAAGACAGTATATGGAGAGCAGTCTTACACAAAGGAGATGTTAGATGTCGATGAGGTAATTTTTCTGCCAGCAGTTTCTACATCAAGGAAAGCGGATCTGACTAGAAAGGAGGAAATTAATTAGCAATCACTAATACTAGCCTTGATCGAACAGGAGGAACGAGAAGGAAAATTACAGTGTCTCTAGATCATTCATAGCTCCTGATGACACATACTGATCGGTGCGGATTCAATCCTAAGAAAGATTGGGCGCGACTACTTAAAACCCAATAGTGGTATCGGGGTCGATTTTTCCACAGAGAGCTTCAAATTGGAGTCGAGTATTTGCTAAGCCTAGAAATGCATTTTAGCTTCTATTTGATCTTCTATCATTTTTGGTTTTTCTTTCATTTAACAACTAAACTTACCAACTACTAGTGTACACTAATTATGCTAAGTAATGATGCTAGTTTTATGCAATAAGAGAAAAGTACTAGGGTTATGACACTAGGTGGCTCACGAACGGGTATGGAATTCTAACACAAGGATGATATTTAAGGGAAATATGGATAATCATTGCACTTTAGTACTCACTCTCACACCTCTCGGTAGAGAAAGTAATTTTGTCCATTGACTCTCTCGAGACCAATTGGGTAGGCTAATTTTCCCAAGCAACTTTAAGGTTCAATTGGGGTAATCACTCTCTCGAGGTTTAACCCGTTACTTGGGACTACCATTCTCTTGGGTCTATCCCAAATTCTTACTGGGTTAATTGTGATGTCATAGACTCTCTTTTTCAGGAAGAGTCAAGAACCACTAAGCTAGACTTACTGTTTGCAACCACCAAATCTAAGTGAAAACATACAATCAACCCAAATACCAAATACCCAACATCATCAAAGCATTAAGCAAAAACACCCATTAATTACACACACTAGGGTTGAGCCACAACCCTAGATAATGGGTTTAGCTAGACATGGAAGAAGTAGAAATAGAAGATATACTAGAAGAAATTAACATAATCATTAACTACAAGCTTAATCTACTTGATTCCACGGTAATTACAATAGAAAATAGCCTAAAGTAGGCTAATACAAAGTGTCTCGTACTTAGCTACTAAAATAGATTGCCAAAACATCATCTAAAAAAGTAAAGTGTTCTATTTATACTATACAGGAATAAGCGGACAAAAATTCCCCTGAGGGCCTGGAGCGGACCATATAGAAATGAAATGCGGCCGCGTAGGGCATATGGTCTTCTGATCTATCCTTCTGGAATTGGAGATGCGGACCGCATAGAAATGCCACGCGGCAGCATAGGCTGAATCAAGCGGACCGCGTGGAATTGGTGCGCGGACGCACATGTTGCATCAAGCGGACCACGTGGAAATGATGCGCGACCGCACTGTAGAAATTTTCCAATTGTTGCTCTATAATCTTTTACCCACATGGACCGCACTGTGTTGGTGTGCAGCCGCATGGGACTTTGCCTTGAATTGCTGAGCCTCTGATCACTCATCAGTGCGGACCGCGTGGAAATGGATGCGATCCGCGTGGATCTTCTTTTCTTTTACCGGTTCTCTGCACTTTCCTGCGCAGCCACGTGGCAAAGCAGGGCAGACCGCACAGGTCAGGCTTGACTTGGCTTCTTTCAAAACTCTCCTGCGCGGCCGTACATTAGAACCGTGCGGTTCACATTTTATCCACTTTCAATCATCTTTTTTCGCTTGGTAGGTTTCACACCTCTTTTGAGCCAATTTGTGATATTTATCATCTAGTCGCTCAAACCTATAATCAAGCGCAACTTGTAAGAAATTTAGAACTAATCTAGAGCAATTTATGCACAAAACTCAGGTAAGAAGGGGTATAAAACATGTATAATTCATAGTTATCAATTCCCCCAAACTTAAACCTTTGCTTGTCCTCAAGCAAATAAAATGAGACACATCCCTCAATGAAAAACACCCAAGTAATTCCTGTTCTTCCTAAGGTAACCTCAATGAGCCTCAGTTGGGACTAACAATTTCCCTTAATGTATATGTACCATTAACACATTTAAACTTTGAACACTTGTGGATCAAGTGATACACAAGATCATCAAGGGTTGACACAACTCATCAAGGAACCTTTCTCAAGCACTTTCGTCATTGTAGAACCTAGACTCAGGGGTCCTCGACTTTCCCTAAGTGAACCTAACCTTTTAGAATAGTTGCACAAAATCGAGGTACATAAACTCTCTCTCATCTCTCACAAATAAACGGCCCTAAGTCCAGCTCTAAGCATCATATGCTTGCCCTTCAAGTAAGTATCCACTAATGTAGGCTTCCCTCAACTCAAGATGAAATAGGGCTTTTGAGGAGTCATTGTGAAGGCTTTTGGATGAAGGTAGGATATGATGCTGTTCAAATGGCTTCAATATTCCCTTAAGCACTTCTTTTCATTCATTTTGGCACAGTTTATTGACTCAATTGATTAGTTCACTTCTTTCAATTTTATATACTTTTCCACACCTTTTTCACTTTTTGGTGTCCTTTTGATTCCCTTTTTGATTCTTATTCTCCTTTTGTCTTTATTTTTGTCTTTTTCTCTTTTTCATTTCCTTCCCTTTCTTTTGCTTTTTTGCCTTTCTACCACATTGATTCCTTTCTTGTCCCTCCCCCCAAACTTAGTCATTTGCCACTACTCAAGGGAAGATTTGGGTGCCAAGGGAAAGTCGAATTGAGAACGGGTATTGGCTTGTAATTTGGTTCATGAAAGAAAAAGGTTCAAGGCTCAAAATGGGTGAACTAGGGATAATTTGATTGGTAGGTCTTGTAATCGTTCAATTTGGAATCTTTTGGATCAAGGAGAGCCTAAAATAATTTCTCAAATCAAGTTCCACCTATGATTTAGCCTCAACAAATATCCGGGGCAAGTTCTAGACCATCGGCACGGTACTTGGGCTCAATAAATCGAATGCTCATCACATGCACTCAAGGATTGCCAAAAGCGAAGTCGAGGTCTCACAACGACCTTTGATATGATTCAAGCACAAAATGGCCCAACATGACCATATGATGATTATTTGATCAACACAAGAGTATCAAGGCCACGACTTTCACCATCCTAAACACAACTTAATATCTTTGACCATAAGATCAAAGGCAAATGTGTTAGGCCCAAGTGAAGCTTTGCCTGAGGTACCCTTAACTACAAAAACTTCAAAGTCAAAAAGAAAATAAAAAACTGACTCAACCCTTAAGAAAGTTGTCACGCTATTTATCATTGGGAAGAGACACCTGGTTCGCACAACATTCTACCCTTGGAAAGAACCGTGGCATTTAGGAAACCAAGGGCTTATTGCCAATGCCAAAACAAAACAAAAAAGGCTACAAGCCTAACTTTGCAACTAAAACGAAACGACTTTTTTAATGAAAATAGAGAACACAAATGAAAACCAACTGAAACCCAAATGAATATGTACACAAAGGGAGTAGAATATACAACTACGGGAGTCCAGAATGAATATTTATATACACATCATCTATATATACGAATGTAGTGAAAGTAATGAATATGTACAATCATCCAGTTAATCAAAAAGTAGGGCCACACCCCCACGAATAAGAGCTAGCATTGTCCGCAATGTTAACTACCAAATAAAGCATCAAAGCTAGCAAATGATATGGAACGACCCCTCAAACCTCATCAGCTGCTCTATGTGGGTCAAATGGCTCTCGTGTCCTATGTACTGGAAGGTACCTCAGACTGGTCCCCAGCCTGCTATTGTTGTGCTACTGGGACAGGTGCCTGCTACTGGATCGGCTCATCAACTAAAGGGGTACTGGAGGGACCCTCGTGCTCTAGAGCCACTGCTATCACAACTCCCTCAGTACTAGGGAGTTTTCTCTTCTTCTTCGGCCTGTGCTCCTACTCCTGTGGTTGCCCAACTAGTGGCTCTACGACCGGCACCTCGGATAGCAAATCTAG
This sequence comes from Nicotiana benthamiana, assembly GCA_034376525.1. NCBI lineage: Eukaryota > Viridiplantae > Streptophyta > Magnoliopsida > Solanales > Solanaceae > Nicotiana > Nicotiana benthamiana. Next base: position 49,201,233 of record CM067336.1, read on the forward strand.
TGACAACTGATCCGCTAATAGCTTGTCTACTTGCACCTTTAATGCCGCTACCGACTCCTTCGAAGCCTTTGTTTTTGTTAGCTTCTGATGCCCCTTGACCAAATCCTTTAAAGCTTTGCTGTGATCCCAACGGCCTTTGCCAATCTACCCTGCTCCGTTATTATCTTTTCCTGGTTGGCCAGGATTTTCTTCAAAGTCTCATCAATAGAAGTAGGGGATCTCAACAGTCACCGTAGCTCCCTGTGCGTGAACGGATTTGGTCAATATGGACAACTTGGATGTCGCAGCCGACATCCAATTGTTCAACCTGGCAAGCGAGCATGTGATCTAGTTGGCAGTAGATCTGTGAGTCTTTGATACCGGCATCACCAGATTAGCTGTGGTAGAAGGGGGTGCTGTGGAAGGTCCTGGGGGCAATGTAGCGGGATCGGTGAGCTGCTCCATGGCAGATGGCTCATCAGACTGTCCAACTGCGGAAGAAGTGGAGGCCTGACTCTTCTTGGCATTCTTTAGGTTGTCATGACCCTTCTGATCATACCATGAGTACAGCTCACCGAAGGTACCATAACATCATATATTTTATTTTTCACCTCCAAATCCTTGAAGTATACGGAAAGTGTGTTGGGGAAGGGGTAGTTTGTCTTTGTCTCATTACCACAGTACAAATCACCCTATGCATGATGTTGCCCACATTTAATGGAAACCCGGCCATGTTGGAAGAAACCAAGACAGCACGATCAATGGGGATAGAGTGATCATGTGTGGACCGATGAAGCCGATTGCACACGAATGTCAACCACCCTTTTGCTTCAAAGTTGAGGGTATTCCTTAATATCTTCTCATGTGCTTTCAGCCACACAAGGAATGTTGCTAGAGCTGCTACAATCCCAACTAACCAGGGGTGAACTTCTTCTTTCATAGCCAGCTTCTCCAAGTACTGAGACTCATCCTCATCCGCAAATACCAAGAATTCATTAAGTGACTTCCCATCAAATAACACAATCTTGTGCCTCACTCTTGTAGCTGTGGAGCCCCGAACTACGTTGTGGACTTTGCTGTAAAACTATTTTACCATGTGCTGGATTAGTCCTCACGTTCTTTGAAGAAGCCCCAACCCTCTCGTGTACGGAATTCTGCTTGTACGTGAGGGTTGTAGGAACTAAATGAGCATCAATGAAATGCCTCTCCGGAATCAGCTTCCTCTTGGGCCACCGATCCCTGAATCAGTGGAAAGCGACTTCGTTTACAAACCTATCTTCCCATGCCTCCTTCTTTCTGGTTCTCTCTAGACCCCCAATTTTTGGCTCACCACCCTCACTCTCTTCTAATTGTGACGCTGTGGGAGAAGTGGAGTATTGCTCCTCCGTTCCTTTTTCTTCTCCGGACTCATCAGATGAGTCCGAGACTACATTTACCGGCTTCTTAGAGGTGGCCACATTTTCCTATTTAGGGTAAAATGACTCTGGTGCTGGAATCTCCACAGACATGAGTGTGGGACGGACTTTGAAGTCACACTCTGGGAGGGTGCGTACTCACTGCATGTTCAATGAGAGGCAGCCCTGTCGGCCTCCCAAATGATCTTCCTATTCTTTTTTATAATCTCCTTATCCTTGGCAGTGAGTTTCACAACCCCTTTTATTATCTTCCCTTGGAAAGAACCATCCCTCCTGGTTTGCTTTTCCTTACCCCCACGCTGTGTCTGTTTTCCTCCACGTACCATTGTTTGCAAGAGATAAAAGTCTAACGTTGTTAGTGGAAGCACAAAAGGAGTAGATAGTTTAAATCTCAATTCATAATTACAGGCATAGTATTACACGCAAGAGGGACGCAGACCGCACAAAAAGGTCACGCGGTCCGTACAGGCTAATATTTGCACATAACAGTTCTCTGACAGAACCTATGTGGACCCCACTGCTTTGGATTGCGGCCGCGTAGGATTGACGCAGACCACAGAAAAATGGACGCGGTCTGCACAGCTCAGACTACAAGAATGCAACCTCACTGAACTCTAGCCACTCGGTCCACACTATTTTAGACCGCGGCCGCACTGGGTTCACACGGACTGCACATAAATGGTCACTCGGACCATGCCGGGTTCACGCGAACCGCAAAGAAATGGTCACGCGGACTGCACAGAACTGGTCACGCGAACCGCACTGGGTTCACGCGGACCGCACAAAAATGGTCACGCGGACCATGTACAGAGGTTTTTCAATTACTAAGCAAAGGCACGCGGACCGCACACAAATGGTGTGTGGCCGCATAGGGAAAACGTAACTGAGTAGGTCCTATATTGTTCTTTTCAGTCCAATTTGTAACATTATGAGTCCTAGGAGTCCCTACTCAGTTGTCTTAATAAGAATATAAGCCCAAGTTCAACCAATAATTCACAAAAACCTAGTCCAACAGTTAACTAAGAGGAACAATTCAAGAAATTAAGAAGTTATACTAGTGGAAATAAAGTAAAATAAACACAAATTAAACTACGAATTGAAATGAAGATGAGATGTTACCAAGGATGAATGATAATTCAAATATGTGCACAAATGTTGTGGGTGAATAGTATAATTGAGCTCATACACGAAAATTTGCGAAAAGGTTTAAAGAAGGCCCAATGCTCCTATTTATAGAAAACCGTGGGACCCATTCCTTACCTACCTGCACGGCCGCACAGAAATGTCACACGGACTGCGCATGATTTTCATCCTCAGATCCTGAGCACAACCCACACGGACCGGACTATTTTAGTGTGCGGCCGCGTGGGAAACTTCAGAGACTTATCAATTTCCGCAATTTCCACGCGGACCACACTTCTTTGGTGCGCGACCGCGTGGAAAACTTCATAGAGATGCCAATTTTTATTCTTCCAGCGTGGACCATCAAAACTTTCATGCGTCTGCGCTGGGTCTTCTGAGTTTTACTCTTTCACTAGCTCAAGCCCACGTGGACCATACTGTTTTGACATGCGGCCGCGTAGGCACTGTTCTGAGACTGTTCATTTTTTCGTTTTGCCCTGCACTAATTCAACATTATCCCTGCAATACTTCACAAACCATAGCTCAAAAATCCTACTTTACAACAGAAAAAAGAAAGAAATTCAAAAGACATGGGTTGCCTCCCAAGAAGCGCCTAATTTAACGTCACGACGCGGCACATGTTACCATCATAGTCATTTCAAATGAATCAGTGCCACCACGTGGCTGTCATCAAACTTGCACAAATAATTCTTGATTCGATGCCCATTGACCCGGAATACTTCACCATTCTTGTTTTTGAGATCAGTGGAACCAAATGGAGTAACACCCACCACTTTAAAAGGACCTCTCCACTTGGACTTTAGCTTTCCCGGAAACAACCTTAACCGGAAATTGAAAAGAATAACCACATTGCCAACCTTGAATTCTTTCCCCCGGGCATACTTGTCATGGAGATACTTCATGTTATCTTTGTACAAGGACGATCTGTAGTATGCATGAAACCGAAACTCATCAAGTTCATTCAATTGTTCAACCTGGAGATTGGCCGCAACATCCCACTCTAAATTTAACTTTTTAAAGGCTGACATCGCCTTATGATCTAACTCCACTAGATGATGAAACACTTTCCCAAAAACCAACCGATATGGCGACATACCAATCGGAGTCTTAAAAGTTGTATGATAAGCCCAAAGAGCATCATCTAATTTCTTTAACCAGTCAGTCCTATTTGCATTGATAGTCTTGGACATAATTCTCTTGATTTCCCGATTTCAGACGTCAACTTGGCCACTCACTTGAGGATGATAAGGAGTGGTCAATTCATGGTTTACCCCATACTTGGTAAGCAAAGAATTGAAAGCCTGGTTGCAAAAATGAGAGCCACCATCACTAATTATGGCAGCGGTATGCCAAACCTAGTAAAAATGCCCTTCTTCAAGAAAGACACCACACTACGAGCTTCATTGTAGGATAAGGCGACGACCTCAACCCCTTTCAACACATAGTCAACCGCTACCAAAATATATATGTTTCCACAAGAACTCACGAATGTCCCCATAAAGTCTATCCCCAAACAAAAAAATGTCAACATTATGAATCATGTTAAGGGGAATCTCATCTTTCTTTGAAATCCCTTCGGCACGTTTACACTCAACACATCTTTTCACGAAGTCACCAACATCCTTTAACAATGAAGGTCAATAGAACCCACAACTCAACATTTTAGACGCCGTCCTCGCCCCGTTATGATGGCCACTATAGGGCGAAGAGTGCCACAATACTCAATTGCTCTTCTTCAGGAACACACTGGCGAATTACCCAATCAGTGCAAATTTTAAACAGGTACGGGTCATACAAATAGAAGTCCAAAGCATTCTGCTTGAGCTTCTTCCTTTGGTTGGAAGATAGCTCATACGGGACTACACCGGTAACCAAATAATTTGCAATGTCGGGAAACCACAACATGTCAAGCATAGAAACTGAGAGGAGTTGTTCTTCCGGAAAAGAATAATTTATCTCAAGGCTTTCCGAAAGCCTCCCTTCCTCCTTCAATCCATACAAGTGGTTCGCCACTTGGTTCTCACTTCCCTTTCTATCGACGATCTCCAAATAAAATTCTTGTAGAAGAAGCACCCATCACATCAACCTTGCTTTTGAATCCTTCTTAGTCATCAAGTACAGAAGGGCGCCGTGATCGCTATGGATAATCACTTTGGCCCCATAAGGTATGGGCAAAACTTCTCCATGGCAAATACAATGGCAAATAATTCCTTCTCGGTGACTGTCATTTCTTTGCTCCTCATTCGTTTTCTTGCTAGCATAGTACAGTAGATGGAACAATTTGTTGATATTTTGGCCCAAGACCACGCCCACCACAACATCACTAGCATCACACATGTGCTCAAAGGGAAAGCTCCAATTGGGTGAGGTAATGATGGGGGTAGTTGTCAACTTTTGCTTTAGAAGCTCGAAAGCCTCCATACACTTGTCATCAAACACATATCTTGGATTGTTTTCCAACAACTTACACAACGGGTTCACTACCATAGAAAAGTCTTTGATGAATCTCCAGTAGAAATCCGCTTGTCCAAGAAAACTCCTTAACCCTTTGACAGAGTTAGGAAAGAAAGCCTTTATATCACCTCAATTTTTTCTTTATCAACCTCAATCCCTCTTTTCAAAATATTATGACCCAAAAAAATTCCTTCTTCTACCATTAAATGGAATTTCTCCCAATTGAGCAACAAATTTGTGTCTTCACAGCGGGCCAACACATGATCAAGATTTTGCAAACATTCAACAAATGAATCCCCGACCACTTTAAAGTCATACATGAAGACCTGAAATATATCCTCCACCATGTCGGTGAAGATTGCTATCATACATCTTTGAAAGGTCGTCAGAGCATTACATAATCAGAATGGCATTCGAGAGAAGGCGAATGTGCCATAAAACATGTGAATGTTATCTTTTCTTGGTCCTCCGGGGCAATGAGAATCTAGTTACAGCCGGAATACCCATCTAAAAAACAATAGAATGCCCGGCCCGCAAGACGGTGAAGCATTTGATCCAAGAATGGCAATGGGAAATGGTCCTTTCTCGTAACCTTATGTAGGTAGTCCATGCATACTCTCCAACCCACCACAGTACGAGTCAGAATCAGCTCATTATTTTCATTTTTCACCACCGTCATTCCTTCCTTCTTTGGCACGCGCTGTACCTGAGAAGTCCATGAACAGCAAGAAATTGGATACACCACACCGGCGTCAAGCCACTTGATGACTTCCCTTTTAACCGCAACTTGCATGGCCTCATTGAGTCTCCATTGATGTTCAAGAGACGGTCTCTCATCCTCCTCCAATATTATCTTGTGCATGAAAAACACGGGGCTAATACCCTGAATACCCGACAAGGTCCATCTAATCGCTCGCTTGCACTTTTGAAGTGGCGTCCACCTGCACGTTAGTCAAGCAAGAAGAAAGAATCCCCAACCACGGTGCCAAAAAGTGATCGATGCGGAATCAATTCTAAGAAAGAGTGGGCGCGACTAATTAAAACTCACTAGTGGTATCCGGGTCAATTTTTCCACAGAGAGCATCAAATTGGAGTTGAGTATTTTCTAAGCGTCTATCATTTTTGGTTTTTCTTTTGTTTAACAACTAAATTTATCAACTACTAGTGTAAACTAAAATATGTTAAATAATGATGCTAGTTGTATGCAATAAGAGAAAAGCACTAGGGTCGTGACACTCACCTATGTGGCTAACTAACAGGTATAGAATTCTAACACAAGGATGATAATTAAGGGAAATATGGATAACCGTTGCAGTTTAGTACTCACTCTCACACCTCTTGATAGAGAGAGTGATTTTGCCCAATTGACTATCTCAAGACCAATTGTCTATGCCAATTTTCCCAAGAAACTTAAAGGTTCAGTGGGGTAAGTGCTCTCTCGAGGTTTAACCCGTTACTTGGGACTACCACTCTTATGGGTCCATCCCAAATTCTTGTTGGGTTAATTGTCAGGCCATAGACTCTATTTCTCAAGAAGAGTCAAGACACACTAAACTAGACTTAGTATTTGCAACCACCAAATCTAAGTGAAAACATACAATCAACCCAAATACCAAACACCCAACATCATCCAAGCATTAATCAAAAACACCCATTTATTACCCATATTAGGGTTGAGCCCCAACCCTAGCTAGTGGGTTTATCTAGACATGGAAGAAGCAGAAATAGAAGAAATACTATAATAAATTAACATAATCATTAACTACAAACTTAATCTACTTGATTCCACTTTAATTACAAGAGAAAATTACCTAAAGTAGGCTAATACAAAGTGTCTCGTGCTTAGCTGCTAAAACAGATTGCAAAAACTTCACCTAAAAAGTAAAGTGATCTATTTATACTACACAGGAAAAATCGAACAAAAATACCCCTAAGGGCCTGGCGCGGACCGCAGAGAAATAGCATGCGGCCGCCTAGGGCATATTGTCTTCAGATCTATACTTCTAGACTTGGAGATGCAGACGCATAGAAATGCCACACGGCTGCATAGTTTGAATCAAGGGGACGACGTGGAATTGGTGCGCGGCCGCACAGTTTGCATTAAGCGGAACGCGTGGAAATAATGCGCGGACGCACTGTAGAAATTGTCCAATTGTTGACTCTCTGAACTTTTACCCATGCGGACCGCACTGTTTTAGTGGGCGGTCGAATGGGACTTTGCCTTGAATTGCTGAGCCTCTGATCACTCATCAGTGTGGACCGCGTGGAAATTGATGTAGTCTGCGTGGATCTCTTTACTTATACTGGTTATCTTAACTTTCCTGTGCAGCTGTGTGGCAAAGCAGGGCAGACCGTGCAGGTCAGGCTTGACTTGGCAGCTTTTAGAACTCTCCTGTGCGGCCGCACATAAGAAAAGCAAGGTCTGCGCAGGTCACCATTTTCGCACTTTCAATCATCTTTTGACGCTTGGAAGGTTTCACTCCTCTTTTGAGCCGATTTGTGATATGTTTTATCTAGTTACTCAAACCTGCAATCAAGCGCCACTTGAAAGCAATTTAGGACTAATCTAGAGCAATTTATACACAAAGCTCAGGTAAGAAGGGGTATAAAACATGTATAATTCATAGTTATCATACACCACCAAATTGATGGTTGAAGAGTTGGAGCAAGTCATATTAATTGAACATCCACCGGATAGAAAAATATACCTGAGCACGGATTAACCTCCGAGCTTAGGGAAAGCTTATTAATTTTCTTATAGCTAACGTAGATTGTTTCGCTTGATCTCATTTTGACATGACAAGGATCCCACTAGAGGTAACAACTCATAAGATGAGTTTATACCCAAAGTTCCATCCAGTCAAGCAGAAGAGGAGGCCACAATTCGAAGTCAAACATGCATTCATCAAGAATCAGTTATCCAAACTTCTTAAAATTGGATCAATATTGGAAGTTAAATACCCGAACTGGTTAGCTAACGTAGTGGTAGTTCCTAAAAGGGGAATAAGCTAAGAATGCATGTAGATTACAAAGACCTGAATAAACATACCCCAAGGATTCTTTCCCTTTTCCTAATATCAATAGAATGATCGATGCAATGGCCAACACGAGATACTCAATTTTTTCGATGCCTATTCCGAGTAAAACATAATTTGGATGGACCCGGTCGACAAAGAAAAGACTTGTTTAATCATTAAATTCGGCACCTACTATTATAATGTAATGCCTTTTGGGTTAAAGAACACCGATGCCACCTATCAATACCTATAAAACTGGATGTTCGAAAACAAATAGGAAAATCAATGGAAATTTATATTGATGATACACCGTTCAAATCTCTACGAGCTGAGGACCGTTTAAAATATTTGCATGAAACATTCGACATACTGAAGAAATACCATTAGAAGATTAACCCGGAGAAGTACGCATTTGGGGTTGTGTCAGGCAAATTCCTCGGGTTCATGGCGTCCGATCGAGGGAGTGAGATCAACCTCGAAAAAATAGTCGATAGAGGACATCACCATGGTGGACAAAACAAGGCCGTTCAAAGGCTAACTGGGCATGTAGATGCCTTGGGCCAGTTCATCTTGAGAACCTCAAACAAGAGCCATCGATCCTTCTTACTATTAAAGAAGAAGAATAATTTTTCCTATACCCTGGAATGCTATGCTTCGGTAGAACTCAAATAGTACCTATTAAGTCCACCCATGTTGCACAATCCAAAGGCATATGAACAACTATACCTCTACTTGGCGATTCGAGGTGGCGGTAAGTGCCGTCTTAGAATCGAAGGGAGAAGGTACACAATTTTATATTTACTAGGTCAGTAGAAGTCTTGGTGAGGCCTATCCAAGGTATCCTCACTTGGAAAAGTTGTCTCTCGTTTTGCTTAGCACCTCCAAGAAGCAAAACTGTACTTTCAATGCCACCCCATATATGTCGCGACCTCTTACCCGCTAAGGAACATCATGCACAAACCTGAACTCTCAGACCAGTTGGCCAAATGGGGTGTGGAAATTAGCAGTTATGATATCAAGTATCTACCCCGAACCGCCATAAAATCTCAGATTTTGGTAGACTTGGTGGCCAACTTCACATCGACCTTAATTCCTGAAGTCAAAAGGGAATTATTATTAACCTTGGGTCCACTTTGGGAATATGGTCCCTTTTTATGGATGGTGCCTCGAACACGAAGGGGCCCGGGCATGATATCGTATTAATACCGCCTACGGTAAAAGTAATTAGGTAATCTATTAAAAATATGAAATTTACAAAAAAAGAGGACGAATATGAGGACATGATTCCAGGTATAGAATTGGGTGAAAGCCGTGGGGCTAAGGTGATCGAAGCTAGGTACGAATCTCTCCTCATGATAAATCAAGTTAACAAGACGTTTGAAGTAAAATACGAATTGTTGTGAAAGTACTTGGACAAATTACAAGTAACCCTACATCAAATCAAGGAATTTACCATACAATATGTACCCCGGGACAAAACAAGAAGTCTGATACACTTGCTAACTTGGGGTCGTCGGTCGATTTCGATGAATTCAGTTCGGTAGAAGTGGTGCAACTAATGAACTCGGTGATAAAAGAAGGAAACGCTAAATTGAACTCAATGAGTTTAACTTGGGATTGGAGAAACAAATACATAGACTAATTAAAGAAAGGGAAACTACCTTCGGATCCCAAAAATCCAGAACCTTGCATACCAAAGCTGCCAAATTTAGCTTGGTCGAAGGGGCTTTGTTAAGGAGGACTTTGTTTGGCTCACTAGCCAGATTCTTAGGACCAGGAGAGATCGAATACACCATGAGAAAAGTTCACAAAGTCATTTTTAGAAACCATTCGGCGACAGAATCCTTGGTTCGAAAACTAATTAGGGTCGGATACTACTAGACCGAAATGGAGAAGGATACAAAGGACTTCGTATGAAAATGCGATGCGTTGTGACAAACCGACCAGCTATATTAATAATTTATGCTTCGTTCCCATATTAAATACTTCCTCTAAGTTCATTTCAACAATTTTAGTTTGCCATGATGTTCGGTGTTGGGTTTCGGAGAGTTTTGGACACTTAGTCCTTAAATAAGAGCTTAAGTGCTAAAAAGTGGTCCGTAGTTAGAATCGTGTCAAGGCGACCTTATAATGGATATGTGATGGTTTCATTAGCTCCGTTAGGTGATTTCGAGATTGGGAGCATTTTCGGAATGCATTTTGGAAGTCCGTAGCTCATTTAAGCTTGAAATGGAATTCTGGATAGTGAGTTTTTGATCCAGGGGTCAAAATAGACATCTGGAAGTTGCAATTTCTCCTTCATGTTAATTGGGATGTGTGTGGAAAACTTTAGCTCAATCAGACGTGTTTTGGTTTGGTTTTTTATCGAAAGCGTGTTTTGATGAAATTTGAAGTTCTTAGGCTCAAATCATTGATTAATTTGAGTTTTCGCATTGTTTTAGGTGGTTTAAGGATTGGTATAAGATTGATTTATTTTATGGGATATGTCTGTAGGTTTGGTTGAGGTCTGGGGGCCTCGGGTGTGTTTCGGATGCTCAACGGAGCATTTTGGAGTTATAAAAAAGATGAAGAAAATCCTTCATCAATTGCAGGTCCCACTTACTTCTTTGCATTCGTGACACTTCCATTGAGTTCACATAGCTCTTTCTTTCTTCTTCTACGTGTTTGCGTCCTCCTCCACGCATTTTAGTAGAGTAATTCTGGAGGAGGACAAGTTTCTTCATCGCGTTCGCGTTCAGCACTCTGTGTTCATGAAGCTTCAGGTTTTTCTTGATCGCTTTCACGTGTAGGCAATCACGTTTGCGTAGCTTTATTTGAATCTGGGGGCTGAGCTCATTTTTACTCAATGCAATTGCATCACCCTGTCACATTCGTGTAGCTTCGTGATTGCATGCCTTTGCGTTCGAGTTCTGCCCCTCGCGATCGCTAAGGGAATTTTTGGCAACTCCATTTTTTCTTCTCCGCGAACGCGAGGACACCTCCACATCGCGTTGCATTAATTGTCTAGATAGTATTTAACATTTCAAACCGAAGGTTACCAATTTTGAACAAAACAAAAGCTTGGGAACTCATATTTGGGAGATATTTCTAGGGATTTTTTAGGGCAACGATTGGGTAGCGATTCCCTACTATCTTATGCTTATAACCCACTAATCTAATCATGAATTCATTCTTAATTTCAGATTTTGAATGAAAAATGGGAAAACTTCACAGACCAAAACTATTAAGTTTTGAGAGGTTATTTAACTTTCAATTTTGGAGATTTTTATGTGGTTAGACTCATGAGAGTGCGAGAGTTTTAAAAATGTGAAAAGGTATCCGATTTTGAGATGTTGGCCGGAGGGGCATTTTTGTCATTTATCTATTTTCGCGCCTTAGCTTTGCATTAAATAGTAGAATAAGTTGCTTGCGATGTTATCTACGATATGTAATTGAATTGAATAGATTTTGACCATTTGGACTCGGATACTCGTGGCAAAGGCATGATTTCTAGTTGATTTTTGTGCCGGTTCAAGATAAGTGGCTTGTCTAACCTTGTGTGGGGACCTTTCCCCTTACGACATGATATTTGATATTTGAATGCCTCGTACATGAGGGGACGAGCGCATGTTTGAGCTAATTGTTGAAAATCCACTTTTACTTGAAGTATGTAAATTGAGTTTTCTTGCTTACTGCTTATTCTAATTGCAAGTTTACCTATTATTACTTTATAGAAGCATGATTAGTTTACTTACTTGCCTATTTACTTAAACTGCATTGTTTTCTCTCCGTGAATCATGTAGGCTAGAATTTACTATTACTTGTTCTGAGTTTAGCATTTATCCTAAAGTTTGAGCTATTATTGTATGTTTTAAATTTGGGACTACGAGACGACGTCCTGGGAGATCGCCCTATACTTGATATGTTCTGGACTCAGGGTGCGGGATACCAAGATATCCCTGGCACATGCATTTTATATATTAAGGATACCAAGAGATCCTCGGGATACAAAGAGATCCCCGGCATACCTATTCAGGATACCAAGAGATCCCTCGTGACTATGATGAGGATACCAAGAGATCCTTGGGATACCAAGAGATCCTCCCGCTATTATTTCCTACTGTGAGCAGTATTTCCTTATATTGTTTTGTTTTTGGTTTCTTTTATTATTTTCCTTATTTTTCCTATTTAGATTCTCGCGGTAGAATTTATCTATACTATTTTCCTTATCCTATTATTTATTATGTTTTATCTCAGTAGGGCCCTGACCTTCCTCGTCACCTGACCGAGGTTAAGCTTGACGCTTACTGAGTACCACTATGGTGTACTCACTCCCCTTCAACGCATGTTTCTCATGTGCAGATCCAGGTACCTCCACCTAGGCGTACCATCCCCGAGGCAAAGAGATCTTGCAGAGACTTTGAGGTACTTATGTTGCGTCCGCAGACTAGGAGCCTCTATCTTATTTCAGTTGTAGTAGATAGCTTTCCTTTTCTTTCAGTTGTTTAGACATTCTAGAGTTAGAGCAGTATATCACATTTCTATTAGCAGTAACTATTGACATTACATCACAGAGTGCAGACATTTTTGTAACATATAATGCACAAACAAGCAATCGTGGAATCGATTTGCAGCGCCTCGTCAAAACAAGTCTGATTTATCAACTCATGTACAGAATCAGAAAATGAGGAAGCTCCCAACTAGAGCTGCAAAACAAAAATAGGTCGTTCGACTCCCTGGTTCATAATCCAGTCGAGAAAAAATTATACCATGAATTCTGAAGTCTTTTTAATAAAAATTGTGATCGAACGCAGTAAATTACAATCTGGAGAAAGAAGAGCGATGTTTGGCTTCTTCAATTTTTTAGATTCCCATCACAATAGTTTTCAACCTCTCATGTCATCTTGCTATTCACATCATAGAGTTTTGATACAACACTCTGTGATAATCATAGTTTTTAGTCCTTGCAGGGCGTGTTTGTAATGATGTTTTAGATGCCTCAATAGGAGGAATACCTTAAGGTTAGACCGGTGGTGTTAGGATAACAACTCCGGCGAGATTGACTCCCTTATCTATATTTCGCCTATTTGCTGTTATAATTTTTTTCTTATATTAATAAAAAATCTAGCCCCAGGCTCTGCCTAGTGGATTTCCTAAAAAAAACATTTCTATTAGCCTGTGTTTCCCGTGAGTTTCCAGGTTTTGCGATATTGTTATAGACTTTCCGTGGTGAATGAGTTGTATATGCCGAGACACACTTATATACAGTTGTTCTTATAGTTGTTTAGTTTTAATTATCTAATTTTTTGCATGTTTAATTTGTTTTTACCCATTATTAGGCTTACCTAGTTGTACGGACTAGGTGCCGCCACGACAAGCTCATGGTGGGTGAACTGGGATCTTGACAAGTTGGTATCAGATCTCTAGGTTAATAGGAGTCACGGAACACATGTCTGTTTATTAGTGTTTTGCTATGTACGGAGATATCTGTACTTATCTATGAGAGGCTATGTAACTGCTTAGGAAACATCTTCACTTCATTTGATTTCCTTGTCATGCGATATTTTTAACATTAATTCTAAGCGTTTATCTTCTATTCTGTAACAGATGGTGAGGACACGTGCTACTCAGGATGATCAGGCACCCCCGCCCCTACTACAGTCGTTAGAGGCCGGGGACGGGGCAGAGGCTGGGGACGGGGCAGACGCTGTGGACGTGCACGTGGTGCAGCCAGAGCACCTGTGCGAGCTGCCATTGAGGTACCTTTAGCAGATCCAAGAGGAGTTCAGGCACTTGACATGCATACTGCCACTACTACTCCAGCCCTTCAGGAGATGTTAGCTTAGTTCATGTCTATGTACACCACCTTGGCTCAGGCAGGGTTGCTTCCCTTTGCTGCAGCCACATCCCAGGCCGGTGGAGGAGCACAAACTCCTGCCGCCCGTACTCTTGAGCAGCGAGTGTATGTTAAGCAGGTCCTACAGATTCTTCCCGTACAGACTGCAGTACCAATTTAGCCCGAGGGTAGGGCAGTTGCTTCTGATGGTGAGCAGTGGAGGCTTGAAAGATTCAAGAAGTATGATCCTCTATGTTCAGTGGATTAGCATCAAGTGATGTCTTCGGACTTCTGGAGGAGTGCCATCGTATTCTCTGCACTATGGGTATAGCCGGATCCAACAGGATTTCTTTTACTGCCTTTCAGCTCTGGGAAGCCGCCTATGATTGGTGCCGCACTTATGGGATAGACAGTCCATTCGAGGCTACCTCACTGACTTGGACCCAGTTCTCGGATATATTCATTAGAGAGTTTGTCACTCAGAGTCTCAAGAATGCATGGCGCAAAAAGTTTGAGCAGTTGCGCCAGGGTGCTATGACCATTTTGGAGTATGTTATCCATTATACTAGATTGGCTTGGCATGCAACAGTCTTTGTTGCTACTGTCCACGAGAGAGTACGCCGATTCATTGAGGGTCTTATTCCACCCATAAAATCTAGCATGTATTAAGAGTTGGAGATGGACATTCCTTAATAGTAGGTAGTGAGCATTGCTAGGAGGATTGATGGTATCCTCACTAGGGAGCGAGATGAGAGAGAGGCCAAGAGGTCTCTAGAGTCGGGCCACTACTCTGGTGCCCGTACCCCAACAGTATGTGATCATTGTTGGGGATATATGTGTTGCCTCGTTCATTCAGCTCTTCCAACAACCAGCAGTGCTCCAGCTCCTCATAGACCCCAAGAGCCTTACTATGCACCTTCGGTATCTAGCGTGCCTCCTGCACGGGGTGCTTTCAGAGGTTAATCTAGCAGACCTGGCCCGATCCATTCACAACCACCGCGCTCTCCTAGAGCTTGTTTTGAGTGTGGCGACACCCACCATGTCGTGAGGGATTGCCCTAAGCTTGGGAAGAGTACACTTCCAAAGACTTCTCAACCATAACGTGCTCATCAGAGTTCTCAGGCCATGATCATTGTTCTAGCTACTACCCCATCTGCCCTGCAAGCTAGAGACGGAGGTCGAGGAAGTATAGGTTGCCCTTGAGGCCAGGCCAGATATTATGCCATTCTTGCTCGTACTGACGCTGTTTCCTCCAATTCTGTCATTACATGTATTATACTGGTTTGTCACAGAGATGCATCTGTTTTATTTGATCCAGGCTCCACTTATTCATATGTGTCTTCTTATTTTGCTCCATATTTGGGTGTAGCCCAAGTTTCTTTGAGTTCTTCTGTTTATGTTTCTACTCCCATGGGAGATTCTCTTATCGTGGATCGCTTTTATTGATCATGTTTGGTTACTATTAATGATTTTGAGACCAGAGAAGGTCTATTGTTGCTCAATATGGTGGACTATGAAATTATCTTATGCATGGACTGGTTGTCGCCCCATTATGCTATTCTTGATTGCCACGCCAAGACCGCGACGCTGTCTATGCCAGGTATTCTGTGTGTTGAGAGAAGTTGTACATTATATCACACTCCCGGAAGAGTTATTTCTTTTCTTGAATCTCAGCATATGGTTTCCAAAGGGTGTGCCACAAATTTAGCTTATGTGAAAGATGTCAAGTTTTAATACCCTGCTATTGATTCGGTCACAGTGGTATGGGATTATCCCGATGTGTTTCCAGCTGATCTTCCGGGCATGTTTCCCGATAAAGACATTGATTTTGGCATAGATTTGTTGCTGGACACTCATTGCATTTCTATTCCTTCGTACCGTATAGGTCCTCCTAAGTTGAAGGAGTTGAAGGATCAGCTACATGAATTGCTTGATAAGGGTTTTATTCGACCCACTGTTTCACCTTGGGGGTGCTCCTGTCTTGTTGGTGAAGAAAAAAGATGGTTCTATGCGTATGCGTATCGATTATCGCCAGTTGAACAAGGTTATATTGAAGAACCGTTATCCTTTGCATCATATTGATGATCTATTTGACCACCATCAAGGCGCACATGTGTTTTCTAAAATTGATTTGTGCTCATGGTACCATCAGTTGAAGATTTGGGAGTCGCATATCTCGAAGAATGCATTCAGGACTTGGAATGGTCATTACAAGTTCCTTGTTATATCATTTGGGCTAACCAATGCCCCAACAACTTTTATGAATTTGATGCACAATGTGTTTAGGCCCTATTTTGACTCGTTCGTCATTATTTTCGTAGATGATACTCTTGTATACTCCCGAATTCGGGAAGATCGTGATCAGCACCTGAGGACCGTGCTTCAGAACCTGAGAGAGAAGGAGTTATATGCAAATTTCTCCAAGTTTGAGTTTTGGCTGAGTTCTCTGGCATTCTTGTGCCACGTGGTATCGAGTGAGGGAATTCGGGTTGATCCGAAGAAGGTGGAAGCCGTGCAGAGTTGGACCAGACCCTCTTTAGCTATAGAGATTCGTAGTTTCCTTGGATTGGTGCGTTATTAACATCATTTTGTTGAGGGGTTTTCATCGATTGTAGCCCCTATGACTAGACTTACCCAAAAGGGTGCTCCATTTCAGTGGACATAGGAGTGTGAAGCGAGCTTTCAGAAGCTCAGGACAACTTTGGCTACATCCCTTATTTTTATATTTCCTACTGGTTCGGATTCCTATATTGTTTATTATGATGCCTCACATGTTGTCCTTGGCACACTGTTGATGTAGGACGGTAGGGTGATTGCCTATGAAGGGCTCCATGAGGTTTGTAAAGAAAGGAAAGTTGAGTCTGTAGTTTATTGGCCCATTTGAGATTTTGAAGTGAGTAGGGGAGGTAACATTAGAGCTTGCCTTACCTTCTAGTTTGGTCGAGGTTCATCCAGTATTTCATGGTTCGATGGTCCGGAGGTATCAGGGAGATCCATCGCAGGTGTTGGATTTCAGTTCACTGCAGTTTGACACGAATCTATCCTACATTGAGGAGGTAGTGGCTATATTGGACATGTAGGTCGGAAAGTTGAGATCAAAGAACATCGCATTAGTAAAGGTTTAGTGGCGGGGTCAGTCACCGAAGGAGGCGACTTGAGAGACCAAGCAGGATATGTGCAGCCAATACCCTCATATTTTCACTACTTCAGGTATGTTCTCTATGCTCGTTCGAGGACGAACGAATGTGTAAGTGTAGGAGATGGGACGAACCGACCGATCATCTTAAGAGTTTATGCGTCGATCCCCAATTAACTGCTTCCCCTATGTTCGTTTCTTCTATTTTGGTTTGCCTGGACATTCGATGTTGGGTTTCAGAAAGTTTTGGGACACTTAGTCCCTAAATGAGAGCTTAAGTGTTGGAAAGTGGTCATAGCCGGAACAATGCTAAGACGACCTCAAAATGGAAACTTGATGGTTCCGTTAGCTCCGTTAGGTGATTTTGGGATTGGGAGCGTGTTGAAAATGCATTTTGGAAGTCCATAGCTCATTTAAGCTTGAAATGCAAAAGTTTCCGGTCTGATAGTGAGTTTTTTATCCGGTGGTCGAAACTAAATTCCTGAAGTTGCAGTAGCTCCTTCATGTCAGTTGTGATGTGTTGCAAAAATTTTAGGTCAATCGAACGTGTTTTGGTTAGGTTTTTTATCGAAAATGTGTTTTGATGAAATTTGAAGTTCTTAGGCTAAAATCATTGATTAATTCGAGTTTCCGGCGTTGTTTTAGGTGGTTTAATAATTGGTACATGTTCTAATGATGTTATGTGATATTTCCGTTGGTTTGGTTGAGGTTCCAGGTGCCTCGGGTGTGTTTCGGATGCTCAACGAAGCATTTTGGAGTTATAAAAAAGTGTAGAAAATCCTTCAGCAGTTGCAGGTCCCAGTTCCTTCTTCGCGTTCGCCACACCTCCATTGTGTTCGCATAGCTCTGACTTTCTTCTTCTACACATACGCGTCCTCCTGCACGCGTTTGCATAGAGTAATTCTGGAGGAGGACATTTTTCTTCATCGCGTTCGCGAAGCTTTATGTTTTCTTGATAGCTAATCTTTAATTCATCCTTAATTTTGGATTTTTGAATGAAATTGGGGAAACCTTTATAGACCAAACTATTGAGTTTTGAGTGGGTATTTGACCTCCTATTTGGGAGATTTTTATATGGTTAGACTCATGAGAGTACAAGGGTTCTGACAATATGAAGATATATCCGATTCAGAGGCGTTGGCCTGAGAGGCGTTTTGGTCATTTACCTTTTTTCGCGCCTTAGCTTTGAATTAAATAGTAGAATCATTTTCATGCGATGTTATTTACAATATGCAATTGAATTGAATAGATTTGGGCCACTTGGAATCGGATACTCATGGCAAAGGCGTGATTTCTAGTTGATATTTGTGCTGGTTCGAGGTAAGTGGCTTGTCTAACCTTGTGCGGGGGACCTTTCCCCTTAAGACATGATATTTTATATTTTAATGACTCGTACGAGAGGTGGCGACTGTACTTGAGCTAATTGTTGAAAATCCGCTTTTACTTGAAGTATTTAAATTGATTTTTCTTGCTTACTGCTTATTCTAATTGCAAGTTTACCATGTATTAGTTTAGAGAAGCATCTTTAGTAGACTTACTTGCCTATTTACTTAAATTGTCTTGTTTGCACTCTATGAAGCATGTAGGCTAGAATTTACTATTACTTGTTCTGAGTTTAGCATTTATCTTAATGTTTGAGCTGTTATTGTGCATTTTAAATTTGGTAGTACGGGGCAGCGTCCTGGGAGATCCCTTTGTACTTGATTTGTTCTGGATTGAGGGTGCGGGATACGATGAGATCCCTAGCACATGTATTTTATATATTGAGGATACCAAGAGATCCTCGGGATACCAAGAGATCTACTACTTACCTATTGAGGATACCAAGATATCCCTCGTGAGTATGATGAGGATACCAAGAGATCCTCGGGATACTAACAGATCCCCGTCTCTTACTTCCTGTTTTAATTAGTATTTCCATATATTGTTTTGTTTCTGCTTGCTATTACCATTTTCCTTATTTGTCTTGTTTAGACTCTCGCTGTAGAATTTATCTATATTGTCTTCCTTACCCTATCATTTATTATGTTTAATCTCAGTAGGGCCCTGACCTTCCTCGTCAATACCCGACCGAGGTTAGGCTTGGCACTTACTGAGTACCGCTGTGGTGTACTCATGCCCTTTCTGCGCATGTTTCTCATCTGCACATCCAGGTGCCTCCACCCAGGCGTACTATGCCCGAGGTGGGGAGATCTAGCAGAGACTTCGAGGTATATCTGCTGCGACTGCAGACTATGAGTCTCTATCTTATTCCAGCTGTAGTAGATAGCTTTACTTTTCTTTTAGTTGTTTAGACATTCTGGAGTTAGAATAATATATCAAATTTATATTAGCCTGTGTTTCCCATGAGTTTTCGAGTTTTGGGATGTTGTTATAGACTTTCCGTGGCGAATGTGTTGTATATATCGAGCGACACTTATATACAGCTGTTCAGTTTTAATTATCTAATTTTCCGCAAGTTTAATTTGTTTTTCGCTTATTAGGCTTACCTAGTCGTAGGGACTAGGTGCCATCATGACATGTTCATGGTAGGTGAACTGTGGTCGTGACATGAGTGCCAAATACACCCCTCGATGGCCCATCAACCGGGAGAAATTCTCCACTCAGTCCTATCCCTATGGCCATTTATGAAGTGGGGAATGGATATCGTCGGTCCTCTACCATGGGCACCCTATAAAGCTCAATTCATATGACTGCTTATTTTTCCAAATGGGTTGAGGTCTAGTCGTTCGAAAAAGTCCAAGAGAAAGAAGTCATTTACTTCATCTAGGACCACATAATATGTCTATTTGGGATACCAAGCGAGAGAAAATAATTCATCGACAGTAAGGTGCATACGTTTTTCGAAGACCACAATATCAAAAAGTTACTTTTGATACCTTATCATCCTAGTGGGAACAGGCAGGCTGAGTCAGCGAACAAAACTATAGTTCAAACTTGAAAAGAGGTTGACCGGTTAGAAAGGAAACTGGAATGAAATCCTACCCGAAGTCCTGTGGGCATACCATACGACTTCGAAATCGAGCATCGGGGCCACCCCATTTTCTTTGGTCTTAGGAGTCAAAGCTTTAATGTCAATCAAGGCAGGAGAACCAAGACTCAGGTTCCAATATGCGAACGAAGAGCCAAATGTGGAAGCCATGATCACTAGCGTGGAACTATAGGATGAAAGGCGGGAGGCGACCCTGGTCCGGTTTGCCGCCAAAAAGAGAGAATAGAAAGGTATTACAGCCGAAGGGCCAGCATCCGATATTTTCAAGTAGGGGACGTGGTGTTTAGAAAAGTAACACTACACACCAGGAACCCGAACAAAGAGAAACTTGGCCTAAATTTGAAAGGATCATACCAAGTCGTTGGAATAAACGACAAAGGTTCATATAAACTCGAAGCAGGAAACGAAGTACAACTACCAAGTAACTTGAATGTGACACACTTAAAGCGGTACTACTGCTAAGGTATGAACTTAATTACTTTTTAATCATGTTATAATTTAGATTAATGTATACAGGTAATCATCCAAAGATGGACGTGGCTATTAGGTTTGAAAGTGCGTGTGGCACTCCTTTTCCATTGAACCGGTTTTGTCCTAAGGTGGGTTTTTCAGCAAGGTTTCTAATGAGACAACAGTAAAATGTGCTACCTTTGATTTGAAGACTAGTTTCAAATCGGAATAAATGATCATTTTCTTCAGGTCAACAATATCCTAGCCCTCACGAATTTGACCTTGAATACTGGGGGCCATTACCCTTGGATTAAGATCTTTAGCAAGTGAAAAAAGAAAATATTATGTACTATAAGCTAAGGCTTGGTGGTTAAGATTCATTATAAAGGTCAAACGGTCGTATGAACCATGCCCATATAGTCCACTCTCTCCATGTCATATGTTTTTATGCGCATTCGATCGTGTAAGCAATGAAAGAAATTTCTATTTCCCTTACACTTTGTTACTACGCATTCTGCTTCTCTGATCACGGATTATAAAACCCATAGGCTATCCCTACTCGGGGACTGTCAATGGAAAAAAATTTAAATGAACCGAGTGCCAAAGTCTAGATGCACCAAACCCATTAGGCGTTTCCCAAATATATAAGGTTACAGCCTCCCTAGAAACAACTCGAAGACGTTCGAAGTCTATGACCAGAAATTAAGGCCCTTACAAAAATTCAAAACCAACTAAAAGGTTATCCTCGACAAAAACACCATCTAAAAACACTTAAGCATCTCAAAAACATTCGGTATCACCAAGGGTTAGAAACCACAAGTAAACTAAAATCACATCAGAGTCGGGATCTGTTCGAACCCCCAAAAAATGGATACTCCATAACTATATATGATTTTATGCGAAGGCTTTTAAAACAATATGCAAATAGAAGTTGCACAAAGCTTCTTGAAAAAAAAGATATGGTATTGCCATAAAGGGAAAATTTTGTGTACTCCAAAATATATTTACAAAGGCACGATGGAACAACCTCAAATTAAACCAAAAAATGTACATAAGGAAAAACTAAAAGTACTAAGGCATCTACTCCTGGTCATCATCGGGCCTAACTTGTTGCCAGAATTATTAGAGCTCTCGGAACCTTTTGAGTCGTAGGGACTATCAGTCTTGTAGAGATCCTTTGCCTCGCCCTCGAGCCTCCTAGCTTCTTCAGTCTCGTCCTCGAGCCCCTTGGGGTGGTCGTTTTATGTACTCAGTCTTCGTCTTTATGTTTGTCTTGGCTACCTCCAAATTGATCTTGTAATGGGCTATCATTTCCTCAGCATTAGAAGAGGTTGCACCTAATTTAGACCTCAACACAACATATTCTTTTCCGAGACCATACTGTTCCACGACATCCGAGCTCAACTGTGCTCGGAGGTCATCATTTAGTAGAGACTAGTTATCAGCTTTGCCTTTCACCACCTGAAGTTGGTTCTCGGTCGATGCCAGCTCCACTTTAGTAGCTTTTTCCCCAATGGTAGCAGGTCCATCTTTCCATTCCATACTTCGATCATGGCCTTGACCTCATCCATCTCAGCCCAAAGCTGGCTGATCCGGTCTATCTTCTCTTGGACCTGCGAAGTTGTGTAGTTAGTCACCATGGCTAGCTGCTTGTTATAGCCTTAAATATCTTTACCTTCTCAATCAGGTTGGCATGTTCCCACTTTAAAGCTGAGGCCTCCTACTGAGCTTTTTATAGCTCGGTCTGGAGAATCGGTATGCCTTAGAAGGCCTCGTCCTGCTGCTCACTAAGGGCGATGTACATGTCCTTCTTTCGGGCTTCCGCTTTAAGCTCAAACTCAAGCAGGATAATCTTCAATCGGTACCGAAGGAAGCTTTCATGGTGAAGCATTGTAGCCTAAAAAACAACAAAGTTTGCAGAGGATATCAAAAATAAAAATGAGATTCACAAAGGGGTACTAAGGTATTGACGTCTTAACCGATTTAGTGCTTGTTGCATCTTGTTGAAAAGGCTCATGTCCCCACCTTATTAATATTTGAATGGTCCGTCTCGGCTACCAAGCATCGGAGGCAGCTAACTTTGTCCAACGGAGCAGACAAGACCCAGTCATCCTCTAGGATTGTAGGAATAATAGTTCTCTTGCGCTCGGGATCCATGATAAGAGCAGGGAATTGCTTCACTAGTTTCGGGCTCGAACTCGGCCCATCCACTCCTAATGGTACATCCTTATTTGGGACCTCCAAGTGACCAAGCCCAAAAAAACCTCCAATGTGGCCATATCTATGCCATCAAAGAACAACTTGAGGGCTTTGTATGGGCCTTACGCCACCTCGCCCGACTTCTCTTTTCCCACTTGGGCCTCTTCAAGCATGAACTCAGTATAAGAGGGTGTCTCTAGAGTGTCAAAGACACTGGTAACTTTCTTCAGGATAAGGGCAGCTTTCTGGAGGTCCGCAACCTCCGTCTCTCATTCTGGTTCTTGAGTATGAGGGGAATTGACCTCATGGTCCTCTTTCTCTGACATTACCTGCTCCCCCTAGTTGAGGGTCCTCCCGTGAGCAATAAAAAAATCATCGTCCTCGACCTTGCTCCAGAGCCGATAGAGAGTTTCAGGGTATGGTACCCTAGATTTGGTGACCTTTTTGGGCTTATGTACCCGAATGGTCACTTTCCTCTTCTTCATCTCTGCGTCCGTAGAACCTGAGGACTTTCTTCTTCTTCTTCTTTTTCTTTTTCCTCTTCTCTTTCTCCTTCTCCTCATTCATCTTTTTCCCATTCTTCTCCTTCTCCTTCTCCTTCTCCTCCTCCTCCTCCTCCTCCTCCTCCTCCTCCTCCTCCTTAATAGCTCCCGACTACCCCAAAATAGAGGGTTCAGCAAGCGAGGATGAATCCTTGTCCTCGTCCAACGACCTGAGTTTGTGGTCTTAGGAATACTTGTAAGAAAAGAGAGAGGGTTAGAACTGGTTAAGTTGATATCATGGTGGTAATTATTCAGGGAAGAACCTCACCATGAGAGCGGGCCTCTCATTTTCCCTTCAAATGTTTGTGCCATGCGCACTCCGAGTACCACATCTGCCTACAGACCCACTCGATCCACTCCTTAAATCGGGAAATTTCATTGGGAACTTAGGCAACAACTCTACGACAAAGAATGCATGCGATGAGAGAAGGAATAAAAATAAATTAATACTTAATGAAGACAACACTTACGAGATGTGTTCCACTTTTCAGGGAACGGAAGAAACTCGGGAGGGATCAGGTCTTTGATTTTCACCCGAACGAACTTCCTTGCCAGCCTCAGTCTCGGTCCTCGTTCATGCTTGAGAAAGGAGCCTTTCTTGCTCGGCGGATGATCTTGATCAACCCTCAGGTGGAGTAGATGGTCGAGGGTGGACCCAGGTTTTTCAGTATTGTCCACAAAATGACATAAATCACGATCCTCCAAAATGATGGGTGCATTTGCCCAAGGCACACCCGTACCTTTTGTAGAAAGCAACGAGTATGGGATCTACCGAGGCTAACATGAAGGGGTAAGTGTAAACACATAAGTACTCATCTACATGAGTAGTAATATCATCATTGGGCTTGAGGACGACCACGTCCTTACCTTACAATTTACAATCCGCTCAAACTATAGGTAGGGTTTCTTCAGTGATGGAGCATACGTATCGCCATGCTCTCTCGCCTCGATCTTGTTGACTAGAGGCGTTCTCGACCTTGAAGTCATCCTCGATAGAGTAGCCCCTTATTAATCTCTTCATGAAAGGCTCTTGATCTACCTCGGGGGCGGCAACCATGGCACCCGTGGCTGGGTTAAAAGACGAGGGAGCCGCTTGTTGAGGTACTGAGTTGGAAATTTTAGCCATCGTTATTTGGGGAAGTTGAAGATTTGAAGGAATATATGAAGATGTGAAGGAAATGTATGAAGATTTAAAGAAAAAATATGAAGATTTGAAGGCTGAAAATATGAAGATATGGGTTGGAAATCCAAGGAAAGTATATGAGGATTAGCGATGAACATATGAAGGTTCAAGAAGCGATGTACGAAGATTTGAAAAAAGTTAAAAGTCGTTAGAATGTTTGAATGTAAAATTTAGAATTGGAAAGTGTACGAAATAAAAAAGGTCGAAGCTTTTATAGGGAAAAACAGTGAATGCACGACGTTTCACATTCAAACGCAGTCAGCCGGTGACTAACACATCCGAAGTGAGAACGACGTGATTGATGGGATGTTTCAGTTTATCCACCACCTAGTTGTAATGTTCGAAGGAAGTAACCGGGATTCATCTATGATTTTTTATCATTTCAGCAAACCTACTCCCCGAAAAACGAGGCGACTATCTGTATACGGGTAAAATCGGGGATAACGCATACTCCCATTTCCCGATGAAGAAAACAGAATGAGGGCATGAACACACAAGATTGAAATCAAGATTGCGAGCCCTTTGTATCGAGATCCGTAAAAAGTGAACGATGTGCTCACCATTAGGCGTGAAAAACGTGATGCACCCCGGACTTAGCACGATTTCTAAGACCTCGGAAAACATGGTAAATAGTTACACATAACAAATAGAGGGCCGTGATATTTGCATCACATCGGATATCATGACGCAGATCTCGCTCGATATCGGTTACAGATCAACAATTTACGAGAAAGGAAGGTTTTTCCCTCTTTAGACTTATACTAGGGATAAAAATCTTCTATTATATAAAGTTGAAGTTTTTCTTTTATAAGGGACATTGTAACACGCAAATGAATGTAATACAAATATATTTTATGTCTTTTAGCTACTGCAGAAGTTCTTATTTAATTATTATGTTCTCTATTCCCAATTGGGCTCGAACCAATGGTCCAATCAAAGGCAAAATCGTTGTTCAACCTATGTTCGGGCTAGGGTATAATATTACAACTGGTTTGGTCGTTTATTCTATTTTTAACTCGTTTATTCGATATTCTTGATTATTTGTGTTAAATCAATCCACGCATCTTTAAAACCGCGAACAAATTTAATTGCTATCCGACACTTTAAGGTAAAACATGATCAACAAAAAAAATCCTGTATACTATACTTTTATGACTAAAAAATGACAGGAATTATAAACTCTTTATAAAAACAATTCTTCTATATAGTATTTTAAAAATAAAAGGTGAATTACCCGACTGATCTCACTATACTAGGATGCACCTAGCTAGATATAATTAGTTACCACCAAAGAATATGGTGTAATAGATGGGATTGCTTTTTTCTTAATTAAAAGTCTCGGGATTCGATTCCTGAATATGAAAAATCTTTGGTCGAGAGCACTTCCCCTCCGCTAAAGCCCTACTCAACATAAATCCAGATATAATAGGACTTCAATAAAAATACCGAACACCGGATGCGAAATAAAAAATATATAATCAGTTCGTCCACCATCTTTTATGATGCTTTAGGCGTAAGTTCATTCCATTAGCTAATGTTGTTATTGCGGTATGCACCGTTCTGCACTCATAATTAATGTATTGTATTGGGAAAGCATAGGCGGAGCTAAAGTATATATTGAGTATTTGTTCGGCTGGGCTAAATAACTTTTAATTAGATCATGTATTAGTATTTGAAAGTTAATTAAATATATATAAATATTTAATTCTAAATTCAGTTATTAAGATGAACTATGAGTTCGTTGTTAAGAATGGACCTTGGGCCTATCCCAAAAGTTAACTTGTGAGATGAGGATTGCCCAAGACCATATAAGGAGACCAATGACCTCAAATCTCATCGATGTGAAACAACTCAACACCCCTCACGCCCAGGCCTCTGAAGCGTGGACAACATAAATGGGGGCCCAACATCGATAATAATAATTAGGATGAGCATGACTTTGATACCATGTTAAGAATGGACCTTGGCTTTAGTTAGACTCAAACCATATAAGGAGACCAATGACCTCAAATCTCTCGTACGTGAGACAACCCAAGATTCGTTAACAAATTAAAAAATCATACAACTTCAAATTCTTACTCCTTTGTCACGTAACGTACTTGTTAATATTGTTATCCGGCGAACTGAACGCTGTATCCACCATGCCATGCCAATAGCATAAACATGATGAAATATGTAATTGCCCTTCTATGTGCTCTCTATTTCAGAAAATAATGGGAATGGGCAATCATTAAAAGTATATCCAACTCCAGACTTTGACGACATCCATTTACGCGTATCACCGCCATTAGAAATATGTTTATACATGAACGTTATATTTTATCCATCCATTTTAATTACAGAAATTGGTCAGAAAACTTCTAAAACCAATAAAAATGTTTATAGAGTGAGGTTTTAATGTAGCCTACATAAATAACTCTATATGTATTGTAAACTACTCTATAATTCACACCATAGTAATATTTTATAGAGTATAAAAATTATAGGAGTAAAACATGGTATATATAGACAAGTGTGGAAATATCGTTGCATGAATATCAATGTGATACTTAGATTGATTCCTGCCCCACTTTTTTTCTTTTTTTCTTTCTTCTCCACAAGAATACGAGAAGATGTCTTTTAACAATAATAAAGCAAATAGCGTGGCATACTAATTAAACCTTTAAGTATAATGTAGAGACTGGACCTTTAAATAGCCCCAAGATTTTGGTCTAGTAGTAATAGTACGGTGACATTTTATGTGTACGCTAGATGCACGTCATGATGGGTTTGATTTGGATAAAATCTATTTAAAGGAGAAGGGTCGTTGAAATTGGACGAAATTATTATCTACGAAATTTCAAACTGTTTGATGATGTTGTCGAATCGGAACCTTCTTATGCGAAGAAAAAGAAGAGAATTAACATGCTTTTTCTTTCATCTAGAATTAGATGGAGGGAATTTCAAGAAAATATTTAATGGAAAAAAATTAATCACTTGCATCTTCACTTCTAAGCTTGTTGAGAAGTGCAGTAATAAGGGCATCTCTCTTCTCAGCTCTGCCTTCTTTTCTCATTTTCCATTGCTCTTCTCTTTCTCTCCATATCTTTTCCATCATTAGCCTCTCATTTTGCAATGCCCCCATTTTTTGTCTCCATTCCATCTCCTTTATTTTCCTCTCTTCTTCCCTTCTTTCATATTCTTTTTGCAATTGCATTTCCATTTCCATTTGTTTCTTCATAAACTCATCCAAAATTTCCTTTAAATTTCCCACTAAATTCCCACTACTAACATTACTACTACTACCCGTGTTTCCCTTAAGCTTTCTTTTCTTTTTGTTGCTATCTTTTTCTCCTTCACTATCCTCATCATTTTCATCCTCTTCAGCCTCCATTCTTAGCATTCTGTCCATAAAAATCGCTGCCAACTCGTTGTATAATGGAAATTGTTGTCTTAGAGCTTCTGCTTCCATTGTTTCACAGCCCTAGAAATAAATATATAATAACTTTCATTTAAGAACATTAAAAAGTCGTAGAAACTTAACAATCCTATGAATTTATTGAAGTCTCTTTATCAAGATGAAAGTCAAAATGAAATACCAAAATTAAACTACTTGTACTAATGAACATTCTTAGAAAAGAACGTAGCAAATAATCCATCAATTTCTTTTTATTTTTAATGAAGATTAATAGTCATTTTCCATTCTATCTGGAGTAACTCTTTCTCATTTTTAGTCTACGCGATTTTTTATTTTTTAAAACTTTTTATATTTTAATGTTATATAACTTTAAACTAATTTTCATTTTACTCTTATCACATGGTACTTATAATTATAAAAATCTCATGTCGATACGTTTTAAAAAGGTCTTTGTTTGTTTAACTCGTGCAGAGTAAATATTAAACACGATCATATAAAATAAATAACAAGAAAATACCTTATAGCGAGTAACGAGATTCTTCCATTTGCATTTGCACTGCTCAGCACTGCGATTGTAACCCTTTTCTTTCATTTTAGTGGCAATGACTTCCCACAGAAGCTTGTTGCGTTTTGTCTCCATAAAATTCTGGTCCATCTCTCCTCTAATCATCAAAAAAATCCTTTGTTTCTTGAATACTCCATTGTCGAAACCTATCTCCACCCCCAACTCCACTTGTATCAATATTCAGTAAATTTTGCTGACTTACAAACTGATGTTGATTATAAAGATTAGGTTGACCCTCCATATTATTAACAACCCTAGATTTATAAATTATATAGTAGTATATGTTTGTCTGAGCTTGAAAATATATAGAAGAATAAAAGAGTAGGTTTTACTTAATAAAATGGCAAGGAAACGAAAAGAAAAGAATAGGGGATAGAGAAGAAAAATGGTTTTATATGAAGGAGGAAGAAAAGAAAGGGTGGTGTGAATCCAATGTGTGAATCTGTCAAACAAAAATAGTACTATATATATAGTATTTCTTTGTGATGGTACTTTTCAAGAATTCAAAGAGATAAATGAAATTAGCTAGCATATATAAATCCATATATAGTATTTCTATTCTTTTTTTTCCTTCAAGGGGCTAGTCTTGATATCCTGTCCTCATCTCTCTACGCGGAAATTTATTCTTTTTCTTTCCCTATTTGTCAAATTAATTAATACATTATCTACTAAATAAAGCAAAAACATTAATTAATTACTAATGATATCCACTTTGTTCATATTGCGTCAAAGTATTGTCAAGCTGATGAAAGAAATAGAGCCGTTAACTCAGGTGGGGCTTTGGCTTTGACCAGCTGTACATACTTTTTCTACGTGCTTTCCATTGTTGATCTCATGCGTTTTGGATCGTGTACTCGTGTATTATTTGGCTAGTATAACAAAAAGTACGTAGAAAATTTGTAACGATACTCCGGTATCTTTTTATGTCATTATTTACCCATAAAACGGATAACAATTAAATTTGTACGCGGTTGTAAAGATATGTGGATAGATTTAACACAAATAATCAAAGATATTAGAAAAACGAGTGAAAGACAAAATAAATAATCAAACCAGTTGTAAAGTTACGGCCCAGCTTGAACTTAGATTGAACAATAGTTTTGCCCTCGATCGGTTCCCCGGTTCGGAGCCAACAGAGAATGAATAGCACACGGTAAAGTAATAGCTTTGCTATAGATAAAGAGCAACAAAAATAAAATTGTATTGCCTTGGTATGCATGTTACAATGTGTCCTATTGAAATAAAAGTTTTTCCTTCATATAGTAGGAGATTTTCCATCTCTAGTACATTTCTAAAAAAGGTAAAGAAAACCTCCTTTCTTGTTAATTATTGATCACTTGACATCGAGCGAGATCTACGTCGTGATATGTGATTGGATACGGATATCACGACCCTTTGTTAGTTGTGTGAAACCATTTTCCATATTTCCCGAGGTCTTGGAGCTTGTTTTGGGTTCGGGGAGTGTCGTCTTATCAGGTCTTATGGCGAGGATTCCATTGGGGCACTGCTACAAAGATTTTCCGACTTCGATTTCGATCGCATATAATTTTAATCTATTTGATACATTGGTAAATCGGGATGTGCGTTAACCTCGATTTCACTCGCTTACAGATAGTTCCCTCGTTTCCTAGAGAGTAGCTAGGAATTGCCTAAGCAATAGATGAACCTTGGTTTATTCCTTCGTACATTTCAATCGAGACGACATACAAGATGAAACATCCCATCAATCGCATCGTTCTGATTTCGGACATGTGTTGATGATCGAAATGGTTGTCTTTGAATGCGAAACGTCACGTAATGATTGCATTTTCCCCTATAAAAGCTTCAACCTTCTTCACTTTTTTCACTTTCTGATCCTAGCTCTTACCTTCGAACTTTATAACGACTTTCAACTTTCTTAAATCTTCATACCTCTCTTCTTGAACCTTCACACCTTCATCTCTAACCTTCACATTTTTTCCTTGGATTTTAACTAAGAACTTCATATCTTCATTTATAACCTTCAAATTTTCATACGTCTTTTTTAAATCTTCATATATATCCCAGAGATTCACGATAGCCAGAACTTCCAAGTCAGTACCATAGCAGACAACCCCTTCATCTTTCCACCCGACTGTAGATGTCGAGGTGGATGCTCTCGAGGTACTTCCAGAGCCTCCTATGAAAGCTTCATACCCGAGGGTTATCCTATTGATGATGATTTCAAGTTTGAGAAGGCCTCCGTCAAATAAGACTGGGGCGAAGGAGCATGGAGACACATGGTTCTTTATTGAAATAACCTTTATATAGTCCGAGAGGATAGTAAATGGGAAGAGAATGACGTGATTGTCCACGAGCCTAAGGACGATATTAATAACTACCTGGAGGAGTATTTAAGTATTCACGCTTACCCCTTCATGCTGTGCCCAGTAGACTTAGTAATCCTGGCCTTCTGTAAGAGGTACGAGGTGTGCTTCGTGCAAATTCACCCGTCTCTCTAGAGGATCGTGATCCTCTTACGCTATTTTGGGAACAACACCGAGTCTCCTCGATTAACCCTCAACAAGATGGTCCATCTGTACAGTCATTGAGTTTTTCGAGAGGGACTAATCAAGCTTATTCACCGATCCAGCAAGGCCTTTTTTTCGAGCATCGACGAGGATCGAGACTGAGGTTGGAAAGGGTATTTTTTTTGTTAAAAACTTAAGAACTAATCCCTCCCGAGTTCCTTCCATTTCCGAGAAGTGGAACACATCTCATAAGTATACTCTTTCTTTAATTGTTAATTTCCTTTTATTTATTTTCTTAACCCCAATATTTATGACCGTGCAGCTGTTGCCAGGGTTCCTAATGCGATCTCCCGACTCAAGAAATGGATCGAAAGAATCTACAAGTATATTGCATATGGACATTGTTTCGAATGGCAAATGAGAGGACCAATCTCATGGTAAGGCTCCCCCTGAATAGTTACTACTCTGACCAAAGCTTACATGATGGTGACCTTCTCTTTTACCTCGTAAGTTTGTCTAAGACCACCGAACATAGGCCGATAGACGGGGACAAGGATACGTCCTTCACCTTTGAAACCTTCGTTTTGGGATAGCCCAAGGTTGTCGCGGAGTAGAAGAAGAGAAAAAGAAAATTGAGTTCCTCGGATCCCGAGGTGAAGGTAAAAAAGAGGGCAGCCACCTAGGCTCATAACCCCAAGAAGAATACTAAGTCCAGGGTACCGGACTCTGACTTGCTTCATCGGCTCAGGGATGAGCGTGAAAATGATGAAATCTTTGCCACCCATGGATCGACCCCAGTTGGGAAGCAGGCGACCACCAAAGAAAGGGGCAACGAGGCAGATCGTCTTTCGATTCGAGAGGCTGAAGGTGGAGATGAGGGCCGTGACTTCTCAGGAAGTCGTTCATGTTCTGAAGAAGGAAATCAGTGTGATATACATCATCGCTATATCCTCCTATAACGAGTCCATGCTTGAAAAGCCCAAGCAATTAAAGGAAAAGTCAATTGAATAAGTTTAGGGTGAAGATGATCCTCTCCACCCCTTCTGCAACGACATGGACATGTCCACATTGGAAGATTTCTCTAGGTTGGGTCACTTGGAGATCCCAAAGAAGGATGTACTTTCGGGAGCTGACGGGCCGAGTACAATCCAAAGGTTGGTGAAGCAATTCCATACGCCAAGCGTGGACCCCGAGTGCAAGAGGACTGTTTTTCTCACATTCCCGAAGGATGCCCGAATATTGTTTGCTCCGATAGGTGTGGCCAGCTACCTCTGATGCATGGTGACTAAGGAGGGCCAGTCAAAGATAAACGAGGTGGCATGTCAAGAATCTTTAACGAGACATAGTAGGCACTGAACTGGGTAACGTTCTAAAACTTTCATACTTATTTCATGAATCCTGCTTAAGTTTTCCCTTGATTTCTTTTACTAGTTCCATTATTTTACGAGCTTCAGTTTTTCATCATGAAAGTTTCCTCCAGTAACGCTTGGAAATCAGCCAACTCAAGTTTGAGCTCAAAGAACAAGTCTGGAAGAAGGACATGTACATGATTCTTATGTTTGGCCCAACTTTTTTTGAGTCCAGAAGTGCTTTTTTAACCAAAAGCACTATTGGCAAAAATTTGAGGTGTTTGGCCAATCTTTTAAATGGAAAAAGAGCTTTTGCGGAGAAGTAGGAGTAGTTTTGAGAAGCAGAATAAAGTAGCTTCTCTCCAAAAGGAATTTTTTGATAAGAACTTTTGAGAAAAATGCACTTAGAAGCAGTTTTCAAAAGCTTGGCCAAACACTAATTACTGCTCAAAAGTGCTTTTCAAATCAATTAGCCAAACACAAACTATATCTCACCAAATGCACTTTTTTAAAAAGTACTTTTCAGAAAAGCACATCTCAAATAAGCTGATTATAGAAGCTTGGCCAAACAGGATATAGTGAGCAACATGATGAGTCACTTAAATACCTCCAGACCGAGTTGGAGAAAGCTTAGAAAGAGGCCTCGATCCAAAAGTGGGAACATGGTGACCTTATTGAAAAGGTAAAGGTATTTGAAGCTAAAAATGAGGAGCTAGTCGTTCTGACTAACAGCATAACCTTGCAAGTCGAACAGAAGATCACTTGATCGACCAACTCTGAGCCAAGATAAACGAGAA
The DNA here is from genome assembly GCA_034376525.1 of Nicotiana benthamiana. Classification (NCBI taxonomy): domain Eukaryota; kingdom Viridiplantae; phylum Streptophyta; class Magnoliopsida; order Solanales; family Solanaceae; genus Nicotiana; species Nicotiana benthamiana. The sequence goes on from CM067336.1 coordinate 49,234,155, forward strand.
GGCCATGGCCAAAGTGAGAAAAGAAAGGATGGACTTGCTAGCTTCGGAGAAGAAAATTAATAAGGCAGAGCTAGCATCAATTGAGAACCAACTTCGGGCGACAAAGGACAAAGATGACAACTGGCCTCAACCGAATGATAATCTTCAAGAACATCTGAGCTCGGCTGTCGTAGAAAGGGATGCCCTTAGAAGAGAACACGAGGCACTGAAAGTGCAAATTGGACACCACCTCAACTGATGCCGAGAAAATGGTTGCCCGTTAGATGGATGATGTGGAGGCAGCCGAGATTCACCTAAAGACAGGCTGAATACATGAGGTGGCTGTCTCGAAGAGACACCTCGTAGAAATCACGCTCGAGGCTTTGACTTATCGGTTGAGATCGAGGAATCTAAGAATCTCGAGGCCGAGGAAAAACAGCTTTAAGAGACTTAGGGTGCTGAAGGCTCCGAGGGATCTGAGAGCTTTGATGATTCTGGTAATGTGCCGGACCCGGTAAAGACCAGACGTAGATGCCTCAGTACCTTTTTTGTTTTCCCTATATATATATATATATATATATAGAGAGAGAGAGAGAGAGAGAGAGAAAGTTCACGTTGGGTACGTTTTACTGGTCCTTTGTAAATACATTTTTTCAATATATATGAAAATTTTCCCTTTTAGAAATATTGTGTCTTTACTTTTCCAGCATCTTTTAGTCGTGTATTGTTTTTGGTGCCTTAGCATAGAATCAGATGTAGTTCCAAGGTATTCATTTTTTTGAAGTTTGATCAAAGCCCGACTTCGATGATACTTTCTTTTGCTCATGGCTCCAAAACCTCTGTGCGACTGGAGTTCCGAAGATGCTTAAGTGTTTTTAGATGATGCTTTGGTCGAGGGTAACCTTTAGTAGGTTTTGAATTTCTATAAAAGCCTTACTTTCTTATTACAAACTTTGGACGCCTCTGAGTTGTTTCTAGGGCAGCCACAGCCGTTTATTTTTAGGCACCGCATAATAGGTTTGGTGCTTTCGATTTCATTAGCCTGGATCATCCAAATTTTCTTTGAGCGACAGTCCCCGAATAAGGGTAGCCTTTGGGCTCGATAGTCCCTGGGTAGGGGTAGCCTCTAGACTTTATTGTCTCCAAACTGAGATAGCATGTGTGCTCTATGATCTGAATATGAAGAAGCAAAATATGCACAATAATAAGACTGAACTTTCTTTCATTTCTTAGTCTGTAGAATACATGATCGACAGCACATACAGACTTGTATAATGGCTATAATGGACTGTGTGATCATGGTTCGTACGACCGTTTGGGCCTTACAATGAATCCTAACCACCAAGCATACAAAGTTTTCCTTTTTTCCTTGCTAAAAAACCTTATTCGAGAGTAATAACCCCCAGTATTCGAGGTTGACCTTGCGAGGGCTCAGATACTATTGATATAAAGTGAACAATCATTGACTCTGGCTTGAAACCTATCTTCGAATCTAAGGTAACACATTTTACTATTTCCACACTAAAAACCTTGCCCAAAAACACATTTTGGGACAAAATCGGTTCAAGAGAAAAAGAGAGCAATGCGTGCTTTTCGACCTAATAGTCACATCCATCCTTGGCTGTTTACCTGCAAACCTTTGTTCGATTCATAACATAATTAAAGAATAATTGAGTTCGTACCTTTGCAGTAGTACCGCTTTAAGTGTGCCACGTTCCAATTGTTCGGTAGTTGTACATTGTTTCCTACTTCGAGCTTGTACGAGTCTTTGCTGGTAATTCCGATGACTCGATATGGTCCTTCCTAATTCGGTCCCACCTTACCCTCATTTGGGTTCTGGGTGTGTAATATTACTTTCCTCAACACCAAGTCCTTGATCTTAAAGTGTTAAAAATGGCTCTTTGGTAGTAGTATCTTCTATTCGCTATTTCTGGGCGGCAATTCGACCAGCGCGACCTCCCGCCTTTCATCCAATTGTTCCAGGATCGTGATCATGGCCTTGATGTTTGAATCTTCTGTCGCATAATGGAACCTGAGGTTCAATTCTCCCTCTTCGACTGGTATTAAGGCTTTGGCCCCATAGACCAACAAGAATTGGGTGGCCTCGGTATTGGACTTCAAGGTTGTACAGTATGACCACAGGACTTCGGGCAGGATTTCCTTCTAATTCCCTTTGGAATCGGTCAACCTCTTCTTCAGGTTATGAAGTATGGTCTTGTTTGTTGATTTATCCTTCCCGTTTCCACCAGGGTGATAAGGCGTTGATAGTACCTTTATAATCTTATGGTCTTCAAAAAAATTATTTACCTTGTTGCCGATGAATTATTTTCCATTATTGCAAATGACCTCTGCCAGTATCTCAAATTGGCATATTATGTGGTCCTAGATGAAGTCAATGATTTCCTTCTCTCGGACTTTTTCGAACGCTATGGCTTCGATCCATTAAGATAAATAATCGGTCATAAATAGTATGAATTGAGCCTTACCATGTGGCCATGGTAGGGGATCAATGATACCCATTCCCCACTTCATAAATGGCCACGGGGACACGACCAATTGGAGTAGTTATCCCGGTTGGTGGATCATTAAAGCGTGTCTCTGGGAGTCATCATATTTTTGTACGAAGTCATTCGCGTCTTTCGTTATTTTGGTCCAATAATAGGCGGCCCTAATTTATTATTGGACCAAATATTGTGCCCCTCAATTCCTCACCAACAGTTTGAGAAACGACCGAAGGCGAAGGTGATGGGGTAAGCCTCCAGCCGATCTACGAAATGTTTCACGCTTAATAAATGGACATAACACAACAAAAAATCAAGGCCACGTCCCTGGCAGGGTTAAGCCCGAGTAATCTCGAGAGAACACCCGAAGAGATGAACAAACTGGCGAGAGGTCGGGTGAAGCGGTTTTGTTCTGGTCAAGAATATACTCAGGGCAAGTTACATCTGGATGACCATGGAGACGGATTGAATTTAGTATGTCCACAAATGCTATCAGTGTCAAGTGCATGCCGACATGATAAAAGTGCCACCAAAAAAGCTCAATGCAATAAGCTCACCTTGGCCATTCGCTGCTTGGGGAATGGATGTTATTGCTTCGATTGAACCCCCTGTTTCAAACGGACACCGGCTTATTTCAGTAGCCATTGATTACTTTACAAAATGGGTAGAGGCTGCATCGTATAAAGCTGTAACCTAGAAAGTCATCGCAGATTTTGTCAAGAATCGTGTTATCTGTTGATTCGAAGTTCCTTAGTCCATTATTACTGACAATGTGGGAGTTTGGTATGACTTTTTGTTTATTATTCATGACTTCACATTCTGAAAATTGTTTTAAACTTATACTCTATCCTTTCTTTCCTTAGTTATTCTAGATTGAAATTTCTTAAGGGAAACCTACTATTATTACTTGTTGAGTGCAATAACTTGCTTGTGTCATTATTTGAATCTGTACTCGGAATCCTAAGGGATTCAAGTCATGTCATTCACCTAGGTGTATGCTCATGATAGTGTCTTGTGCCGAGCTAATTTGTGATCAATGTTAAGGCTAATGTTGATACCTAATTTTCTCCTAATTATTTTTGTACCCAAAATACTTCCAAATTAGTATATACGTGCATATATAAGCACACACATGAGTTTTGGTATTTTTACTAATTTTTAAAGTTTATTGTCTATTAATAACCATAAAATTCGATAATTATTCTCAAAATTATTATTTTTGAGAATAACTTATTTTATTCTCATATTTACACAAAATATAATTAAGGTGATTTTTGAATATTTTTACAAATTTATTTGGTATTTTTAAAGCTAAATTGCATATAATTATAATTATAGCATACTTTGCGATTAACAATATTTTACAATTATAAAATTACTTTTAGTATTTTTAAATTAATATTTATGTAATATTTATCTACCCAATACTTTTAATTTGCTTAATAAAATTGTTATTACTATTTTTTATAAATGTAATAAGGAAAATTGGCTATTTAAATGCAAGCCCCATTTTATTTCAATTATAGCCAAAATTAGCACCCCAATTTAACCCCAACTCAGCCGAAATCGAACTAAAGTTATCCCAACACAATTTTCGATTAAACCCCACCCAGACCCCTTAATCAAACCCGCTCGGTTTCTTTTTAAAATCTCAGCCCTTAATCAAACCTGCCCATTTTTATAAATCTGAGCCGTTGATCATTTTGATAAATTTCCCAGCTCTCTCCTTTCCTTAATTAATCGTCAACAACCCCTAAACCCTCCCTATTCTCTCAAACATGCTGCCCTCAAACCCTCTTCTCTCTCAAACGCTCTCAAACCCTAATCGTTGCCTAACTATTTTGACCTCAAATCCATCAGAATCCATGGCTGCTCTAGCCGTGGATGAACTATATACACCTCCTACTGCTCTCACATGCCTGAAGCCTGAAGATTTGAGGCCAGTCTTCAAGGGTCTTCACCCAGACCTTGGTCGATTCGAGGTTTTCAGCTATTTCCGACCTTGCTCCACCGTATCTTAGTCCCCTAAGCTTGGTTCCGAACTTATCGACTCAGATCTGATCTTGTGGCATCCAAGCCTTTCTCGTCCTTTAGGGTTCTCATAAACCCTAACATATTTGAGGTTCTTTTTTGTTTTATTCGTTTAGATCTGTGCTAGATCTATGCAATATGTTAGTTTGAAGCATTTTCCCCAAATTTCCTTTTTCAAAACTCTCTGATTTTAAAGTAGGTTCTGTGAGTCTTTCTATTACATGTTTATTCGATTAATCTTCCTATCATCTCTAGGTTTAATTGGTGAATGAAAACCCTAATTTTTGTGATTTGTTTGAGTTTCGTTTGTTTTACTGCTTAAGTGAGAAAACACTAATTTTTAGGGTTTATTTGTGATTCTGAGGATGTTTGTGTGTTTATTTTCTTATCTCACCTAAACCTGCCTAATTTTGGAAAATCCTAGTTCTTTGGGGATCTAGCTAAGTTCCTAAAATCTTTCGTCCATTTAAAATTTCTCAAGTTGATTCTTTTGCTTCAGCATCTCTGTTCCTATATGTGATTTCTTTTCGACTATGATCTCCACTCGACTCTTTGCATGCTTCTAATCCTTTCTCTGTCACTAGACCACTGAAACTTGACCTACATGACTATCATGCTTCGAGTGCTTTCTTTTATGCTATTGTATGTTATTACTTTTTGCCATAACTCGTCCTCACATGTCTGGTACTAATGTAGTCATTTATATACCTAGTCCCTTCTATGATTGATTTTCAGACTCGTAGGTGATTTCAAAAACCTTTCCTTTCATGTAATTCTGATTTTTAGTCGCCTGTCAAGGGTTAGTTGATCTCTTTTCCCATTTTTACTTTATTGAATCCTTTCCAGAATTAGAACCCCTCTGCACCTAGACTCGATTGCTTACTTGTTAATTTACCACTTCTTTTATGAAAATTGTCAGTCTACTTTTAATTGATTGCTTTCCTTATTTTTGAATCTATCATTGCCCGTTAAGCAAGTGACCCCCTAATTAAGGGCAGTCACTTGTACAATTGATTCTGAATAGGATTGTTTCCATGTTGCAACTTATTTCCTCTTTTTCACTCCTTTTCAAAACTATAAATACCTATACTCTTTTCTCTAAAATACACGAACACACAGACAAGTTCTAGACACTACTTCTCTTTTCCTTCTCAAACACCTTTAAGTTTTCTCAAAAGCTTTTGAGTGTTCTGCTGAAGTCTGAGTTGATCTTTTATTGTTCATTTGTGGTAGCAAGTGCTCTTCTTTCTCTTTCTATTTATTTTGCAATTGGCGTGTCTATACTATTTTAAATATTGTCCCTCTCCTATGTGTTTTATACTTCAGTTCAGTTGTGCTTCTTTCTTACTGCATCTTTGCAAGTTTGTCATCTCTGTTCTTATGTGAATCCCTTTATCCCTACCCCTTTATATGTGAGTTATAGTTCATAAAGCATGACAATACTTAAACAATGTTGTTCATGTGTCTGGATTGGATTCTTTGAATCCCAAACTCAATCAATTCCCACTCCCTTCCCCCTTATATGTGCTTGAGCTTTAGACCTTGGTTTGACAGTTCCCTAATCAATGTCTAGACCCTGGTCTAACCTTCAATGAATCTGCTCTTATTTGTTTGACCAAATAGGTTGGTCAGAGGTGTGCCGGCCTATTTAATGGCTAGGCATGACCACCACCTCTTATGGTTCCCCAACCCCTTTTACACTTACACTCATTCTTAGCTATTAAGTTCTACCCCTCTCTTGCAAGCCTTGACTTAGGACCGTTGAGCTCCCTTTGAATTTGGATGCTTTAGAGCTAGCTTTTCCACTCCGCATTATTTCTATTCTAATGGTATCTTGGGTGTAAACAATGTCGGAATTCCTGAAATTCTTTGGAACTTTGAAACACCCTAGATAAAGAGAAGGCTTTGGAATTTGGATCCTGGAAGTGGTTCAATGGAATATTATTAGACGTTAATAGCTTGTTGGCCAAGCTTATTTTTGGCCAAAAGTGCTTTGTTTTGGGCCAAAAGCACTTTTGGCCAAAAATTGAGGTGTTTGGCCAAGCTTCTGGAAATAAAAAAAGTGCTTTTGAGGAGAAGCAGAAGCAGTTTTGGAGAAGCAGAAAAAAATAGCTTCTCTCCAAAAGCACTTTTTTGAGAAGTACTTTTGAGAAAAATACACTTAGAAGCAGTTTTTTAAAGCCTGTCCAAACCTAATTGCTACTCAGAAGTGATTATCATACTAATTAGTCAAACACAAACTACTTCTCACCAAAATTACTTTTGAGAAAATCACTTCTCAAAATAAGATGATTTTTTTAGCTTGGCCAAACGGGCTATAAGTATGATTTTGGTAACTTGGATGCAATTGTTAGCTTCTAGTGTATTTTCTCTATTTCTTTTATGGTTTGTAATAACTTGTATAAACTTGGGAAATATAGTGAAAGGGTGGGGGCTCATTACTTTATTGTATTAAAGGGTATAAATCCTACCTATAGGGTCGCTTACTATTAATTCAATCACATATAAATCATGCCTATAGGACCTAACTCTCACTTTCTGCAATCATGCATTTAGAAATCCTGTCTATAGGTGTCAATATTTTAATTGTCTGCATATATATATATATATATATATATATGCAGACAATTAAAATATTGACACCTATAGACAGGATTTAAATTCAACTCGCCTCGCCAGTCTAAAAGTAGTAACAATAGATTAATTAACTGATTCTTCCGTGCCTAGATCAGTATATATTTTCAGAAACATAATCTTTTGATAAACCTTTTCTCATATCAGTGTATACTCTTTTCTTAAAATCTAATTCTTTCAAATTTGCATGTTAATTTTCTAAAACTGTCTTTCAAATAATCTGACAACAAATGTGTTTTTCCAGTTTGGTTCTATTCTTTTGAAGTCTTTAAACCAGTTTTGTAGTTTATTTATTTTCTGTAAACAATCTGCCTCTTCTGGAATTTTCAAAACTACTCTTTCTGTGTCTAATTACAACTAGGAAATCTACAATAAAACCATTTTCTAGGTCTGCAGCATACCTTTTCCCAAAAACATCTATACCAGTTGTTTTCTAACAACTGTATATAAGTGGCCTAATGTAGAATTTCTGTCTAAATATATGCGTTGAATCAGTCTGCTCGCTGCTTAATCTAATTATAAGACCAAATCAGTATTTGCAAAGACATACTAAACTATATGACTATCTAATTCCCGGGGTTTATCTGAGCCTCATTTGTTTGCTTGCTCTTCCCTTTATGTGATACATGTTTTGAATGTCGAACTAGTATTTTGTCCTTTAAACTCCATAAAAGCCTCCATCCCTTTCTTCCCTTTAGAACTAGAAGTCCTAATATCTCGGGACTGATAGGATTGGGACGGGTACTAGCGTGCAATAAGTAAACGAAACTAATCGCGCTTTAATACCGTAAAGGGATGGGAAGGGTATAATATGGATATGATGATTGATGCGCTAATATCACGTGTGCCCCCTCTTCTGAGGATTGAATGCTGGGTATTGCATTGATGTAATCCATTTTATGCACAAACTTTGGACCTCTTTCTCTTTACTTATAATGTTCTTTTAATTTTATTTCTTTTATCTAACTTTCTAAAACTTACCCATTTCTTTTCTTTGCCACTTTTAAAACTTTCGAACTTGTTTGCAACAATTATGTGAAAACCTTATTTGTTTCTTCTATCTTCTAAATTCACAATTGTAGTATGGCCGGAAACCACACTAGGGGATCTTGAGGGGTGCCTAACACCTTTACCTCGAGATAATCTCAAGCCCTTACCCAAACTCTGGTTCTTCTTCTCAAATTCTTTTATTTAAAAGTGTCCTAATGCACTATTATAATTAGGTGGCGACTCTCCAAATTTCAAAACTCAATTCTCGCAAGGGAAAAGATTTGTCCTCCCATAATGTCGTGTACCCGATTTTGACCGATTAAGAAAAAGGGGGTGTCGACAGCATGGTGAATCTGCTGGGGCTTTCTTTAGGCGTTTACCATTGCATGCTACTTGTGACTTTACTATCTCTTTAATTACCTTTACTTACTGTCTTTATTTCTTTTACTACAAAACTAACTTGGCTCTTCATTTCTTTTCTTTTATTACTGCTTTATTACAATACCATTGTAATTTTGAGTATTTACTGTAACCATTTATCTTATGTACATGAAAATACATGTCAATTTGTTTCATTCTTGTAAATTGCATCTTCAACATCATATTCCACTTGTGCCCAAACAAATACTATAGCAACACTTATAACGAGTGGTTGCGCTCTTCTGATATTATCAAACTTGGCAAAGATGTATTTGCAGTAAAACCAGTCGATCAACGGTGTAGTCGACGTTTCCGCGCCTTTCCCTCTTGAGTTGTCCACTCAAGGATACCAGTCTGATACCTCAAGTAGAAACCTTACTCTGTTTAACTGTGCATGCATCATGGTCAAACCTAGCTGAGTCAGTTATATTGTCTGCATAATGACTCATTAAGATAGCCTAGTCCAAGTCCATCGGGTTTCCCTGAAACCCAAACGAACACCACCATATTCTATGCATTTATTTGGATAATTAAATGCTTTTTATGCTAATTATTGCTATTAAATAGTCGAGTACGGTGGGGGTGAGGTCTTAACCCTTTTGTTTTGCAGGAAATAAATGACAAAGTTCCCATTTTCGGTATGGTCAACATACCTTCAATCTTGTAGACTTGGTGGAGAAACCTCCCATCGAGCAACCAAATCAACGAATGGAAAGAGAGAGTCACCAAGGCTAGTGAGAAGCTAGAATTCCTGGAGTACAACTTGCTGGAATTGGAAGGAAAGTGAGGAAAAGAGTCGCCGGCTGTCAAAATGCTGAGGGAAGTGAAGGAGAACGCCTGGCAAAGGAATTTTTACTGGAAAATTTGCGCGAGCTGGAGGATCTGATCAACGAGAACATTCAACCCGAAGAAGGTTCTTCTGGGACTAAGTAGTTAGGAGTCTTTTCTTTAGCTTTACTGGTGCAATAAGGCCAATGGCCATTAGTGATATTTTATTTAGTGTCGTTTTGGGATTCGTCTTATTTTTATAAATAAAATGAGGCATTTAGCATTATAAATTCTCCAAGTTAACTTGTTGCTAGGCCTACCTCGGGTACAATGAGGCATCCAAATTAGGACGCAACTTATATCCTTGCACAATGTGTTTAAATATTGCAATATTCTCTTTCTAAAAATCCGCACTAACTTTGTACCTTTTGTTTTTCTTTTTCTATTCTCCTCCCCAAAGGTTAGTTCGTGCATTCTGGCACCATCAGCATACTCTACAAGATCCAAGTGCCATCTACCTCCTCCTCCTCCGAGTCCTATCAGAAACAAGAATAAAGGCAGAATGGGAGACGCATGTTCTAGAAAGGAGATTGAAAGAGAGGAAACTTCTCAGGGTACCCCAATTGCTAAAGGAACTGTTGCTCCGCTTGAACGGAAACTTCTGAAATTCCAGGAGGAATTGGACCAAGTTCGGAACTTGGCAAACCTATCATTCTCTCTTGCTACTCGTGATGCCAACACCAAAAACCTCGAACATCCACAAAACACCCCAACCACAGATACCACCCACTCATGCTTAAACCTGCTACCTATGGCATGCTCCCAATAACACTCTATCACTCATCCCCGAACCACCAAACACTACAAACAACCACCTCCACAACACTCCTATCTTTGTGGACATTATGCCACACTACACCCAACCAATCTCAAGTGCATCTGAATCATATGACAAAGATTCCCTTATCAGAAACTTGGCCTCGGAACTCAAGAAGTAATTGGCCGGGTTTAGGGTATCGAAGGTAGTAAAGGCATTGAGGGGCTGAATTATGAAGATCATTGCATTCAGCCGGATGTTGAACTCCCGGAGGGGTACAAACCTCCCAAGTTCGAGATGTTCGATGGTACAGGTGATCCTAGGGTCCATCCGAGGACATACTGTGATAAGTTGGTAGGAGTTGGAATAGATGAGAAAATTCACATGAAACTGTTCATGAGGAGTTTAAAAAAGAAAAGCCTTGTCTTGGTACATCAGTCAATACGCTAATAAATGGGCAAACTGGGTAGGTATGGCATCAAGTTGGGAGAAAGAAATGAAAAGGGCAATAAAAATGGTATGGTCACTAATCTTGAAGCATTACAGGACACCAACAAGGCTTTACAGTCTGGTGGCACGTCAAAGAAGAAAGATGTGAATTCCGTAATGGCTGCGCAAAGAACCAAATCTCCAATAATATACCAAATATACTCAGTAACTCCACTTACATATCAGTCTTCCCCAAATTACCAAGCACCCTAGCCCACGTACCAAATTCCACCACCCGTCTACCAATCATCTCCACCTCCAACATATCAACCCACTTCACCAAGATATTCTTAACCCGCACCCTTGTACCAAATGTACAATGCCCAACCTTCTCACTACCAATCACCACCGACTCCCTAAAACATTCCTCGACCCAGACCAAAATTCTACCGCAGACCTCCTAAACAATATACAACCATCGCCGAACCAATCGACCAGCTGTATGAAAGACTTAACGTTGTCGGTTACCTTACTCCCATTGTAGCCGTAACTCTAGAAAATCCCTCCAAATGGATCAATCCGAACAAAACTTGTGCATAATATTCTGGAATGAAAGGCCATACTATCGATGTGTGTCACTCCTTGAAAGACAAGATTCAGACCATGATTAACAATACGGTCATTATAGCAAAGGTGCCCGCTCCCAATGTCCGAAACAACCCTCTGGGTGATCACAGGGATGGAGATATTCACATGATCGAGATCGAGGATGATTGAGACCCCAAAGGGTCGATTGGATTGATTGCCGAAAGAGATGAACCAAAAAAAGTTGAAAGTCACACTCAACTCTATTGTCATCCAGATCTAGCCCTATGAGGGAAATGAGGTGAATATGTCCATACCGTTTGAGTTCGAAGCGCCTCCTTCAAAGGCGCCGGGACCAATTGAGGTTGAGTTTGGAATTCCAAAGGCACCTGGCCATCTGAAGTTGTTATGTTACCTCTAAGGGTTCCTATTCCGGTGATAATGAGTGATGTAACCCCATTCAATTCAAATTCCACACCATAGGATTATACAACTAAAGTTAGCAGAAAAGGGAAAGTCAAAATCGGAGAAGCCATTTCCGCACAGAGCATGACTAGAACAAGCAGGGTATACACCCCAAAATACTTAGTTGAGTCCAACAAGCAAACCTCTGGATAACCTGTTGGAACTGGGCCCGATGATCTTTGGAGAATAATACAGGCTAAAGAATACTCGGTTGTTGAGCAGTTGAATAAAACACCAGCGCAGATCTCCATCCTGGCTCTTCTGCAAAGCTCTTAAGCACACAAAAATGCTCAAATGAAAATATTAAGCGAATCCAATTTTCCCAACAACATAACTGGAGGCGAGATGGGAAATATAGTGGGACAAGTGTTGAAGAGCCACGAGATTGCCTTCCACGAGGATTAGTTGCCACCAGAAGGACTAAGTCACAGCAAGGCGTTGCACATCATCGTGCAATGCGAGATTACTTTATCACTTGAATCTTGGTTGACGGGGGATCCAGCCTCAACATTTATCCACTGATAAATCTTAGAACGTTGGGGAAAGGCTTGCATGAGATCAAAGATGGGGCTATCAATGTTAAAGCCTTCGATGGGTCTCAAAGATCTACTATTGGAGAAATCAGGTTATGCCTACAAATGGGCCAACCTGGTCCGATGTTGACTTTCAAGTAATAGACGTCCCAGCATCATACAACTTGTTGTTGGGTGACCCTGGATCCACACCGCTAGATCTGTAGCATCATCCCTGCATCGGCAGTAAAGTTTGAATGGAATCATCTAGAGGTGATCATTCATGGCGACGGTAGTAACCCCATATACAATCGCGAGACCATCCCAATGATTGGGGGTAGAAGGAGAATATGCAGAGAAACATACCACCACATCGAGCAGGTCAACGCTGTGGACAATGATAAATGGTAGGACAACAAGATCGAAAGAATCTTGAACTGGTGCGGATACGAACCTGGGAAACGACTTGGAAGGAATCTCCAAAGAATTGCCAAACCCATCAGGCTGAAGAAACATGGTTCCACTTTTGGTTCGGGGAATGAATACACTTGGGAGGAATTCAACCATTGGAAACCACCATGGCGCGGTCCCTACTATCTACTGGAGCACCACATACCTCATCTAGAGTAGACCTTTTAACCGTCAGACGTCATATATGGATCAGAGGAAGATGAGGCATTAGTGGCAATGAAGAACCTATTTCTGGAAGATGATATGGACTGTTGTGTTATTTTCGAGGAGGAAGGTCCTTCCATACAAGCTGTGAATTGAGGGGAACGCCTCACTAATTGGCCGATCAGGACCACCAGGGCTCGGAGAGCTTTGAGGTAGCAAGGCTATACAGCACACCATGCATCGCATATTTACTTTTCACTAGTTGATTTTTATTTATTCATTTTCATATTGTCTCTATTTTGAAAAGAGCTCCGATGTTCCAAACTATTGTGATTTTTGTCAATGCATTTTCGTTTTATTATATATATCGCTCTTATTATTTTCCCTATTATTTACTTTATTTAAATAGCATTACTATTACCTATCTTGATGATGAACCAACGACTGTGACTTGCAACGTGACAACGCAACAAACAGATATAGATTCGGAAAAGGATGATATACCAAAAGAGGTTGTGAAAAAGGCCGAGAATTTTGAGAATAGGCCTAAGTCTAACATGGATGAGACCGATGTCGTTAATTTGGGAGATACCGAGACTGTCAAAGAAACGCGTATCAGTGTGCATTTGTTACCGTAAGAAAAGGAGAAGTACACAGAGTTATTAATAGAGTATGAGGATAACTTTGCCTGGCCTTACGATGATATGACTGGTCTCAGTACATCTATTGTAGCTCAAAAGTTACCAACAGATCCAACATGTCCACTAGTAAAACAGAAGCTTAGAAAGTTCAAAACCGATATGAGTTTGAAAATCAAAGAAGAGGTTACCAAGCAAGGCAAAGCCAGGGTTCTCACTCTAGTAGAGTATCCAACATGGTTAGCCAACATCGTGCTGATATCGAAGAAAGATGGGAAGGTTAGAGTTTGTGTCAACTACCGGGATCTCAACCAGGCCAGTCACAAAGATGACTTCCCCTTGCAAAACATGCACATCCTAATTGACAACTGCTCCAAGCATGAGCTGCAATCATTCGTTGACTATTTTGTTGGGTACCAAGATATTGAAGGATGAAGAAGATGCATAGAAAAAAACTTTTATCACGCCATGGGGGATGTATTGCTACAAAATGATGTTGTTTGGTTTGAAGAATGCCGGTGCTGTCTACATAAGGGCTATGAATACTATCTTTCATGACATGATACATAAAGAAATCAAAGTCTAAGTAGAAAACGTCATCATCAAATCCAAAAAAGCCACAGATCATATGGGAGACTTGAGGAAATTCTTCAACAGACTAAGGAGATACAATCTGAAATTGAATCCCACCAAGTGTGCATTCGGGGTGCCTGCTGGGAAATTACTGGGTTTCATTGTGATTCGTCGAGGAATATAATTGGATCTGTCAAAGGTCAAGGCCAATCAAGAGTTTCCACCGCCGAAGAACAAGAAGGACGTAATGAATTTTATGGGAAGACTCAACTATATCAGCCGGTTCATAGCTTAATCCACTATCATTTGTGAACAAATCTTCAAGATGCTGAGGAAGGATGTTGCCACCAAATGGACTGATGATTATCAGAAAGATTTTGTCATGATCAAAGAATACTTGTCAACGCCGCCAGTCTTGGTTCTGCCCGAACCAGGAAGACCCCTACTGCTTTATCTCGTAGTATTGGATAGAGCATTCGGTTGTGTTTTGGGACAACATAATGAAACAGGGAGAAACATGCAGGACCTTTTCTACCTCAACAAGAAGTTTACCATGTACGAGGCCCGGTATTCCCTATTAGAGCGCACCTTCTATGCTTTGACTTGGGTGGCTCAAATATTGAGCCATTATTTATGTGCCTACACTACGTATCTCATATCCAGAATGGACCCGCTAAAGTATATCTTCTAGAATCCCATGCCTTGTGGTAAGCTAGCCAAGTGGAAAATACTGCTAAGCGAATTCGACATTATTTACATTACTCAAAAGGCAGTCAAGGGACAAGCTTTGGTAGATCATATCACCAAGAATCTTGTGGGAGGATAATACGAACCTCTAAAGATGTATTTTCCTGATGAAGAGATATCTTTAATAGGAGAAGACATTGCAAAATCCTATGAAAGTTGGAGGATAATTTTCAACGGGGCAGCAAATTTAGAAGGAGTTGGTATAGGAGCAAACCTGGTATTAGAAATTGGTCAGCATTATCCAGTATCCGCCAAACTCAGGTTTCGATGCACCAACAACATGGCTGAATATCAAGCATGCTCTTGGGGCTCAAGTTGGCCATTGATATGAATATTCAAGAGTTTCTGGTGATCGGACACTCGGATCTACTCATACATCAAGTTTGAGAAGAGTGGGCAACCAAGAACTCTAAGATACTGCCGTACTTGCATCACATACAAGAGTTGAGGAAAAGGTTCACAAAGACAGAATTTCAGCATGTCCCCAGAATACAGAACGGGTTCGTTGATGCATTAGCTACTTTATCATCCATGATCCAGCTTCCAGATATGAATTTCATTGATCACATTCAAGTAAAGATTTATGACCAACCAGCATATTGTGCCCATGTTGAGGAAGAAGCCGATGGGAAACCATGGTTCTACGACATCGAAGAATACTTGACCACAAGAAAATACGCAGAGCTTGTCATTGCTACTCAGAAGCACACACTTCGGAGATTATCTAACAACTTCTTTCACAGTGGAGGAATCCTGTACAGGAGGACTCCCGATTTGGGATTATTGCAATGTGTCGAAGCAAGAGAAGCAACAAAACTATTGGATGAAGTGCACGCACGGACCTGCGGACCGCATATGAATGGTTTTATGATGACTATGGAAACAGACTGCATCCAGTATGTCCGGTAGTGTCATCGTTGTCATATACATGCAGACATCATAAAGGTGCCTCCGAACGAGCTTATTGCAACAAGCTCACCATGGCCATTCGCCGCTTGGGGAATGGATGTTATCGGATTGATTGAGCCTAACCCATCAGACGGTCACAGGTTCATCTTAGTGGAAATTGATTACTTTACCTAATGGGTCGAAGTAGTGTCATACAAAGAAGTGAATATGAAGGTTCTGGAAGATTTCATCTGCGATCGAATTGTTTGCCGGTTTAGAATTCTGAAATCAATCATCACTAAATTTGGTTCTAATCTCAACAGCGACTTGATAAAAGAATGTGTGAAACATATAAGATCAAACACAAGAACTCTACAACCTACAAGCCTCATATGAATGGAGCTGTAGAAGCAGCCAACAAGAATATCAAGAAGATACTAAGGAAGATGATTGAAAGTCATAAGCAATGGCATGAAAAATTATCTTTCGCTTTATTAGGATACCGCACCAGAGTTCGCACGTCAACTTGGGCAACTCCTTACGTGGTAGTTTATGTACAGAGGCGGTCATTCTTGTCGAGGTAGAAATTCCCTCATTAAGAGTCATACAAGAAGCAGAATTGGACGACGCAGAATAGGTAAAAGGTTGCTACGAGCACTTAGCTCTTATAGATGGGAAAAGGATGAATACAATTTGCCATGGGCAATTGTATCAGAATAGAATGTCCAGAGCCTTCAAAAAAAGAGTTAAGCCAAGAAAGATTACACTAGGGCAGCTGGTGCAGAAAAAGATATTCCAACATCAAGACGAAGCCAAAGGAAAATTCTTTCTCAATAGGTAAGGTCCGTACATGATTCACCGAGTTCTTACTGGATGAGCCCTTTTTCTTGCAGAAATGGACCGAGAAGTCTGGCATAAGTCAATTAATTCAGATGTAGTGAAATGATATTATGTATAATCGTTTGCAATTTCTATATGATGTAATTTGAACTACACTTGACTTGATTATCGTTTAAGAGGGGATACGAAGGCAGCCTTATAAGCTCAATGACAATTTAATATAATTCCATTTTTCCCCACTATTGGAACAAGGGCAAAATTTTGAGGAGGACCCTCAAAATCCCGAAGTCAGTTTTAGCATTTTCATAGCTAGAACTATCAACCCAGTAAGCTAGGGCAGAAATTTGAGGGGGGACTCAAAATTCCGAGGATGATTTTTTCAGTCGTTCAGCAAAGCCATCAAGAGTGTCAGCACGTAAGTTGGGGCAGAATTTTGAGGAGGACCCTCAAAATTCCGGAGCAAGAGATGTTGCAATTTTTTGGACCACGTCGCAGTCGTTGGTTCATTCAAAGAAAATTATTTGCAATTATATACTTATTTACTAAATCATGCATTACTATCATTTGATTCGCTGTCGTTTAGAAATGTTATCCCAATGATACGCGAAGTCAGGGGCCAGGGGATATGAGCTAACCTTCCCCCTTCTATAGAACTCACAATTTTTCATTGGATGTAGGCACCCAAGTTGCAAATCATCAAATACATTCTCATACTCTTACTTTTCAAGAGTGGAACTTTTAGAATGATCACCTATTCACAATCACTATCTGTACGCAACCTCCCCAATAGTCACGAAACATAATCGGCTATCAGCTAAGAAATCTTATCGATATTCACCCTTTACATTCTTGCATTGCATAAGGCAATTTATCTACCTTTGAAGCCAAAGCAGTGTCTCCATCTTGCATATGGCTATTTATCTTCCTTCTGAGACTATGTATTGTCTCCATCTTGCATAAGGCTACTTTTACGCCTTTCGAGACTAAGCATTGTCTCCATCTGCATAAGGGTACTTATCATTCCTTTCGAGACTAAGCATTGTCTCCATCTGCATAAGGCTACTTATCTGCCTTTCGAGGTTAAGCTCTACCTCCATCTGCATAAGGCTACTTATTTGCCTTTTGAGACTAAGACCTGTCTCCATCTGTATTTCTGCATAAGGCTACTTTTCTTCCTTCCGAGACTATGCTTTCTGTCCATCTGCATTTTTGCATAAGGCTACTTATCTACCTTTCGAGACTAAGCTCTGTCTCCATATGTATTAGTGCATAAGGCAACTTATCTGCCTTCCGAGGTTAAGCTCTACCTCCATCTGCATAACGCTACTTATCTGCCTTTCGAGACTAAGCATTGTATCCATCCTGAGTAAGGATGCATATTTACCTTTCGAGACTAAGCATTGTCTCCATCCTGCATGGTTGAAATATCAACACTTTATTTTTTCATACGCTGCAATATTTCCACCTGCGTTATAATGTTCACGTTGGCTGAAAGATTGCCACCCTTTGCATTTATCGGCTGAAAGATTGCCACCTTCTCATGGGCTGAAAGATCGCCAACTTACTCAAAGGCGTCATAGTTCGAAGGCACCATCTGCATAACCCGAGAACACTATTTCATGTCATGTGAATCATTATTTATGCTCTTCATGGCCCAGGACATCATAGTCGGAGGACGTCATCCTAACCGTTCAAAGACAACATCCATGGTCCAACAGGAACTTGCATCATGTTTAACTTATGCACAATACGTGCCACATTGCTTACTTGAAGGTACACCAGCTAGCTAACGACCGTTTTAGCATAAGCGTTCCCGTTCCCGTTCCCGCTCCGGTTCCCGCAGCCTATCAGATTTTGAACACCTTTTCAAACCTAAGCATCGCGTTCGTTATTTTTGAATCTCTATCGACACGCTCCATCAATAGTTCCTGAACTACATATGGCCTAATTCCCCTAAAACCAGGGATATGTAGGCATCTCACTAGCCAGAGCACGGTCAAAGTTTTCTCAGTTGCCGCTTCCGGTCAGAATTGGCCATCTTGTCTATACCCGACAACTCTTTCATCCTCCTCGGGTAAAGAGGGGCAGTTATTGATACCTTATTTTTCCCTATTTATTTTTGTACCCAAAATACAAATATAGTTAATGTAATTCTTGAAAATATAAAAAATTTATTCGGCATTTTTAACGCTAAATTTCATATAATTGCAATTATAGCTTACTTTACGATTAACAATATTTTTACAATTATAAAATTGCTTCAAGTATTTTTAAATTAATAGTTATATAATAGAAATCTACTCAGTACTTTTAAATTGCTTTGAAAATTGTTATTACAATGTTTATAAATCAAATAACGAAAATTGGTATTTAAATGCAAGCCCCACTATATTTCAATTCTAGCCAAAATTGGCACCTCAATTTAATCCCAACTCAGCCCAAATCGAACCCAAATTATCCCAAGCCATTTTTCGATTTAACCCGACCCAGACCCATTAATCAAACCCGCCCGGTTTCTTTTTAAAATATGAGTCATTGATCATTTTGATAAACAACCCAGTTCTCTCATTTCCTTAATTAATCATGAACGACCCCAAAACCCTCCCAATTCTCTCAAACACGCCGCCCTCAAGCCCTCTTCTCTCGCAAATTCTCTCAAACCATAATCGCCACCTACCCTTTGCGACCTCAAATCCACTGGAATCCATGCTTGCTCTAGCCATAGATGACCTATGCTCATCTCCTACTGCTCTCACATGCCCTATTCCTAAAGATTAGAGGCTAGTCTTCAAGGTTCTTCACCGAGACCTTTTTTGATTCGAGGTTTTTAGCCATTTTCAGCCTTGCTCCGCCGTATCTTAGCTCCCTGAGCCTGTTTCCAACCTTATCGAATATGATCTGATCTCGTAACTTCTAAGCTTTTCTTGTCCTTTTGGGTTCTACGTAATCCTAACCTACTCGAGGTTCTTTTTTGTTTTATTCATTTAGATATGTACTAGATATATGTTATATATGATGTTTGAAGCATTTTCCCCAAATTTCCTTTGTCACAACTCTCTAATTTTAAATTATGGTTTGTGAGTCTGTCTTTTAAAAGTTTATTCGATTCATCTGCCTATCATCTCTAGGTTTAATTGGTGATTGAAAACCCTAATTTTTGAGATTTGTTTAAGTTTCGTTCGATTTACTGCTTAAGTGGTGAAAACCCTAATTTTTAGGGTTCATTTGAGATTCTGAGAATGCTTGTGTGTTTATTTGCTTATCTCATCTAAACTTACTGATTTTGGAAAACCCTAGTTCTTTAGGGGTCTAGCTGAGTTCGTGAAATTTTTCGTCCATTTGAAATTGTTCAATTTGATTCTTTTGCTTCAGCATCTCTGTTCCTTTATGTGATTTCTTTTTGACTATGATATTCATTCGACACTTTGCATGCTTCTAATCCTTTCCATCTCACTAGACCACTGAAACCTGACTTACATGACTATCATGTTTCAAATGTTTTTTTTAATGCTACTGTATGTTGTTCCTTTTTGCCATAACTCGGCCTCACATGTCTAGTACTAGTGCAGTCATTTATATACCTAGTCCCTTCTATGATTGATTTTCAGACTCGTAGTTGATTTCTAAATCCTTTCATGTAATTCTGATTTTTACTCGCCTGTCAAGGGTTAATTGATTTCTTTTCTTATTTTTACTTTATTAAATCCTTTCCATAATTAGAACCCCTCTACACCTAGACTCGACTACTTACTTGTTAATTTACCACTTCTTTTATGAAAATTGTAGCCTACTTTTAATTGATTGCTTTTCTTATTTTTGAATCTATCATTGCCCGTTAAGCAAGAAACTCCCTAATTAAGGGCAGTCACTTGTAAAATTGATACTGAATAGGATTCTTTCCATGTTTGCAACTTATTTCCTCTCTTTCACTCGTTTTCAAAACTACAAATCACTATACTCTTTTCTCTAAAATAACACACGAACACACAGACAAGTTCTAGACACTACTTCTCTTTTCTTTCTCAAACACCTTTAAGTTTTCTCAAAAGCTTACGAGTGTTCTGCTGAAGTCCTGAGCTTATATTTCTTTCTTCGTTTGTGGTTGCAAGTGCTTTGCTTTCTCTTTCTATTTATTTTGTAACTGGTATGTATATCCTATTTTAGATATTGTCCCTCTCCTATGTGTTTTATACTTTAGTTCTGTTGTGCTTCTTTCTTACTGCATCTTTGTAAATTTTTCAACTCTGTTCTTATGTGAATCCCTTTATCCCTACCCTTTAATATGTGAGTTATATTTCAAAAAGCATGACAATACTTAATCATTGGTGTTCATGTGTCTGGACTGGATTCTTTGAATCCCAAACTCAATAAATTCCCACTCCATTCCCCCTTATGTGTTCTTAAGCTTTAGACCTTGGTCTGACAGTGCCCTAATCACTGTCCAAAACCTGGTCTGACCTTTAGTGGGTCTGCTCTTATTTATTTGACTAACTAGATCGGTTAGGGGTGTGCCGGCCTGTTTTATGGCTACGCATGACCACCTCCTGTTATGGTTCCCCAACCCTTTTAACACTTAAACTCATTCTTAGCTATTAAGTTCTACCCCTCTCTTGTAAGCCTTGCCTTGTGACCCTTGAGCTCCCTTTGAACTTGGATGCTTAAGAACTGGCTTTTCCACACTGCACTATTTCTATTCTAATGGTATCTTGGGTGTAAACAATGCCGGGAATTCCTGAAATTCCTTGGAACTTTGAAACACCCTAGATAAAGAGAAGGCTTTGGAATTTGGATCCTGGAAGTGGTTCAATGCCATATTATTAGACATTTATATTTTATTTAGGTACCTTGAATGCAACTGTTAGCTTCTGATGTATTTTCTCTATTTTTCTGGTTTGTAATAACTTGTATAAACTAGGTGAATATACTGAAAATGGTGGGGGTTATACTTTCCTTCATTAAAGAGTAGAAATCTTTCGTATTTGGTCGCTTACTATTAATTTAATCACATACAAATTATGCCTATAGGACCTAACACTTACTTTCTGCAATCATGGATATAGAAATCCTGCCTATAGGAGTCAATATTTTAACTGTCTGCATATAGATATCATGCCTATAGGAATACGCATACTCATGATACTAGGCAAACATTAGGATTAATCAAATCAGTATCTTTTCACGAATTTATTAACAAGGCCTAAAATCAGTGACATGTAGATATCATGCCTATATGAGCTTTAAATTCAACTCGTCTCGCCTGTCTAAAAGCAGTAACAATCGATTAATTAATTGGTTCTTCCGTGCCTAGATCAGTATATATTTTCCAAAACTTAATCTTTTGATAAACCTTTTCTCAAATCAATGTATACTCTTTTCCTAAAATATAATTCTTTATAATTTGCATGTTGACTTTCTGAAATTGTCTTTCAAATAATCTGACAACAAATGTGTTTTTCCAATTCGGTTCTATCCTTTTGAACTTGACGTCTTTAAATATGTTCTGTAGTTTATTTATTTTTCATAAACAATCTGCCTATTCTGGAATTTTCAAAACTACTCTTTCTGTGTTTATATACAACTAGGCAGTATGCTCTAAAACCATTTTCTAGGTTTGCAGCATACCTTTTCCCAAAAACTTCTATGCAAGTTATTTTCTAAAGTCAGTATCCTTAATCAATTAGCATTAATCTGGTGCCTTAATCTCTGACAACTGTATCCAAGTGGCATTATGTAGACTTTCTGTCTAAATATATGCGTTGAACCAGTCCGCATGCTGCTTCATCTAATTCTAAGACCAAACTAGTATTTGCAAAGACATACTAAACTATATGTCTATCTAATTCTAGGGGTTTATCTGAGCCTTATTTGCTTGCTTGCTTGCTCTTCCCTTTATGTGATACATGTTTTGACTGTCGAACTAGTATTTTGTCCCTTAAACTCCATAAAAGACCCTATCCTTTTCTCCCCTTTAGGATTATATGTCCTAATACCCGGGGACTGATAGGATTGGGACGGGTACTAGCATGCAATAAGTAAATGAGACTAATCGCACTTTAATGGTGTAATGGGGTGGGAAGGTTAGAATATGGATATGATGATTGATGCGGTAATATCACGTGCGACCCCTCTTCTGAGGAGTGTATGATGGGGATTGCATTAATGTGATCCATGTTATTAGCTGTTAGTGGCAAAAGGTACTTGGGAATAGATTTTAACTATAGGTTGGGCTGCTCTCTCCGGCACAAGTATTGCCTAGGGCCTTGAAACCGTTGTAAACTTTGAAGTGTTGCGGGATTCTATAATATTCCAACCATTCATTTTGAGCCCTACCACATCGTTCAATGACTTTCCACCTTGAGTAGCTTCACTTCAGGTATTATAACTTATATGTGTGGTCGGAATAAAATTTCGGGAAGTCTGAAGATGATTTGGAAAGAAAATTCTCATTTCTAAAGATTTAAGTTGAAAGAATTGACTAAGGTTTCATTTTTGAGTAAGCAGCCTTAGAATCGGGGTTTGAAGGTTTCAATAGATTTGTATGATGATTTTTTTTTATGGCGTATATCTGGATACGGTTTTTGATGACCTAGGAGCGTTTCGGCGCCTATTGTGGAATGTTGACATTTTGGAAAAATTATATGAATTTGGATTGAAGTATATTTTAATGTTATCGATGTCTATTTGGGATTATGAGTCTAGGAATATCTCTGTATGGTGATTTTTGTCTTAGGAGCACATCTAGATGTGGATTTAGAGGTCAGTATGTCATTTCGGAGTCATTTGGCGACAGTTGGAAATTCGAAGATTTTTGGGAAGTTTGATCGGTAGTGGAATTTTTATATCAGGGTTAGTTGAAGGTCAAACGTGACTTGTGTACAAAATTTGAGATCAATCGGATGTGATTTGTTAGGTTTCAACATCGAATATAGAAGTTTGATGTTTTAAAGTTTATAATGCTTGAATTGGGGTGCGATTCATGATTTCGATGTTGTTTGATGTTATTTGAGGCCTCGAGAAAGTTTTTATTATGATAAGGTGCTGATTGGATTTATTGGACGAGGTCCCGAGTACCTAGGGTGTATTTCGGGGTGGTTTCAAACAAATTCGAGCTATTTTGGTTGATGCTTGAGCTAGTTCTGGTATGCTCTATTGCGAACGCATTGAGGAGATCGTGTTCACGAAGGAGGATTTTTGGGGCTGGAGTAGATTACTCGTTGCGAACGTGACATAGGGGTCGTGAACGTAGAGTAGAGCTTGAGGGACCAACACGAACACGAAGGGATAAACACGAGCACATTTAAGGAAGAAAGGAGCTAGGCCTGAGGCTATTGGCCTACGCAAATGCGAG
Source organism: Nicotiana benthamiana (assembly GCA_034376525.1). Taxonomy (NCBI): domain Eukaryota; kingdom Viridiplantae; phylum Streptophyta; class Magnoliopsida; order Solanales; family Solanaceae; genus Nicotiana; species Nicotiana benthamiana. The sequence goes on from CM067336.1 coordinate 49,257,935, forward strand.
TCCCACCCCATGATCATGAAGGGTGGTGATCACAAGGATTTGCAAATGTGGACAAGCTGATGTGAATGCAAAGAGGAAATTGGAGGCAGTGCATTTTTTTTGCCTTTGTGATCGCGATGGTCTTTCCGCAATCGCGAAGAAGGGTGGACCTGGGCACTGAAGTTTTAAATCGGGAATTTTGCCATTTTCATTTATTTCCTCCATGGGAGCCGATCTTGGAGAAATTTTGGAGCATCATTTTCAGCATCAATCACAAGGTAAGTGATCCCACATATTTCAAGTTAAATACATGGTATATATGTGGATTTAAACATGGATATTAGTAGAAATTTTGAATTTTGAAAAACAAATCTAAAAATAGGTATTCTTGGATTTTTACCACTAATTGGCATGGAATTGGGAATAAATCATATTTTTGAGTTAGTGATGTTATTGGTAATTTTATCTTCAAAAAGTTTTGGAATTCGGGCACGTGGGCATGGTGGTCGTATTATTGACTTTTCGAGTGGAGTTGGGAATTTGTCTAAATTGATTTGTTATGAGTATTAGAGTATATTTTTATTAGTTTGCACATTAATTGTTTGGTTTTGTAATTGATATTTGCTATTTGTTGTGGGAGGGCATGATATACTTGCACAATAGGATTATCTTTGCTCGTTTTATTCTTTAAATTTACATTACGACTTGAGACTAGACATGCGTCGAGTGATAGCTTGCTAATGTGGAGATTTCAGAAGTTTCATGATTTGCCACGGAATAATGGTGTTCCTCTTACGGATTTTCTCACGCGCTATGAGTTTTCATCAAAAGGTTATCCTTAAAAATTATAACTCACACATTTATTCGTGAGTGGGGTCAAGGACATGTTAAAGATTCTTAATCTAATGGGCTCGGGTCATTCTCCTCGGCAGGACTATGTATTTCCAATCTTACGAGATCGGGCCGATCACATCGACAGGATTTATGTATCACACTCTCATGGGTACTTGACAAGTAGCCAGTGTATCTATGAGTTTTTCCTGATTTGAATTGTTAACGACCTATTTGGTGAGGTCCTTTAAACATACATATATACATACATACATACATACATACATACATACATACATACATACATACATACATACATACATACATACATACATACACACATACATACATACAGACATACATACATACATACATACATACATACATCCATCCATACGTACATACATACATACATGCATACATACATACATGCATACATACATACATGCATGGATACATACATACATACATACATACATACATACATACATACATACATACACACATACATATATATATATATATATATATATATATATATATATATTCTCTCTAGTTGAGGAGGAAATTTGTTAATGTAGAGCTTGAGTTTATTGTAAAGAAGAGAATTTTACGACGTATTTATACTTGTTTATTTCATTTATTTACTCTGCCTCATATTTGTTTATCTCTTTACGATACCTAATATTATTGAAAAACTAGTAAGTGTCAATGTCGACCCTTCGTCACTACTCCTCTGGGTTACGCTACATACTTACTAGGTATACATTTAGTTATGTACTCACACTACACTTGCTACACATTTTTGTGCATGTACATTTATTTCTGGTGGTCTTTTGGGCACGGAGGCCTGGATGATGCAGGGACTTACCTTGAGCTAGATTTCATATTATGATCCGCAGTTAATAGAGTTTTCTTCAGAGTTAATTATATTTTTCCTATCTAATTTGTATTCTAGATAGATTTTACTTCCTAGTTGATGCTCATTCACTTGTGACACTGGTTTTGGGGGTGCTTATGGGTTATTCGTTAATGTAGTTGCGAAAAATTTTCATTCACTTTGTTAATACAATTTTGTAATATATAATTATAGAAAATTATGATTTTAAAAATACTAAAATGAGTAATGAAGTGAATAATTTGTTGTTAGCTTTCCTGATAAAATGTTAAGTGCCATCATGACCCTTAATGGATTTTGGATCGTGACAGCATGGTATCAGAGCATTAGGTTTACTTAGGTCTCACGAGTCATGAGAAAGTCTACTATAGTCTTGTGGATCAGTATTGAGACATTTGTACTTATCTTCGAGAGGCTACATGGCTGTTAGGAGCACTTCCCTTCTTTCTTCCTCATCTTGTGATTTGATTCCTTTGAGGTTTATGCCTTTATTTCCTTCATACTCAATCTTATGCGACATGAAGCGCTTGATATAAATTGGGAATTGAGGAATTTTAATGGTATTGTAGATGTGGTGCAGGATGTTTCTCCTTGCGTATTTGATTGGGCTATGATCGCCACATTACAAAAGGATGTTCTATCATTTCAGCTCAGTGTCAGTATTGCCTATGGTTTTGAAGTTGGCAATGATTGTTATGATGATTTGTGGGGTGTCATCGCACAGTGTTGGTGAAATTCTAGGGTACTTGTCTATGTGTCAACCAGTGAATGACTCGAAAGGAGGTTTTTCTCAGTGCATAATTCAGAAGTTCAACATTTTATTTCCAGGAAGGAATGTCAATCGGACAGTGAATGTTCAGTTTTGGGATAATGAAGTAACAAGACTTGTTATTTCCGAGCATGGTGAAATTCGTAATTGCGATGTGGTATCATCATCCTTGTATAATAAGTTAAGGTTCACCGGTGTTATGACCTTTATTAATTTTCCGTCGGGGCGTGGGATTGTGAAAAGGTGCCTGGGAAGTGATTGTCAGTGATAGCAGAGTGTAGCGATTTTTCGAATCAAAGGGGTACTTCTATTGCTGATGGCTTGGGGCTTAGAGTTGATACCAATTTATCGGGTCAGATGTTGTAGTGCTGGATTTTTCTTTAAGGAAGTATTTAGGCAACGTAAGATGAGGAAGGATATGTCGGAAGCTGTCTCACGGTGATTGAATTCCTAGTAGGTCAAGTATGAAAAGTATAAGTTGAGAAGTTCGTTAAAGGAGAGGATTTAACCAAAGTGGAAAAGTAGCAGAATAGCACATGGGTTCTGTGGTAGGATAGCCACATGTTTGAGAAAAGTTAAAAGCAATTTAGGCATCATGGTGGGCAGTGACTAGGCCCACAAAATTTAATAGGATGCAACATAACTTCGAGCTTATAATGTATTGTTGGACTTTTAGTTGATGTCAATGTGGAAGAAGGAATCTTGTTGGGTTCCAGGCTATGTAATTGTATTTCATGCTAAGTGGGGGAGCCCCACCGTCTATGATTGGGTTGTGTGGTTTGTATACTTGTGATGTATCCGGTTATCGGCGTATTGGGTTTACGACCAGGGAAACAAAACATCAAGGGTAATTCGATCAAAGGATTTGAGAAATGTGTGTTATATTTGGCCTTATCAGTTCAATTTCAGATTTTGGGAAAACTTAGAGTTTATGCCTCGTGTAGGTGTGATGTACAAGGAAAGTAATTTAACGGTGCTTCTTTTAGGGGGTTTTCATGTGCTAGCAATTCCTTTGAGTTTGATTATATTTCAGAACAAGTCAGAGTGGGTGACTTTCAACAATGGTCCTAGTGGGTTCAAAATTAAAGTGTGGTGCCTAAGGATTTCGAGTCCATAGTGTAGTTAAGTATTGAGCTTTTGCAGTGGATTATGAAAAGGACTTGGAGTGTTCTATGGTATCATCGGTCTACGGTGTAGCATTTTAAGAATGGGAGAGAATAACTTCAAATTCGTAGAGGAATTTTCAGAATGGGTGTACCAGTTAAAGATGTGAATGTGCACACAAGGAGGGTGTGAGATAGTTCATGGGTTTTGAGAAACATGGCCTCGTAAAATGGGGTCACTCAGGATGAGTATGGATTGAGTTCGTTATTGAATAGAACTATTATTATATCTAAGGCAAGTCTGGAGTAAATTAGAAGAAGTCAGATCGGTTAGCAAAGATTGTGGCGATAAATAGTTCCTTCAGCGTGTTAATTCATGCAGGTTATATATGGCGGTACGTGCGAGGCTTGACGACCTTTGTAATTTGATTTATATAAAGGTATTCAATTATTACGGCCTATTTATGTAGATGGATCCCAAAATTGATATGGCGGTTTAGACCACTACTTGAGGTTTGTATTTTCTGCTGTTATAGGAATTAAGTCATGTGTTGCAATGGTTCTGCTAAAATGAGTTAAGTTAAAGGGTTATATATGATGAAGGTTGTATCCTATGAGTGGTTCAGGAGTTAGGATAAAATTCTTGCACTCTCACGTATTGGCCTGATAGGTACAGTGGGCGGCATGGGAATTTGACATTGAGGATCAAGGTTGTGGTTCGATGTTGACAAGAATATCATAAGCTCGGATGAGCAGGAAAGAATTTAGATATTTAGAGTAAGCTGGTATTGTCTTTGGTGTCACCTAATATCGGTGTCATGCATAAGAGGCTTGGGTATAATTAGGTTACTCTTGACTGGTCTTAAAATTTGGTCTTGTTGGTGGTGTAGAGGTGCTGACTGTGCTGCCAGGTACAAAAGGTCGTGGGAGTGTATCCTAGATGGAGATTTGTGTAAGTGTGGCATTCTAGTCACTTGATTTTTAAGGATTGAAACCAAGTATGGAAGTTATGGTAATACCGCAAATGCGTGAGTTTATACCAAAGGGGCATTCTATCCCTTGGGTTGTGGACCGCGTAAGTTTGTTCCGAATTTGACGGCTATGCTTATGTGTTATGAATAGTTCATTATGGATCCTTAATAGTTTGTTAGTTCAATATGGTATGATCAGAATCGGATTGAGGTCCGTGGATGGATCTAAATGTGAATGTGTGCTCTATATCACGCCGAATATGTTCATTTTAGCGTAGTGTTGCCTATGGAGGAGTCTTTGAACTTTGAATGTTATTTCTGTCATCAACTATTCAATGTAATACTTTATAATGCCATGTGGTTTTTTAGACGGCTTAATTATTTTCATATGTGTTGATTGATGCATAGCTTGCGGTGTTATACGAATAGGATGGCTCTCAAAACGTAGGTCATTTATTGCATCTTAGTCGTACTTGAGTTTTGTTGTGTATGATGCTATTTGTCTCCTAAGAGATGGTATTATGCAGTTGGCATGTAGGTGGTCAAAATATGGGTATTTTGCAGGTATGAGCATTCTTGCTCGGTAAGTATTTCCTTATATATTATTATGTATGGATCGGGTGGCATGCCGCCACGGGTACATCGGTTGGATCAGCTGGCACACCGCCATGGGTATATTGGTTGGATTGGGTGGCACACTGCCAAGGGTATGTTGTTTGGATCAGGTGGCTATCCACCACGGTCATCATATATGGATCGAGTTGTACCGCTGCAATGTGTATCATGTATGGATCGGGTTGCACGCCGCAATGGTATCATGTTGAGTACAGTTCCCCGATCTATTCTTGTGCATTTTGTTTCTCATTTTTTTAGGAAGTTTCATAACATCTTTTTTGTTGTTTAAGTAGGTACTTGGGTTGAGTAGTTCCTTATAGAGCTTGTTTTTCTTATGTATCACATTCGAGTTTGTAGCTTGTTAGCATATTGTGGCATCATACGAGATTTTTGGCAATGTTTGAGGTGGCTTGTTGCCTAAGAAGCTTGTACTGAGTGAGAAGAGATTATTGGGCCTACGATCAGTGCGATCGGATTTCATAAGGCATATTAAAGAGCAAATATTGTTATTCAGTTCAGAATGAGGTAACGCTTCTTGTTAGGAGGAGAAACTCCATAATTTGTGATTCGGCAAGTGGTTATGAGTTTCTACAGATCTCTTCTATCGTGGCAGTATTTCGAGAGTTGAAATAAGACTTATTTTTTCTATGAGGTATACTATGGGCTTTGGGTCAGTGGAAAATTCAGATGTTGTGCTTGGGGAAGATTGCCTTGGGAAAATGAGTTACCCGGTGGATGGTGTGAATTCAGTAAAGGTATATAATCATGTTTGGTACAGTGTTTAGTGATTGACACGGTGTTTGTACGTTGGAAACAAACCTGGTAGATAATTTCGGATGTTGGAATTTGGTTCTAAAGCTTGTTAGCTAAGGTAGCATAAAGGATCTTCAGACTGGCTCAAGCCAATGTGCTCAACTGGGTTGTGGTAGCACGGGTAAGTGCTCAAGGGGTTAAAAAGTAATTTTGGAACGCTCTGGAGCATATCTTAGAACATTTGAGACAAGCGTATGTCTATGTGGGAGAGAATGTAACGACCCGACCGGTCGTTTTGAGCGTTAGCGCATCGTTCGCCGATTTGCAGCCTTGGAAAGAAAGTTCTCATTTTGTAATCTATCAGTTGGAATAATTGACTAAGGTTTGATTTTTGATTAAACTACCTCGAAAATGAGATTTGAAGGTTCTAATAGGTTCGTATGATTATTTTGGACTTGGGCGTATGTCCTGATAGAGTGTTGGATCACACATGAGCATTTCAATGCCTATTGTGAAAAGTTGGCATTTTGAAAGAATTTTATGAATTTGAGTTGAAGTACATTTCAATGTCATCGATGTCTATATGTGATTTCGAGCCAGGGAATAGCTCTGTATGGTGATTCTAGTTTTAGAAGCCCGTCTAGATGTGGATTTGGAGGTATGTAGGTCATTTAGGGGTCATTTGGAGACAGTTGGAAATTCGAAAGTTTTTAGGAAGTTTGACCGAGAGTATACTTTTTGATATCGTGGTCAAATTCGGATTTCAAAAGTTGGAGTAGGTCTCTAATGTCAAATGTGACTTCTGGAAGAATTTGAGGTCAATCGGACGTGATTGATAGGTTTCGGCAACGAATGTAGAATTTTGAAGTTCTAATGTTAATTAAGCTAGAATTGGGGTGCGATTCATGACTTTTATATTGTTTGATATGATTTGAGGCCTCGATCAAGTTTGGGTTATGTTATTGGACTGGTTGGTGTAATTGGACGGGGTCCCGATAGCCTCGGGTGTGTTTCGGGGTGGTTTCGGACCAATTCTTGATGTTTTGGCTATTGTTATTGCTGGTTCAGGTGTGCTCCATCGCAAACGCGTGGAGGAGATAGTTTCCACAAAGGAGGATTTGTGGGGATGCAGTAGATTTCTCATCTTGAACATGACACTAGGGTCATGAACACGCAGTACAGCTAGAGGGACCTACGTAAACGCAAAGGGGAGGTCGCGAACGCGTAGAAAGAAGGGGGAGTTGGACCTGAGGCTGTTTGGCCTACACGAATGAGAGGCCATCCTGCGAACGTGAAGGGTGGTGATCACAAGGCTTGACGAGCACAGACAAGCTGACGCGAACATAATGAGGAAATTGGAGGCAGTGCATTTTCTCGTCCTTCGTGAGTGCTATGGTCTTTCCGCGATCGTAAAGAAGGCGGACCTAAGTAGTGAAGTTTAAAGACGGCAATTTGTCCTCTTTTATTTCATTTCCTCCATGGGAGCCGATCTTGGAGTGATTTTGGAGCACAATTTTCAGAGGGAAAACTAGGCGGTATGTGCGTGGATTTTGGAGCCGATCTTAGTCCAAATTCATGGTATGTGCGTGGATTTAAACTTGCAAATTAGTAGAAATTTGCGATTTTGAAGATAAACCTATAAATTCGTATTTTTGGATTTTTACCACAAAATTTGACATGGAATTGGGAATAAATCATATATTTGTGTTAGTAACGTTATGGGTAATATTCATTTTCGAAAAGTTTCAGAATTCAGGCACGTGGGCTTGGGAGTTGGTTTATCGACTTTTCGAGCGGAGTTGGGAGTTTGTCTAAATTGATTTGTTATGAGTATTAGAGTATATTTTTTTAGTTTGCAAATTGTTTGACTAGTTTTGGAGTGACGGACACCAGTTTGAGGTGTTAGATCAGTGCTGGAGCCAGTTATGGAACTTTGGATCGAAATAAGTCTCCTATCTAACTCTGTGAGGGGGAAACTACTCCTAGGTGTTGTAATTGATATTTGCTACTTATTGTGGGGGGAGAAGGGGCTACATACGCAAGAGGTGAAAAAAATCTGGATGTAGTTAGATTCATGTTATTGTCCAAGTAGACTTAGGTTTACACCATGCTATACTTGTACTATATGGATTATCTTTGCTCGTTTAGATCTTTTATTTGAATTACGACATGAGACTAGACATGCGCAGAGAGATAGACTTGCTAATGTAGAGATTTCACGAGTTTCATAATTTGCCACGGATTAATGGTGTTCCTCTTACGGATTTTCTCATGCGCTACGCATTTTATTTGAAAGGTTATCCTTAAAAATTATAACTTACACGTTTATTCGTGAGTAGGGTTAAGGACCTATTAAAGTTTATTATTCTTATGGGATAGATCTGTTCTCCTCGGCAGAATTATGTATTTCACATCTAACAGGATCAAGCGGATTGCCTCGGCGGGATTTATGTATCACACTCTCATGGGTGCGGGCCGTTCGCCTCGGTAGTTTAATAGATGCATCTATTGTTCGTGTCGTTTGATCCTCGGCAATGCACAAATTATGATGCGATCGGTTGTACATCCTGATGGAATCGTGTAATACTTGTCAATATGATAACAGCAAGGTCGGGAATCAAAAGTAGAGTAAGAATTTAAGAAGTAAATGCAGAAGCAATAACAATAAGAAAACGACCAAAATTAAAGTGCAGAAAATAAAGGATATGGGAAAATTCAGGGAAAGAATTCCAAGAACACAAGTTCTATAGCCTTGACAAGATCCAAACAATAACGTTTTGGTTTATTGAAGAAATCAAATGCCTTTACTCAAGAACAAATCAAATACAAAAGATTCGGATCTTGACTGCTTTACGAGTAACTTGAGACAACAATTAATAACTAGTATTAATCGCTTTCTAAGAATGCCACAAAGGAATCAATGATATCACAATAAAGAAGTTATCTTACAACCTTGAACTATGAACTAGTAAAGGTTGAAAGATAAATCTCAAAGCATAAGTAACAAAGAGTTCAAAAGAACTTTCAAAGTATAACATTATTAATCAATAAGGAAGTACCACAATGAATGAAAATAACTTCTATTCTAGGAGAAAAAAATCCTTAAAACTAGGTAGGGTGTCTGCCGAGGCAAACCCTAACTTGGAGACTAAACCAAATACTAGAAAACCTAATAAAAATAAGAGGGTGGACGTCCAAATCCCTTAGGGGCACATTTGAGCCTTAAAATTACTAGTGTGGGTCATTGGTTTGGACTCTAATTGAGCTCCTTTTGAAATACCCCCTTTTGGACCTCTTTTAAACTCATTTTAAGCTGTTCTGGATGCTCTTTTGGTGGACTTCAAGGGCTGATGTTGGGACCCAATCTTCCACCTCTTGGACTTCAATTTGGACGACAAAATAATTGTAAAACTTGGATAATTCATCTCCTTTGGACTTGAGCTCTTCCTCTGCAATTAAAAGCTTCTTTATGCCATTGAAGTCCGGCAATCTTAATATGCAATTCCTTAATTTGAGATCTTGTAAATGTCCTTCTTGGAGATACCAAAACTCTATCATTGTCCTTGATGCTATCATTCCCCTCTTCTTGAAAATAATTCATCCCCGAATTTGTTCCTACATCAACAAAGACAAGTCACCAACATTGAACGCATCACTTACTTGAAACTCACCAGGAAGGTCCAACTTGTAAGCATTGTCTCCAATACATTCAAGGACTTAAAAGGCGCCATCTCCTCTAAGATGCAACTTTCACCTCCTTTCAGAATGAAATATCTCCTTCCTAAAGTGAACCCAAACTAACTCTCCAGGTTGAAAAATAACTTGTTTTCGACCCTTATTCTTTCTCCATGCAATTTGCTCATTTTGCTTCTCAATTGCAAGCCTTGTTTTCTCATGAACTTTTATCATCATTTCAGCCTTTGTCCTACCATCAAGATTAGAAATATCATTAGTAGGTAATGGTAATAAATCACGGGGAGTAAAGGTATTAAAACCATAAACAACCTCAAAAAGAGACGTACCTGTAGAAGAATGGATTGTTCTATTATAAGAAAATTCAATCGTAGGTAAATGGTCTTCCCAAGAAATTGATTTACCTTTAAAAGCATACCTCAATATGTTTCCTAAGGTTCTATTAACTGCTTCAGTTTGTGGGTGACAAGAAGTAGAAAACAAGTTAGTGCCTAACTTCTCCCAAAATTATCACGACCCAATTTCCGTACCCGGTTATGATGGCACCTCTTGTGAAGACAAGGCTAGTTGAATAGGACAAAACACCTCCTTTAACAGTTAATTAACATAAATATGTCTAACATGATTGATCATAGTCATAAGTGCAGAATAAAGCAATAAATTAAGGGAACCATCCTGACACAGCCCAAACCGGGTTGTCACAAATCATTAGCTACTACAGAGTCTACTACAAGCCTACAAAGTCTGGAACGTAATACATAAGTCTGAAGATAACATAAGTAATAGAAGATAAGGAGAAACAGGGTTGCGGACGTCAACAGCTACCTCGTCATTCCTAGTCACCGCCTGGTCTGGAAGGAATAACGATCAGGAGCAAACTTTGCTATGCATGTATCTGCACACACGGTGTAAGGAGTAATGTGAGTATTTCGACCTAGTGAATAATAAGTATAAATAATGGCTGAAAGCATGAAATCTCATAAATCCATAGGAAATGCTATCTTAAAGTAGTAAAATCTATTATGTAGTAAAGCAGTGAAATAACAAATAAATCTCTTTTAAAACCAGTAAAACAGATAAAATATAGATAGAAATCTGTCCATCGGGCTCAGTATCAATCTCTCATAACAGTATCATCCCCCAGGCTGAATATCAGTCACTTATCATATTATCAGCCCCTTGGCTCACTCTCATATCACATGGGTACCCACACTCACTGTGGGTGTGCAGACTCTGGAGGGGCCCCTTACGACCCAAGTGCTATATCAACATAAGGTCTGGTAGCCTTCTTACATCACTCATAAGGCCTGAAAACATCTGTACATCACTCACAAAGCCTGAAAGTCTTTCACATCACTCATAAGGTCTGAAAGCCTTCTCACATCACTCAGCATATCGTCACATATGGCCCTAGGCCTCACTCAGTCTAAAAAATTATCACAAGCCCCTTGTGCATTTGTAAAACAATATTCGTCCTCAGCCTAAACAAAACTTGAAATATCATTTAAGTATCAAATCAAGTAAAAGTGCCTGAGTTTGTAAAACAGTATAAATCAATTTCATCTTCTCTCAGGCATCCTGGACCAATTCTGTCCCCAATAGCCTAGCCTCGCCAGGCTTGAACCAACCAACAGGAGACCTGCACAGTCTCCCGCACAAGGCCTCATACGGTTCCATATGAATGATGGGCTAATAGTTGTTGTTGTAGGAAAACTCTACAAGCGTCAAGAACTCATCCCAAGAACCTCCGAAATCAATAACACAGGCACGCAACATGTCCTTCAATATTTTAATAGTACGCTCGGATTGTCCGTCCATCTAAGGATAAAATGATGTGCTCAACTCCACCTGAGTACCCAACTCTCGCTGAAAAGTCCTCCAAAACTGCAAACTGAGTACCTCAATCTGAGATAATAGACACTGGAACACCATCCAACCGAACAATCTATCAGATAAAGATCCCTGCCAGCCGCTCCGAAGAATAGGTAGTACATACCGGAATGAAGAGCGTGGACTTGGTCAGCCAATCCACAACCATCCAAATCGAATCAAACTTCTTCAAAGTCAGAGGAAGACCACTCACAAAATCCATATTGACTCTCTCCCATTTCCACTTGGGAGTAATCATCTGCTGAAGCAAACTACCCGGTCTCTGATGCTCATATTTCACGTGCTCACAATTAAGATGCCGAGCTACATAACCCACAATATTTTTCTTCATTTTCCTCCACCAAGGGATGAATGGAATACCACGAACTGTGAGCTTCCTCTAGAATTAACTCTCTAAGCCCATTCACATTGGGCACACAGATCCGGCCCTACATCCTCAATACACCATCATCACCTATAGTCACATCTCTGGCATCGTCATACTGGACTCTATCCTTAAGTACAAGAAAATACGGGTCGTTATACTGGCGCTCTCTAATGCGATCATATAAGGAAGACCGAGAAACCACGCAAGCCAATACCCGGCTGGGCTCCGAAATGTCTAATCTCATGAACCGATTGATCAGAGCCTGAACATCAACTAGAAAGGGCCTCTTCCCAATTGGAATATATGCCAAACTCCCCATACTAACTGTCTTTCAGCTCAAGGCATCGGCCATCACATTGTCCTTTTTCGGATTATACAGAATAGTAATATCATAATCCTTATGCAGCACCAGCCATCTCCGCTACCTCAAATTATGATCCTTTTGCTTGAACAAAAGCTGAAGTTAGAGGATCAGTGAATACTTCACAAGATACGCCATATAAGCAGTGCCTCCAAATCTTTAAAGCATGGACTATAGCAGCCAACTTTAAGTCATGAACAGGGTAGTTCTTCTCACGGGGCTTCAACTGACGAGAAGCATAAGCAATCACTCTACTCTCCTGCATCAATACACAACCAATCCCGACTACCAGAGCATCACAATATACTATATCCTAAAGTTGATGGCAAATCCAATACTGGAGTTGTAGCAAATCTTCTTGAGCTTTTGGAAGCTCTCCTCGCACTCGTCCGACCATACAAATGGAGCACCCTTCTGAGTCAACTTGATTAAGGGCGAGGCAACAGATGAAAAACCCTGGACAAATCGGCGATAATAACCCGCCAAACCAAGGAAACTACGAATCTCTATGGCTGAGGACGGTTTAGACCAACTCTGCACCACCTCTATCTTCTTCGGATCAACATCAATACCCTCGCTGGACACCACGTGCCCCAAGAAAGCCACTAAATTGATCCAAAACTCACCCTTGGAGAACTTTGCATACAGCTTCTCCTCCCTCAATCTCTGCTATTCAACTCGCAAATGCTTTACATGATCCTTCTGACAATGAGAATACACCAGAATATCATTAATGAATACGATACAGAAAGAATCCAGATAAGACCAAAATAGATTGTTCATAAAATGCATGAACGTTGTTGGGGCATTAGTCAGCCCAAAAGACATAATAAGAAACTCATAGTCACCATATCAAGTCCTGAATGTAGTCTTAAGAATATCTGAATCTCTGATCTTCAACTAGTGATAACCTTAACGAAGATCAACGTTGGAGAACACCCTCGCTCCCTGCAGTTGGTCGAATAAATCATTAATGCGAGGTAGGGGTACTTGTTCTTCACTGTTACTTTGTTCAATTGCCTGTAATCATTGCACATCCTCATTGTGCATCCTTCTTCTTCACAAACAGAACCGGTGCTCCCCACGGTGACACACTAGGCCGAATGAATCCCTTATCCAGGAGTTCCTAAAGCTACTCCTTATATTCTTTTAGCTCTGCCGATGCCATAAGAAATAGCAAGAATGGAAATGGGCTGAGTGCCCAGCACCAGATTAATACCAAAATCAATGTCCTTGTCTTGTGGCATGCCCGGCAGGTCTGGAGGAAATACATAGGGAAACTCCCTCAGGAGTAGAACAGAATCATTGCCAGGAGCCTCAGCTCCAACATCCCGCACAAAAGCTAAATATGATAGGAAACCCTTCCCAACCATATGTTGGGCCTTTATGAAAGAAATCACTTTGCCAGGGACATAATCGATCACACCATGCCATTCGATCCTTGGTACACCCGGCATAGCCAAAGTGACTGTCTTAGCATGACATTCTAGAATAGCATGACACGGAGATAGCCAATCCATGCCTAGAATAACATCAAAGTCCACAATACTCAATAGCAAGAAATAGACTCGGGTCTCCTGACCCCCAATAGTCACAACACAAGACCGATACACATAGTCTACAATAATAATATCTCCCACCAGAGTAGATACGTGAACAGGTAAAGCAAGAAACCCTCGGGTTGTACCCAAATGGTGAGCAAAATATGAGGACACATAAAAATAGGTGGAACTAGTATCAAATAAGATAAAGGCATCTCTGTGGCAGACTGAAATAATACATGTAATGATGCATCGGAAGCAACAGCATCTGCCTGGCCTGGAATAGCATCAAAATAGGCATGGCCACCGCCTGATCGACCTCTACCTTTGGGGCGACCCATGGCTGCCTAGCTTACTGGGCAGGTGCAGAAGAAAGAGGAGAAAAAGACGAGGGCTGGCCCCTCTGCTATGATGAACTGGCAGGACAACGAGGATACTGACTCCACATATGTCGAAAATCTCCACACTCATAACAACTCCCAGGTGCTGGAGAATGGTACTGAAGGGAACCCCTCGCAACGGAGTGACTAGCTGATGCACTCGGCATGGAAAAACCCTAAACAGATGGGGAACGTGATGAACTCTAAGATGGAAGGGTTCAAAGTGAAGGCTATCCCTGATGAGAACCATGATGATCACGGCCTGAAAAAATGCCCCACGATACTTGGGACGGGTTGACTAAACGAGCCTGAAGGAACGGCCTCTACCGTGCTGGAATTGACCCCTAGATGGAGCGCCACTGAAACTACCAGAACCTCAAGGCCTCTTGACCTCCCTATCCTTTGTATCCTACCAGCGACCGTCTCGATATCCCGAACAATATCAACCACTCCTGAAATGAAATACCGAAAACTCCATCTAGTCACAAAAATTTGGAGATGATAGTTAAGACCATCTACAAACCTCTTGATCCTTTCGCGATCTGTCGGAACCATCCATGAGGCATGACAATCCAACTCAACATACCTCACCTCATACTGAGACACAGTAATATCACCCTGCCGGAGCCACTCAAACTACCTACGCAACTCCTTCCTGTAAGACTGAGGTACATACTTCTCCAAGAAGAGAGTAGAGAACACCTACCAAGTCAAGGGTGTTGCACTAACCAGCCTACCCCTCTCATATGCCTTCCACCAAGTGAAGGCAGCCTCGGTGAACTGAAAGGTGGTAAATGACATACCACTTAACTCCAAAATCCCTAATGTCTGAAGCATACACTCACACTTGTCGAGAAAACCTTGGGCATACTCACCCTCAACACCACTGAATGAAGGAGGTTGTGTTCTCCCAAACCTCTCAAGTCTACGCTACTCATCGTCTAGAATAGCTAGAACCACAAAGTCTGGAACTGGTGTAACTGGCTGAGCTGGAGGTGCTCCCAGTGTCTGCAATCCCTACACTATCTGCTCAGGTGTGCAAGCACCAGAGGTCTGATTGCCTCCCTTAGCCTATAAAGTAGTTGCTACGGTAGTGGTTGAAGCTACCTGATCCAGACAAGTGCAAACTGATAATATCTTATTCGAGGCCACCTGAAGACCCGGAATCACAATGGGCACTACCGGTGCCTGAACAGGTGCTGCTGGAGCATCTACCGCTGGAGCCTGATCCTGGGCTAGGGCAGCTGATGGATCAACAGGTGCTTCCCTCGCTGCTCTGCCTCTTCCACGACCACGTCCGCGTCCACGGCCATTGGTGGCTCAATGGGTGGTGTCGGTGGTCGTGCGTCTTGTCCGGTATCGCTAGTCCTTGCCATCTATGAGAGAATAGAATACAAAAGTTTAGTTCTCGGATCAACACAGTTACACGACAAGAATTTCAAGAATATAAAGTTTTCCTAAAGGTTTTGTAGCCTCTCAAGGATAATTACAGACGTCTCCATACCGATCCACGAGACTCCACTAAACCTGCTCAAGAATCATGAGACCTATGTAACCTAGGCTCTAATACCAACTTGTCACGACCCAATTCCTGAACCCGATCGTGATGGCGCCTCTTGTGAAGACAAGGCCAAAAAAATAGAGCAAAACACCTCCTTTAACAGTTAATTAACATAAATAAGTATAAATAAGATCAATCATAGTCACAATTGCGGAATAAAGTGATAAAATAGGAAAACCATCCTGTTACAACCCAAAACAGGGTGTCACAAGTCATGAGCTACTACAGAGTCTACTACAAGCCTAAAAAGTCTGGAACTTAATACAAAGGTTTGAAGATAACATAAGTAATGAAAGATAAAGGAGAAAAGGGGTTGTGGACGTCAACAACTACCTCGTCACTCCTAGTTACTGCCTGGTCTAGAAGGAATCAGCGCTTAGGAGAGAACTCTGCTATGCATGTTTCTGCACACACGGTGTAGGAGTAATGTGAGTATTCTGACCCCGTGAGTAATAAGTATAAATAATGGCTAAAAGCATGAAATCTAATAAAGGAACAAGGAAATGCTATCTTAAAGCAGTAAAATCAGTTAACCATTAAATCGATAAAGTAACAAATAACTCTCTTTTACAACCAGTAAAAAGATAATTTAACATATGAAATATAGATAGAAATCTGCTCCTCGGGCTCAGTATCAATCTCTCAAAATAGTATCAGCCTCTCGGTCTCAGTATTAGTCACTCATCATAATATCATCCCCTCGGGCTCACTCTCATATCACATGGGTACCAGCACTCACAATGGGTGTGCACACTCCGAAAGGGCCCCTTACGGCCCAAGTGCTATATCAACATAAGGCATGAAAGCCTACTAACATCACTCATAAGGCCTAAAATCCTCCTCACATCACTCACAAGGCCTGAAAGCCTTCGCATGTCACTCATCAGGCCTAAAAGCCTTCTCACATCACTCAGCATATCCTCACATATGGCCCTAGGACTCTCTCAGTCCGAAAAATCATCACAAGCCCCTCGGGCATTTGTAAAAAACAGTAATAAGCCCAAACAACATTTGAAATATCATATAATTATCAAAATCAAGTAAAAGTGGCTGAGTTCGTAAAACAGTATAAATCAATACGACTGAGTTCAATTAGTATGTCAAAGCAGTCAGGAAATAGTGATAAAATCCAATAAGGGTCCAAGTATTTGGCACGAAGGCCAAATATGACATTAAGCCTAAATCATGATGATAAAATTAAGTCTCTATCAAATATGCAGTAAAAACATCAATCAGGATGGACCACGTCACAGTCCCCAATAGTAAACTCCCCGCGCTCGTCATTTAGCTCGTGTCTCACCTCAATATAGCACTATGTTGTGCAATCCGGCGTTTCAAATCCTCAGGATATCATTTACAATCATTACTCACCTCAAGCCGGCCAAAACACTAGGTCGCTATGCCCCTGCCTCTCGAACCAGCCTCCTCACGCATCGAATCTTGCCTAAACCACAATGAATATGTCACAATAGGCTAAGGGGAAAAAAACCAATTGAAAACAATCGAAAAATGTTTAAAATCCTAAAATTAGCAAAACCCAAGCCCCGGGCTCACTTCTTGAAACTCAGAAATTTTCAACTCAATGGTTTTCTTAACTCGCCACGAGTTCATACATATAAAAATCACAAGAATCGAGGTTCAATTGACCCCGAAAATCCGCATTCTTAACTCTCTTAAGTTCAAGCCCTAACCTCCATTTTTAACCCTTGATTCCTTAGTTTTTCAGTCTTAATTCATGTATTTGTACCATAAAATTATATTTTAAGTCAATGAATCCTTACCTTATCGAAGTCCCTTGAAAACCCTCTTCAAAATCCTTCACAATACTGTAAGTCCGAAGTTAGAATGACAAACCTTTCAAAAACTCGTGAAGATGAACATTAATACTTCTGCCCAATCTTTCCTGCTTTTGCGATCACATTTCTACTTATGCGGAACCACTTCTACGGTCATTCCATCCATTTCAGCGGATTTTCACTTAATGCACTATGTCGCTTCCGCGAGTCCAATTTCGCATCAGTGGAACCGCTTCTGTGGTCAATCCTTCCGCTTCTGCAGAAGTCCACCTAAAGTCCAAAACCACTTCTACGGCTACATGTCCGCACATATGATACCACTTTTGCGGTCCAAATTCCATAGAAGCCAAAATATCATAAGCAGTAGCAACATCAACTTTACAAGTCAAAAACTTCCCGGTAGCTATCCGAAAACAACTCGAGGCACCCAGGACCTCAACCAAAATAAGCAACATATCCTATAACATCATCCAAACTCGTTCCGTTCATTAAAATTCCATGAACAACAATAAAACCATCAAATTACATCAAATCTAAGCCTAAGTCTTCAAAATCTTGTGAAACTCGCCTTCGATCAAAAACCCAACCAAATCACCTCTGAATCACCTGAATTTTGCACACACATCTCAAATCACCTAACAAAGCTATTGCAACTCTCAGAATTTTATGCTGACCCTCGAATCAAAATCTCACATATCAACCGGAATTTGCCAAAATACTAACTTCGCCAATTCAAGCCTATTTCTACACTGGACCTCCAAAATCACTTTCGATCACACTCTTAGCCACAGACAACCCCCCAAAGCTAACTAAATCACCGGAAATCACATCCGAGCCCTCTAACTCACAAGTCAACATCCAGTTGACTTTTCTAACTAAGCCTTCTTTAAAGAGACTAAGTACCTCATTTCCTACCAAAACCAATCCATATCGACTCCTTCACATCAAATACCGATAATGAATAATAGAGAAGCATAAAATGGAGGAAACAGAGTGGAAACTCATGAGACGACGGGTCAGGTCATCACAAAAATACATGCCAAAAGTGGCTCAAAAACTTAGCATCCCTATCACTAACAATAGTTCAAGGTATACCATGAAATTTAACAACTTCTTTTACAAATAGATCAGCAACATGTGAAGCATCATTATTCTTTAAACACGGAATAAAACGAGCCATTTTGGAGAACCTATCTTCCACAACAAATATATTATCCTTATCATACCTTGTTGTAGGTGAACCTAATACAAAATCCATAGAAATATCAATCCAAGGTGAAGTAGGAACAGGTAATGGCGTGTGAAGACTATGTGGTAATACTTTATATTTAGCTTATTTACATTCCAAACATTATGCACACACTCTTTCAACATCGTTTCTCATGCCAAGACAAAAGAATTGTTTAGCAATATGTCTAGTGTCTTTGGGACTCCAAAGTGACCCATAAGGCCTCCACAATGTGCTTCCCTTACAAATACTTCACGTAAAGAGCAATTAGGAATGCACAACTTATTTTCCTTAAAAAGAAACCCATCTTGATGTTTAAACCCCTCAAAAGGACCCAACATACAATCTGCAAAAATCTTGCCAAAATCAACATCTTTAGCATAAAGTCCCTTGATTTGATCAAAACCCATCAATTTACAAGTCAGAGTAGTAACTAAGACATACCTTCTTGAAAGTGCGTCAGTAACAACATTCTTTTTCAATTGTTTATAAGAAATTATATAAGGAAAAGTTAATTTAACCCACTTAGTATGCCTCCAACTAAGCTTACCTTAACTCTTCAAGTACTTCAAGGATTCATGGTCAGTTTTAATTACATACTCTTTGGCCATAAGTAACATTTCCATGTGGCTAAATCCCTTACCAAAATATATAGCTCTTTGTAATAAGTGAAATAGTTTAATATGGATACACTCAACTTCTCACTAGAGTAGGCAATAGATTTAGAATCTTGCATCAAAACAACACCTATTCCGTTGCCAGAAGCATCACATTCAATTTCGAAAGATTTTGAGAAATCGGGCAACTGTAACAAAGAAGCAGAATATAACTTTTCTTTCAACAAGTTAAAAGCATCATCTTGTTCTTTTCCCCATATAAAAAGCTTATCCTTTTTAATAACTTAAGTTAAAGGAGAAGCAATGGTGCTAAAGTTCTCACAAACCTTCTGTAAAAACGGGCAAGTCCATGAAAACTCCTAACTTCAGCTGCACTCTTAAGTTTAGGCCATTCCTTTATTGCTTTGATTTTTTTCATCAACCTAAAATCCTTTATAACTAACTAAAAACCCCAAGAAAATCATACAATCCACACAAAACATATACTTTTTAAGATTAGCAAATAAAAGTTGCTTTCTAATAACTTCAAATCTTGTTTTAGGTGTTCTACATGCTCCTCTAAAGTATTAGAAAAGATCAAGATATTATTAAAGTATCCCACAACAAATTTCCCTTGAAAATACTTAAAGATATGATTATTTAATCTCATGAAAGTGCTAGGTACATTAGTTAAACCAAAAGTCATAACTAACCACCCATAAAGCCCATATTTGCTCTTAAAAGCAGTTTTCCATTGATCTTCGGTATTCATTCGAATCTGATGGTAACCACTTTTTAGATCAATTTTAGAAAAGATTTTGGATCTATGTAATTGATCCTACATGTCATCTAGACGACTAATATGATGATGATGCTTTACCGTTATCTTGTTGATTTCTCTATAATCCACGCACATCCTTCAAGTTCCATCCTTTTCGGGTACTAATAAGACGGGAACATAGCAAGGGCTCATGCTCTCTCTCACAAATCCTTTCTCAAGCAACTCTTCAACTTGCCTGTGAAGCTCTTTTGTCTCTTCTGGATTACTCCCATAAGCAGGTCTGTTCAACATTTGTGATCCAGGCACAAAATCAATTTGATGCTCAATGCCACGTAAATGTGGCAATCCATTAGGAATATATTCAAGAAATACATCTTCAAAATCCTGCAGAAGAGAAGAAATACTACTTGGCAAAGAAGAAGTTAGTAACTCAAAATTAATCAAAGCTTCTTTGTAAGTAAGTAGTATTATGGGCAACCCATCTTTTCTTGCATTTAAACACTCTTTGGATTTTATATAGAAACTCTCCTTTTTTTTCCTTTCCTTACCCTCTTTCCACTCACCAAGACCTTCTACTTTTTCACTCAAACCCCTTTTTATCTCTTCTCTCAAATGGATACCTTCTCTCGCTTTCTCTCAGCCATCTCTCTTTTTTTCTAACTCTTGGCCTCCTTTCTTTTCTTTTCCCTCGAGATCACTTTTTATCCCTCCTCTTGGTTTTTCCATTATTTCTCTTAATCTCTTCTGATCTTCAAATACTTGAGAAGGAGATAAAGGTGCAAGAGTAAATTTCCTTCAATTAAGCTCAAGAGAATATATATATTCTTCCGTCCATCATGAAAAATATTCCTATCATACCAAGGAAGACTCAGTAAGATATGGCAAGTTTGCATAGGGATTATGTTACAAAGAATATCATCCTCATATCTACCAACATTGAATGAAATCATGCATTGTATGTTTACCTTTAGTTCACCACTATCATTTAACTATTGGAGTCTATAGGGAGTAAGGTGTTTCAAGCATGAAAGTCCCACTTTTTCCACAAAGTATAACTTAACACATTAGCGCAACTACTACTATCAATGATCATAGAACACATTTTCCCCTTTATCCCACACCTAGTAATTGATTGTCATAATCTTCCTAACTATCCTAATCATGCCATCATTAAAAGGTAGTCCTACTTTATCTTCATCTTTACTCACACATCTCTCCTCTTCCTTACATTTATTGCTCTCGTATTCTGTACTCATAATCTTCTTAGACGCTCTAATCATGCAAGTATGTGGCAGTTCTACATCGTTTTCATCACTCACATCTCCCTTTTCTTCTTCTTCCTCACTTTTTTCACTCTCATATCCCCCATCTTCTCTAAGAATGATGTTTCTTCTACTTGGACATTCACACATCATATGTCCCCTTACTTTATATTTATGACATTGAATAGAACTACAAAGTGTAGAAGATTTCGAATTAAAGGTTTTACCTCCCTCTTTGTTCTCGAATTTTCCTTTACCCTTGTCTTCTTGAGGTCTAGAAGAACTCTACATCTCATGATTTGGCCATGGCTTTTTGGAGATGGTGTTTGATTGACCTTACCACGAGTTGGTTTGCTTTCTTTAATTTTACTTTTCTACCTTTACAAACAAATCAACTAACTCATCTATTGTAACATATTGTTGCAATTCTATTATATCAGCTATTTTCTTATTTAAACCATTTAATAACCTAACTATTGTAGCCCTTCTTCCTCCATATAATTAGCTTGGATCATAGCCATATCCATAGCCTTAATGTATTGATCAAAAGATATGGACCATTGATTCAATATTTGAACACATTGGTGTAGCTCTCTTTGAAAGTGTGATGACACAAATCTCTTCCGCGTTACACTCTTCATCTCAGCCCAAGTAGCAATTGGTGCTTGTCCTTCTTTCAATCTATCCCTAGTAAGATCTTTTCACCAAATAGCAGCAGAGTCAGAAAACTCAACAACAACAAGTCTAACCTTTTTACCTTTAGAGTAGTTGTCACAGTCAAAGATGGCTTCAACCTTTCTCTCCCAATCAAGATACAAGTCTGGATTCTTTGTTCCCTTGAAAGATGGCAACTTCATCTTTATACTATTTATATTGTCATCTTCTACTCTACCTCTTTGTCCCCTCCTATCTCTTCTCACCCTATCAAAATCAATATCATTAAAGTGATCTCTATGGTTTTCTTGATTTACAATGGGAGCAAGGGGTGCATTTATCCTAGCTTGGGACCTAACATTATTTTCCATCCTAGATTCGGCTATTGTATCATTTTGTTCAGTAATGGTTTCCCTTATTTCTTGCAATTGCAAATTCCACCTTTCGAATTGTTGATGCATAGCTTGCAAGGTAAAAAATCATTTCTTGATTTGATTTCGTCTTCTTGGAGAAACTTTTAGTCATCATCACTACATGTACGCGACATCTTAAAAAAAATAATTAGATTGTATCCCACAAATTGTCTTTTTCCTCAATTATTCTCTCATTTACTTGCATTTTTCCTCTCGAAATAACCTTTGAACAAAATACTTTGTAGATTTATACTTAAACCCAACTCTTATGAAGTTCTTAGTAGTAAAATATAGAATTTTTTCCAAATCCTAGAACTAGTAGGCTCGGTTGAAACAAGACAATAACAAAAAGGAAAGGTTTATATATTTAGATCGGAAAGAGTAAGAAAAACTGAATTTTTTCTTATCTTTTAATTCTAGGATCCCCTCTTCTTGTGTCCTTTGTTAATGTCTAGAAACAAATTAAATACAAAAGAAATTTCTTAGATAGCAAGCAATTTTTTTTATTTTTTTATCTGGTTTTCAATTTATTATTTTGCTTTTTTTAACCATTTTTTATTTTACTATTCACGATGCTACAGTAACATTTTTTTTCTATTTTTTTTTATTTCTCTTAGTATTCAATGATGTTATGCTATATGTCTGTAGGTTTCGTTTACCCCGATCGAAAAGATTCTTCACGAACATCATGGCAATCGACAACATTACTACATTTATATAGAAGGTCGAAGTCCTCCTAAATCATAACGTTTTGAATTGAATCATGTTTAATGTAGAGTTTATTTTTATTAAAAAATTCTTTTTTTATCTGGTTTTCGTTTTTATTTTTATTTTTGCATTTTTTCAAGTTACTATTCACGATGCTACAGTAACATTATTTTCTCTTTTTTATTGCTGTTAGTATTTAAGAAATTTCAAGAATTATCAAGAATGAAATCTTGATAGAACCGCTCTAATACCACTTGATAACAGCAAGGTCGGGAATCCAAACTATAGTAAGAATAAAAGAAGTAAATGCGAAAGCAATAACAATAAGAAATTGAACGACTAGAATTAAAGTGCAGAAAATAAAGAGTATGGAAAAATACATGGAAAGAATTACAAGAGTTTCCAAGAACGCAAGTTCTATAGCCTTGACAATATCCAAGCAAAAAAATCAAACGAGTAATATATTCACGAAAAAATCAAAAAGAATATATTCGGATCTTGACCTCTTTACGAGTAACTTGAGACAACAATTAATAACTAGTATTGATCGCCTTCTAAGAATACCATAAAGGAATCAATGATATCACAATAAAGAAGTTATCTCACTACCTTGAACTATGAACTAGTAAAGGTTGAAAGATAAATCTCAAAGCATAAATAACAAAGGTTCACAAGAACTCTCAAAGTATAATATAATTAATCGATAATGAAGTACCACAATGAATGAAAAGAACTCCTATTTATATGGGAAAAAAATCCTTAAAACTATGTAGGGTAGCTTCCAAGAAAAACCCTTGGAGGCTAAGCTAAATACTAGAAAACCTAATAAAAGCTAATAAAAATAAGAGGGTGGGTGTCCAAATACCTTAGGGGTGGATTTGGACCTTACAAATTACTAGTTTGGGTCATTCGTTTGGACTCCATTTGGGCTCCTTTTGAAACACCCTTTTTTGGACCTCTTTTAAGTTCATTTTAATCTCTTCTAGATGCTCTTTTGGTGGACTTCAAGGGCTGATGTTGGGACCCAATATTCCTCCTCTTGGACTTCAATTTTGGGCCACGAAATAATTGTAACGATCGAGTAATTCATCTCCTTTGGGCTTGAGCTCTTCGTTTACAATTAAAAGCTTCTTTATTTTCCATTGAAATCCAACTATCTTAGTCTGAAATTCTTTAGTTTAAGATCTTGTAAATGGCCTTCTTGTAACTTCCAAAACTATATCATTGTCCTTGATGCTATCACAAGAAGTTAGTGTATCTGTGAGTTTTTCCTGATTTGAATTTTTAGCGACCTATTTGGTGAGGTCCATTAAATACACACACACAAACATATATATATATATATATATATATATATATATATATATATATATATATATATATATATATATATATATATATATATATATATATATATATATATATATATATATATATATATATATATATATATAGGAGGAATTTGATAATAGAGAGCTTGAGTTTACTGTAAAAAAAAAGAATTGTACCACGTATTTATACTTGTTTATTTCCTTTAATTACTCTGCCTCATATTTGTTTACCTCTTTACAGTACCTGATATTATTGGATTACTAGGAAGTGTTGATGAAGACCCCTCATCACTACTCCTCCGCAAATAGGTTAGATACTTACTGGCTCACGTTGATTTGCGTACTCATACTACACTTGCTGCATATTTTTGTGCAGGTAAATTTATGTTTGGTGGTCCTATGGGCGTGGAGGTATGGATTATACGTGGACTTACCTTTAGTTTAATTTCATGATATGATATGCAGCCAGCAGAGTCTCCTTCAGAGTTAATAATAATTTCCCTGACTAATTTGTATTATGGACAGATACTGTATTTTATTTTACTTCCTAATTGATGCCCATACACTATACGGGTTTTGGGAGTGCTTACGGAGTATTCATTAATGTAGTTGCAAAAATATTTTGGTTCATTTTGTTAATCCCATTTTATACTATGTAACTAAAAAAATTATGATTTAAGAAATGCTAAAATAACTAGTGAAGTTAATCATTTGTTGTTGGCTATCCTAACAGCGGTGTTGGGCCCCATCACAACCCTTAATAAATTTTGGGTGGTGACAGATTCATAGGTGGCATCGTCCTTGAGCAGAATTTTCTTCTTAGCTTTTAATTCATGGACACTTATTATTCTCATTGGGTTTGGTGTTTAATGGAAACAGAAGGTATTCAATGTGAGTCATTCACTATACACGACCTCCATATTAACATGATTCCCTTAGCATTTAGATAGTATTAGTAACTTCTTCTTTTAATCTTTGCTTAATATGATTCCTTTAGCATTTTAAATAATGTCAGTGTCTTTTTTTAGTCTTTGTTTGAGAATTTTTTGTATGTATATGTATACAATATTGTTATTCTAATGATCTTCTTTTTTTTGGGCATATACACCGATTTGGGCCTATCGCGTTTTTTAAGTATGTTAGTTTGTATGAGTCCACCAAACAGTAGAGTACCTGGTCCTCAATGAGGTTATTCTGAGAATGCTGGTAAAACTGTAAGTAAGTGAGACACAGAATTTTTACGCGGAAAAATTCCAACTCAAGGGACAAAAACCACGACCTACACTTGTAGGCTTTCAACTTCACTAACTTGTAGACACATATTACAAGCTACTTTATAATAACTCTATTACAAAGGATTCAACTCAACTAACTTGTAGCACTCTCACCACAAGCAACTTTGTGACTCTCTAGTTACAAAGACTTTAACTAACTTGTGATACTCTCACCATAAGCTACTTTATTACTCTCTAGTGACAAAGACTTTAACTTATGACTTAACCTAGTCACAACATAAACTCATAGAGTTTATGAATTTTACAAGAGAATTCCTAATAAATACTTCTGAATGAGAAGTTTAGGAGATACAATAAGAACAATCACAAAGTTACAACACAACTAAGAACAACAAAATACTAACTTTAGGAATTGGTCCGTAGTAGCATTTAACTATGTTCTGCAAGCTCGTGAGAGTTGATTTCTCTGTTTTGCAAAAGGCTTGAATGAGAAACAGAAGTGTTCAAGTGATGTTTTGATATAAACTCATTGTTGGTACACCTTGATGACATCACTTGAAATGATGTAAGAACTTTAGTTGGTCAAGGAATAAGTGGGCATTGAAAGCATTGCAGTGCAGATAGAAACAATGTAGGTAGTCATGTCTTCCAACTGTGTCCCATTGACCTCGTACTTCTATGAGGGAACAACAAGGGTATCAGGTCCTTGTTTGGTTCTTTATCCCTTGAAGCTATAGCAGTTCACATTTGAGTTGGAATCTATTAACTTGCAATATAGCCCAAGTACGTCAGGTTCCCTATCTGGTTCTTGACAAAGTTTGTTATATCATCAAAATATAAGTCAATGACATTGAAAAAACCTATTAATTTTTTCCTTTTTTATGATGACAAACTTAACCAAATAACCTTATTATTTGAAGCAAGATGAACCAGATAGAGCAACAGGAACTCATGCCACATATGTGTTCCCCCTGACTTTATGCCTTTCTTCCTGTTTGTTCCCCCTAGCTTTATTCCCCCTTTTGGCGTCATTAAAAATACACAATCAGATAAATTGTAGAAAGAAGTCTAGCCGAGCTAACTCATGCCACATATGTTCACACAACATGATAAAGAAGAGAAATATAAAATTTAAGTAATGAGATAATAAAAGAGGATAGATTTTATTATTAATAAAATTTAATATGCCTTGGCTTAAAAAAGCAAAGGCAACATTGGATTGTTAATATGGGAGCAGTACTGTTTCCTCCCAACCACATCAAAAAAAAAAACATCTGTCAAAGAAAAAAAAACTTAAAAGAGCATTTCCAGAAACTGGTCACTGAAGGGGTACTTAGGGGACATTAGGAGTAGAGGGCTTGGAAGCTGCAATAACTGTTTGGAGAACAAGGTATATTCGGGCATTGGCCGACTTTTACTCATTCAGCGGTTCTGCTTTCAGGTTCTCTACTTGCACCTTGAGATCAGCATTCACTTTTGTCAAACGAGCTACTTCATCATTTGACGCCGGAACCCCTTAGGCTTGTTGACCTTCTAGGATAGCATTCCTGGCCTTCAACCGATAAATCTCCTTAGCTGCACTGTTATGAGCATTAATAAGTTGTGAGATGGTTAATGTACTTCCAACCCCCTACCCTCTCCCGTATTCTTTTCTATGCACTTGTATTCTTCTAATCTTTTTGAGAGTCTTCTTCTTAGTCCCCACCTTGCCTTGCCCCAGTGGCACCTTAATTCAAACACTCGCATAAGCAAGAACCCGTAGGGAAGGCCATAATTAACATTTTTGAAGGTGGAGACCTTTTGCATGTATTCAATCATAATAGCAGGCAAGCTCACAGAAAAGCTATCCAGTTGCTCAATCAGAACATGTCAGACTTAGAAGTCACTGACCTCTTCTCAGTTCGAGGCAATAGAACTTTTTTTATCAAATCGAACAGCAGTTGATAGACAGGGTTGCATTTTCTTTTACCATGGCATTTTTTAAGTTAAACCGAAATACATCCTTTACACTGGACACACCAGCTGTAGGAACTTTAAGAATATCTCCAAGAAACTTTACATCAAAACGATATCTACTTCATTCACCAAAGCAGAGATAGGGTCTGTCTCAACGGCAAAGAGGCTGGCAAAAACGATTTGTACCTCATCCTCATATGCGTTAGGTGAATTTATTTGGATATATGCGCCTATTATTGAAACTCAAACATTTCAAGAATTAGTCGCATAATAGCCATCTCAGAGATTGCTAGGTCAAACGTATGACTCAGCAGAACTTTTTGGTGCCTCAGGCGTACTGAGCCAAGGTTGATTTCACTTCTCGTCCTCTTCACAGAACCATGCTCCTAATCAATTCCAAACTTTCATTGGATGGACTTCCTACCACTTGATTTTTCTTTTCCCTTGGTTTTGACAAACACATCCTCATTAGACATCGAGAACTCACTCACAACATCCTTCAACTTGGAGCTAGAGATTGAAACTTTCTCTACTAAAGCAGGCTACTTCTTTTTCTGAGACTGTCTAACCAATGTACTAGGTTCATTTGGTTTTACCTCTTCCACCTCTTCCACCTCTACCACAGGGATCGCCTTATAACTTACAGGCACACCATATTTCATCGGCTTCCTCCTTTGCTTCGTACTACCTTTTTGCTTTTTTAAAGGGTAGAGTCGTAGGCCACCTTAGCTTGAAGCCTTGTAGTGGGTCTCTTGGTGGAAGACTCAGGAGTACAAACCACCCTTCGATTAACTATGAACGCGTCGAGAGCCAGGTTATCTAGATACTCCTCTTTACTGGACCTTATCTCAGGTGCCTATATTTTCGAGGGCACAATAGAGAATGTATGAGCAGAACTATCCTGGGAACGAGAACCCTACCTGGGTCCTCTGGAGAGGGGTCAGGTTCCTCACGTGAGGGCCTATTAGTATCTGCTAGTGAAGCACCTTCAACAGTTACAATGGTCCCCTCGTCCCCCATTCCTTGTACCTCATTTTTTTGAGAGATGATCTCATGCAGTATACCACCAGCAGATACCACAAAGACAGTTACAACATTTTTACCTCAATCAGCACTACTGCCACCACGAAATTAGTAGAAATCTTGGTGGAACCCTCTATGATCTCAGGGTCTTGACCTTTTTCTCTACTTGGTCTTTGATTAGTGGGAACCTCAAAAGATGGAGAGGACGAATCAATAATTTTAGGGGTTTATGAAATAGAGAGAGACGGGAAACCTGGGTGAGGTATGATTTTAGCAGGAAGAGTAAGACTGATTAAAAAAGGGTCAATAGGGATGGAGGACTCCATAGGTTTTTCAGTAACAGGTATGACTCAGGCATGGAGGTCAGAGTTTGTATCAGCCATTGGAAAGATGGAGCGAAGGTGCTTTGAGAAGTTCGAATAGAGGACATATGATTTGTGGACAATAGAAGGGGGTTTTTATAAAGAATGGATAATTATGCAGAGAGAGATAGGAATCAGTTATGAAATGGCAGTTGGATGGGGAGAACTACAACGTTTCATAGGGAGATGGAACGGCTTGAAGTGAAGAGACATGATAGCAGTATCTTAAAAGTTGGATGACATGAAAGTTATGTTTTGTACCTTTTTAAGATGTGTATTAAAGACTGCACCTTTGGTACAAGAACCAGGTTCTTGACCTATTATTTGAAAATATTAATCCTTAATTATCATCCATGAACTACATCTACGGCTTCCATACTCATCATGCATGTTTACCTTCAACGGTATTGAAGTGAGTTAGACATGGCTAGAAAACACTTTTAGCCAAATTTTCTTAAAGGTGATTTTCATAGCTAACAATGAGGAATTAGGTTCTCAATTGGGCTTTAAAAGCCCCAAATTCACTCTGTTTCTTTCAAAGTGTTCCCTGCTTAAAGCCTTGGTGAAGATGCCTGCAATTTGGTCTTCTGTGCGATAGAACTTCATACATATCAAAACTTTCTCCACATTGTCCATCAAAAAGTAATGCCTCACATCAATATGCTTGGTCCTTTTGGGTTGAACTAGATTCTTGGCCATGTTGAGTGCACTGGTATTATCACATAGAAGGGGCACACTCTCAATGAGTACCCCAATGTCCTCCAGTTGTTGCATAATCCATAAATGTTGTGCACATCAAGATGCTGCAGCTGCATATTATGCTTCAACTGTTGAAAGAGCCACTGAGTTTTGCTTCCTTGTGCCCCAAGAGATGAGACATGAGCCTAAGAAGTGAGCCATTCTAGAAGTTCTTTTTATATCCATAAAATAACTTGCATAGTTTGCATCAGCATATCCTATGAGATTAAAACTCTCACCTGAGGGATAATAAGTGACGAGGTCCTGTGTTCGATATCTCAGAATTTATTTTTTTTGCATTCAAATGTGATTCTTTGGGGTTTGATTGAAACCTTGCACATAGCCCCACACTGAATACAATATTAGTTTTACTGCCATTAAGATAGAGAAGAGACCCAATAATGCCTCTATACATGGTTTGATTCACATGAGTCCCAGTTTCATCCATGTCCAGGCGAGTGGACGTATCAATAGTAGTGTCTATCACCTTTAATGCTTCTATGTCAAACCTCTTCAAGAGCTCCCTAGTGTATTTTCGTTGACAAATAAATGCACCCATTAGGGATTGCTTTACTTGAAGACCCAAGAAGAAGTTATGTTCCCCCATCACTCATTCCAAATGCACTACCTATGAGTTTTACAAATTCATCACAGAGAATCAACTGTTGCCCCAAAAATGATATCATTAACATAGACCTGAATGATGAGCAACTTCCTTCCCCATTTCTTTAGGAACAGGTTGTTGCCAATTTTTTCTCTTTTAAAGCCATTTTCCAAAAGGAACTTTGACAGCCCTTCATACCAAGCTCGAGGAGTCTGCTTCAGCCCATGCAATGTTTTGTCCAATGTAAACACATATTCGGGGTGTTCATGACATTCAAACCTTGGATTTTGCTTCACATAGACTTCTTCCTTAAGAATTCCATTTAAAAACACACTTTTTACATCCATTTGGAACAAGGTTAATTCCATATGAGAGGCAAAAGTGATTAGAATTCTAATAGCTTCCATGCGAGCAACCGGAGTAAATGTTTCGTCATAGTCAATCCATTCCTCCTTATTATAGCCTTGGACCACTAGCCTCGCCTTGTTCCTTGTGGTATTCCCATGTTCATCAACCTTATTCCCAAATACTCACCTGGTTCCTATATTGGTTCGATCTAAGGGTCTGGGTACCAGGTTCCAGATATTGTTCTTTTAATATTGATGTAGCTCGTCTTGCATGGCTGTAATCCAATCTGCATATTTCAAGGCTTCCTTAATACTCTTGGGTTCTATTTGGGAGAGAAAGGCTAAGAAGGCAAGTAAATTTCTGGCTTTTGGCCTGGTTTGTACTCCAGAATCTAGAGGGGTAATTATGTTGTCAAGAGGATGAGAGCTTTTGTGTCTCCAGTTAGACATCTGAGGTTCATTTAGAGAGAGTGTGGGTACATTTTACTGGTTTTCTTGAGTTCTTCTCTCAGGTGTAGTGGAGTACCCTGAACTACATCAACCATTCTTTCTTCACCTTCAATGGTTGTAATTGAAGTACCTGGTTTCATTGAAGATATGACAATATTGTCTTCACTCAGCTCTTTTGCTGGACTTGTCACATATTCCTTTCCATTTTCCATGTCAACGACTTCACCAGGGAGTAGTAAGGGTTCTCCATCTGTATCTTCTTCATCATTCTTCTCGCATGATGGATAAGACTCTTCAAAAATAATATGTAACAGTATTCTTAACACATTGAGTCCGCTTATTATATATATTGTATGCTTTATTTTGAGATAAGTAGCCTATAAATATTCCTTTATAACTCATGGTATTGAATTTTCCAAGTTGGTCCTTTCCATTATTGAGAACATAGCATTTGCACCCAAATGTTCTGAGGTGAGTCAGATTGGGTTTCCTTCCATTCAGCGGCTCATATTTGGTTTTGTTCATGAGGGATATGATCATGCACCTATTCACCAAGTAGCAGGCAGTTGACCACTTCAGCCTAGAAGTTCTTTGCAATTCCATTGTCGATTAGCATTGCTCTTGCCATCTCTTCAAGAGTTCTGCTCTTCCTTTCCACTACTCCATTTTGCTGAGGAGTTCTGGGAGCTGAGTAGTTGTGGGTGATGCCATTTTCATTGTAGAACTCATCGAATTTGGCATTGTCAATTCTGTTCCATGATCTAACCTAATGCATGCGACTCTAGACTCCATATTTACCTGAATTTTCTTCACAAAGGCCACAAACACCTCAAAGGTTTCATCTTTAGTTCTAAGAAATAGAGTCCATATGAATCGGGAGTAGTCATCCACTATCACAAAGAGGTATCTTTTTCCTCCTCTGCTTTGCACTCTCATAGGAGCACATAGGTCCATATGCAAAAGCTCTAGTGGCTTTGAGGTGCTCATATCCCTTTTAGACTTAAAAGATGACTTCACATATTTTCCTCTAGCACAGGAATCACAGAGTTTTTTCCACCTTGAACTTTGACATGGGCAAACCATGGACCAGGTCCTTCTAAATTAGTTTGTTCAAAAGAGAAAAGCATGCGTGCCCCATCCTTCTGCGCCACAGTCCAGCATCATCATCAACAACTTTCAGACAACTCAGATCACCACTTTGTAAGGACTTGAAATCAGCAACATAGATGTTCTTGTATCTTTTGGCTACAAGTACCACTTCACCAGTTACCATATCAATAGTTATACATATCTTGGACGAGAATTCCACATTGTTTCCTATATCACAGATCAGAGAGACACTCAAGATATTGTACTTATGGCCATTTACATAGTACACATTTTAAATAAAATGAGTGAGTGACTTCCCGACTTTTCCAGCTCCAATAATGTACCCCTTTTTCCTATTTACAAAGGATATAGTGCCTCCTTGCAAGGCTTTTAATGAAAGAAAGTTCATGGTGTTCCCAGTCATGTGCTTTGAATACCCACTATCCATGAACTATTGTTGACTGCTTCCTTTGATTGTTCCCTTCATAAAAAGATCAAGAGTTAGTTTTAGGAACCCAAGAAAGTTTGGGTCCCTTATAGTAAAGAAGATGATGAATAAGAGCTCTCTTAGTCCATGCAAGCAAAGTGTGCTTTTGATGAGTGGGACATGGTCCCTCTTTTGTAGTTACTTTTTCAGCAAATACTTTTTTTTTTCTAAACAGATTGAACCCCGGCCTGGCAATTTTCTTTTTAGTGCCCATTGTTCCCATAGTGGGTACAAAGCCAGTTATAAAAAACAGTGACGTATTTGTTGTGAGGGTTGTAAGGAGTTCTATCCCTTGGAACCCTATTCCCTACCTATTTACACCATCATTAGTGTACTTGGCAATGATAGTTTCTGAGGACCAGGTCCACTTTAAGGACTTTTCAAGATCATATTTTACTCTTTCCAGATTAGTTTGGAGGTGCTTGTTTTTCTCAATTTCAACACACATCCTAGTTCTCAAAGCTTTCAACTCATTTTCAAGCCTAATTTGTTCCTCACTGGCTATCCCTTTTCCTCTTCCAAAATTTCCATGTTTTGAAATAGTCTCTCGTCCCTCTATTATTTCCCTTAGGTCTGCAATTACTGCCAAGAGATAATTCCTTTCTTCTTTGAAGTTTTCAATGGCTTCCTTATGGTTAATAACTATAGTTACTAAGTCATCTCTTGTTTGTTAAGCTTCTCCTAGTTCTAAGGTTAAGAAATCTCTATCCTCCACGAGACTATGATAGGCATCAATCAATATACTAGCTAAAGACATGAGTTACTTAGAAGAGTAGGAATTAAGATTTCTTTGAACATCCCTGAAACTTATCTCCTTGTTGTCATCGTCTTCATCATCATCTTATTGGGCCATCAAAGAAAGAGTTGAATCATATTCATTTTCCTTTCCTTCAACTACCAACATGGAACTATCACCAACATCAGTTTCATCTTCAGATTCACCAGAGGAATCTACCCATGCTGCAACATCCACTTCTTCACGTTGTCAACAGATCTCTTTCTTTTGAAGTCCTTGAAAGGATCCGAGTTTCTCTTAGTTGCCTTTTAAGGGTTGTTCTTGGAGATTCTTGCTTCAAGAGAGGAGAGTCTTTGATGAGGTGTCCATGTTTTCAACACTTATGGCAGAGATCATAGTTTTTTTATTTGTTGGGGCTGCCCCTGTTTAGCATTTTACCATTTCTTTTGACCATCTTCTGAAATCTTTTGGTTAAGTAAGCCATGTCACTGTCTTCCTCACTTGAGTCATTATTGTCAGCTTTGAATACAAGGTTCGATTCTTTATTTATTTCTCTTCTTTCGCTGTCTATCTTTCTCTTCATCTTGTAGGTCCTCAGATTTCCAACGAGCTCTTCTATGGTCAGCTCCTACAAGTCCTCTGATTTAGTAATAGCATTCACCTTGCTTTCCCAAGGTCTAGGCCAAATACTGAGGATTTTCCTCACTAGCTTGTTTCTAGGAATGGTTTCACCTAGTGAGTGTAACTCATTTATGATGGAAGTGAATCTTGTGTGCATATTCATTGTCCTTCATCCTGACGAATTCGTACTCGATAGTGAGCATATCGATCTTAGACTGTTTTACTTGGGTGGTTCCCTCATGAGCTGTTTGCAAAGCTTCCTATATCTCCTTAGGAGTGTCTCAAGTGGAGATTTTATTATATTCTACAGGTCCTATTTCACATACCATAATCTTTTTGGAATGGAAATTCTTCTACATAGCTTTCCTGACTTTGTCGGCATATTCTTTACTAGCTTTTGACATTGAAAATGGAAGTTCTTACATTACTTTTGTTGGAAGATAAGAACCACCACATATGATATCTCATAACATAGAATCCTCAGCTATGATAAAATCATGTATTCTAATTTTTCACCACCCATAGTATTGTCTATTGAACCTGGGTGGTCGGTATGTAGATTGACCTTTTTAAAAATTTGGTGGAGAAGCCATAAAGATCCTTCCTAAGTGTTAGCCTGATAGGATAAACCTGCTCTGATACCAAATTTTAGTTTGTATGAGTCCACCAAATAGTAGAATACATGGTCCTCTATGAGGTTAGCTGATAATACTAGTAAAACTGTAAGTAAGTGAGGCACGAGATTTTTACGTGTTAAAATTCCAACTCAAGGGGACAAAAACCACGACCTACATCTGTAGGGTTTTCACTAACTCGTAAACACCTATTACAAGCTACTTTGTAATAACTTTATTACAAAGGATTCAACTCAACTAACTTGTGTCACTCTCGCCACAAGCCACTTTGTCCAATTGACCTTGTACTGCTAATTGGTCAAGGAATAAGTGGGCACTGGAAGCAGTACAGTGTAGGCAGGAATAATGTAGGCAGTCACATCTTCCAGATGCGTCCATTGACCTCGTACTGCTATGAGGGAACAACAAGGGTACCAAGTCCTTGTTTGATTCTTTATCCCCTAAAGCTATAGATGTTCACATCTGAGCTGGAATCTATTAACTTGCAGTACAGTCCAAGTATGTCAGGTTCCCTATCTGGTTCTTGACAAAGTTTGTTAGATCATCAAAACATAAGTCAAAGACATTGAAAAATGACCTAAACCTCTCAGAGTAACTTATTTCCCTTTACTTCTTTACTTGTTATTTTTCATTGATCTTCTATTGCACTATGTCATTGCCCATTGTTGTTTTCCTGTTGATTATCTCCTTATATGTATGACAGGCATATATTGGATAAAATCTTTATCCTTATCTTTTTGATTCCTAAAATAACTTAGGCAAATCTTAAAAAACTTAGGATTTAAAAGAAGTCTTAGTTATTAATTAATTCAATAACTACTAATTACGAGCTTATTATCAACTCATTATGCCTCGCTAACCCTCTCATTAATGATTTTTGAAATCCAAGGTTTAACAAATATGGCAGCCCTCTTTTCAAAGAGAAAAACATAATTGTCGCGATTTAATCTTCCAAAAAGGGAGCCAGCTATTTCGACGGATTAAGGTGTTGCCCTAAAGCAAAGGCTTTCAAACGGTTTTCTACTTCAAAACTAAGGTATATCTTAGGATGATTTTCATAACATTTTTATCACATTAGAATGACATGAACCTCCATTGATTTAGGAAACTAAGTGATTAATTTGGTTTCCTTTTCACATGTATAAGAACTCATCCATCTTTCGAAGTTCTTTTTCTCAAGCTTGTATACATATGCTAACACTAATTTTCTAAAGGCTTTTTTTTCTTTAAATCCATCTTCTTGCCCTTATAGACATTATATCCCAATATATGGTAAGCTATACTCTTAGAATATTAGTTAAGGAATAATAAAAATAATTAATTCCAAACCAAGCGTAAGTCCTATGGAGCTATCTCAAGTAGATTTTAAAGGATGTCTAATACCTTCCCCTTAGAAGAAAAAGAAACATTACCTATGATCTCACCAGTTAGCAGACCAATAAAGAATATAATGTTTAGTAATGAAATAGGTACCTTAGTATTCCTTAATATTAGGTAGTGACTCTCTTTCATCAACAACATAGGAACCACAAGTTGAATATTGTTTTGACTAATGCAAAATAGGTTGAAACACCCAGTCATTGAGGGACCAGGTTTTCAGTTCAATTTGATTAATCCTAGCTTAGTTGATTCTTTTCAAAATTCTCTCTACTTAGTGCTTTGGTGAAGATATCAGCTACTTGGTCCTCTGTTTTGCGAAACTTCATACAATAAGACCCTTTTCAACATTGTCCTTGAGGAAATGATGTCGCACGTCAATGTTCTTTGTCCTCTTATGTTGAACCAGATTCTTTTCCATATTGATGGCACTTGGCTATCACACAGCAGTGGCACAGAATCGGAAAATATACCAATATCTTCTAATTGTTGCTTCATCCACTGTAGTTGAGCACAACATGATGCAGTTGCTACATATTCAACTTCTACAGTGGAGAGGGCTACATAATTTTATTTCTGTGTACCCCCATGAAATTAAGCATGATCCTAAAAGGTCTTTCATACCAGATATGCTCCTCATATACACCAGATAGCTAACATAATTAGCATTAACATACCCAATTAAGTTGAAATTATCTCCTGAGGGAGAATAAGGAACCAGGTCCTGCATTCCTTTGAGATATCTTAGTATTCTCGTAGCAGCTTTCAAATGAGATTCCTTAGGACTTTATTGGAATCTAGTACATAACCCCACACTAAACACAATTTCAGGTCTGCTGGCAATTAGGTACAAGAGTGCATCAGTGATACCACGATAGATGGTTTCATTTACAAGGGAACCATGTTCGTACATGTCTAGACGGGTGGTAGTAGCAATGGGTGTATCAATGGTCTTTGAACTTTCCATCTCAAACCTCTTCAGAATATCTTGAATGTATTTCTATTAATTTATCATCATCCCTTTAGAAGTTTCTTTAACTTTTAGTCCTAGGAAGAAGTTCAGTTCTCTCATTATACTCATCTCAAACTCGCTTCCTATAAGCTTGGAAAACTCCTCACACAAGGAATCATTTGTTTCACCAAAACTAATATCGTCAACATAGACTTGCACAATTAGCCGATTCCTCCCGCTTTTCTTCAGAAAAAGAGTATTGTAATTTTGTCCTCGTTAAGCCATTTTCTAGAAGGAATTTGACAACCTTTCAAACTGATGGGTTTTCAATGTCACTGCCTTATGTTTCTATATTTTGATGTTCTAACAAACTTATTGTGAAGAACCAGATAGAGAACCTATGGTATACATTTTAAATGAATAACGTGCAGACTGATCTCTATCAAATGAATGAACAGCCACAGGGAGGAACACAACAGGGACCTGATGACTTGGTCCTTTAGGGTTCTCCGACAGAAATACAAGTCAGTGACTATTAAAGAGGAACACAACAAGGACTTGGTCCCTTAGAGTTCTCTAACAGAAGTACAAGTCAATTGTACAGCCGAAACGTAACAGCAGAAAGTGGATATCTCGCAATTAATACAAAAGAGGAACACAACTGGGACTTTCTCCCTTAGTGTTTTCTGACAAAAGTACAAGTCAACTATACAGTTAGAACACAACTACACAAAAGTAACTGTGCAGCAAACACTGCAGCAGTCACTTCTCATTGGGAAGAAGCGTGTACGAAGAATAGACATCACTATCTATTGCGATGTCTTCTGTGGTATAACAACCTGGTGCAAGTCACAATATTTACTTGTGCATTAAGTGATATTTTCTTAAGCATAACAGTGTTCATCCATCATTGAAGTCACGGTGTGTCAAGAATAAGAAGAGAACTCTACTAAGGATCAGTTTCATAATGAGTTTATGTATATCCGTAGTTAATCTTGTTCTTTGTTCTTCATTGTATCTATTATTTTTCTTTCTTAGAAGCTTTGTCTTAGGAAAACCAAAAATCTGTAAATTTCCATGTTTATGTTGTGATAAGGATAAGTCATAAGTTTAAAGTCTTTGTAACTTGAAGAGTCAAAAAGTGGCTTGTAGTGATAGCATCACAAATTAGTTGAAGCCTTTGTAATAGGGTTATTACAAAGTGTCTTATTATAGTGAGATTGTAAGTTAGTGAAGTTAAAAGCCTACAAGTATATGTCGTGGTTTTTTTATCTCCTTGCGTGGGATTTCTCCACGTAAAAATCCCTCATCTTCTTTACTTACAGTTTTATTAGAATTCTCAACTTAACCTCATAGAGGACCAGGTATTCTACTGTTTGGTGGACTCATACAAACTAATAATTGGTATCAGAGCGGGTTCTTTCTAAAAGGCTAACACCTAGAAAGGATCTCAATGGCTGCTCCACCCAACTTTGAGGAAGGACAATCAACCTACATACCTCCTAGATTCAATATTCAATACTAGGGCTGGTGGAAGACTCGCATGCATGATTTTATAATGGTCGAAGAGTCAGAACTGTGGGACATCATCTGTGATGGTCCACATGTTCCTATGAAGAATCTTGAAGAAACTGGACCAATGGTGACTGTTGATACCTAATTTTTTTCTATATGTTTTTGAACCCCAAATACCTTCAACATAGTATATATATGCATATATAAGCATGCCTGAAAGTTTTGGTATTTTTCCTTAATTTTTAAGATTTTTAAAAGTCAATTTACTACCTATTTTTTACAATATAAAGGCCAAAATTATTGCCAAATTATTATTTTTGGTGAAATTCTCATATTTACAACAAAATATAATTTATATAATTTTTGTACATTTTTTATAGATTTTTTAGGAATTTTTCAAAGCTAATTGCACAAAATTGCAATCATGGCCTATTTTGCAATTAACTATATTTCGTAGTCATAAAATAACTTCCAATATTTTTAGATTCATATTTATATATTATTAACTAGTTCTATGCTTTCAATTTTGATCTTAAACTATTTTAGCTATTTTATAAAATTAATTGAGAAGAATGGGCTATTTAAATTATGGCCAGATTTTGTTTAAAATGTAGCCCAAGTTCCACCCCTATGCCATCCCCATTTTAGAACCCGATTAGAGAACCCAATTTTCAAAATAACCCGACCCAATACCCATCAATATACCCGACCCAGCCTAGATTTGATATGAATCGCTAACCAAATGAGATCAACGGTCGAGATTTAATTTCCATAATTAAAACCTAATTACCCTAACCCCTCCTCTCATTCTACCGAGACAGATCTCTCTCCCTTCTCCGATGGCTTTCATCGCCATTCTGGCCACCTCCACCCTCATTCCTCTCGACCATCATTCACCATGGTACCTTATCTCAGTATTTCTCTCTCAAACTCGAAGTCCAGAAGCTTCTGCCATGGAAGACGGTTGTTTGAAGCTCACCTGAGTCTGTGCCGGCCTTTCTCCGATGGTTTTACACGATAATGTTCTCTATGGCATTATTGATGAGTTTCACGACCAGGTTCCTCCTTTCTTTAACTGGTCTGCAAACCCTAATATTTCTACTCAAATCTCTTTCATTTTTTGGTGCTTTTAAAATTATTTTCAGTTCGATTCTTTGTTTTCTACTCTAATTTTCACTCAATATCTCTGATTATCTCAAGTTTCCGATGATTTATCTCTTTTTCTAAATTAGGTATCTGACCCCTTTGTCAAAATCGCTTCTTCTACTTTTCTGGAGTATCATGTGTTTGTTTGTGTTTGTCCGTGTTGTGAGTTGTTTGGTTTCCCAATTAATTTGAGTTCCATGCTTTAATTTTCTTGCTAGGGATCCGACCCTTTGATGCTTCCATGTTTACTTGCTTAGAGTTCTCAGAACTCCATGTCTATTATTCTTTTTAGGCCTAAATGTTCATTGTTCGTGCAATATGCTACTGATCTTGTATATCTCTGTGAATCTTTGATTTGTATGTGATATTTCTTAGACGTTTTACTAATTTCTTTTGAAATTACATCCTTATTTGGGTATGTTTTCCTTACTTAGAAACAATTCCCTATGATTTTGGTCTTATCAGAGATTCTTTGACTAATTGTTAGAATTGGCTTGTATTTCCTTACCATATTTGTGCATAAACAGGTTTTCAAAATCGTAAGTATATTTTCCTTAATTGATTTACCATGTATCTATCCCATATTGCATATTATGTGATTTTCTACTTTCACTAGGGTAAACACAGCAGTTAATTGATTCCTTTCTTTTTGAAACCAATGCTTGTTACCGTTTGTCTTTGACTCTTTAGTTAAAGGGATTCCTGATACTAATTGGATTTTAATTGATATTGGTTCCTTAATTAAGGATTGTTTCTTTGTTTGTACTCCTTTCTAGCACTATAAGTACCCTCCCCATTTTCTTTGAAAGACACCAACACGGACTGCATATCTCTCACAATTTCAAACTCTCTGAATACTTTCTTTGACTTTCTCTACTATTTCATACTCTGTCTTTCTCTTATTTGAACACTCAATCGGCTAAAAGCCAAGATTGAGTAAACTTGGGTTTGTTTTACTACACTATTGGGATTCTACTGCATTGCTTACTTGGGTTTGCTGTTCTCACACTACTGCTCACATCCTCTGCTCTTCTTGTACATTACTGCTCTTTATGTTCTATTTGCCTAAAACCGGTCTGCTTGGCTACTTGATTAGCCTAAAAACCTCTTCCTCAGGTTGATTGTATTGGGATTTGGTGCAGTAAGAACTGAACCCTTGTTTGCAACCATGTCTAATTACTTTTCTTCAATATGTTGTCTGTGTAGTTCACTTTACTTATTTTTTCCCTTCCTCTTTGCCCCTGTTTGTGTGATGCTCTGTTTAAAACTTGTTAGTTCTAAATGATTTCAAAGGAACTCTTTCAACTTTTTCAATCATTTCTATTATTTTCTCAAATCTTTCTACTACTCTCTTAAACTGATCTCAGCTGTTTTAAACTCTCTCAATCCTATCACAATTTCACTATTCTTAGACCATTAGGTTCTGCCCCCTTAGTGTAAGCATTGTCTTGGGAGCCCTTTAGCACCCATTGAACAGCCTTGTGCATCAAAGTTCAATGGGTGCTCAAGGGCTCCCAAGGCGATGCTTACATTAAGGGGGTCGAACCTAATGTTCTAAGAATAATGAAATTGTGAGAGGATAGAGAGAGTTTAAAACAGTTGAGAGTCAGTTTAAGAAAGCATTAGAAAGATTTGAGAGACACTTTGAGAAAAAGATAGAAATGATTGAAAAAGTTGAAAGAGTTCCTTTGAAATCATTTAGAACAGACCAATTTTAAACAGAGCATCACGCAAACAGGGGCAAAGGGGAAGGGAACAAATAAGTAAAGTGAACTACACAGACAACATATTGAAGAAAAGTAATCAGACATGGTTGCAAACAAGGGTTCAGTTCTTATTGCACCAAATCCCAATATAATCAACCTGAGGAAGAGGTTTTTAGGCTAATCAAGTAGCCAAGCAGACCAGTTTTAGGCAAATAGAACATAAAGAGAAATAATGCACAAGAAGAGCAAAGTGAGCAGAGGATGTGAGCAGTAGTGTGAGAACAGCAAACCCAAGTAAGCAATGCAATAGAATCCCAATAGTGTAGTAAAACAAACCCAAGTTTACTCAATCTTGGCTTTCACCGATTGAGTGTTCAAATAAGAGAATGAGAGGGTATGAAATAGTATTGAAAGTGAAAGAGAGTATTCAGAGAGTTTGAAATTGTGAGAGATATGCAGTATGTGTTGGCGTCTTTGAAAGAGAATTAGGGAGGGTACTTGTAGTACTAGAAACGAGTACACAAACAAAGCAACAATCTTTAATTAAGGAACCAGTATCAATCAAAATCCAATTAGTATCAGGGCTCCCCTTTAAATAAGGAGTCAAAGAAAAACGGTAACAAGGATTAGTTTCAAAGGAAAGGAATCAATTAATTGTTGTGTACCCTAGTGAAAGAAGAAATGCACATAATATGCAATAGGGCCTAGATACATGGTAAATCAATTAAGTAAATATACCGACGATTTTGAAAACCTGTTTATGCACAAATATGGTAAGGAAATACAAGCCAATTCTAACAATTAGTCAAAGAATATCGGACAAGACCAAAATAAGAGGAAATTCTTCCAAGTAAGGAAAGCATACCCTAATAAGGAAGTAATTTCAAAATAAATCAGTAAAATGTCTAAAGAAAATCACATACAAATCAAATATTCACAGAGATGTACAAGATCAGTAGAATATTGCACGAATAATGAACATTTAGTCCTATAAAGCATAATAGACATGGAGTTCTGAGAACCCTAAGCAAGTAAACATGGAAGCATCAAAGGGTCGAAACCCTAGCAAGAAAATTAAAGCATGGAACTCAAATTAACAGGGAAACCAAACAACTCGCAACACGGACAAACACAAACAAACACATAATACTCCAGAAAAGTAGAAGAAGCGATTTTGACAAAGGAGTCAGATACCTTAATTTTGAAAAAGAGAAAAATCATCGGAAAACTTGAGATAGTCAGAGATATTGAGTGAAAATTAGTAGAAAACAAAGAATCGAACTGAAAATCATTTTAAAAGCACAAAAACAATGAAACAGATTTGAGTAGAAAAATTAGGGTCTGCATACGAGTTAAAGAAAGGAGGAACCTGGTCGTGAAACTCATCAATAACGCCATAGAGAGCATTATCGTGTAAAACCACCAAAGAAAGGCCGACACAGACTCTGCGAGCTTCAATCAACTGTATTCCACGGCGGAAGCTTCTGGACTTCGAGTTTGAGAGAGAAATAGTGAGATAATACCATGGTGAATGGTGGTCGAGAGGAATGAGGGTGGCGGTGGCCGGAATGGCGATGAAACCCATCGGAGAAGAGACAGAATCGGAAGATTCTAAAGAGAACTCAGAGACGAAGGGTTAGGGAGAGAGACCGGTCTCTGCAGAATGAGGGGAGGGGTTAGGGAAATTAGGTTTTAATTATGTAAATTAAATCTGGGTCGTTGATCTCGTTTGATCAACCTCCCATATCAAATCTAGGCTGGGTCGGGTAAATTTTTGGGTATTGGGTCAGATTATTTTGAAAATTTGGTCGTCTAATTGGGTTCTAAAATGGGGCTAACATTGGGTGGAATTTGGACTACATTTTAAAATAAAATCTGGCCATAATTTAAATAGCTCATTCTTCCCAACGAATTTTATAAAATAGCTAAAATAGTTTTAAAAGC
Organism: Nicotiana benthamiana; assembly: GCA_034376525.1. Classification (NCBI taxonomy): domain Eukaryota; kingdom Viridiplantae; phylum Streptophyta; class Magnoliopsida; order Solanales; family Solanaceae; genus Nicotiana; species Nicotiana benthamiana. The sequence continues at coordinate 49,301,339 of CM067336.1, forward strand.
AAAATTGAAAGCATATAACTAGTTAATAATATATAAATAATAATCTAAAAATATTAGAAACAATTTTATAACTACGAAATATAGTTAATTGCAAAATAGATCATGATTGCAATTTTGTGCAATTAGCTTTGAAACATTCCAAATAAATCTCTAAAACATATCCAAAAATTACACAAATAATATTTTATTGTAAATATGAGAATGAGACACAATATGCACCAAAAATAATAATTTGGAAATAATTTGGACCTTTATATTGTCAAAAATAAGCAGTAAATTGACTTTTAAAAATCTCAAAAATTAAGAAAAAATACCAAAACATCCAGGCATGCTTATATATGCATACATATACTATTTTGAAGGTATTTTGGATGCAAAAATACATAGAAAAAAATTGGGTATCAACAGTTGCCCCTCTTTACCCGAGGAGGATGAAAGAGTTGTCGGATAAAGATAAGATGGCCAATTCTGACCGGAATTGCGATTGTAAAAGAATTTTTGCTGTGCTCTGGTTTCTGAGCTGCCTAATTATCCCTGGTCTTACAGGAATCAGGCCATATGTAGTTCAGGAACCATTGGGGGAATACGCCGATGGAAGTTTAGAAAAGACGAATGCAGTGGGGTTTGGGATTTGACAGAGGTCTGGAGGTCAGACAGGCTGCGGAGAACTGGAGCGGGATCGCTCCTGCTAATATGTATGTGAGCCAGCCGGTGTACCTAGGAATGAACGATGTGCGTATATACTACATAATTTAAACATGATGCAAGTTCCCGTTGGACCATGAGTACTGTCTTCGGACGATTACGATGGCGTCCTCAGACTATGACATCATGTACTATGAAGATCATAAAAGTAAAGATTCGCAAGCCATGAAATGGTGTTCTCCGGCTATGCAGATGGTGCCTCCGAACAATGATGCCTTTGAATAAGTTGGCGATATTTCAGCCCATGAGAAGGTGGCAGTATTTCAGTCGAATGAATGCAAGGGTGGCGATGTTTCAGCTAAATGCAGGCGACAATATTTAAGCCAAATGAAACAGGGTGGCGATTTTCAGCCAAATGCAATATAAAGGAGGTAGCGCTTAACCTTGGAAGGCAAAGAATAGCCTTATGCAATGCAGATGGAGACAGAGCTTAGTCTCGAAAGGCAAAAAATAGCCTTATGGAGGATGGAGGTAGAGCTTAACCTCGAAAGGAAGAGAATAGCCTTATGCAAAATGCAGATGGAGTCAGAGCATAGTCTCAAAAGGAGGAAGATAGCCTTATGCAGGATGGAGGTAGAGCTTAACCTCAGAAGGCAGAGAATAGCCTTATGCAAAATGCAGATGGGGACAAAGCTTAGTCTCAGAAGGCAGATAATAGCCTTATGCATGATAGAGGTAGAGCTTAACCTCGGAAGGTAGAGAATAGCATTATGCAAAATGCAGATGGAGACAGAGCTTAGTCTCGGAAGGCAGAAGATAGCCTTATGCAAGATGGAGGTAGAGCTTAACCTCGGAAGGCAGAGAATAGTCTTATGCAAAATGTAGATAGAGACAGAGCTTAGTCTCAGAAGGCAGCGAATAGCCTTATGCAAGATGGAGGTAGAGCTTAACCTCGGAACGCGGAGAATAGCCTTATGCAAAATGCAGATATGTAAAGGAGAAAATAGTAGTGAGTTCCTTAGCTGGTGAACGATTGTGATATCATAACTGCTGGGCAATGCTGGGTGTAGATAGTAAACTTTGTGAAATAAGTAGTTGTTTTGAGAGTTTTGACTCTGTAAGGCACATGCATTGCAAATTTGTATCCTGAAATCCTGCATCCAAAGAAAATTCATGAGTTCTATAAAGGGGGAGGTTAGTTCGTATCCCTCGGCTCATGTCGTCATGTACCATTTGGGGTAGCGTTTCTGAAGGATAGTGATCCAAATGATTTTATGCATAATTTTGACAAACATGATGCAAATGTATACATATATAAGTAAAGAAAAGGATAGTTTTGTTTTATGATAAACCAACAACTGCAACATGGTTCAAGATATGGCAACCTTGCTTGCTCTGGAATTTTGAGGGTCCTCTACAAAATTCTGCCCTAGTTTACTGGCTGGAACTGTTGACGACGATGTTGAATGACTGAAAGTGGATTGACCTCAGAATTTTAAGGGTCCTCCTCAAAATTCTGTCCTAGTTTACTGGGTCGATGTCGATACGAAAGCTAACAAACTGACTTTGGAATTTTGAGGGTTCTCCTCAAAATTCTGCCCTAGTTCCAAATGCTGGGGAAATTGAATTTTATTAAAGATGTGACCGAACCCATAAGGCTACCTACGTATCCCCTCTTAAACGGGAATCAGGTTGGACGTAGTTCAAATTACATCAGAGGAAAAAGCATAATGATTATATGTAGTATCTCTTCACTGCATCTGAGTTGATCAGTTCTGGCCAAACTTCTCCGTCCATTTTTGCAAGTATGAGGGTCCCTCCAGTTAGAACCCAGTGAACGATGTATGGACCCTTCTAGTTAGGAGAGAATTTCCCTTTGGTTTAATCTTGGTGCGGAAATATCTTCTTTAACACCAGCTATCCTGGTGTGAACTTTCTTGGTCTAACTCTTTTGTTAAAGGCTCGGGACATTCTGTTTTGATACAACTGACTGTGGCAAACTGCATTCATCCTCTTTCCGTCTATAAGGGCTAATTGCTCGTAGCAACCTCTGACCCATTCTGCGTCATCTATCTCTGCTTCTTGTATGATTCTCAAGGACGGAATTTCTACCTCAGCGGGGATGACCGCCTCTGTACCATAAACCAGCATTTAGGGAGTTGCCCCAGTTGATGTGTGGACTATGGTGCGATATCCCAATAAAGCGAATGACAACTTTCATGCCATTGCATGTGCCTTTCAATAATTTTTCTTAGTATCGTCTTGATGTTCTTGTTGGTTGCTTCTACAACTCCATTCATCTGAGGTCTATAAGATGTATAGTTCTTGTGCCCGATCTTGAAAGTTTCGCACATTACTTTCATCAAGTCATTGTTGATATTGGAACCATTATCAGTGATGATTGATTCAGGAATCACGAACTGATAGAGAATACGATCGCGGACAAAGTCTGGCATGACTTTCTTGGTCACTGCTTTTTCTGAAGTTGCTTCAACCCATTTAGTTAATTAATCAATTGACACTAGTATGAACCTGTGCCTGTTTGATGCGGCAGGCTCGATTGGTCCGATAATGTCCATTCCCCATGCGACGAATGGCCATGCTGAGCTTGCTGCAATAAGCTCGTTTAGAGGTACCTTTATCATATCTGCATGTATCTGACAGCGGTGACACTTTCGGACATACTTGATGCAGTCTGTCTCCATAGTCATCCAAAAATACCCTGCTCAGAGTATCTTATTTGCTAAAACAAAACCATTCATATGCGGCACACAGGTCCCTGAATGCACCTCCTCCAATAATTTGGTTGCTTCTGTTGCATCGACACATCTCAATAATCCCAAATCAGGAGTCCTCCGATACACGATTCCTCCGCTATGAAAGAAATTGTTGGATAACCTTCAAAGTGTGCACTTCTGGGTAGCGCTGGCAAGTTCTGGATATTCTCCTGTTGTTAGATACTCTTTAATGTCATGGTTTTCCATCAAGTTCTTCCTCAACATGCGCACAATATGCCGGTTGATCATAAATTTTGACATAGATGGGATCAATGAAGTTCGTATCTGGATGTTGGATCATGGATGATAAAGTGGCAATTGCATCGGCAAACTCATTCTGTATTCTTGGAACATGCTGTAATTCCATCTTTCTGAACCTCTTTCTCAGCTCCTTTATGTGATGCAGATAATGGAGTATCTTAGAATTCTTGGTAGCCCATTCTTCTCGAACCTGATGTATGAGCAGATCCGAATCTCCAATCACCAGCAACTCATAAATGTTCATGTCAATGGCTAGTTTAAGCCCCAAGATGTTGGTTCGCACTCAGCCATATTGTTGGTGCATGGGAACCTGAGTTTGGCAGATAGCGAGTAATGATGACTGGATTCTGATACCAAGATTGCTCCTATACCCACTCCCTTGAAATTTGCAGCTCCGTCGAAGAACACCTCCAACCATCATAAGATTCTGCAATGTCTTCTCCTATGAAAGCTATCTCCTCATCGGGAAAAAACGCCTTTAATGGTTGGTATTCCCCTCCTACAGGATTTTTGGCGAGATGATCTGCCAAAGCCTGTCCTTTAACTGCCTTCAGGGTGACATGGACGATGTTGAATTCACTCAAACGGATTTTCCACTTGGCGAGCTTTCCAGTGGGCATAGGCTTCTGGAAAATATACTTTAGTGGATCCATCCTTGATATAAGGTAGGTAGTGTAAGCACAGAAAAAATCCTCAATTTCTGAGCTACCCGGGTCAAAGCACAACAAATGTGTTCCAGTAAGGAATATCGAGCCTCATACGGGGTAAACTTCTTGCTGAGGTAGTAAATAGCTTGCTCCTTTCTCCCCGTTTCATCATGTTTCCCTAAAACGCAGCCAAATGCTCCATCCAAGTCAGTGAGATAAAGCAATAAAGGCCTTCCCGGCTCAAGAGGAACCAGAACTGGAAGCGTAGACAAGTATTCCTTAATCCTAGCGAAAGCCTTTTGACATTCATCGGTCCATTTGGTGGTAGCATCCTTCTTCAGCATCTTGAAGATAGGTTCACAAATGACGGTAGACTGAGCTATGAACCGACTGATGTAATTGAGTCTTCCTAGAAAACTCATCACATCCTTCTTGTTCTTCGGCGGTGGAAACTCTTAAATAGATTTGACTTTTGACGGATCCAGCTCTATTCCTCGGTGACTCACAATGCAACCCAATAACTTTCCAGTAGGGACCCCAAATGCACATTTGGCAGGATTTAGTTTCAAGTTATACCTCCTTAGTCTGATAAAAAACTTTCTCAAGTCCTACATGTGATCTACAGCTTTTCTGGACTTGATGATGATGTCGCCCACATAGACCTCAATTTCCTTATGTATCATGTCATGAAAGACTGTGGTCATGGCCCTCATGTACGTAGCTCCAACATTCTTCAACCCAAATGGCATCATTCTGTAGCACTACATTCCTCATGGCGTGATAAACGTCGTTTTCTCTGCGTCTTCTTCGTCCATCCATATCTGATGGTATCCAGCAAAACAATCGACAAATGAGCTTGGCACAGTTGTCGATCAAAATGTGTATGTTTGGCAAGGGAAAATCGTCTTTGAGACTAGCCCGGTTGAGATTCCGGTAGTCGACACAGACACTAACTTTCCCATCCTTCTTTGGTACTGGAACAATGTTAGCCAACCATGTTGGATACTCTACCACTTTGAGAACTCTGGCTTTGACCTGCTTGATGACCTCTTCTTTGATTTTCAAACTCAAATCTCGCTTGAATTTTCTGAGTTTCTATTTTACCAGCAGACATGTAAGATCTGTAGGCAACTTGTGAGTGACGATGGATGTGCTGAGGCCCGTCATATCGTCATAAGACCATGCAAAGAGATCCTCATATTCTATTAATAACTCTGTGTATTCTTTCTTTTCTGTCGGTGATAGGTGCACACTGATGTGCGTTTCTTTGACATTCTCTATATCTCTCAAATTGAAGACCTCAGTTTCATCCAAATTGGACTTAGGCCTATTTTCAAAATTCTCGACTTCTCTGACAATTTCTTTCGGTATATCATATTCCTCTGAGTCTATATCCGTTTGTTGCACAGCCTCGTTGCAAGTTACAATTGTCGGTTCATCATCAGGATATGTAATAGTAATATTGTGTGAAAATAAAGTAAATAATAGAGAAAAGTATTGAGAAGCGAGATATTTGATGAACTAGAAAATTTCTTTTGATTAAATTCATAAATGTTCAAACATCGGATCTCTTTTGGTAAGTAAAGACGATGCGGAAAATAAGAAAACAACAACTAAAATAAAAATGCATGATGCTCGTTCAGCCTTGATACCCCGAAGATCGCTAGGCGATGGTGGTCCTGATTGACCAATTGGTGAGGTGCTCCCCTTGGTTGAAATTTCAGAAGTAACTTTCCGCATACCCTAATTTCAAAAGTAAGGAAGGCATACCCAAATAAGGATGTAATTTCAAAAGAAAGCAGTAAACGTATAAGGAAAATCACATACAAATCAAAGATTCACAGAGATGTACAAGATCAGTAGAATATTGCACGAACAATGAGCATTTAGGCCTATAAATCATAATAGACATGGAGTTCTGAGAACCCTAAGCAAGTAAACATGGAAGCATCAAAGGGTCGGAACCCTAGCAAAAAAATTAAAGCATGGAACTTAAATTAACAGGGAAACCAAATAACTCGAAACATGGACAAACACAAACAAACACATAATACTCCAGAAAAGTAGAATAAGCGATTTTGACAAAGGGTACAGATTCCTTAATTTTGAAAAAGAGAAAAATCATCGGAAAACTTGAGATAATCAGAGATATTGAGTGACAATTAGAGTAGAAAACAAAGAATCAAACTGAAAATCATTTTAAAAGCACAAAAAAATGAAAGAGATTTGAGTAGAAAAATTAGGGTTTGCAGAAGAGTTACAGAAAGGAGGAACCTGGCCGTGAAACTGATCAATAACGCCATAGAGAGCATTATCGTGTAAAAACCATCGGAAAAAGGCCGGCACATACTCAAGCAAGCTTCAATCGACCGTATTCCATGGAGGAAGTTTCTGGACTTCGATTTTGAGAGAGAAATAGTGAGATAAGGTACCATGGTGAATGATAGTCGAGAGGAATGAGGGTGGAGGTGGCCGGAATAGTAATGAAAGCCATCGGACAAGAGAGAGAATCGGAAGATTCTAGAGAGAACTCAGAGACGAAGGGTTAGAGAGAGAGACCGGTTTCTGCAGAATGAGGGAAGGGTTAGGGTATTTAGGTTTTAATTAAGGAAATTAAATCTGGGCCGTTGATCTCATTTGATCAACGGCTCAAATCAAATCTAGACTGGGTCGGGTAAATTGATGGGTATTGGGTCGGGTTATTTTGCAAATTGGGTCGTCTAATTGGTTTCTAAAATGGGGTTGACATAGGGGTGGAATTTGGGCTACATTTTAAACAAAAATCTGGCCCTAATTTAAATAGCTCATTCTTCCCAATTAATTTTATAAAATAGCAAAAATAGTTTAAAAAGAAAAATTGAAAGCATAGAACTAGTTAATAACATATAAATATTAATCTAAAAATATTATAAATAATTTTATAACTACGAAACATAGTTAATTGCAAAATAGGCCATGATTGCAATTTTGTGTAATTAGGTTTGAAAATTTCCAAATAAATCTGTAAAAATATGCAAAAATTACATAAATTATATTTTGTTGTAAATATCAGATTGAGACACATTATTCACCAAAAATAATAATTTTGCAATAATTTTAGCCTTTATATTGTCAAAATAGGCAGTAAATTGACTTTTAAAAATCTTAAAAATTAAGGAAAAATACCAAAACTTCCAGGCATGCTTATATATGCATACATATACTTTTTTGAAGGTATTTTTGGTGCAAATATATATATGGAAAAATTGGGTATCAACAAACATTAAGGGGGTTTCACCTCTCAAGTGTTAGAGGTCTCTGAGGATGATCCTGCTCAGTATCTGAACTCCTCCATTTTGGACTTAGTGACTCTCACAGAGTCACCAAAAAAGGAAGCAGCACATAACTTCATAGCTATCAATGTTAATAGTCTGATGAATGAAGGAGCATATCTCTCGTTTGAGTATCAGGGGGAAGAAACTCCATTATTAGGCGATGTAAGAACCATAGTACTCCTCGAGTCTTTAGCTCATGAGACATTCTCAGAAAAACCTATTAAAAACCTTGATTCTCTTCGGGGCAAACCCGCTTCTGTACCTCCTGATCATCCTAAGCTCTTAGAATCCTTCTCCAAGTTACCCACTATTAGGTCACAGCAGTAAGAAGGTTTTGAGTCTACAGTGCAGAAAAGCAGGAGGAGTGTCAAGACAAGTTAAAAGAGATTGATGAATCAATGGGAATTTTTACTAAAAGGAGTGTTCCGGTAAGTGGGATTGATAAAACTTCTCCAAAGGAACCTGGTTCCTTAGTGAAACAATCTATAAAAGCTCAAAAGTCTATGGATAAAGCTTCCGATGAAACTATTGAGAAACAAAATGGTGCATCTATGAAGAGCAGCAGCAAGTCTAAAAAGATTCCAGTTGAGCAAACCATGTCTGAAGATGATATTATGGGGCTAGTAAGGTGGAAAGGAAAGTCTATTGAATGCTCTAGCAAACGAAAATGGGAAACTGTTAGAGAAACTGGTGCTCTGAGGACCATGCTTAGTAGTAGTGGTCTTTGGCAGTAGAGATTAAGAACTCAGAAAGGTTTGTGGGGTCGTACATTTGAACCAACAATTTCAGAGATGGTCGGTATGAGACAAATTCTGGAGATAACGGAAGTTCAGGAATAGGAGCATTTGTTTCAAGGGAGCATGCCTTGGGGTACGAAGATGTGGTACAAACTTTCTACGCATCTCTCATCAGTGTTGAGGAGGATTACATTTGTGCGCTAATAAATGGAGTAGATATTTTACTCGACGTTTCATGATTAGGAAACGTTCTCAAAACTCCATGTGAAGGGATGTCCTCAGTCAAGGGTGTATATGTTGTTAACTTTAGGAGAGACAATGAAAGAGCAAGTTATTTAACGGGGGGGAAAAGGTGCATAAGAAGGTATTACTTGGTGAGTATTAGCTTCTCTTTGAACTGGTCAATAAGGTTCTCTTACCTCGTTCTGAGAGGCGTTCTATTGCTACAAAATTGGATATGGTCTTAATGGAAGCGCTTGATGAGTTTGTCCCAATCAAACTGCCAGCAATCATGATAGATCATATGCAATAGGTGGAAAACCTTAAAGGTGGGAATCATGGGCTATCATATGGCTTTCTCCTCACTCAGATGTTCAGATTCTACAAGGTCCCCTTGGGGAATCCTAGAGTGGGAACACGTAAGCAAACCTTCTCTAAAATCACTTTAGAAGAATGTGAATGTGTAGAAAGAGTTGGTGATCACGACCATTTCTCAGGTGATCAACGCTCAAAATGTAGCTTCTAAAGAGAGAGAAGGTTGAGGGATCAAAATGCCATACTAGAAACTCAACGCAGTCAAGCATTTAAAGGGAGAGAGATCTTTTTGCATGTACAATGTTGTGTTTCTCTGGATTCTCTTTTCTATAATGTTGTGTTCATATATGTGGTATGAGTTACCTGTGTTAGACTTCTTTATGCTAATTACGTGCTTGTGTTATTTTATATGATATCAAAAGGGGGAAGAATCATAAGGGATTTAAGGGATATAAGACTAAGGGGGAATTAAAAGTAAACGGTCAGGGGGAAGTTGTGTAGTTTTTGCAAATGGTCACAGGGAACTTGTGTAGTTTTTGGTATCTTATCTAGTTATTTCTGCTCTAAACATATACTATCAATGACAAAATTTTTCATCATCAAAAATTAGGAAATTGATGGGTTTTCATTGTCTTTGCCTTATGCTTCTTATACTTTGATGATCTAACAAACTTATTGTGAAGATCCAGATAGAGAACCTATGGCATTCATTTTCAAACGAATAATGTCCAGACTGATCTACAACAAATGAATGAACAACCATATGGAGGAACACAACATGGACCTGGTGACCTGGTCTATTAGGGTTCTCCGACAGAAATACAAGTCAGTTACTGTCCGCAACTATTATAAAGAGGAACACAACAGGGACCTAGTCCTTTAGGGTTCTCTAGCAGAAGTACAAATCAACTGTACAACTGGAACGTAACAGCAGAAAGTGACTATCTTGCAACTATTACAAAAAAGAAACACAACTTGGACCTGGTCCCTTAGTGTTCTCTGGTAGAAGTACAAGTCAACTGGCTGGAACACAACTGCACAAAAGGGACTGCGCATGAGACAGTGCAACAGTCATTTCTCATTAGGAAGAAGCGTGTACCAAGAATTGACATCCCTATCCATTGTGATGTCTTTTATGATATAACAACCTGGTGCAAGGCACAACATTTTACTTGTGCATCCAGTGATATTCTCTCAAGCATAACAGTATTCATCCGGCATTGAAGTAACTGATGTGTCAAAAATATGAAGACAACTCCACTAAGGATCAGTTCCATTATGAGCTTATGTATATCCGTAGTTGAGTTGTAATCTTGTTATTTGTTCTTTATAGTATCTCCTATTTTGCTTTCTTAGAAGCATTGTTTTAGGAAAACCAAAAATATGTAAACTTCCGAGTTTATATTGTCTTTGTAACTAGAAGCTACAATGTGGCTTGTGGTGAGAGCATCACAAGTTAGTTGAAGTCTTTGTAATAGGGTTCTTACAAAGTGGCTTATAATAGTGAGAGTGCAAGTTAGTTAAGTTAAAATCCTATAAGTGTAGGTTGTGATTTTTTTGATCCCCTTGTGTGGGATTTTTCCACGTAAAAATCCCTCATCTTCTTTACTTACAGTTTTATTAGCATTCTCAACTTAACCTCATAGAGGACCAAGTACTCTATTGTTTAGTGAACTCATACAAACTAATACATACCATGCACGAGGGCTTGCATTAATCCATATAAGGCCTTTTCAAGCTTGAATACCTATTCAGGATGATCATGGCACTCAAAACCGGGTGATTGTTTGACAAAGACAATCCTTCAAATATCCATTCAAAAGCGCACTCTTAACATCCATTTGGAACAATTTTAATTCCATATGAGATGCAAAATCAATGAGATTCTGATGGCTTCCATTCTTCAAACTAGAGCAAAATTTTCATCATAATCAATTCCTTCCTCTTGATTATAGCCTTGAACCACCAGCTTGCCCTTATTTCTTATTTTATTTACAAACTCAGCAAGCTTGTTATTGAACACCCACCTAATTCTAATAATTATTCTATCTGAAGGTTAGGGAACTAGGTGCCACACACTGTTCCTTTCAAATTGATGGAGCTCTTCTTGCATATCAGCAGTCCAGTCAACATCTTTCAATGGTTCCTTGATATTATTCGACTCAATTTGAGACAGAAAAGCAAAGAAAGCAAACATGTTTCTTTTCTTTGATCTAGTCTGAATTCCTAAATCCAAAGGAGTGATTACATTCTAGAGACGATGTGAGATTTTTTGCTTCTAGTTAGACACCGAAGTCTCAAGTGAGAAGGATAGGTTCCGTTGTTTGCATCCATAGAGTATGAGTACCATTTCTCTGCTCACCATCACGGATGCCTTACACAGCATCAACAACTCTATTTTCTACTTCAATTGTTGTGATGGAGGGACCAGGTTCCTCTGAATCACCTGGAGGTTCTACTGCATCTTCTTCACTAGAATCATTGACCTGACTCATCAGATCTTCCTTCCGCTTTGCCATATCAATAAATTCTCCAAGAACCTTTGAATACTTTCTATCTTGATCATTCTTATCATGTGAATCCTTCCCCTTTTGGTGGTGTGATTCATCAAAGATCATATGTATGCTTTTTTCTACATATTGAGTTTTTTTGTTGTACACCTTGTATACTTTGCTTTGTGAAGTATATCCAAGAAAAATCCTTCATCACTCTTAGCATCAAATTTTTCCAATGCTTCCTTTACTTTATTGAGATCAAAATATTTGCAACTAAATATTCTTAGGTAAGTCAACTTTTTTTCTCCTGTTTAGCAATTCATACTGGATCGTGTTTAGGAGGGACTTGATCCTGCACCTATTTATAATATAGTTGGTAATGTTTACTGCCTCAACCCAAAAGCTATTTGGCACACCACTGCCAATTAGCCTCGTCCTTACTATGTCTTCAAGAGTTTTAGTTTTTCTCTCCACAAAACCATTTTGTTAGGGTGTTCAAGGAGCTGAAAAATTATGACTTCTGCCATTTTCAGCAAAGAATTCATCAAATTCTGCATTGTCAAATTCGGTACCATGATTAGATCTTATGCTTACAACATTATGGCTCATCTTTACTTGAATCTATTTCACAAAGGTATCAAAGACTGAATGGTTTCATACTTGGTTTTGAGGAACAAGGTCCATGTGAATCTGTAATAGTCATCAACAATAAGAAAGATGTACTTCTTTCCTCCTCTGCTAGACACCCTCATAGGTCCACATAGATCCATATGGAGAAGATCATCTGACCTTGACGTGCTTATTTCCTTCTTTGGCTTGAATGAGAACCTGATTTACTTCCCTTTCACACATGCATCATGCACATTGGGATCCTAGAACTTTGACTTCGGTAGCCCACGAACCAAGTCCTTCTTGATTAGCTTGTTAAAAGGAGAGAAACTTGCATATCCCAATCTTCTATGCCACCATTCAGCATCATCAGCAACATTTCTCAAACATATAAGATAGCTACTAATCAGAGACTCAAAGTAGGACACATAGATGTTTTTAAATCTTTTTGCCACCAAAATCACTTCACCAATTACAAGATTGGTGTTGTCCAAGACTTTAATAAGAACTCCACTTTATTTCCTTTGTCGCAAATTTGAAGGACACACAATAGGTTGTATTTCAAGCCATTCACATAATACACATTTTCATTTGAATGAATGACTGTCTTCCTAATGTTTCCAACTCCCAGAATGTATCTCTTTTTGCCATTACCAAAGGACACACCCCCACCTTGCAGGGATTTGAGTGAAAAGAAATATTCAGTACTTTCAGTCATGTGTTTAGAACAGCCATTATCCACATCTTTGGTTGCTTCCTTTTACTAAAGCTCTCACAAGAAAATCAGATATTAGACTTAGAAATCCAAACAAGTTTGGGTCCCTTGTAATGAGGAAATGGGAGAATTAAACTCCTTTTTGTCCAAGCAAGTCTCACATGTTTCGTTTTTAGAGAACCATGTTCCTTAGCAATAAATATCTTTTCAACAAAAATTTGCTTTTCTATTGGGATTGAAACCTTGCTTTACAAGAATCTTTGAAATGGCTAGTGTTACCACAATGAGTGCAAAGCTAATTATCAGGTACAGTAACGTACTTTTTATGTGGGTTGTAGAGATCCTTTTTTCATAACTCGATTCCCTGAATGTTTTCCCCATTATTTTTATACATGGAAATGATTGTGTCAGAAGACTAGATCCATTTCAGAAATTTACCCAGGTCATTTTTAACCTTGCTTAGAGCATCTTGAAGTTGTATATCTCTTTCAAGTTCAGCGTAAAAACTCAATTTTGCCTTTTTGACTTCATTTTCAAGCTTAAGGTCTGCCTCCCTTGGCATTTTCTTTCCTTTTAAAGAGTTCATGCAATTTTCTATTGAAGCTTTTACAGAATTATTGTCTTTTTCAACTCCTTTATTGTTTCCTTTAGATCCACAACTACTACTAGCTAGTCATCTCTTTCACGTTCTACCTCTTCAATTTTTCTAGGTTAGAACATCTTTTTCTTTCTTTAAATCCTCTATTGTTTCTTTAAAAACAACAACTATGACCAGCAAATCTCTCTCTCGTGTTCTATCTCTTATTTTCTCAGTTAAAATACTTTTATCATTAATGAAATTATGGTAAGAATTAATTAAGACATTAGCTAAATATACAAACTTCTTTTAAGAATAAGACTTAAATTTCTTTGAAAGTCTAGAAAGTTTATCTCATCATCATCATCATCATTATCATCTCCATCCTCATCAGATTTTTCCATCAGGTCAAACATGGAGTCATATTTTCACGTTTCGCTTTCAATGGTCATCATGGAGGTATCGCCTTGTTCATCATCGCCCTCAGATTCACTAGAGAAATCTCCCCATGCAGCTAGAGCTTGTTTCCTAATATTATCACCGGCATCTTTTCTCTTGAGTTTCCTGTCGGGGACCAGGTTCCTCTTTTCTATCTTGTTTGTGTCGTTCTTGTAATTTTCATGACTATGGAGAGGACAATATTCTATGAAATGTCCTGGCTTCCCGCATTTGTGACAAAAACTATACCCTTTGTTTGCTAGAGCAGCCCTTTTTCGGAATACCTTGATTTCAACGAACCATTTTCTAAAACCTCTCTGTCAAATAGGCGATGTCAACATCATCACCACTTGAGTCATTGTTGTCTTCTTTGAGAACCAGCTTCTTCTCCATTTTGGGTTCTTTTCTTTCATGAACTTTCTTCTTCTTCGTTTTGTAGGTATTCATATTTTCAATGAGTTTGTTAATCGTCATCTTTTGCCGAGCTTTTGCCTCCGTGATAGCATTGACTTTTCTCTCCTAGGTACCAGGTACCATGCTAAGTATTTTAGTCACGGCCCATCTTCCTAACCCAGTCGTGATGGCGTCTCTCGTGAAAACGAAGCCAGCCAACTAAACAATAACCAGTATCTACAACTCAACATAACTCGACCGGGGTGTCACAAGTCACGAGCATCTAAAGAAGCCTGAACACAACTACAAGGCCAATAATATACAAAACTAAATTCTAGAATTCTAAGGACAACGTCTAGTGCCGTGAACGATGACGGGTACCTTGTTCAGCTACAATAGTAATACCTCCAATCAACTAATAACCCGCTACTGGGTGAACAATACCTACAACTGCACACGAGGTGCAGGGAGTAAAGTGAGTACTCCAACCCAATGAGCAATAAGAGTAAAAAGTAATTAAGCGCTAAGAAAACGCGTAAAGCACTCCGTCATGCTATATAGGGCAGTGCAAATCTTTATGAAAATAGTAAAACCATGAAAATCCTTTAGAAAATATCTGGGCTCAGTTAAAAATTCCTTTGAAAATATTCTTTCCAATCGTTAAGCAAATGAATGCGAAGACAGGTGGTGTAAATCAGCACATAAGTCAGCCCCCCGGGCACAGCACTCCACTAACAATTAACATCAAGGTACTTGGTAAACAGTGGAACAAGAAGCATGGATGCAAATGAAATGAGAGTGTTGTATGTCATGCCAACTACAACAAATAGGAACAAATGCATGAGTGCAATGCAATGCATATGATGGTAAATTTAAGTACCTACTACGGCGTGCAGCCCGAGCCATCCATATTTATTTATCATCGACGACGCTCACTGGGGGTGTTCATAGACTCCGGAGGGGCTCCTACAGCCCAAGCACAAAACAAGCTATCTCGTGGCATCAATAAATACCTGGTCAGTTATTGTTGCCTGACCATTTTATATCATACAGTGTCATTGTTACCACTGCTTCAAGTCACATCATACAGTGTCATTGTTATCGCTATT
This sequence comes from Nicotiana benthamiana, assembly GCA_034376525.1. Taxonomy (NCBI): domain Eukaryota; kingdom Viridiplantae; phylum Streptophyta; class Magnoliopsida; order Solanales; family Solanaceae; genus Nicotiana; species Nicotiana benthamiana. Next base: position 49,316,590 of record CM067336.1, read on the forward strand.
TCAAGTCACATCATACAGTGTCATTGTTACTACTGTTTCAAGTCACACCATACAGTGTCATTGTTACCACTGTTTCAAGTCACTGTTGCGGCGCCCAGCTCGATCAATACTCAGTCTAGAAATCAACATAAACCCCTTAGGCATTTGTAAAATAGTAGTTCTCAGCCCGAAATATCATTTAAAATATCATTTGAGTTTTCAAAACTTAGAAGTATGGCTTAGTTTGCAAAACAGTATGTAAAACCTTGGACTAAAACCAAATGATATGCAAGATATGCTAAAACAGTAATATCAATCCCCGAAGGATTTACATAGTTGACACGAAGCCCAAACATGGCAATCAACCCAATGTATGATAATAACAAGTAGTTCCAATCAAATACACGGTAAAAATCAACAACTAGGACGGACCAATTCACAATCCCCAATGACTCTCTACCCCACGCTCATATCCGGCGTGCAGCTCACCTTAATACAACACTATGATGTGCAAATCCAAGGCTTAAAACCCTTAGGATATCATTTACAAGTAATACTCACATTGAACCGGTGAAATCTCTAGCCCGTGATGCCATTGCCTCTCAAATCGACCTCCACATGCATCGAATCTAACTAAAGTCAGAGCGAATACATCACAATATGCTAGGGGAACAATACCCAATCGAAAACAATCGAGAATCTCAAAACTAGCAAAACCCAAGCTCTGGGTCCGCTTCTCGAAAAAAATAAAACTCACATTACCGGATTCCTCGTCTCTCCACGAGTCCATACATACCAAGAACTCCCAAATCTGAGCTAAAATGACCTATCAAATCCTAATTTGAAATATCAAAAACTCAAGCCCTAGTTCATAAATTTTTAGCCCAATTTCCATGAATTTCTAAACCAATTTCACAATATAATCATATTTTTAACCCAAAAAAGCTTACCTCCAATAAAATCCAGTTGAAACCCTCTCCAATTGCTCCCAAAAAGCTCTCAAGGTGCTCAACAATTGAGGAAAATACCTTTAGCTTGCGAAAGAAATGACATTTATAAAACCATTCTGCCCAGGCCTATTTCCACTTCTGCGATACAAATGTCGCTTCTTCGACTTCCGCTTCTGCGGTTTCCCTCATTTCGCGCAGGACTGCTTCTGCGGTCAATTTCCCGTAAATATGAGACCGCTTTGGCGGTCCACACTTCCGCTTCTGCGGAAGCTTCTTCCAGATCCCTTTCACTTCTACGACTTTCCCTTCGCTTCTGCGGTACCGCACCTGCAGTCCCAAAACCGGAGGTGCAAAAACACCAGAACCAGCAACCTTCAGCAAACACACAAGTCAAGTTTCACCTCGTTGGACATCCGAAACCTCCCCGAGGCCCCCTAGAACCTCAACCAAAAACACAATATGTCTTAATATATTATCCAAACTTGTTCCAATCATAAAAACACATCAAACAACACTAAAATCATCAATTCTAATCGGATTCAAGCCTAAGTTCTTTACAAACTTCCGAAAGACGCATTCGATCTCAAACCCGACGAAATGACTTTCGAAAGTCCTGAAATTTTGCACACATATACAAAATCAACTAACGAAGCAAACTCTCGGAATTCAATTCCGACCCTCGGATAAAAATATCACCTATCAACCGGAATTAACCAAAATATTAATTTCGCCAATTCAAGCCTAACTCTACACCGGGCCTCCAAAATAAATTTTGATCACGCTCCTAAGTCACAAATCATCCCCCGAACCTAACCGAATCACCGGAAATCACATTTGAACCTTCTAAATAATAAGTCAATGTCCGGTTGATTTTTCCAAAATAAGCCTTCCTTCAAGAGACTAAGTGTCTCATTTTCCACAATACCAATCCAAATCAACTCTAACACACCACATACTGATAATGAAACATGAAGGAGCATAAAACGGGGAAAATGGAGTAGTAACACATGAGATGACGAGTTGGGTCGTCACATCCTCCCCAACTTAAACCAACGCTCATCCTCGACAGTACCCAGAGTTGTCCTAGAAGCCAACCAATAGCTGAATAACCTTACCAAGCATATACCCGGGGTGATCCCACGTCACCCTATCTCGCATAGGTCCGATAATACAACATAGTTTAAATCTCACAACCCATCTGGACCATGACCCATAGAACCACATTGCACTTTCCAAAATTATACACAAGACCAGAACCTCACATATATACTCGGGATAAGTCTGAACCAACTGTAATAGCTCATACCTGCATCCTCAGGTGAAATCATGTGATATACCACCTAATCCGAACACTCGAAACGATAACTGTTATCCATGGCAGTTGCCCACAACACCTGGATACCGCTAGGAACCTCTTATCGACTGAAATCTCATTCCAACACTTTCTTATACTACCAACATACTGAAACACGCAATAAATCGAAACCATTTCTAAGATCAACCATTTATGAAGACACTTCTCCTCCGACAATTACCATAGAAAATTTTCGAGCCGAACCTTGATATTATCCTTCAAACAAGCTGAAATCAAATCAGTTCATACTCACTAGTAACCCCCAAACAATCACCTCGAGTCCAACACACCATTCAGTTAATATGACATTTCAACACAAGCCTAAGCTACAACTTGCATAATACACGTACTAACGAGAAACGGTCTTAACATACTCAAATCATGACAAATGTCTCAAACAAAAGAGTTGTAACTCAAATTCTTTAGTACCATCACAACACAAGGCTGGGACCCCATCCCACATCATAGAAATAGAACACCTGAATCTACCCTGAAGGGCCGTAACTCCACGTAACCTCGGTACAATGCACGATCCTATCCAAACATTGTTACACATAAAACACCTCAAGTCACTATGATCAAAATCGACAGCCACACACGTTTGATGTCTGAAACTAAATCAATTCATTACACCTATGGTGAGACAAATAACATATGACACACAACCCGATAGGCATTAACCAATGCTCCATTTACCGAGCAACACTCAATACCCTTCCCGTTCGACTTTCTTTATGAGTCCTCAGTAGAACTGTACCACATGTGCCCATATCCAACAAATCATGACGTCTCAAAACACCGAAAAGCAACTTATAGCTCTCCTTAGATCACTAGCAAGCTCAATAACTATCGAATCGGCCTATCCCTCATCAATACAATTCGGGGCCAACCAAGCTAAATCCAGCCAAATATATAGCGATATCGGCCTGCCCATGAACTCAATTCCAAGAAGCCTGGAGTTTCTCCTCTCCCTACAGAAACTACATCAATGGTAGAAACCTCTGCACTGACATCCGCCATGAAGGCCCGGTTAAGAAAAGCAATCATTCCCAACCGTCCGCTGGTCTTTGGAATACAAACCACTCCGCTAGAACATAATCATATGTACCGCGCCACGCAACCTGTGACATTTTCTAACATAGCCCATAGCACAATAGTCTAGAATAACCCAACACTGAGACATCCATTCTACACTCCAACATCATGTCCAACATCTAATATACCAAGCAAAGAAAGATCCACTCGGGCATCCAAATCCCAAAAGCCGCTAACGGTACCAATACACAGAATCCACAACCAATACATAGTCCGAACCGGAGAACTCCTAGTCTCCAACTCCATATAGCACACGAATCACTGTACATGATCCCAAATTCCACAGTACAAAACATATTACATCTCAAGTATTCAACCATTCCATGAGAGATATTCTAAAATTCTCCTGTGCCATCAAACACACTCAGATATCCGCAGTCGATCTAGCAAGAAAGCACCGAAATACTAACGTAGTATCATCAGTCTACTCATATTACCCTTTTTCCGAGACATTTACTCTCGTCGAATCACTTCCGTTTAGCAATACCATTTCCTTGATCACCTGAGGCTACCTGTTGCCTGTGAATTTTATGAACTCCTTTTCAGAACTGAATTGAACTATAACTCGTCGAACCAAGAACTTCCGATGATCCCATTAGGAAGAAGAATCATTACATATTCCATGCTTCGCATGCCCCAAGAAAATATATACATCTCTGAACCAAGTTAAAACTCAACAAGAACTCTCTCCAAACTCCATTTGCACAAGCTAAACTGCCAGGACTGACTCAAGCTATCCAAACCAAGCTAAGCAAGCTGTCAGAACTCAAGAGCTTTGCTACACAATACCTGTAAGGGCTCATACCCTCGCACGCATACAAAGATTTAATCATGATCTTACCATACTGATTCGGTCTATTATCAAGTTGTTCCATCTATTTAATTTCCATTCCGATTCATCATCAACTGGATACCACTCTTGTTGTAGTACCACAATGGCTCAACCCGGGTTCAAGAAACGAGACTCGAACATAAGACCACACTGTCTAAAATCCACATGCCACTGAATACTCTCTCCAATGTTCCCAGAAATACCATATCCCAGAACACTTTACCTTGAATAACCTCCCGCGAATTTGAACTCATTACCATTACTTTCCAGATACCGATGCATAGGATCATATAATCAACATAAAAATACCACAAGTCTTGACCTTTTCCAATGAAAACACAGTATCTACCCACTTACGCAACCTGAAGACACCTGACTTTTATATGTAGAATCTTGAACACAATAAAACCATTCTTGAGATTCATTAACTCTTATTCAAATGTCAAATTCCCTTGACTTAAGGAACAGAACCAATCGTGCCTTATTAGCACTCTAACATCGCAGGGTATGATCTCGTTCCAATACAAACAAATATCTTCCTTTTCTATACACTGAGCACTCTTTATCAATGATATCCCAAGACATCCTATTATTTTCACACATCTACGAATCACCATATAACCTTGTCAAAACTTTTCTCCACTCGTGCCACTCTCGGCTCAATTTCTGCAACCAGAACTGATCTGCCAGCATAGCTCAAAGGGAACCACATAGCATATAACCGTGCAATCAGCTAGTCAACAGCAACCTCCCTAACTTGGCTCGAAGCCATATATCAGGACACACTCGATAACCCATAATACTTTTACAATAATGATGCATCAATATCTTAGTGAGATAAAACTCAAATCATTTACTAGTATATGAAAACACATATCATCTTGTACTAAAATCCTCTACAACCTCGTATTCATCCCCACATCAGCTAAGCCCATTCTCTTAAGCGACCCAAATTTTCAAATTACAACACGTAACTTTAAATTACACGAGATCTTCTAATGTACACATAAGGAGCATACCACTTAAGAACACTCTGCATGAGGTAACCCACCTATTTCGCCTCAATTTAGTGTTTCAGCACACCTTCCACCATCATATACGTTACACAGTCAATTTAGTCTTTCTGAGTCGGAACTCATACCGCCACATGATTGCACTTCACTTCTAAACTAGGAGATACGAGAATAATCTTCACGTACCCATAATTCGGGCTACACATCAAGCCACAATAGTAATTGAATCACTTAACAGTCCACCTCCTATCCTGCAGACTTCTTCGTCACTACCAAGTCATGTAAACACATCTCGCCGTACTGACATACTCATCACATGGATATCCAACCGCCATTCTGGCTAATAGGGGCAATACCGAATATATAAGTTCAAAACACTTGCTCACCAAGTCAGCACCTCAGTGCTCAAGCCATAGATGAAGATTCGACCTCAAGTCCTCCAGACTAGCCCAACATAAACTCATAGAAATCACATCTCGCTCCTAGATCGAGGAAATCACAAACCATCGAGGCACATATAATACTGAGCGCTCAAGTGCGCATACAGACGTGTGGAAGGAAATTTCAAGAATTTCATCTCAAGCTGAATTAAGTACGCATGATAAAAGTTCCAAGAAAATAAAGTTTTCCTAAAGGTTCTGCAACCTCTCGAGGATAGATACGGACGTCTCTGTACCGATTCGCGAGACTCTACTAAACATGCTCATGACTCGTGATATCTAGTAACATAGGCTCTAATACCAACTTGTCACGACCCATATTCCTAACACGGTCGTGATGGCGCCTCTCGTGAAGACAAGGCCAGCCAACTAACTCAAATCGTCTCTTTAACAAAACTATACATCAATGATAGATAAATACAGCTTAACGACAACAATAACCGATATTTAGAACCCAACACAACCCGACCTGGGTGTCACAAGTCACGAGTATCTAAAGAAGTCTAAACAAAACTACAGGGCTAATAATATACAAAAATAAATTCTGGTATTCTAAGGACAACGTTCGGTGCCGCGAATGCTGACGGTCACCTTGCACAGCTACAATAGTAATACCTCCAATCAGCTAATAACCCACTACCGGGTGAACAATACATGCAACTGCACGCAAGGTTCAGGGAGTAAAGTGAGTACTCCAACCCAGTGAGCAATAAAAGTAAATAATAACTTAGTGGTAAGAAAACACATAAAGCACTCCGTCATGCTATATAGGGCAGTGCAAATCTTTGAGAAAACAGTACAACAACAACAACAACAACAACAACCCAATTTAATCCCACACGTGGGATCTGAGGAGGGTAATATGTACGTAGACCTTACCTCTACCCTGGGGGCAGAGAGGTTATTTCCAGAAGACCATCGGCTCAAGACATCAACAAGATATGATAAGTTAGTACTATCAATAGACTCATACTAAAAATAATCTAAAATACATAACATAACATAGAATAAAAAAATAGCAGCAGTATAAGAATATAGGAAATACGAAATAGATGACATGTATACTAATATCCAACAGATAACTCCCTGTATTTGATGTTGATCATTAACATCCTAAGATTACCTCATAACTAGCTAGTCTCACTCTAATGCGCTGTGGAAATATCCACAACTTTGTCCCAACCTACAACTTTAATGCTCGACCTCCACAATCCCCTATCAAGGGCCATGTCCGCAGTAATCCTTTGAGAAAATAGTAAAACCGTGAAAATCCTTTAGAAAATATCTCGGCTCAGTTAGAACTTCCTTTTAAAATATTCTTTCCAATCCGTAAGCAAATGAATGTGAAGACAGCTGGTGCAAATTAGCACATAAGTCAGCCCATCGGGCACAACACTCCACTAACAATTAACACCAGGGTACCTGATAAACAGTGTAAGAAGTAGCTTGGATGCTAATGAAATGAGAGTGTAGTATGTCATGGAAACTATTACAAATAGGAAAAAATGCATAAGTGCAATGCAATGCATATGATGGTACATTTAAGTACCCACTTGGACGTGCAGTTCAAGCCATTCATAATTGTTTATCGTCGACGGCGCTCACTGGGGGTGTGTACAGACTCCGGAGGGGCTCCTACAGCCCAAGCGTAAAACAAGCCATCTCGTGGCATCGATAAATACCTGGTCAGTCATTGTTACCTAACCATTTTATATCATACAGTGTCATTGTTACCACTACTTTAAGTCACATCATACAGTGTCATTGTTACCACTATTTCAAGTCACATCATACAGTGTCATTGTTACCACTGTTTTAAGTCACATCATACAGTGTCATTGTTACCACTGTTTTAAGTCACATCATACAGTGTCATTGTTACCACTGTTTTAAGTCACATCATACAGTGTCATTGTTACCACTGTTTCAAGTCACTACTGCGGCGCTCAGCCCGATCCATGCTCGGTCCAGAAATCAGCATAAGCCCCTTGGGCATTTGTAAAAATAGTACTTCTCAACCCGAAATATTATTTAAAATATCATTTGAGTTTTCAAAACTTGGAAGTATGGCTGAGTTTGCAAAACAGTACTTAAAACCTTGGACTGAAACCAAATAAGGTGCAAGATATGCTAAAACAGTAATATCAATCCTTGAAGGATTTACATAGTTGGCACGAAGCCCAAACATGGCAATCAGCTCAATTTATGATGATAACAAGTAGTTCCAGTCAAATACGCGGTAAAAATCAACAACCAGGATGGACCAAGTCACAATACCCAACGGTGCTCTACCCCACGCTCATATCTAGCGTGCAGGTCACCTCAATACAGCACTATAATGAGCAAATCCGGGGTTTCACACCCTTAAAATATCATTTACAAGTATTACTCACCTCGAACCGGCGAAAGCTTTAGCCCGTGATGCCTTTGCCCCTCAAATCGACCTCCACGCGCGTTGAATCTAACCAAAGTCAGAGCGAATACATCACAATATGCTAAGGGAACAATACCCAATTGAAAATAATCGAGAAAAAGCAAAAATCTCGAAACTAGCTTAACCCCAGCCCCGGGTCCACTTCTCAAAAAATTATAAAACTCACATTACCGGAATCCTCATCTCCCCACGAGCCCATACATACCAAGAACTCCAAAATCCAAGCTCAAATGACCTATCAAATCCTAGTTTGAAATATCAAAAACTCAAGCCCTAGTTCATAAATTTTTGGCTCAATTTCCATGAATTTCTCTACCAATTTCACAATATAATCATGTTTTTAACTCAAAAATTTTACTCAATAAACTCCGGTCGAAACCCTCTACAATTTCTCCCAAAAATCTCTCAAGGTGCTCAACAATGGAGGAAAATACCCTTAGCGCGGGATGAAATGACATTTTTAAAACCCTTCTGCCCAGGCCTATTTCTGCTTCTGTGATACAAATGTCACTTCCGCAACTTCCGCTTCTGCGGATTTTCTTCCGCTACTGTGGTTTCCCTCATTTTGCCCAAGACCGCTTCTACAATCAATTTTCCGCAAAAGCGACCGCTTCTGTGGTCCACACACCCTCTTCTGCGGAAGCTTCTTCCACCTCCATTTTTGCTTCTGCGGCTTTCCCTTTGCTTCTGCGGTACCGCACCTGGGGTCCCAAAACCGCAGGTATGAAAACACAAGAACCAACAACCTTCAGCAAACACACAAGTCAAATTTCACTCCGTTGGACATCTGAAACCACCCCGAGGCCCCCCGGGACCTCAACCAAAAACACAAATATGTCTTAATACATTATCCAAACTTGTTCCAATAAACAAAACACATCAAACAACACTAAAATCATCAATTCTTATCGGATTCAAGCCTAAGTTCTTTAAGAACTTCTCAAATACACATTCGATCAAAAATCTGACGAAACGACTTCCGAAAGACCTGAAATTTTGCACACATATCCAAAATAACCTAAGGAATCTACAGCAACTCTCAGAATTTCATTCCGACCCTCGGATCAAAATCTCACCTATTAATCAGAATTTGCCAATTCAAACCTAATTCTACACTGGAGCTCCAAAATAAATTTCAATAATGCTCCTAAGTCACAAATCATCCCCCAAAGCTAACCGAATCACCGGAAATCACATCCGAACCTTCTAACTCATAAGTCAATGTCCGGTTGACTTTTCCAAAATAAGCATTCCTTCAAGAGACTAAGTGTCTTATTTCCACTAATACCAATCCAACCTAACTCTAACACACCACATACTGATAATGAAACATGAAGGAGCATAACACGGGGAAAATGGAGCAGTAACACATGAGACAACGGGTCGGGTCGTCACAATTTTTCTAACCATTTTATTCCTTGGGATAATCTTTCCTAGAGAATGAAGCTCATTGATGATGGAAGTGAAGCGAGTATCCATTCTTGAATGGACTCATCCTCCTTCATCTTGAAGAGTTCATACTCAATAGTGACCATATTTGAGATTCGATTGTACTCGTCTAGTCCAACATCACAAATGAGGATCTTCTTTGCTCAGAAGTTTTTCTCAATGGCTTTACAATGAGCATCAATGTACTCCTTCATTTTCTTTGGAACTTGGACAACTGTCTCGCTAATGGTCTCCATTGGAACAAAGGGTCTGTAACAGATGACATCTCAGAGCTACCAATATTCATCCATAATAAAATCTTGCACTCTTGTCTTCTAACATCCATATATTGTCAATTGAATCTTGGTGGTCTGTAGGTTGATTGATTTTCTTCAAAATTTGGTGGAGCGATCATGTAGATCCTCTTTAGGTGTTATCCTTATAGAAAGAACCTGCACTGATACCAATTTATGTAAACTAAGAGTCCATAAAACTATATAGAGAGGCTGGTTCTCTATCAGTTCTTATAGAATACAACACATACACAAAATGGTAAGTAAATAACGCAATAATATTTTACGTGAAAAATTCCCAGATTACGGAATTAAAAACCATAACCTACACTCATAAGATTTCAATTTCACTAACCAAGTACCTTTAGATTATAACTTATTGTAACCTAGGAATTAAACTCTAAATCCCTAACCTATTTGCAATAATTATATTATAAGCCTCTTTGTAATAACTCTATTACAAAGCTAATCACTTTGACTAATTTAGTCAAACGCAAATATATGTTTTATGGTTTACAAAGGTATCCTACGAGATGCTTCAAAATAAGCTGAGTAAGAGTTACAAAGGAATAACATTAACAAAGATACAATCATACTAAGGACACACGATGTATTTAATGTTCGGATCAGGTCCTTCGTTCTGTTGTTGCTTTATTCTTCAATGCCTTAGAGTAAATGAAGGCGACTGCACACTTGAGAGTAAAATATATTTTAGGGTTTGCAAGTGTATGTAATTTCTTACCTCATGTTGGTAATATATAAGTGATGTCACCAAGAATGATGCAAGTAAGTGTCCGGTACACAACATGCTTCAACAGTGAATGTTGCACTGTTGCATCTACAATGCAATAACTTTAACAGATGTAAATAGTTGACTTGTATTGTGATTGGAGGAACTGATATCTACTTGTCCCCTTTGTCGTTCCCTTAACTAATTTCATTGGAACTTGTGCCAGATATTTGACTTGTTGTTCTAAGTACTGAGAGGCTTTGTATCATGTTCTATATCTGGTTCTCATATGAAGTTTGTTAAATCATCAAAACAAAAGGTACATAACTTATCATAGTTAATAAGTATTTTGACTATGTTAGCACCATAATTTTAGTTTCAATTGAGTCGGATATGGCACAAATTTGGGTCGGGTTTGTTAATCCATTAATGAACGTATATCTTGCCCGAATTATTAAGGTTTAATAAGGGAAAGTACCAGTTATGTCCATTTATAAGTAGTCATTATAAAAATTGGCCTACTAATATTAGCAAATTAGCTATTTGTATCAAAAAAATTTACTTTATTTTGAGTGGGTGTTACTGGAATTGATTGGATACATCTTAAGGAGCTTGAATATCAGTTTTTGGATGATTTGGTGAAGTTTTGAGGTGGTTTAACTTGAAAATTCGAAGTAAAAACTGAACATGGAAAAAATAATATGTGTATTATTTGTATCAATTGTGTATCACATGTATATCCATGAATACATGTGTGTGAGATACATGTGTCGCATTTTTTTTAACTCGATTTAATTACAAATTTTGATACAAAGCTAGCCCAAATCACCTCCAATCTTCCTCAAATTTTGTACATTGACATATCTATATGTTTTCAATGAATTTCAACTACACCCATTGAACAGTTCTTTTTTTGCTTAAATTTTTGGAATATTTTATACATATTTTTTTTATTTCATCACCTTATTTGTTACCTCATCTATGAAATTTCCTTTCCGTCTTGTATCTAATATTGTCAATCACGCTTAAAAATATGAAAGGTTATTTTTGCATATGATTTTTGAGAGAAAGAACCTTGTTTATTTGGTTTTTTAATTTTTGTATGTGTTTGGTTAGTTTTAATAAGTTTATGACTAATAGCTAGAAGTTGGTAAGTTGAGATTGAGACATTTGAGTAAGTTTTCGTTTAATAACCCATAAATGAGCTGAAGAAGTTACACTTTTTGGTCAAATTTACCATCCCAGTATATCTATGTGGTAACCAGTATATAGCCAAAAATGCTTCAGAATTGCTGGCTAAGGGCAAAAAATTAGGTAAGAATGACAACTTTTAACGAATAAATTTAAAAGTTTTCAATGAGTTCCAAAGAACAAATAGAAATTGGTTAGAAATGGAGAATAAGAAGGCAAGTTATATTAAGTTTTGAGTTGTATGTAACACAATCTCACAGTCAAGTGCACAGTCTTGTAGGTTATGGAAGCTAAAATGACATCAATCTTTTTATTGAAAAATTAACCTAAGTAGTGGCGGATTCAGAATTTTAAATTGATGGGTGCTTGCCGATAAAAAAATTAAAAAGAAGAGGAAAAGTAAATTTATTTGTGGGTGCTCACCCTATTTAACGAACTATTTTTATAATTACATGTATAAATTTGCTAAATCTGATTAAAATTAATGGGTGCTCAAACACCCATAAGGGTACACGTACATCTGCCACTGAACCTAAGTAATCAGTCATTCAACCCCTTAAATTAAAATAATTAAAGAATATATAATATATACTATTCGTATAAAATATATTTGTAATCATATTAAATCATGTTTAATCTACATATATACGCTGAAAAAGTAAAAATAAAAATTCCATCTTTATTGATATTCTATCCTCGTGATGCAAGCGTATTAATTAATTTATCGAATAAAGACAAACCATAATAAAGGGTGTTAACGTTTTACCAAACATATTAAAGGTTGAGCCAGCCTTGGGACGCCTTCAATCTTCAGTACATGAGCAAGTGCATCAATCATTTGCTTGAGTCAAACCTTAATCGATTTATAACCTTGTCCTACAAGGTTTTATATCATTATATTCAAATTAAAATTTAAAAATTAGAAGTTCAAATTTGGCATTATTTTGATTTTAGGGTCTTTGGACATTATATCGTTGCATTATCCACTAGCTAGGATCCAACCATTTACTACACAGGCAACGAGAATTAAAAAACAAACATCTGTTAGGACAGTTATTTAAAATGCTTCGATCTATATTTTATACTTTCCTTAAGATGAAGCAACTAATAAGCTACAAAGAGAAATAATTAGTAGAGCTGGCCATTTGTAATTTCTTATTACTCAGGCCTGGCTTGAAGCCTTGAACTAATTACATTTGAACACAAGTTAAAGGAGATAGACAAGTTTGAGCATTTTACATCAAAGAGAACACGCGCGTAGCATCTTTGTTCTTAATTAACTTTGCAGCATAATTAAACCCATACTTTTGACCGTCTTGACCTTCCACCATCATATCATAAATATACCTAATAACTCTGGCAAATGAAGAAATGTTAATCCCTTCGTGCATTTTTACTTGATATGTATACTAAAAATAAATTTTTATTTGTTATTTTATGCATATCAAGAGAAGACAAAAAAATTCAGTTATAACCATAGTATTTATTATTCATTTCAAATTATTTTCTCAAATCATTTTCTCAAATCCAATAAAAATGCATCAAATAATATGGTATCATGGTAAATTATGCACTTCATTTATTATTTCTTAAGGAGCGTGAAAAGTCAAAATGTGCCAAGTAAAAGTGAACGGAGTGAGTAATATCTAATTTTTTTGCCTCCGTGCTCCTTCTTATTTAACAAAAACACTACTAAACTCATAATTATAATTTTTTTATTTCTCACCCAGTATTCGATACCCACATCGGGGCCCGACTAATCCGAATTCGTGCTGGAAAGTCCCATATTGGGGGTAAGGCGCTTCCTAATAAATGTGACTCCGTACCTAGGGGATCGAACTCTAGACCTCTGGTTAAGGATGGATGTCACGACCCCAGTTCGTCTTCATGAACTATCGTGACGGCACCTAGTCTCTACGACTAAGTAAGCGTAACAATGCGGAAAATAAATCAATTTGTGGAAGAAATAATTAAAATGAAATAGTAAAATAAAACAGTATTTAAAAGTGCCGCTCGGCATACATAATAACAACTCTCGAAATCTGAAAACATTTCCCAAAATCTGGAATCTCATTATCACAAGTCTTTGAACGTCTTCAAGTATCTAACTCTTGAATATCTAACAAAGGAAAGAAAAATACAAAAGGGCTAATACTTAAAAGGGGGAGTAGAAAGGGATTCTTCGGTTTGCGGACGCGGCAAATATACTTAAGAGACTCTACAAGCGCCTCGTCTCAAGTGTGATGAGTCTGACTGGAGGTACCTGGATCCGCACATGAAAAATATGCACAAAAAGGGGCATGGGTACACCACAATGGTGCTCAGTAAGTGCCAAGGCTAACCCCGGGCGGGTAGTGACAAGGAAAGTCATGGCCCTACTGAGATTAAAATAAAATATAAGATGCGGCCGTATAAGATAAAACAATACGGTTGAAAGATAACGACAAGAATTAATGCAGGATAATAAGGACATCAACTGAAACAGAGGTAAAAACAATCACCAGGAATGCCACTCTGCACAAAGATAATAATCGGGGATCTCTCAGTATCCCGAGGATCTCTTAGTACCCTCTATACATACCAAATATCTTTTGGTATCCCGAGGATCTCTTGGTATCCTCAATATATATGCTAGGGATCTCTCGGTATCCCGCACCTCAATCCAAATCCTAAATACGTACAGCGGATCTCCCGTGATGCCGTCCCGTAGTTCCAAAGTAAAACACGCAGCAATAACACAAGGAATACTCAAACAAGCTAAATTTATACCAAGTAAAATAGGTAATTCTAACCTAACATGATTCACATAATACAATTACGTCGGTTTAAGCAATAAAGCAGTTAAGCAAATTAAATATGCTTTTTTAAGCTAACAACATATTTAAATTTCAAGTACAGTAAGCAGGAAAAGAAAACACAATTAAAGCTACTTAAGTGAAAATAAGATTTTCAACAATTAGCACAAGTACGCACTCGTCACTTCACGTACAATACATTTCAATTATCACAATACCAAATCCTAAGGGGAATGTCCCCAACACAAGGTTAGGTAACCTCGAACCGGCTCAAAAGTCAATCTAAAACCACGTTCTTGCCACGAGTACTCGATTCCAAATGACCCAAATCTATTCAATTCAATTGCATAATATAAATAACACTTCAAGTAACTGATTTTACAAATATATTCTAAGCTAATACGCGAAATTAGATAAAATAACCAAAACACCCCTTGGTCCCACGTCTCAGAATGATGTGAAATTTATAATTTCAAAATCTTCATACTCTCACGAGTCTATACATAACAAGAACGTTGAAATCGTAGTTCAATTGACCCCTTATTCGCAAAGTACAAAATCGTTTGGGTCCAGCTCCTTCGTCGCGAACGCAATTCCCAGGCTGCGAACGCGATGCAACATTTCCTTCAACTTCGCGATCGCTAAGCATTAAAACTCCCCCAGCCCAGCTCCTCTTTGCAAACGCGATGCCCCGCTCGTGAACGTGAAGAAGGAAACCAGAACTGGGCAGTTGCAATTTTTCTGCAATTCCAACTAGTTCCAAAATGACCCGTTGAGCCTCTGAAACACACCCGAGGTCCCCGGGACCTCAACCAAATATGCCAACAAATCCTAAGCCATCATTCAAACTCGTTCCAATCTTCGGAACGCTCAAAACAACATCAAAACACCAATTTAGCAATGGATTCAAGCCTAAGAACTTCAAAACTCTCAAATTACGCTTTCAATCAAAAAGTCTATCAAATCTCGTTCGAATGACCTGAAATTTTGCAAATACGTCACGTTCAATACTACAGAGCTACTCCAACTTCCAGAATTTCATTCCGGCCCACGGATCAAAATCTCACTATCGAATTGGAAACTTCAAAAATTCAACTTTAGGCATTTCAAGCCTAAATTAGCTAAGGACCTCCAATACACCATCCGAACACACTCCTAACCCGAAATCACCCAACGGAGCTAACAGAATAATCGAAATTCCATTCCGAGGCCATCTTCACACTGTTCCGACTACGGTCAAATTTTCAAAACTTAAACTCTAATTTAGTGACTAACTATCTCAAAACTCCCAATAATTCCTCCCGACAACTCACAATAGCAAAAATAAATACGGGGAAAGCAGTTAATAGGGATTGGGGCGTAAATTCTTAAAATGATCGACTGAATCGTCACAATAAAGGAGTACTTACTACTCCACCACAACCTTTATTGGTAACTCATAATTATAGTTGAATGAGAGGATAATGAGGTAATATATGCAATGATTTCATTATACATTTTATTACCATAAAAGTTCAGTTCTTTAACATCTGATATTGTTACTCCCTCCGGTCCAAAATAAGTGATATTTTTACCTTTTTCTTGTAGTCTAAAATAAGTGATTTTTTCAGATTTCAAGAATGAATTAATTATTTTTTTCCTACATTGTCCTTGGAGTAAATAGTGTTGAAATATGTGTTGGGAGTGTTTATAGGAGATAGTAAAGGTTAATATGGTCAATTATATTGCTAATTAATGTTAAAAGGTGAATTTCTTAATCTGTGTGAAAACCTTCAAAAAATCACTTATTTTGGACCGAAGGGAATAGTATTTTTTTTTCTTTTAGGAAATATTCAAAACAACTTCTCTAGTTACGATGCATATTTTATCAAAGTCCTATGTTTTTATTGCTATTGTCATAACTACCTGTTCAAATCTTTCGACCTTGCATTCAAATTATATTACACACTATTTCATCACGGACAATTTTTACATATTTAATTTTTATTGTGTGTATTTAAGACACGTCATTTTTTTTTCTTCATCAAAATTTCAAAGCATGTATGTTGTCACGCGCCAATAAAATCCTAACACGTGTACTGACTGATAATAAAAAGACAACACATAAAATTACATAATATTCATACCGTCTTCATCCTGTCCACCATAACTGTCTTCACCTCTTTCAATTTCCACAACTGAAGCAGCGAAACAGTAATAATAAAGAGGAATGTACATTTCTTAGCAAAAAAGATTAAGAATTTTTACAATTTAACTATTTGTAAATTCACCCATTAACAAATTTAAGGAATATGCTTATCTACAAAAGCTTGAGGTAAGCTTTAATGGTTGGGGATAATTTCGAAAAATCCATCCTTTTGAAAAATTTAACTTAGCCATGACAAAAGCTCAAGCTAAAACCTTTTAGAAAACAAAATAACGTTTTGCACATAGCTAAGCTTTAATAGTTGGTGGAGCTACAAATAGTTTCAATTATTGAATTCTAATTATAATTTCTTAACCAAAAAATCTACAAAACTAAAACTATTGATCAACAAGAAGAAATGAAAAATCTTGGTAGAGAAGAGTAGATCAGGTAGAGAGAAGTGGGTCTAAATGTCAAGGAGCAGCATGGTATGTTTGGTGACAAAGAAGAAGATGACCCTATTGAAAATGATACGAAAATTCTTTTGTTCACACGCTTCTTTTGATGGTAAAGACAAGCACTGACCACGTGGGCAAAGTGATATGTTAAAGTGGTGTGTTATAGATATACTTTATAAAAGTTAGATGTATAAAAAATTGTTCGTGATGAAGAAATATATAACAGGAATTTGGCTGCAAACAATAGCGGACCCAAAATTTTATGCAAGCAGGTTCATTCTAAGATGACGATAAGCAATAATATAAGTGGTGTGGGGCAGGACAACCGGAATTTGGTCGCATATCTTTCTATTTTCTTGGGGTTAATTTTATTCAAAGCATTATCTTAAAATATAGTCATATCAAATTTATTGCTTCTATAACCAAGATAACATTCTCTTAAACAAGTACAAAAAAGCTATTTACTTTTATTTTTTAAATAATTTATTTATTTAATTTAAAATGTTACTTAAGCGAATTCAAGATTTTGTTGAAATTGAACAATAAATAAATTTAAACAATTTAAAATTTTATTAACTGTAAAATATTTGACAGAATATATACTTGTTGTGTTAAAAAACAACAAGTTACAATTATGTACAAATAGAAGACAATACCCGGGAGTTATAGAGGGTAGTATGTACGCAGATCTTACTCCTACCCTGGGGTAGAGAGGCTGTTTTCAAATAGACCCCCGGCATCCTTCCCTCCAAGAACTTGTCACCTTGCTCTTGGAGAGACTCGAACTCACAACTTCTCGATTGGAAGTGGGGTTGCTTACCATCAGAGCAACCCCTCTTGTCTAGAAGACAATACAAGGAGTTACAAAATTGATTAATGCCAATAATTAAAGAAAGAATGGGGTTACACTCTAAACCAGGAATTTTAATATAAGACAAATAAATTTTTTTAGTATCCTCTAAGAAAATATAAATATTTCATCAAATATAATTAATTACATGTTTTAGCAAATTTTATGAAAGAGATATGAGAATTTACTTTGTAGAAGGGTTTATTTTTGAAGTAAAATTAACTTGAGGGTAATTTTATTAAATTTAAGTAGAAAAAGATATAAAGTGAAATAGAAAATGACAAATAGAAGACATTGGAGATTTGAAGTAATAAATTCACAAGTTGTGGTCCGTCTCCTGAAAAAAAAAAAATTTAAGTATACAGAAATGTGGAAATGCGATTCGAACACATGACCTCACTCAAAAATTGAACCCGGATGACTATTTTTACAAAGACATTAGCT